>CM033115.1:5100481-5812742 GCA_019321725.1 Paulownia fortunei
CATTTCAAATGCATTAATGTTGGTTTAATTTTTTATGTATATGATGTCTTATGAGTGATTTATTTTCAATGTTTCTTGTTGTCAATGAGAAACCTTTTTGAAAAGATCTCTTTTCTTGATTTTGCAGGGATATCATGTATAAACCTGTGGTGTTAGGTACGAGGGGATTGCAGAATATAATTTAATATGCTATTTTTTGGCTGAATGATGGAAGATTATATCGTTGCAACCGTTGTGCTGCATTGAAACTACTAATTTCTTTTGCCTTTCCTTTTTTCCCTTGGTTGCAGCTTGTGGTCACATTTCTTGCTTTTGGTGTGTATTCAAAGCCATGGACACTTTCCTAGAGTCACACTGTCCTGTGTGCCGCAACCCGTATAATCATTTTCCTAGAATCTGTAAATTGTTGCACTTCTTGCTTCTGAAGTTATATCCATCAGCCTACAAAAGAAGGGAGAGACAAGTAGCAGGTACGTTTTTGTTGAATACCAACCTTTAAGTCTTGGTATTCACCATTAACCTTTGTGACTTCACCGCTATCACCATATGTGTTTGTTCTTTGAAGTGCAAGAGCAGTAGTCACTTGCATCCTATTGTAGTAATATGTTACTGCTCACTAATTTAATTGCCTCCACTGTGAGTGAGTTCATAAGATATGCTAACCAGTATAGAGGATCTGAAAAGATAGCTCTTAATTTATGATTTTGGCTTCAAGCAACCTACAGTTAGGTGGAGACTTGTCTAATTCTGGAAAATGCAGATGCATGGTGAGTTATATGATAAAGGGTGGAAAGGGTTGGTAAGAGCATAGGGTCATGGCATAATTTTTCAAGTGATATGACATCTGATATGCCTTTACTGCTAGCAGCCACCTAGAGTAAGGTTGAGACTTGTCTAATTCTGGAAAGTGCAGATGCATTATGAGTTATGATAAAGGGTGGAAAGGGGTGGTAAGGGAATGGCAGATTTTTTCAAGTGATATGACATCTGATATGCCTTCACTGCTAGCAGCAGCCTAGAGTAAGGTTGAGACTTGTCTAACTCTCTAAATGCAGATGCATGGTGAGTTATGCAGGTTGAGACTTGTCTAACTCTCTAAATGCAGATGCATGGTGAGTTATGAGAAAGGGTGGAAAGGGGTGGTAAGGGCCGTCATGGGAGAATTTTTTGAGTGATATGACATCTGATATGCCTTTAGTGCTAGCGGCACCCTCTTTCTTCCTTCTCCTAAGCTTCCTGTGCAGCATCTTTCTTCCATTTCTATAATTTCAGAAACCCAGCTCTGTTTTCATCAATTAGCACTCACAATCAACATTTTCTTGGGCATAAGCACATCTTCACTTTCCATCTGCTGAACCATCTTAGGGCTGTCTTCTAGAAGCAAAATGACTATTTTCATGATTCACATGTTCTATGTTGATCATAGTCTTCAGTAACCAATGATTCCTGATTCTTGTGCCTTTCTGCCATTTTCTAAACTAGTTTATGTAAATGGCCAACCTTGCCGTTTAGTTGGGTCACCTGATCCTTAAGTACTTCCTTAACAACGACAAGTTATTTCAATGCAAGTGCTTGACATCTTGTGGGGACCAATCCCAGTGTGTGGCCCTGTTGGGTAATTAGAATCAGGCTGCTCAGAAAATATCCCCACTCTAGGTCCTTACCATTGAGGCTAAACATCTTCATTGCTCATTTTTAGGTACTTTATGTCATCCTTCTATCTCCCAATACCAGATTAGGATGATGACATGTTTTCTAATAGTTTGCCACAAAAACCTAGAGCTGTTCTCAAATGTCCACTTGGGTGAAGTCCTACTCCACCAGAATTTTTTTATTTATATTTTTTTAAGAACTGAATGCAATCAGTAGGTCATTTCGATTAAATTTGAAACAAAAGCTTTGATGGTGCAGAAGTTGCAGAACACACACATAACAGCTTAATCCTTTGAATTTATTACTGTTTGGATGTGAAACTGAATATCTACAAATATCAACTTTTTGCAAATGAACCTAGTCTCTTTAGTTTCGTGTATATTTCTCTATTTTTATATTAAAGAAACTATATAGCTTCTGTTACATTTCTTTATTGCTTCTCTCTTTAAATACTCATCACATTTTGTGCAGTTCTTTTCCACTGTTTTTTACTTTTGTTAGGGGACTTGACGCTCTTTTGAACCAGTTTAGGTAATTGTTTGTGTTTTTATGGTAAGATTTGGATTATGTCATGTAGCAAAATAATTGTTGAATTTGTATATTTTTCAATGAGCATATAACAACCATTAGAAATAATTGTTTAGTATATATTGATCAAGTACCATGTGTGGGTTGATCTTATTAACTCCTATAATTAGATAGTTACAGCTCAAATAGCTCCTATTTTCACGATGAGATTGTTAGCAAATGTCCCATGATAATTCTCAGGTTGAACTTACGTGAAAATAACTAACATATTTTGCAATTAAAAGCTTTGAATAAAAAAATAGTTTCTAACTAAATAATGTCTCTCTCTCTCTCTCTCTCTCTCTCTCTCTCTCTCTCTCTTTCCCCTTTTCTTTTTCATATTTCTTTTAATAAGTTGGCATACAAAATAAATGTGGATTGAAACAAGTAGTACAGGCAGCATGGTAGTGAATGAGAAGAGCATGAAGCGACCATTTAATATGAAATCTTTGTCGAGACAATATCTGCAGAGATTCCAATTTCTTCATCATTATAAAGTAACTTTCTGTTTGTATTTATGATTTAAGCAGCAACTTCTCTTCTCACATCTAATAGTCATCAATTAATTTGAATGCAGGATCTTTAATCTTAAACAAGCTTTAAAAAAGTGAGAATATGTCAGACTTGTATTATTATAGCTTTGGATAAGGAAATGCGAAAGAGCATTGTGATTGGAAAATAGACTCGAAGCCACTGTATATTAATCTTTTAGAATAAATTCAATCCTTCCAAATGAATCATTATATGTGGACAAAGAAAAAGGTATACAATGTACATACTAGGGCTTACACTTTGGAGATATATTTATACTGATGTATATTGCCAATGCAGAATAGCTTCAGAATGTATCAATGGGGAACTTCCAGTCCTTCAGTGACTTCATTATCAAATAGATTATATTAATTATGTATTGTCCTGGAAATCTTTAGTTAGTTTGAATGGAATACCTATGGTATGTGCTCAAGCTCTATTACATTAAGACAAAGGATTCATCACGGTTATGTATATATTGCTACTTGGCAAAAGAGAAACTGACTTGTGTCGCTATATGGCATTAGTGCTTTGTTTCAAAGCATGCTTTATGTCCCAGAGATGTTCATATCTTTTCCTTTATTTCTTATTTAGTTTTTTTTTTTTTTTTTTTTTTTTTTCTTTTTTTGGTATGTGCTGGGGGAGTTGGGGGTGATGGAGCTTTGTAGGATTTGATGTTAGCTGATGACTTTTTCTTGTATGTGTAAGGATTTTAGCCGGTGACTTGATATATGCATATTCTGTGTATTTGGTTCAACAGTGGCTAGTGAGAGTGGATACTTTTCTCAATATGTGGAGGAGGCGAGTTATGCCATCCTCAAGTACGATGTTTTTCGAATTTGGATTGTGGAGGGAGGACAGCCCACGGAGTTTACTAATATGGATCCTCTCTGCATTTCTTGGTTTTTGTGTGCAGAGAAAATATAGGAACTTCCATTTGAGTGGAGGTGTTCTCTCCTGGATTAGATATAGTACCTTTTGTAGATAATTTTGGAGAAAATCTACTGTTTATTTTATTCTCCAAAATATACGAAAGTAGATACTTTTGCACAGTAGCATAAAATATATAACTTGTGTCAAGTAGTTGATGAAAGTATTGCTGGTGGCTCGTTTACCATCTATTAAAAGGCAACATGAATGTGAAGAAAGGGAGGATGACTTATTTTAATGCCGACTGGAGAATGCTGTCGTGTCATATGTCTTTCTTAATTGTACTGATGACTAACTGTTACAGTTTTGAAATCCATAAAGATGCCAAGGGGCAAAGTTAAGTTCAGGTGTACATACAACAAATAATTTAAGCCACTGAGAACAATATTTGATTCTCTAGCATGTAACTTTCCATTTTGTTAGCCCATTCAAAAATCACCTGGGTGTATTTTTTACTGTACCAATCAGAGCTTAAACCTGATATGGAAAACCAAAGCTATAGACTCTGAGGGCCTGAAATAAGTTTACATATGGGATTAACTAATTTCTTCTTTGCAGAATGCTTATTGTAATCTTCATCATGTTGAAGTCTGACTTGTCCAGATGTCTTTAATCTTCATTTATGTTTTCCACATTCCAACACAATAATGAAGAAAGAAGTATCTTCAGTGGAGCTTCCAGGGTAATCCTGGGATCAAGATTATATTTTCTCTTCTGATGAGTATATGTTCTTGTTGCTTACAAATTCATGCATAGATCATACCCTGGAAACCCTAAACTGGTATCTCTTCTTGAATGATATTACCCCTCAATATTATTGAGTAGTCAAATGCTCTCTTTTTTAATTGTTTCAGAAGAAGAAAAGAACTATGGACATGCATCTCCACAGTTTGACGATAACTTAATTGATTCTCCATTTAGTGAAGTGCTTGATGTTCGAGACACCTCATCTCCACTTCTGGAAGCTGTTCCTGTAGAGTCTAGTGCCATGTGTGGAGGGGACTATTTGTTTGTAAAAGATTCTTCAAGAAGAACTTTTCCTGATGAAGATAATATAACAACTATCCCAACAACATCAAGTTCTCAAACTACTACCAATGAGGCCAAGTGTGTGGTTGAACATAGCAACCAGGTCCTTGTGACCGACTTACAGTGTGCTGTTTGCAAGCACCTTTTATGTCGTCCTGTAGTTCTCAATTGTGGCCATGGTGAGTCATTTCAATTATGTCCTACATGTCAGGAAGAGTATAACATTAATATTTATTTGTTGGTTGACTTCCGTGTTGCAGTTTATTGTGAAGCTTGTATTGATCCGCACGACAGTGTCTGTAAATGTCCAGCATGTCAAAGTGCACATCCAAATGGGTTCCCAAATGTGTGCTTAGTTCTAGAGCACTTCCTGGAGGAGCGTTTTCCTGAAGAATATTCAGCAAGAAAAGAATCTTTACCGATCTTTCAGAGTGCTAGTCCTTCAGGAAGTATGTTGCAATTTCTATATCTTGTGTGTTCTTACTGAGAATACAAGTTGACTTAAATACTCGAGTGAATTTGATTCAGAGTCTACTGAAGAATCTATATATGATTATATACACTTGTTCCCAGGCCCAAACTTTTAACACAATCCAGAAAGCCATAGCTTATCAGCAATTTAGCAAATTGCATTAGCTGAACCAGCCCCAACCCTCATTCAATGAAGCTATGGGCTACATTGTATGCCAAACCACAGTTAAGCGCAGTTCATTTTATCTCATGCTGGTTTTATGATCCAAAATGCTCTGTGTTTTCTTTTTCACTTGACCCTGGAATCAGTGATTGTTGTCAACTGAAATCTTCATTTTCAAATGATGCTTTTAAAAGTTAATAGTTGGTGAGAACTCTTAAAGCAATCTTTGCGCTACATGAACCTCATATTTTGGAGTACGTAGCGAACTTCGTATTTGATATAGAAGAATAGTTACTTGTTTTCATTTTGGGACCTTGCCGTGCATGCTCATGCAACTATATGTTGGACTTTGTTATGATTTAGTGAATCTGTAACTTCTAGATCTTGTTATATGTGTTCAATTAGGACATGTGTAGCTTTAATGAAATGCAGATCAGGTTGAATGTTAGTTTAACTGCTCTTTCATTTGCTTTTATTTAAACTTCAGCATTTTCTGACTTCTCTGTTATATTATTGCCATAAGTTTCAACTGAAAAACAGGAGCAGGTCACTCAGTGTTCATCTGTGCCTACAAATGTTTGCTCGCCTTGGTTCTCTGGCCATGGGGCCAAGTTTCATCCTGGGGTTGGTTGTGATTACTGTGGGGTAATACAATTGTCTTTTCTTTTTCTCTTATTTTCTAGTACATCAGCTAGCATTTTGTGTATGCTAAAAATTTCATTTGACATCTCTATTTGAAATTAGGGAAAAGGATACTTTCAGATTATCACCGAGACTGTGTTAATTCCAAATATATTAACTGTTTTTGCATCCTTTTACCTTTCAAAAGTAAAAAAGTCTTGGCCTCTTTGACTCTTTCTAGAGTTTAGTATCAGAGCCTGATTGTATCTGCATCAGATGTTATTTCTTGCTTAAACATTAACTTCATCACGAGACGTCCATGATTTTGTGCAGATGTGTCCTATTATTGGACTACGATACAAATGCAAAGATTGTGTCGAGAAAATAGGCTTTGACCTTTGTGAGGGTTGCTATAATAGTTCCTCCAAGCTTCCTGGTCGATTTAACCAGCAGCATACTCAAGAACACCAGTTTGTGGTTGTACGACCACATTATTTGCGAAATATAATATTAAGTCTTGGAGCCGAATATTCTGAAGAGTATGATGTCAGTGCTGCTGACCTAGGCAACCTTGAAGAAGCTTTCACAGTGCCCGACTTGTCAAATGATGCTTCAGAGAATGAACTTGAAAGGATCGATTCTCTCAATTCATCAGGTCATCCACAGGATCTAGAAGATGCTATGGCATCACCCAATTCCTCAAATAATCTTTCAGATGATCAAAGATTGTGATGTCTCTGCTACCTAGCCTGTGTTTGGATATTTACTAGTGCTACATTGGAATGCTCTGATAAAGAGCTTGTCTTGGATGCTGGAGAAGTTGTAGCTTGGACAACGAACCATCTAGGGATCATTATCGATGACATGAGTTGAGTAAGTAGACCTTCCCAAACACCAAATATGTTATAAAACATGACAGGTACCATTTTAATCAAGTCTGCAGCTAAGGCTCTTGTACCAGTATATATAGTTTTAATGAGTTACTGATTTTCTGCATTCTCTGTAATAATGATTTACTAGTTTCTGTTATAGATTTATTTCTAAGTTAATACAAAATTTTAATGGATTATCAATATGACCACTATAAAGGAATTTATTCAATGTTTCTCCATGACAACTTCAAAACTTGCATTATCAAGGTATTCAGAGGTGCATATGCAAAATTAAATGCACATGGACACTTGCAAGTTATACTCTTCGGAGTGCTAGTGATATTATCCATTTTTGCTTAGTAAAAGATGATCTCTAGTTTGTTAGCTCAAAAGATTTGGAAGGCTTGGACTGTCATGTGTCAAACTCCTTGCCTCACACGGATTTGAATATCGTCTGTAGGTTCGTGTGATTGACAATGTAACGTGTCATTAACTGATGTAGGGTTCAATAGTCAAAATCTTGATCTAAACAAACACAATGATGACAAATTTTAAGATTGAGAAATACGTTCTGTAGATTATGTCTCAATTTGACAACTTCAAATAATAGATTTTACCAAATGGAAGAAAGCAAATAGCTCAATTCGATATATACAAAAGTAACTATTAGAAATATTTTGTATAGATTTTGATGATAATTAAAGTAATTTTATGGGACTCCTCAAAACTCTTGTAATTTTCAATTTAGGAAATAGTTGTAAGTATTTTTTTCAAACCATTGGAATTTAACTGACCAAAGCAAAGCATAGCACTGGAAGTCAGCTGAGCAAAGCAGAACAAAGAAGATTAGCTGAGTAAAATAGAAGAGAGCAGAACAGTTTTGACTCAGCTCAGGGGATAGAGGAGCAAAGTAAGAACAAGAGTAGAACAAAAAACAAAAAACTATTTTAGGACAAGACAATATAGTTTAACACCAGAGCAGAAGACTTAGCTGCGCTAAAATCTTTAGTTGAGTGAGGATTGGTCTGATTTGTTAGGTGAAAAACTTACGGGTATAATTTCGTACTGAGGACTATCACTAAAATTCAAGAAAAACTAGCAAAGTTTATTCAATGTAAAAGACATCTGTCAAAAGGACAAGGACTGTTATTTCTGTGCATTAACATGCTGCAACGGGCAGATTTCCTAAAAGGTAGCTTAAGACAAGAAAAGAAGTAATAAGTGATGTAAGCTATTGACATTGGAAAAAGCTGCAAATTCCCGAGCACAGACCCAAAAAATTTGAAGTTTCAAAACAATACACTATAGTTGGTTGATATTGAGAGTTTGAGCTTCATTAGCTAGGTAAGTGAATATTGAAAAATATTTTGTTTTTAGAGGAGTGTGTTTTGAGTGTTGTGTAGGTTAACACTTGACAATAAGATCTCGTGTAAATTGATCGAGAAAGGAGATGGAGCTTTAATTTGTGTAATTAGGTTGATTATTCTAGAAATAGGACTTATGTAAAAAAAAGTCTTAAGAATTTTTAGAAGATTCTTTCAAATTGGAGAATAATAGATGTAGAAGGATTACTTCCACCTTTAAACCATTATGAAAAATTACTTGCGTCGTTTATTTTTTCAATTCTTTAATTCTCTCATTTTATTTAGTTATTTATTGCATTTTATTTACTTTGAAAATTGATTATTTATTCAACTTAAACTTTAAATCATAATTTATAACTACACAACTCTATTAGAACTTAGCATATTTTCAACCTATTGAACGACTAAGTCATTACACAAGTGATTACTATTTTTGGACAAAATAGGCGACTACACTTTATGAACAAACTATGTGTAAATTTTAAAGTTTTTTTTTTTTAAAAGGTCATTTCACTCCCAACCCCAACCTTTCTAAACCCTTTATACCACTTGGGATCAATAGGAATAATTTCAAATATTTGTACAAAGAAAATCATTATCCTATAAATTAGACCAATAAAGTGATAGGAACAGAACTTGATTTATTAAAGAGAAATATTATTATTATTATTTTTTAGCATTACTTTTCCACTAAACATTTCCTTTATTGTCTTTTGCCTCTAGATTTTAAACGATATCAAACAATGAGTTCTCCTTGTGAATTGAAAGAATTAAATCACACATTGGTTGGTCAGCCTTTACCTCATATTTGAAAGAATTAAATCAGTCGATCTTCTTAAGTACTATTTGGCTCCTAATTTTCTAACTTATGTTTTTGAGTGCATAAGTTATATTGCTCTAATCATTTCTCTTACAAGTCGACAAAAAGTTCACTAGAATGGATGTCCTATAAGTCTTTCTTTATACTACTAGTAAACGACTATTAATATGTTGTATCTCCCAGCTCAGTTTGATTCTTGTGTTGAGCCTTTTATACATGTTATAATTATTATTCAACTACGCCTCATTTTAATAAGAGCGAAAGGGAAAGGGAAAGAGAAAGAGAAAGGGGAATGGAACTTTCTTTATATGAGAAATATATTACTTTTTCTTCGCGTGGTATCTTTCAAATAACAGTCATTTGGTATCTTTCAAAAAACAAAACCTTTTTAAGTCAATTCATTTAGGATCTTGCAAATTCATTCTTTTTTTTATTTAAAGATCAATTTTTTGGCTTATTACATCGAGAATTATTTGCAAATGAAGAGATGTCAAAAAAACTTCTTACTATACAAACAGATCCTCCTACATCTATATATAAACACTGGAGAAGTAAATTTCAAATACTTCCCTTGTATGGTACAATGAAAATAAAGTGGGAAGGGAAGATTAATGTTTTTGGTTTTATCAATTAACTATTTTCTTTTTATACTATACTAAATAATAATTAAATAAAATAATAAAATATACTAATGATCAATTGATAAATTATACTTGAAATTTTTTTTGCACTAGTTTAACTAGTAAGTAACAAATAAGAATAAAAGTAAAATATTTTCAACATCTAAGAATCACTATTTTTTTTTTGTTGTGTTAGAGTTTATTGGATTAGTGGCAATGGTGGTGGCATTACATTTGTTTTTTCCTCCCTTACGAAGGATTACGCACCTAGGAGAAAGAGAAGATAAATATATATATAGTTTATTTTTGCAGAAGATAAATGTAAGTCATGAGAAGTTAAATACAATCAAATAGAGTTGAGAAGAAATTGTATTAGGGATAACATGATAAATAAAAATATAATTAATGATCTTTATCTCTTTTAGGTGTTATACTTCTATTTTTCTGCCAACTTCATATGGAAAAAAAATTAGACTCAAAAAGGGATTTCATTACTTTTTATTATACTTCCCCCCTCCAATTATGCTTTCAAATCAAACAAGTAATTAGGATGTGATTGGTTGTTCTTTCGTTCTATTTATTTTTATTTTGAAAAAATAGTAAAAAAAAAATTATTTTAAAAAAAGAAGAATGAATTGTAAGAGTTTGATTGGACGTGAGATGAAAGTGCAATGGTAATAGTTGATGTGATGCTTTTTTATTTTTGTAAAATAATAATGGATGTAAGAATTTTTATGAAAAAAGAAAATCATGGAATGTTGTTTGGAGGTGGAAGTTTTTTCGTAAATTTATTTTTATTTTTAATTTTTAATAATTATTAATTATTTTTTTAACTTTTGCTATTCAATTAGTATAAGTATACAACTTCATGTACAATTACTATGTTTGTATTCATACGTCGTGTGTATATATATACATACATAAATATGTACATTAATATTTATAAAAAATATTATAAAATTATTTTCTTAGTTTAAAAATTATTATTATAAAATAATATCATTTTTCTTTTTATATTATAATATACATTCATAATCAAAAAAATATTACAACCACATATACAAACTAGGATGTATTATAAATTTTTTGCATAATATTCGTAAATACATTCTCAAATATTTTAATTAAATTAATATCAATAAAATATTAAAAATAAATCATAAATATTAAATATAAAATATTGTCAATAATACAATAATATTTTACTACGTAGTTCAATATAAAATAAATTTGTGTGTCATTTCTTAAAATAAAACTTGTATGTCAACAATACAATAATATTCGTACATCGTGTGTATCTATATATGTACATAAATATGTAATTAATATTTATAAAAATATTTTGTTAATATTTTTATTTTTTATTTTATTTTATTAAATAATATTCATAATTATTTTTATTTATAAAAATAAAAAATAAAATAGTGCTATTTTCAGTTTTATTTTTCTTTTTGTATTCTAATATATATTCATAAACAACAAGTGTACAACATCAGTCTATGCATATATCTTTCTAATATATTGGTACTGAACTATTTCTTAAAAATAATTTTGAAAAATTAGCAAAAAATAAATATATTTTTAAATCCTTTCACTTTTTATTACACAATTAATATGTGATATGTAACCTCCATTAAAAAAACTACACATTCTGAAATATATATTTTATGTGAGTTTGTATATAAATTTGACCATATATGCACGACATAAGTTGAGTGCATCATTTGCGTGCATCATATACATATATAATTGCATATTTCAATTTTTAATAAAAAATGTATAATATTCAAAATATATTTTTTGAACAATTTTTTTCATCAATATAAATTACTGTACATGTAAACAAGTACAAAAATTAGAGGAAAATTTGACTAGAAAAATTTACAAAATTTCCAAAATTTGTTCCACATGCCGAATTCTAACCAAGAAAACCACCGCCACCTCTACCACCATGCATCGCCAAAACACCTTAGGAGGGGTATGAGAAAACTACTTGATGATGCCAAAAAATCCAACAATAATCAAAAATATTTTAATTAAATAATAATACCTTAATACGAACGAGCCTTACGTTGAATTGATTTGCAAAGTGCTAGGAATGTCCAGCATAAACACTCCGATGCTCAAGTCAATATAGATGATCATGAGCCTCAATCAATTAATCAATCAGGATTAAGTCTCTTTTCTATGAACATAAGTGTGTGTAAAAAACAAAAATCATACATTGCATCCTCTTTTATAGTAATACACAGACATTAGTTGAACAATGAAAGAATTTTATTACTTGCGAGAATAAGGTTAATCCTCAAAAAAGATATGGCCAATCCTTTAAAATTTTACTGATTAATATGAAATGATCTTATTTCCTTTTCTAGAACCTAGATAAGGCCCATTTATATAACTTTACCTCTAACCCGAGCTCATTACTCAATATTAGACAGCTCAGACACACTGTATGACATAATATCATAGATTTGAACTAAATCAACTCGGATACCCAAGTCAATGCAGGTCTGAACTAAACCAACTCGGACACCAAAAGTCGATAAGGTAGATCTGACCAATTTCAGCTCAGCTAAACTATCTCATCTTAGCTGGCTAATCAGACCATCACGAGTAATCATTGAATACTCAACTCAGATTTTGGGCTACAAAAGACCAATTAGGTATGTGGTCTATTCCGAACCACATCAACTAGTCCCCCTACTCTGTTTAAGTAGAGGCTGATTAATCTGAGTAACAACACATAAATCTGAGCAAGGGTAGTTCCTCTGCCCCAACCATCATTATCTATCTTTTTCGTATTAAATGTAGTATGACCTGAGATTCCCGTTTATTCTGACGCATGAAATCCCGCGCTTAATTTGAATCTGCAAAAAGCGGCAATCGCTTCAACTACCCAACCCAATCCATCCATACACGCGTTCATCATCCATTGATATAGTTGTCCATTTCATAAATAAGTTAATCTAGTATGTACACGTGTAGCGTGCATCTACGGTACCGATCAAGACATCTTTTCAACTTCCTTCTGCATTATATAAAGGTCTTCTTCCTTCTTACGTATACACTCTTTACATCCCGTTTCTTACACACAACAAACCTTAGTCCATCGCGATGAGCTTCCAGGTGTTGATTTTCGGCAATCCCCAATCTTCTCTTCCGGTTACTTCTGTCGTTTTCTTCTTTCCTTCAATTACATAGGTATGAATCTGCGCCTTTGCTTTTAATTTGGCAATTACATAATCACATCCCTTTTAATTTCTGGCCGACTCCACAATAATTTCTCTTACAATTTTCTTTTAAGATTTTACATATTTTTCTATTAACCCATTATTCACCTTTCCCAAACCTCAGTTATGTCTGACTCAAATGATACTTGTTCCACAAGTTCCATAAAGGCTTTACTAATCTCCTCCTCTTCTTCTAGGGGATTCGAGAATAGTCCCCCTCACTCATCTTCTGGTCGATCTAGAGAACAATCTGTTCCTATAGAACCTCTTCGGCCCGACTCTGAAGTAAATCAACTAGCTAGGCAATCTTTGACTCTCCGAGATGAGACCAGTAATGAACTCACTGTATACAAAGAGATTTGTCCCCATACCTCCAATACTTTAGCCGAACCTTTAGATTCTGGTAAACTGTGACAATAGTTGTTGTGCCCAGTAACTCGCCTTTTCCAGATCCCCTCCCTTATAAGGAATCTCGTCAAACCTTAGAAGAAATACGCTTCAACTTTAGCATCCCCAATGACTTTGTTCTTTTGGAATCACGCCTCGATCAGAGACCAGATTTACCTCCCCCTAGTTTTCTAGCTTTTTTTGTAGACCAGCTAGAGAGAAGGTTTTCCAATCCCTTAAACTTTTGTTAACATCTCCTCCAAATTTATAGTCCGCCTGAACCAATTTGTCCCTAATGCTTTCCGCATAATGGCTAGCTTTGCTATGGTGGTTGCTTATAATAAAACAGAGCCCTCAGCTGATCTCTTCCATTTTTAGTACCAGGTTCGGACCTCAAGTCCGGGTTAATTTTATCTCACTTCCCGATGCTTAGCTAGGTGTTTGGCTGGAGCCCCCTCTTCCATAAAGAACTAGAAGACTAAGTACTTCTTCATATCTAACCCCCTTCTGTGGGCTTTTCCTATGAGTTGGATTTTGAAAACCCCCAACAGGACAAAATTGACAAAAAAGCTCATCCCCAATCTTTTACGAGGCTTCTTACTCATCTCAATGAGAAGATTTACAATGTCAGCAAACTAACATTCTCTTTCTCCCTTCTGTACCATTTTGGGTTGAGCCCACTCAGAGTTAATCTTTCTCAACCATTAGGTACAACCATTTTTTGTAGTGCTTTATTATTTTATTTATTTTTATTTTTTATTCCCTTATCTAGCCACTTAATGTTCCCATCACATGCAGATCCTTACTTGGCGAGTTGTTGTTCGAGTTAGAGAATGAAGAAACCATAACTGCTAACTAGAGACAGATCCTTCATTTGCTCATCCACCTACTAACCCAGTTGGCTTCTCCTCGACTCCTACAACAACTGCCCCCGATCAAACCCTTCTACTTAACTCTCGACTTGTAGGGGAGTTCGCTCTGAGTACCCTACTACCTCTTGGTACGGCTGACCTAGAAGCTAAACTAAACTGACCACATCCTCCTACTCCAGTGGCGAGCTGTTTAGACAAAGGCAAAAGGCCCATGCCTAAGAAACCTTCTAAACCCCGCCCTGAAGAAGTCAAAAACCACTAAGACTACTGCTACATCAGGGAAGAGTGTTTTATTGAAATCTGTTATGGAGAATAAGGACAGTACCATCTTCCCCTCTTATTTGAAAAGTTTTGTCCCATCTGGAGACACAGAGATTATTAGTCATTTGGCTAACTCTCAAAAGCTGAACTACATAGCTTTTCATCATGCCAAGGTACATCTACAAACTGCTATATTGAACTTAAGCTAATGATATATTTCTCTAACTGTATATCTATTTCAGGCAACCGTGATGCTTGCCGAGCTTTTATCCAAATGGGAGACTGAGATTTCTACTCTCGCTATCTTGCTGAGAAAGCTTCTTTAAAACAGGAGTTGGAGGATGCTAGAGTAACCATCGAACAACAGAGGCATGACTTGATGGTGCTAAAATATAAAACCGAGCTGACAGCTACCAAAAAGCCTCCTATGAATCTCAAATTTTTGAGTTGGAACCTAAACATAAAGTAGCCGAGGATGACAACTATCGTCTCATGATTTCCGTACAAGAAAAAAAATCCAAGCTCAGGGCAGAAGGTCACCAGCTTGGCTACAATCAAGGACTGAAAGCAGGTTATGACAAAGGAGTTAAAGACGGGTATTATAGTTTCTTAGTTTCTTAGATGGCCTAAAATTCTTATAGATCTACCGTCGTGAGATTTAGTCCAGTTTCATAAAGTCCAAAGCCTATATGGCCAAACTTGCTCTAGTAGCCTTGGAATATTACCGCTATGGATTTTGGTGTGCTAGAGAACAAGCCAAAGAGCAAGGCTTCATGGGCGAGCTAGACTACAAGACCCCTCTCCGTAATGCTCCTTCTCCTAAAGGATGGGAAGGCAACCCCCAAGAGGCTATGAATCATCATTAGTAGGAATCCACTGCTGAGATGGCTCTTTACATCATTTAAAAGGCTCGAGCATCCAACTCAAATCAAAGGTCCAAAGTGGTGCAAACTGTCGTTTAGTCAGTCCCAACCTTACCAGCGTTGGACTCTTTAGCCCCAGTTGCCCCTACTTAGACCATTTCTACTCCTCCCACTCACATACCTAAACAACTAGCTAGAACAAATGAGAGAGAAGTAGATCTAGGGCTCTAGAATTCTTTGTAGAGGAGCTAGAGAATGAATCTTACGTAGATGAGGATGGGGATGCTCTGATCCATCCCATGTCTGTAGGAGATGCAACTTCATTTTATTGAATGAAAAGTGTTACCATATCATCTCTATACTTCTATTCCAATCACAACATCACAAACCATCATTCGACATAAAATTAACTCAAATAAAACATGTTAAGTTCATTGGTATTTACTTACTCACACCAATATGTTCAAACATACCCTATTTAAAATCACAGCTTATGCCCATTATAGATTAAGTCGGCTGACCTTGGACTATGTATCGTTATATGGAGGTCGGCGGATCGAGCATCACTTTATCAAAGGGTCATCATAGGGAGGTCGGCAGACTGAGCATAACCCTTTTTATCAAAAGTTTTCGTCTATCATTGTAGAGAGGTTGGCGAATCAAGCACAACCCTTTTTATCAAAGACCTTCACCTGTTATCATAGGGAGGTCGGCGGACCGAACACAACCCTTTTTATCTAAAGTTTTTGCCCGTCATAGTAGAAAGATTGGTGGACCGAACATAACTTTTTTTATCACAGGCTTTCGCTCGTCATTGTAGGGAGGTCGGCGGACCGAACATAACCATTTTTATCAAAGGCTTTCACTCATTATCATAAGGAGATTGGTGGACTGAACACAACCCTTTTAATCAACATTATACTGATCTTCAAAAAGTAGTTTTATTCATTCATTTCTCAAAATCTTTGCACTACAAAAAACAAATATAAAAACTCTAAAATTCTAACATGAGTACAGAATTTACATAGATAATAGATATTCCACGGCCAAGGAAGCTTTCTTCCTTCCATCTCCTCTAGTTTATATGCACCTCCAGGTAAGACCTTAATAATCTTATATGGTCCTTTCCAATTAGCCTCCTACTTTCCTGTGACTTTCAATGCATCTACTCTTCATAATACCAAGTCATCCACTTGAAATTGTCATTGTTTAACTTTCAAGTTATATCCAACTCATACCCTACTTTTATATAATTCCATTCTAATACATGCTTAATCCCTATACTTGTCGATCAGGTCTAGATTTTCTCTTATCAATGTTTCATTCTATTTTTTATTGAAATTATAAATTTTGTGCATTTCCATCTCGATCTCCACTGGAGTCACTTCTTTAGCCCCATAGACAAGGCTGAAGGAGAATTCTCCAGTTGTAGTCCGAGGACTAGTGCGATAAGCCCATAAGACCGAGCTTAACTCTTCCACCCATCCTCCTTCTAATCTATCTGGGCTTGATGTCTTGTACAATAATCCTGTTAATAACTTCCACTTATCCATTCACCTGTGGATGGGCAATCAAGGTGAACCTCTGGTTGATCTTCATTTTCTCACACCAAGCTCGTACTTTCACCCCATTGAATTAGGTACCATTATCTAAAATCAAGTTTCTCGGTATTCCATACTTGCAACAAATATTTTTCCAAATGAACTTCATGACTTCTGCCTTTGTGATTTTAGCTACGGGCTCAGCTTCCACCCATTTGCTAAAACAGTCAACTGCTACTATCATAAACTTTCTTTGCCTCAAGGCTAATGAAAAAGGTCCTACAATATCTATTCCTTATTGTGCAAAAGGATAAGGAAAATTCATCACGATCAGCTCTTCTATAAGTTGATGTATTAGCGGAGCATGCTTTTGACATTTATCATATCTCTTAATCATTTTCTCTGCATCTCTTCAAATGGTAGGCCAAAAATACCCTGCCCTCCAGACTTTCCTCACCAATTCTCTGCTTCCGGAATGATCTCCACAATATCCCTTGTAGATTTATCTAAGAACATATCTTCCTTCCTCTTTTGATAAGCATCTCAAATAAGGCGTGCTGAACATCTTTTTGTATAAATGTTCTCCTATAATACAGAACTGCACTACTCGGCTCTATACTTGCATGACATTCTTTTTATTATGAGGAAATAGTCCATCTTTTAGGTATGATAAAATAAGCATTCTCCAATCATCTCTTTCCTCTACTGCCATTATAGTTATTTTTCGAGTCTTACAGTCAACTATCGAGCTAGCCATCTTAGATAAATAAAATAATTCACCTTGCTATTTTCTGATCGAGGAATCTAATATATTTCTATGCAATCAAATTATGCCCTTAGGCTTGAAATTTGCTCTACATACTACCCTATGCTTTCTTATTTTATTTTATACTGACTTTCCACCTACTGAGTCACAAGCCTAGAGTCTGAGTAGACCACTAGATGTCTTACTCCTAACTATAAAGCCATCTTCAGTCCTCTCAGCAAGGCCTCATACTCGGCTTCATTATTAGTTGTTTTGAAATTGAATTTGACTGTAAATTCTAGCTCGTCTCCTTCTAGGGTAGTTAGGATAATTCCAGCTCCACATCTCCCCAGAGTAGCTAACCCATTTACATGTAATAGCTACTTAGTCCTTATTTTTCTTGTCCAATCTGTCCAATCTACTCTTGAATAAAGTCTGCTAAGGCTTGAGCCTTGATCGCCACCATATGATGATAGTTAATATCATATTCTCCCATCTCTATAGCCCATTTGATCATTCTTCCTAACGTGTCAGGCTTTTCTAGAATGTGCATTAGTGGCAGGTTTGTGTGGACTACCACCTTATGCGATAAAAAACAAGGCCTTATCCTCCTCGCCTTAGTAACCAGGGCTAATCCTCATTTTTTTCTATCTTAGAATACCTTTGTTCAACTCCAAGAAGTAACTTACTCACATAATAAATTGGCTTTTACTGACTTCATTCTTCTTGTAACAAGACCGAACTAATAGCCCGCCCACCTACCGACAGATAGGCATACAACACTTCTCCTAGAATTGGCTTTGTGAGTAGCGAAAGTTTAGATAGAAACTCCTTCAGCTAGTCAAACGCCTTTTGACATTTCATTGTCCTTTCGAATTAACATCCCTTTCTTAATATTTTGAAGAAAGGGAAACTCCTTTATGCTGACGTAGATATGAACCTACTTAACACTGTAATTTTCTCTGTAAGACGCTGCACATCTCTGATCTTCAAATGATGATTTATATCTAAAATAGCTCGGACCTTTGCAGGATTGAACTCAATTCCTATTTCAGTCACCATGTATCCCTAGAACTTATCTGCTTTTACTCTAAAGGAACACTCAGACAAATTCAGTTTCATGTCATACTTTCTTAATATATTAAAGGTTTCTTTCAGATCAAAGATACGTGATTCTGATTTTTTGCTCTTCAGCAACATATCATCTACATACACCTCCATGTTCCTCCACAACTGTTGTTTAAACATCCTATCTACTAACTTCTGGTATGTGACCCTAGCATTTTTTAATTTAAAAGGCATAACTGCATAACAGTAAGTACCATTCGAAGTTACAAAACTAACCTTCTTCTGATCTGTTGAGTGAAGCATGATCTGATGATATCCTTGAGAAACTTTCATCATACTCAATAGCTCACATCCTGAGGTAGAATCCACCAGCTGATCAATTCTGGGCAAGGGATGGTGGTCTTTTGTACATACTTTATTTAAGTCCCAAAAATCAATGCACATCCTCCATTTTTCCACCCCTTTGGGGACCATAACAACATTAGACAACTATTCTAGGAACTGTATTTCACAAATATGTCCTGTTTCCAACAACTTCCACACCTTTTCCTCTATAATTTTATCTTTTTCCTGACCAAATTGTCTCCACTTCTATTTAACTGGCCGAGCCGTTGGGTCTACATTCAAATGGTGTATGGCCATTTCAAGATTTATCCTCGTCAAATCCTAAGCAAACCATACGAACACATCCACATTCTTTCTCAATAAATCTACCAATATTTCTGCCATTTACTAACCTAGTTGAGTACCAATTCTAGTTATCTTCTGAGGTTCACCATGAACCAGCACAACTATCATTAGTTCTTTGTTAGCTACACATGAGGTTCGAGCTCGTCACCTTATCCTACTTTGGCCTTTTTTTTCTCGATCTCCCTCTTTAGGAGCATCTATATTTATTATTTCTTCTTTATCCGCTCCTTTCATGGCCTCCACATAGCATTTTCGAGTAGAATATTGATCTCCCTCTACTTCTCCTACTGGAAACTTCATCTTCGTATATTAGGTAGATACTACCGCTTAGAATATATTAAGCATAGGTCTACCTAATATGATATTATATACTGATGGTGCATCAACTATAAAAAATCATACTATCCTAACCTTTTGCAAAGGTGGAAAGCCTAATGCTACCGACACGATTACCTGCCATTTAGGTTAAATTGCTCCATCTACGAAGCTAAAAAGTGATATGTCTATAGGTAGCAGCTCAGCTCCCAATTCTATCTGCTTGTAACAATCATAAAACAGAATATCCGCAGAGCTCCCTGTATCCACAAAAACCCATATAGGGAACTTCATATTCATATAATAGGTAGATACTACCGCCTAGAACATATTAAGCATAAGTCTACCTAATATGACATTATATGCTGATAGTGCATCAACTATCAAAAATCATACCATCCTGACCTTTCGCAAAGGTGGAGAGCCTAATGCTACCGACACGATTACCTGCCATTTGGGTTAAATTGCTCCACCTACAAAGCTGAAAAGTGATGTTTCTATAAATAGCAGCTCAGCTCCCAATTCTATCTGCTTGTAACAATCATAAAACAAAATATCTGCAGAGCTCCCTGTATCCACAAAAACCCATGCTACATTGTAATTAGCGATGGAAACTATTATAACTAGAGCATTATTAGGTGGCACCTGTAAACCTCTATCGTCTTTCGGTCTGAACTGAATGGATATTCCCTTACCCACCTGATTAACCTCGTGTCTTTCTTCCTGCCAGAACTTAGCTGCTCTGGCATGAGCTTTCCTAGCTCGATGAGAATTCCCATCCGTAAGTCCTCCCATGATCATATAGATTGTTTCTCTTTTAGAGAAGCTCATGGTTCATTCTCTCTTTATTCAGCTCATTCTTCCAATCTTGGATCCTCCCTCAAGGCGTTTTGCCAGTTCTACCCCTTCTTCTTCTGATCTCTTGGATGCTCTATATCTTTATATATGAACTTCTTCAGATGTCCTGCTAGAATCATCCTTTCAATTTCATCCTTCAAATGAGAACAACCCTCCGTGGTATGGCCATAATTATTATGAAACCAACATAATTGATCTGACTTAACTCTTTTGGTAGCATTCGAATAGGTTTTGAGCCATCGCAAAGTAGGATGCCTTTCTAATACAACCAACATCTGCTCATGAGGCAGACCAAAGGCGTGTATTTTTCATACCTTAATTGTGGTCCTCTTCTTTTCTCTACTCTAGGTTAATTACAAGGATTAAAATCGGCCTTTCTTTTCTCATCTTTTATTCTTTTCTTTCTCTTCTCTCCTCCTTCATCCCTCTTTGTTTTCTGGGCTTCCTCCACATTGATGTATTTTTTGCCCTAGCTAATAATTCATCAAAATTTTTGCAGGTTTCTTAGCCAATGACCTGAAAAACTCACCATTCTGCAATCTTTGAGCTAAGGCGTTTGACAAGACATCCTACGAGGCTGACGGAACCTTCAGTGCAGCGGTAGTAAATCTCTTGATATAATTTCTGAGCGCTACATTCTCCTTCTTCTTAAGACTGAATACGGTCAAGGAAGTCTTTTGATGCTTCCTGGAACTGACGAACAGGTGTAAGAAAATCAAGTTGAACTCATCAAAACTACTGATAGAGTTCGAAGGTAGTTGACTAAATCATTGTTGGACTGATTTGGTCAACATAGTAAGGAAAACTTGGCATTTCACTCCATCTGTATATCGGCACAAGAGAGATGCATTCTCAAACCTACAAACGTGATCCCACGGATCTCCGATCCCATCATATTTAAAGTTTAGCAACCTGAAACTAGAAGGTAATTCATCTGCCATAACCTTTTTGAAAAAGGGAATTCCCTTCTTTTGCACCATTGTCTTTCATGCCATCTTTTACTTAATCTCTCTTAATTCCTGATGGAGATTATCTACTTTCTAAAATCCGAATCAACATCTAGCCTGGTTTTCCCAGCACTTTTCCCCAGAACAACTGAGGTGTAGCTTTCTTCATGGATATCCTCTATGGGTAGAGGCTTACTCCTCCTTCCAGTTGCCATACCCTTTTCTTGTGGTTGAGAAAGAGGTTGTACAATCTTTTTCTATTTCAATGTCGTGTTAACCATGTGTTGGAGCCCAAATCCCCTCCTCCCACACCTCTTTAAATTGGTAGGAGCTGGGAGACAGTGGCTGGAGTAATAGGTGGTTGTTCATCCTTATCTATGCTATCTACATCCGGATCATTTTTTCTTTTTGAACGTTTCTCCATCTCTTCATTCAAGTTTCTGTTTATCTCCTTATTGGCCATTGAGTAAAATCTAAAATCTCTCCAAGAATTTAGAAGATTATTAACAGAAAATCACATATATTCCTAGAAAATTACCTAAGAACTTGTAGTAACAAAAAGTCACGCCTCTACTCAATTGTTCCCACAGACGACGCCACTTGATGATGCTAG
Organism: Paulownia fortunei; assembly: GCA_019321725.1. NCBI lineage: Eukaryota > Viridiplantae > Streptophyta > Magnoliopsida > Lamiales > Paulowniaceae > Paulownia > Paulownia fortunei. The sequence continues at coordinate 5,122,516 of CM033115.1, forward strand.
AAAATCCAGCAATAATTAAGAATATTTTAATTAATAATAATACCTTAACATGAACAAGCCTTGCACTGAATTGACCTACAAAGTAATGGGGAGTGCCCAGCATAAACACTCCGACACTCAAGTCAGTATAGATAATCAAGAGCTTCAATCAATTAATCAATCAGGATTAAGTCTCTTTTTTTATGAATATAAGTGCGTGTAAAAAATAAAAATCATACCTTTCGTCCCTTTTTATAGTAATGCACAGACAATAGTTGAACAAGAAAAGAATTCTATTACCTTATGGGGATAAGGCTAATCCTTAATAAAGATATGGCCAATCCCTAAAATCTTCTTGATTAATATGGAAAAATCTTCTTTCCTTTTCTAGAACCCTGATAAGGCCCATTTACATACCTTTACCTCTAACTCGAGCTTATTACTCAATATTAGGCAGATCGAACACACTGCATGACATAATATCATAGATCTGAACTAAACCAGCTCAGATACCCAAGTCAATACAGGTCTGAACTAAACCAGCTCGGACACCAAAAGTCGATAAGGTTGATCTGACCAACTTCAACTCGGCTAAACCATCTCATCTTAGATGACTAATCAACCCATCACTAGTAATCATTAAATACTCAACTCAGATTTTGGGCCACAAAAAGCCCATTAGGTATGTGATCTTTTCCGAATCACATCACTACTACTCTTCTTCTTGAAATGCATAATCATAGTTATTGTAATATACCTCTTCCTCCTGGACTTCATTGTGGTCTTCCTTCTCCCTTTCTTCTTCACATTAAAAAATATAAACAAAAAAAAAACAAATGAAACCCATTTTCGTTCAATGTTTGAGGTAAAATCAGGATAAACTTAAAAAATATACAAAGTAGATCTTATTCTATACCTTTTGTCTTTTAGGTTTAGATAAAATTACCGATAAAGTGGCAAAAGTGAAAGGTTTTCCAGAATTAACAATGGTTGTCGTTAGTTGGGGAAGATGAGAGAAATTTTTTGGGTTCGGGTGTGTGACTCCTTGTGATGCCCCTTCATGAATAATGCTAAAATTGTGGAGATGAGAGAAACATTGTTGTTTTGATATGTATTTTGGAAAGTAGATTCATTTTGTGTAAGTAGAGGAAAAACTGGAAAAGAGAACAATGAGATGTATTTTAGAATTGAGAATATTTTCTCATAACCAATCACACCTCTAACTCAAAATTTATTTGAAAGATGAAAATCCGAAAAAATTTCCCACAATCAAGCGCAACCTAAATTTTTCTACAAACCTCTTTATATTTTTCTTATACATTCACCTATTACCCCAACCAAACGAGCTTTAATCAATCATAAATTTATTCCGACTTAATCACGTAATAGCCTTCCTCTTGTCTAAATCTCAGTCCTTTTACTGTTAATGACATATTTTCAACCAAAGAATTTCTTTTATTGATAGTTATAAAGGGTTAGTTATTTTTTATCTTCGAGTCTATGTTTACTTTAGAGTTCATTCCCCACCCGTCACCTTTATATTTTTTGCTCTCCATATAAGATTCTTTTTTGTGGTCAACTCCCTACGTAAAGTGCTAGAATATGCTCCCCACTTAACTTTTTCTTATTTCTTCTTTAAGACAAAATCTAATGCTCTCCCTCCTATACAAACTCCTATCAAAAACTCGTAGCCACCATCTATCCCCAACAGTCTAGATCTCATTGCCAGCTACCACTTACAACCACTACCACGACTGCCACCATCACCACAACCTTGTTTCAACACACTCACCATCCATCGCTCCCTCTATTGTATATTATACCTATTTTCGCTACATCCACTATCATAATTTCTCTATCACCACTACTACCACCTTCACTTCCACCACCACCAGTTCAAGGTTCTATACTCTCTTAGTCTGTTAATATTTGTCTACGTTGAGTAATTAGGAGCTTGTGTGTACAATGTTGAGCTTTATGACTCTAATAAAAATCTACCTTTATCTTGTAATAGAGTAGACTGAAATTATTTTTCATTTTATCACATTGCAACCTACTCCCAATCATAAGATATACATGACTTTGAACAGTAATAAGGACGCCACTAATATGTGTTGGATGCATATATGCTTGACACTGACCATGGTTGATATGATGGCAATCCATCAAAGTAAGCCAATTGGACGTAGAGGCCAAAAACAGTTATATTTGTAGCTAGTATTTCACATCTTCATAATCTAGTACTATGTCTTTAGCTACTATAAAGTAGTATTGCAATATTGCATTGCCAATACAACACTTGTTTGTTAGTGTGCTAATGCATGAGTAGTTCTTAGTACTATAAAGATGTTGATTTTTGACTTGTTAAGATATGTGGTATAAGATTTGTTATTTGTGATTTGTAGTATGCACCGGTACATAGATATTTAGGATTAGTACTTCAGTAATGCGCTACTAATACTATATTAAGGCATTAGTGGAAATTAGAAATAATAGTACAACACTGATGCATAATTCATATTTCACTATGTAATTTAAGTATATCTGGGTAGTCATTAATGCATTAATATTAATACACCTAGGGCTGTCATTAATGCAGCAACCTCAACCAATCCGTAGAAGAATAGAAAAGGTCTCATCACAACTTTCTATTTGAGTTACTATGCATACTTGCAAGGACGCCATCAACTAACTACCCTAACATTGTTTGTTTTTTGTTTGATCTTGATGATGTATTTGCTTACTTGTTTGTTTTTCTATGTTTTTACAATTATCACCTTTTGTCCTTACTAACTCATCTTGTATTTCTTCTTTTTTTTTTCTTGATCAGTAGAAAGAGAATGCAAGTCATGCCAATAAACCATCAAAATCAAATAGATTGAATACACAGACTCATTATAACTGCTAAAAGTTGTTTGTGTTTGACGGACATGTAAATTTAATAACGTTGTATTGTATTATTATTTACATCATTTGTATTGTATAATTTACATTATTATATTTGTATTATTTGCGTAAATTGCACGAGTATATAATGGCTAATTTTTTTATTCTATTGAGTGGATTTGAATGTTGTACTATTAACAAATTTATTTTTAGGATATTTGCACTATATGTACAAAAATGCAGTATTAAAGATTCAAAGTTGCAGTACTTTGTTGATAAGGATATGGTGCTAAAAATGCAGCAATGCAATACTGCATATTCAACCTTGTAGTACTTTAGGTGTAGAACAGAACATGCAACATTCTATGTTGTAGAACATCTACTATGTCATTAGTTTATACTATCACCGTTAATCAATACGAAGACAATCATGCACTATAGCTTGTGGAAAAACATTTATTATACCAATGTTAATAAGGACATAACTTATTGGTTGCAAGTTTTCAAACATTTACAAACATAAAATTTTTCGACATGTAAAACAATATAATTCACCATTGTATATTGTATTAAAATTGTTGTACATAATATATAGAGACAAATTAAGATTTAAAATAGATGCAGCATGGAATGTGCATATTCATGGTATTAAATGTTCTATGGAATGGTACTAAATTTATACTCTGCAGTATTTTATGCTACAATTGGGTACTAAATGCAAAGATATATGGTATTTTTTATTGTATCATAAGATAATATAATTTCTATTATTATATTCACATTCGACCATACATGAATTACTAATCCTAGGATGAATAAATCATGCACGATAACCTTTGGAATAACATTTAAGTACATGAGAGTTATCACATTTGATATTGTTTTACATTAGTATCAATGAGAACACGTCTTATTTGGTGTAAATAGTTTATTTTCAAATATTTACACGAGTTTCTTGGGTCATGTAAAATAACATTACTTACTATTCTATATTAAAGTTGTCGAATACAATATATTGAGATGAATTAGGCCTTAACACATGCAACATCCAATGCACATAAGCATGGCCCTAAATATTTTATGAAGTGGTATTAAATGTTCTACTCTGTAGTACTTTTTACTAGAATGGGAAACTAAATGTAAAAACATAAGGCATTTTATGTTATATGATTGAATAATATAAAATTTTGTTATTTCATTCTCATTTGACCCTAATAACATAAATTCTTAGCCTTAGGATGAATAGAATTTTGAAAAAAGAATATCTAAATGAATGAGAGTTACCAAAGTCGACGTTGCTTTACACTAGTATCAATCAACATAATTTAATTGGTATAAGTAATTTGCTTTTAAATATTGACACACATGAGCTCTTGGATCATGTAAAACTATATAATTTCATTGTAGATTATATTAAAATTATTGTACACAACATATTGAGACTAATTAGGGCTTAAAATACACACAACATTGGATGCACATAAGTATTGTACTAAATGGTCTACACTTTACTATTTTATTCTAATGTTGGTTTCAAATATAAAGATAAATAATATTTTATATTATATGATGAGATAATATAGGCAATTGTTGTTTTATTCTCATTTGAGCATGATAATATGAATTTTCTAGTACTAGAATAAATAAAATTATGGACCAAAGTTTTTGGAAGAACATTTAAGTGAGTGAGAGTTACCATATTCGATGTTGTTTTACACCCTTGTCAATGCGAATAACTTATTTGGTGTAAGTAGTTTATTTTTCAATTTTTACATACATTGGAATATCACACATTGATCAATCAAAGAGAGGAAGTCTCTTGGGCGATGTAAAACAACATAATTTACCATTGTAGATTGTATCAAAGTTGTTGTACACAATATATTGAGACAAATTAGGGTCAACTTTGCAGTACAAATTATTAGATATGTGAAGTATTATTAGCTTCATGCATGCACCACATTTAGAATAATGGTATGGCACTAAACCTTTAATTTTGTGCAGAAGTTGTAATGCAGAATCCAAATATTCGTAATATCAACCATTTATAATTAACATCGATCAGTCATCCATAATATACAACATCCCATAAAAATAATATTATCCACAACATCGAGGCTATGAATATGAGTCCAAGCTTCTAAAAGCTAAACATTCGTAAATTAGTCTTGAACTTTAATGTTATGTTTGGATTAAGGAATTTGATGAGGAAAATGGGGAAAAAAAGGCCAAGGTACAAATATTAAAGCACAAAGTTACGTCATTTGAAGTGTGAAAAAAAATCTTCTGTAGTCGTACAATCCAAGGTCCAAGTATAAGTAATGAAAGTAGATAGAGAACAAAAATAATGGGAATTTTAAAATTCATCAATGGTAACCTCAACTTCTATACCTGGTTAAATAATGATTGAAGTAATTTGTTTAACAATGTTTGAGTAGTTGAAAATTCAATCACATATTTAGCCAGGACTTCGAACATATTCTATGTACTAATACATTTACAACATGGAGACTTCGTAGTGGTGATGTGAAGAACATTAATAGACTTTCTCACTTTTGTCTTGTACCACGAACTAAGGCAACATAAACTTTTTCAAAATTCTTCATGTTCTTAGAAAATAGAGAGTTGTATGAATCTTGTGAATCTGAAATGACAATGGAGTGGATTTGAGATGAGTTTATCAAAATTCGAAACCTGCCCTGCCAAGGTTTCTAACTACACGGACCCGCCTCGAATCGGGTTAAACCCGTTAGATCCATTTTGTGATTTTAAAAATTCTAAAAAATATATTTTAAAAATATCACCACTAAATTTTTTTAAAAAATATATTTTTAAATAATAATATTACTGACACTTATTTTATAGCCATACTCTTTTTTTTACTCTTCTTCTTCACCTTGACACGTCCTTTGGGTATTAAATGGATCATAAATCATGTGGAGACATTTTTAAGACAATGAAACTCTTCTATTTTATACCAAAGTTAGAGATGAATGACAAACGGATTATTATTTTTGTTGGATTTTAGTATGATTAAATTGAGAAAAATATTATATTACAAGAAAGGAAAATTCAATAAAAATCTACTCACAATTCTTAAGTTTTTAATGAACAAGTCAATTCGCTCATTTCTCCTAATTGAACGGTTGAGACAGCTTTCTAAAGATTAAATTGGGGAAAGTCTCAGAGACAACAAATATGCAACAAAGACGTTATGAAGCTAAAAAAAATCAGTCCAAAATCTTTTTTTTTGTTAAAATTTATTTGTTCTATTGAATAACTTTATTGACCTATTTGTTTTTCAATGAAAAGTTTGAATTATTCAGATGGATTTATGATAATGAAGACACAAATATGATTCAAACACTCTCTCTTAGTTTTAGTCTTAAGTTCTGTAATTAAATATCAGCCAACACTTTAGCAATTTCTTTTTTCTTTTTTATCTTCATTCCTTTTCCTTATTTATTTTGCCACATCTTAACCTAATCTTCCTATGTGTGTTCCACCGGGTATAGCATAGATATTATCATTCCACTGGATGTAGCATGGATATTACCGTTGCACTGTGTAGTCTCTCCCTGCTACTCGCTTTATCTGAAAGTTTTTATGTCTTGTTTCTCAAATTTTAGCCTACATTTCAAAAAATTTATAAGATATGCTAGGCGTTTATAATATACTTGAAATAAGTTTAGCTAAATATACATCTGATTGTTAGTTCATACGAGATACTACAATAAGTCGTGATTGAAAATAAAATATTCATTATAACTTATTCAACAATTTATTTTTCAATATAAAATGTATGATTCAGAAGCTTATGAGATGATACAAATCAACAAAAAGAAGTTGGGAAGCAATCAAATGATCCACTTATGCCCAAGAAAGCATGCTTCTTCAAGTTACCAACTCTATTTTCTTCAATGCTATGTGTAACTTTAGCTTGAAAAGTTGAACAAGTGAATCCCCACACCCAATCCTATAATTGCAAGGGCTAGTAGAAAATAGAGAAGCTTGTTAGTCGAATCCGATGACTTGTCCTTCATATCTCTAGCCGGAGCTAGGAGCACATTCATGGTGTCCGTCGGGAGCTTCATGGACGAATCAACCTCCCCAACATAGAATTCGTCCAACATCAACCTAGCCGCGCTACCATGACCTACATCTTCAAACTCCTCACTTGCGTCCTTGCCTAGGAAATAAAATTTGATAAAAGATAAAATTATATTTTTCAACTTTATTATAAAAATATTAATGGCATTCAATTGGGGATTTTATAATAAAAAAATAATCATAAAATCCCAAGTCTAATTTATTTTAAAGTATTTTTCAATTATGGAGCACTAGCTCTGTGTTACTAAACATAATATAAAATTAATAAAAATTTGATACATATGTAGCAATAGGAAATTATATCATACCTGCTTGCCCCAATAAGACTTCATCACCACCGGGATGGTCATTTAAGTAGCTTGTTACATTATAAACCTGTAATTTCAGATAAAAATTTTAATTCAAAAATATGGACACTGAAGTGTAAAGTAACAATTTTTTTTTTTAATTTTTGAAAATAAGTTGAATAAAAATGATATTTTCATAAGATATTGAAATCCCATGTCTTTCAAAAATAATAATGTGACAAAATCTCCCAAAATTTTTATTAATGTATATTTTTTTCATAAGATATTATTTTTTAATTTTTTCTGTACATATATATATATATATAAATTTACTAGGTAACATAATATTTACTGATAAATGCATTATTTTTATAAAATAATTAAAAAATTATATCAATATATTCTTGAATTAATCATAAATCTTAGAGATAACTTTTGTTATATAGACGATATTTCATTGATTTTTTTTTAAATTACTCTAAATAATATCCGAATTATGAATTTTAAGAGTGAACGAATAATTCATGAATCGAATTTGTTACTAGGTATATATGTGCTTAAATTCATATGCATATAAATACATATATGTGTGTGTGTGTAATTGTTTCAAATGGCAAGTTTTGGTAGAGTATATACTATAAAAGCAAATCGAATCTTATATTTTGTATGGTGTTTTATTTCATATTGGAACATCATTTATACCCGTTAAATGTATTAGATGATATCATTAATATACACTTGACTTGTACTAATTTATTGAAATAGGATATAAAACACCATTTAAAATAAAGGATCCAGATTGAACTAAAAATAGAGAGGCATATCGATAAACTCCTTTTGTGGAAAAGAGCTTGCAGACCATGTAATAAAATATTTTTACCATGTAACAACATTTAAGATTCAACTCTTCTAAGAAATTAAAAATTCAGAAAGGGAATAGAGGAGGTTTTACTTAATAGTAAAAATCAACAACTATTTACACAAGTAAGGGACACGATAATCAATCACTATTACATTACAACAATACTCAGAAAAAGGCTTCAAATACTTTTGGAGTATTTTTCTCTAAATTTGGGAGAGCATCACAAACATATATTGATAAAGTCGATATCTATAGGGAAGTATTTTCAGCAATGCAGGGAAGATTAAAAAAGCTATGATTGTACTAACTATAAAATAAAAAAAAATAAAAATAAAAATAAAAAAGACCTCATTTAAACATCACTTTTTTCTTTTTATATAATTGTCGTGGATATAAAATATTAATTATATGTCTTATTCTTGGGATATGCATTTCAAAACACAAAATAACCAATGAACACAATTCAACGCTTAATGGTGATTCTCTGTCTCCATTGCGTTTAATTATTGGTATCCACAAGCGAAACTCTAGCTCTATTAATAATTATTTTGCATTTGTTATTATTTTGTAAAAAATAATTAAATCAAATAGTTGAAGGAGCTCTTGTATCCGTTTACAAATAATTAAATATTTTGTTCACAATTCATGTGAATATCACAATTACCTCTCATTAGACATGCGAAGTTCATATGTCATTCCTTCCACAATCTAAAATTGTCCTAGTACACTTGGAGTCTAAACCTATAGTACTTATGTCCTAAGCCTAGAAGTGGACGCTGACAAATAAGACTTCAACTCAATGGGTTTCTAGTAAATAATTTACATTTATCCTCATTTTGTGAAAATAATTAATCTAAATTATCAGACAAATTCTTTTTCTACTTATAAATTATTTTAAACTTACTCCATCAATTCATATAGAATATCACAAATAGTATCATCGGGATAGACTCTAATATTATTTTGTTATGCCTCAAGGCCCATAAGTGAGATTTTGGCATAACAAGCTTCGCTAGCAATTGTTACTTACTTGTCCCAAATTTATAAAAATGGAAATCGCAAATTGCTAAAAGATCCATTGACCCACATGTAAACCAACTTAATCTTCCTCCTAAAATGCATGTGGGCTATCGTTTTCTATAGCAACTCATGGCAGAGATCCATTATCAAGGAAATTATTGATTACATTACGGACCCTTAATTTATTTCAGTCTTCATCTTCCCAACAACAGGTGATTCGAAGGGAATAATAATCTCACCTAATCAAGTTTAGTGAACCAACATGTTCTTACAAGTTGATCAATGGTCCACACTTAATTGTATTTTTCTTTATTTTTGTTTAGATAAACAATCAATTACACTCATTTATTGCATCAAAACATCAAATATAAAAATATAATTAGAAACTATAAATCAAGGTATACATCTAAAAATAATATAAATAATTATCAAAGTAAACAAATACTCATATTTAAGTAGAATTTAAATTCAAAACTTCTTAATTATTAAATTTTAAAACTTCAATCTTATCACTAAAACTCGTTATTGTCCGAATATAATATTAAAAGCCTAAGATCTAATTTCCCTCCTCTCTCTCCTTCTCCCTCATTAATGGGAAATTGAAAACTATAAAGGGATTGAAAAATGAGAGGTCTTTTCAAACACCTTTATTTTTCACTTTTCTTCCTTTCCCCCACTCACCAGTCCTTGAACCCTTGACCTTTTTACCATAACAAATAACTTTTGAACCAATCAGGCCAACAAGAACCAGATCAGCTTACATTAGAATCCTATATCAAAACATTTCAATATCATATGCCTAATAAATAAATAAAAAAAAAAGATAAAAATTATACACACAAGGTTTTACTGCAACTGAAAAGCATAGAACATAGATCCTTTATCTAGAAAATCATTTTTCTCTTTCCTCAATCACTGATTTATTGCAACTTTTTTACATTAGTTAGTTGCAATCAATAAAATATCCAAATAAATTTCATTTTTTACAAAATAAATCCTTGTTCTTTCGCCGAACAAATTTAAGTTCAATAGTCAAAAGACTCAACCAAGAAAGCTAATTATAATGAACAAGAAAAGCAAATTTACATAATTATGAAGATTTTTAAATTAAATAAATACCTTGCCATTGATGATGACCCAGCAATCTTCATAAGTATTGTGAGCAGAGACTTCAGAATAGGTGAAAACTTTGCTTTCTGCCCCCATTGTATTTCCTAGTCAAAATTCTCTTTATGAGCTTTTAAGCCAGAAGAAGTTATAGTTTCTTCAAGTTTAAATCAATTCTTGATTGTTTGATTGAGATATGTGCGTCTTTATATATTGATGAGAACCTTTGGATGCTACAAAATTAGGAATCATTAATTATTTGATAAGTTTAATACTATAATTTGTCACATACATAGGTGGACTCGTCTAGTTGAGAGTGACATATGCATATGAAATTCTTGTTTTTGTTTTGAAAATACAGCCAATAATTGAATGAGAAAAGTTGCAATAAAATTAGAGGAAATGGACAAATTTTGGTGATAGTTTTTGGGGTAGGAGCTGAATTTGATTAAATCTTGAACCATAAAATACTACTTCTGTCCAAAATAGCTTTGAGTGTTTAACCAATCAACATGATTATTTTTATGAATATAATTTAAATTATCTAATTATTTTTTTATAGAAAATATTCTAATGATGATAAACAACACAGCAAAAACAATGAGTCGAAAGCTTCATATCATTAATTAAAAGTATCAAAAAGTCGCTATAATAAATTAGTTAAAAGAATTTGAAAAAATCAAATGTGAATGGAAGGTGTATTCATAAAGTGTTTTTTCTTTTCTTCTCTTTTTTTTTGTCCTTTGACGAGTAATAGAGACCCTTGAGGCATATGATTATAAGAGTTCCTACTGTAAAATATTTAAATTGAGTCATAAATATTAATCAAAGACGAGATCCTCATGATAACATCACTAAGAAATGTCAATCAAATTGAAACATTTCTATTATAGAAGTAGTTGATTACCCTCTCATAAAAGCGATTAGTTCACAAAATAGTAAGATAAACGAATTTGAACTAGTAATTTTCTTGTGAAAATAATCGGTGAGACTAACTGGATTAGCACTTGGTGGTTTCAGTGGGGTTGAGGATGGGAGTTTAGGATTAATTAAAAGATTTGGAATTTTGTAATGAGTATTAATTCCTCTGGATGCTTTCAGTTGTACGGATTAATGGAGTTGTTCTAGTATTCAGAATCTATCTTGGAAGCAATTTTCCTGATGTGCATTCATCAATGGGGTCTTTGGGCTTTACATGGAAAAAAATATATTCTGGGATGCCATTATTATTTAAAAGAATTAGAGAATAATAATTAGCTTTGGCTGTTGGTCAATTTTAATAATAAAATCCAGAATTTGGATAAATCTTTTTTTTTTTTCCTTTTCTGTCTGTTTTTTTTTATCTAATTCTTTGTACCTTTTTCTTTTTTCTTCCCTTTTTATTCAGCCGACGGAGGAGGCAGATGGGTCAGTTTACGTTGTTGGAAAATAAGAAATCGAAGAAAAGTTCGTGCATTTAATATGTGTGAGTTAATTCTCGAAACTTTTTATTTGCACGCAATGTGAAAAAAATGAATATGGAAAACCTTATAGAGTGAAAAATAAAGTGCAAACCAGACATTAGTCCAAATGAAGGTTGTTGAAAGACATTATTTGAAATTATATAGGTATATAATTATTTCTTTACCCTTTAATTCTGATGAAAACTTTATTCTTAATATTAAGCCCACCAAAAGTTACTTGGGTCAAAAACCCAATTTTAGCCTCTGTAGCTCCCTGCATGAGAAACCCAGGATCAAAAAAGAAAAGCAAAAAAGAAAAAGATTTGGCAATACCATCTGCATGTAATGGAGTCCAAATTCTTTACTAAAAGTAGTATTATTTCTTTTATTGTATTTTATCAATACAAGTGTATAATAATAATGTTATTTTATATATTTAACATAATTAATAATATTATAATATAAGTTAAAATAACAATTGTAAAAATTAAATTACATGAAGGGTGGAACCTTACATACTCTCTACTCAAATATGCTCGTCAAGTGTAATTCATGGGCAATGCCCTACTCTACAATATACGAGTACACAACACCATGAGGTAGGTTCGGATCCACTTAAGGTAAACCTTGTAAACTCCGCCTCATGTACTAAAACCGACTCTAGATAAGTATGTGAGGGAAGCCCAATACACACACAGTATACTACAACTAATTTTGGACTACAAATGGAGGATAAAAAGGACATTACCTATCCACGAGAGCTGGTTCTTATGTCTTATATTTATCAAAGACAAATTTTGTGTAAGCTTCTTGAATAACTTAGGATAACTATTTCAGCAAAATAAGGACAAATAACAAATAGTTACTAACATAGTTCATCAGATATGAGCGTTGCTTGTGGTTGGAGCCTGTTTGCACATGTGACCTCATATGCTAAGTAATTGAAAGTGGAAATTATAGGATTTGATTATAATGTTAAGTAGTTGTTTCTAAAATTCATCGCTTGTTAGTCTCACTGTCATCGTTGTATTGGGGCATGACATGATTTTGTTCTAAATTGAGCATTTAACACTTTTTAGTTTCCGAGCGTATGTGCACATGCGACCACTATGTTAAGTAATTGAAAGTAGACACTATAGGATTTTAGTATAATACCAAGTAGTTGTTTTTAAAATTCACCACTAAGAAGTGGGTATTTGACTAAACTTATTTAAAAGATTTTATAAGCTCCTACTTATTATAAAATATTTTTGGAGTTTATAAAATGTTATATTTTATTTTAAAAATAATTTTTTAAAATATTTAGATAAAATAAGATCATGAAACCTTTAAAATGTTAGTAATAACAATTTTGTAATTAAAACTATCAAAATTAAATGATCTATTAAAATAAGATTTTATTTTAAAAATAAGTTTGGGGTGTATATATATATATATATATATATTAGGAGCTTACTCTCAAATAATTTTTTTTTTTTTTTTTTTTTTATCTTATAAGCTCTTTAAGAAAAAATTATCAAATACTTTTTAAAAACTGATATGATATTTTGAAAAGATTATAAGCTTACTCAATCACCCTTTTAGTCTCATTTGCGAACCTTGTCCTCGTGATGCTAGGGCATGACATGGTTTTATTCTAAATTGAGCTTTCAAAACTTTTTAGTTTTTGATTTCGTACTGTTTTTAAATTATACTATATCAACTAAGAATTAGGTTTTTTTCCTGCTAATTCCAAAAGTTCATGTTTCTAGTTAACATATCAATTTATATAAATGCAAATCAAATTCAAATGATTTGATACATGGACATATAAAAAAAATCATACTAGCTGTGATATTGTATTAAAATTAGGTTAGATAATGTAAATCGAGATAATTGTTTCAAACCAAACATGAGCTCTAACAATCATTTCAAAAAGGAAAGAGAACTAAAAAATAATTTAAATCCTTTGTTACTTTATTAATTTCCCATTGTAGGACACTAACTACTTCCTTACTCTAAGACACCAAAAAGAAAATATTCCTTTATTTCCCCTCATATCGAAGGAAAAAAACCATTTGAAAGAACCTCTATAAAGGTAAAAGATGTCACCTTTTGATGACCTTCTTAAAAGATTGAATATATGGGTGGGAAAAGGTTTTGCTTTCTCATGATGGGAGACTTCAACTCATTAGAAGTGTGCTTTGCTCCATGCCTTTAGACCTGATTCAGGTACTCCATCCCCCTTATTGTGTTATATATGGACTAAATAGGCTGCTCTCCAGATTGTTCTGGGGATCTCATGGGGAAATGAAAAAACTGTGCTGGGCTAGTTTAGAGGAGAATGAATCTAAACTTGAGGGTGAGCCAGTTGAAACCTGGATGAAGCAAGTTCAGATCAACACTCTGCATGGTAGAAGATTTCAAGGATGAAGTGAGACTTAACCTTAAAATGTTCACTGAGTCAGTGCAAGCTGAATGAAGTCAAGTTGAGCAACAGTAGAGTCGCAACAAGTATTCATGAAACAATCACAAAGCGCAAAGTTGAAGTCAAGAGAATTCAACAAAGCCAGAATTGAAGGATAGGATCACAAGTTCACTGCCTTAGAGCATGGTGTATAGCATATGAAAACTCAATTGCAAGAAACTTTAGATTACTTCAACAGAGTCAGGCCAGCCTCATGGTCTTATGATGCCAAAAAGGGGTAAGGAAAAGAATAACAAAAAAATCTTATCCCTCAACACATATCCAAAGAAGAAAAAGAAAAAGAAAAAGAAAAAGTCACAAGAAGGATGTCACGACAAGGAACCATAGCAAAGGAAGTCGCCACCAAGACCTCCACCACCTCTTGATGGATTCGACATAAAAACATGCATTTTTTAAGGAAATAGGAAAACACTTTTAGAGCAGAGCAAGAGACAGACTTCCAGAGCAAAATATTGAACATAGAACATAGTTTCATTAGTATGTAAAAGTTCTTTCTTTCTAAGCGTTTTGATGTCACCAAGGGAAAAATTGCTAGGATTACATTGTATAGATCTTGATGATGATCGGGATGGACTTATAGGATCCCTAAAACTTTTGCATTTTTTTATTTGTTAGGAAATAGTTGTAAGAGCTACTTTCAGAATAGTGGAGTAGAACAGAGAAAAAGAGCAAAGTAGAAGAACAAAGTAGAGCGGATCAGATGAGAAATCAAAACAACTGAGTAGAGAAAATTAGAGGAGAAGATCGGAATAGCTGAGCAGATAATATTAGTCCAGAAGATCAGAATTGTTGAGTAGAGCAGATCAGTTCATAGCAAAACAACCGAGTAAGGACATAGCAAAATAGATGAGTAAGAAAAGTGGATTAGAGCAATCAAAAGAGTTAAGACTATTTCAATGACAAGTTAGCAATAGTCTAAGACCAAAGTAGAAAAACTTAGCTGAGTTAAATTTTTAGCAGAGTAAGGACATATGGATATTGTTATAGAGCAGCATTCAAAGTTGTCAAAGTAAAATAGAATAGAGCAAAACAAAAGAGTGAATATTGTTCCAATGATACGTTAGCAATATTCCAAGACTAGATCAAAAGAGTTTAGCTGGGCTAAATCTTCAACAGAGTGAGGAAATATGTGGATTGTTATAGGAGTACTCACAGTTGTCAGTAGCATTGAGAAATGTCATCAAAATCCAAAAAAGTACATAAAGTTTATTCAAGGAAAAGACGATAAGTAAAAAAGAAAAAATTAAAGGCTTAAATTTGCACACTACCAAGAAGAGAGAGGGGACAATGTGTAAACGAACAAATGAATTTGAAAGAAAGGCTGCGAAGGGCAGAAATTCATTGACGAAAATAAATAGCAGCTGGAGATAATACGAAGAAAGAGGAGAAATATGTGATTCTGAGTAAAAAGTTATCATCTGAAGAATAGCAAAAAAAATCATAAGTCCAAAAGCACTCCATTTCACTTAGCAAATGCTGAGATATAGAGTGTTTTATTTGCCAACCACTCACTACAAGAAATTTGACAATGGATATTTCTGTCGCTAAATGATGAAATATTTTCGTCACAAAATTCGCCGCAATAAATGCGTCAGAAAAAAAATTAGCGACACAATTTTTTGTCGCTAAATAGTCAACTTAACGACGAAACTCATAAGCAATTTCATTGCTAAAATATTTAAAAAAATTAAATATTAAATAGATAATTTTAACTTTAGCGACGAAATAGATGAGTTATCGCTAATGGAAGTAATTTAGCGATGCCTGCTTCAACAATATTCGTCGCTAAAAGAGAAAATAATAATTTATATTTTTAGACTTAGTGACAATGTATTTTATTATTCCTCGCTAAGCGAATAAAATTTTTAAAAAATAAAAAATAATTACCGATGAATTGTCGGTGTTCATCGCTAATTTAATAAATTATTTAAAAAATAGAAAAAAGTCTTAGTGACGAATTGTGGAAATTCGTCATTAATATTCATTTTTTTTAAATACTTTTTTTGTTTCGATCATTTTAACCTATATTAAATAACAAATCCATATTATACCCTATTTTAAATAACAAATCCACAACCTGTTTGTCACAACCATTCACAACACATTTATTATTCTAACAATCTAAATATCATTAACTAAAAGATATTTTATTAAAAAACTCATCGTATATTAAACAAATCATCATATACACAAATCATACAAATGAATCATTAAACAAATCATCATAAAAGTCAACATTAAAAGTAAAATATCATTATATATACATTAGACAAAAGTCTAATACACCTAAATATTTGATTGAACTTGACAATTATAAAAATGAGAATCTTCAGGTGTTGTTCTAGCCATGACTGCATAATAACAAACCAAAGATGTAATTAGAAAGAAATCAACACTATATATTAAATATAGTCGTATATATCAAAACAACAGCAACGGCTAATATAAAAAATATTGACATAACAACTAATCCATAAAAAAGGCATGAATAACTGTACAAAATTGAAGCACTTACACTAAACTAAGATTGAGGCGGTGGAGGCCAGGGTGGAGTTGAGGAGAATGGTTGTTGTTGGGTCAGCAACTATACTACTTGTGATGCACCGAGAGACGCCCCATCAAGAATCTGCATAACTATGACTTGTTGTGATTTCATGATATGAAGTTTGTCTTTATAAACCAGTAGCTTGGTCCTAGTGTCTGCTAGCTCACTCTTCATGCCTACTAGCTACTCCTATGTCATATGAAGCTGATCTCTAAGCGCTACATTGGTCAGCCTGGATGATGTAGCATCAAAAGTAGTCAACCTAAGAGGCTTTGACCCATTTTCAAGCCCCGCATGTACCCTGAATGTGTGTTGAGGACCTGATCACACACTCTATCTGCAATCTATACATCGTCTAACGTATGGGCATTATTCCGGTATCTATGTGAGCCTGTAACTCTCGGTACTCCTTTCAAAGTCGCATCATCTTATCCTAAAATTAATAAATATGCCAACATATTTAGTTTCAAATAAATTGGAAAGAAACAGTTGAATGAATTAATTACTTACATATGCGCTCTGAGCTCTATATCCTACCTAGCCCTTCATAGTGCTGCAGTGAGTTTTTTTAAAAATGGTAATCCAATCTTTTCTACTAATTCCATCAGTTTGGAAATAACGTATGACATATGTTACTTATCAAATAAAGTAATTATTTAAATGAAACTTAAGATTTTATATACTTACACCATCGTAATTGTACTGTACAAAAGACATTAAACCTCTGTGATGATTATAAGGCAACTTTGCTTGAATTGCGAGTTTGTCGCTGACTGTTTCTATAAAAAAAAAGTTAAAACAATAAATATCATAAGATTAAATTAATAATATAAGATTCTATTAAATTAATTAGCTAAAACTTATTATTAAATTTACCTTAAACTCCTCTGACTCGAATAATATGCAAATATACTCCCAATCTGCCTGAGTCTCACAAAAACCCTAAGGCACATGTTTTAGTCGCTCCTCCCAATGTAGGTTTGTGATACTTTTGTAGTGTTTGTGCATCTTTTGGCGGTTGTCTCTATATCGAGTACTCATTAGTTTGTCGGTCTCTTTCTTAACTGAATATGGTCTTATGCCAAAGTTTACAATAAATATAGCCTACAAAAAAATTATGTGTTAACATTTAATATATCAAAGAGAAAATAAACAAACAAATAAGATAGTTAATTATACTAATCGACAACCGATCAAATATGGGCCTCTTCTGCTCCTCTATAATGTGCCTCTAATCAACCACTTGTAATGGTACAAACTTTTTCACTGCTACACCGAACTCCATCATAAAAGAGGTTCCATACTGCCCTATAGGACAGCCATCAAATTTGTGAAATGTGACCGGTATCCTCTCCATCTCCTCTATATAATGTCTGAGTTTGTCACCATATGTGGCTCTCGTATCTTGATGCTGCTTCAGTGTAGAAGTTGCAACAATAAAAAAATATATTAAATTACTGTTCAACATAATTATTAAAGGATGATAATATAAAAAATTTTAAAAAACAAAACAAACCACCAAATATACCCTCCTCTATGGGAATATCTGTAGCTCGATTAATATTGGTTTGCTCCTCAATCATTTTAGGAGGCATACCTATAAAATACAAATATGTAGTTAGATAGACAAAATAAATAAGATTATTTATAAACTTTACTAACAAATTAAGAATAATATTAATCTATTTAAAAATCTTACTGTAAGTAGAGCTCGGAGAAGTGACTATAGTAGAGGGTGGCTAGAGGGTGCAAACAGCTGCTAGCGAATAACTGAAAAAAAATAATAATTAGTAAACACAATCAAAAGATATAGATATCAGGTATTTTAACGAGATCATTCAACAATTATTAACATTCACAATTAACAATAATAAAGAATTGAAATAAAGTTAGAGATGAAGCAAATGATAAAATAATTCCAAGAAAGGAAACCAAACATGCCTTGAAATTATAATTTCTTATTAAATAATTCAAACCATAATCAAATAAAGTGTACAACCTAATGGATTCCTATCAAGGTTCTCATTTGTTAAAGAAAGAACAGAAAGATGCTCCCCTCCAGTCATAGCAGTAACTGATTGGTCTTCCATATAATAACAACATGTAATTGAAATATTCGTTCAGTAGTTGCATCTTATGCTTCTACCCCCTCACTCTATATCTCCTTCATTTCATTGATTAAAAGATGCAAGTACACATTTATCTATTTTCCAGGTGCCTTAGGCCCAGGAATTAAAAGAGACATAATCAAGTACGATGATTTTGTCATTTTCCATGGGGGCAAATTGTACGGTACAAGTAAAATTGACCACATATTGTAAGCATTTGACATGTTTACAAATGAATTAAAACCATCATTTGTCAAGCCTAAACGAAATTTCTAGGACCATCTGCAAATGTTTTATGCAATTTATCAAACTCTTTCCATAATTCAGCATCGATTGGGAATCTCAATACCCCGTCTGTTTCAACCTTTTTTTCCTTTTGTCATCTCATATCATTTGCTATATATTTCAACAAAAACAACTGCTTCAGTTTTGCCTTCAAAGGAAAATATTGAAGGATATTTTGAGGGATTTTTTTCTTATTCGCCTCATCATACTTAAATCGGGGCTCCTTATATGTCGAACATGTACCCTTGCCCTTGTGTTCATCCTAAAATAAGATACAATCATTTTACAAGCATGTATAGATTTATATCCCAACCCTAACTCTCTTAACATTTTCCTAGCTTCGTAATGAGAGCTTGGAATTACATACAGTTTTGGAAATACTTCTCGCAATAATTGAAGCAGCATATTAAATAACTTATTGCTCCAACCATTTAACACCTTCACATGCATTAATTTCACTAAAAAACTAAATACAGAAAAATTGGTACAACTTGAATATAACTCTTGTTATGCTTCTTCAAACATTGACATATATCTTTCTCCCAACTCCTCTGTAGGCGTGTTCTCATTATTATCCTCCTCTTGAACTCCACTACTACCAACAACTTCAACATTCCTTAAGTCAGTTAGCATATCAAAGAAAGTATCATCTTATTTGTCCTCACTCATATGTTCAACTTCATTTACGAGATTCGTAACAACACTTGGTCTAATAACTTCTCCATGAAAAATCCACACTTTGTGTAACTTATAAATTCCTCATCTATAAAGGTGTCCTTAAATATAATCCAAATTAAAATGATATAAAATTCTACACCTTCGACAAGGACAACGAATCTTCGATAACCCAAATGTTGACATATAATTCTTGGCTATGTCCAAAAAATGATCTAAACTATTTATGTATTCTGGAGCCACTCGATTCTAATTCATTATCTAATTTTGATCCATAATTATGCAACCTATTGATGATAGTAATTATATAATTGATTTAAATTATTAATATTCATAATGGCATGCATTGCTCGCACTTCTAATTCTACTCTTTTTTAAGAGTCTTATCTCATTTAAGAATGTGCACTTATTTATGGTTTGATAAGTATGAACAATTTGTTTCGTGTACATGAAAATTTTGACAGTACCTCCTCATAGTTATCCAAGTACACATATTACTGTACACACAAAGAACAAATGAAATATACAAATTGAAATAGTTAATCATGTACACGAGACAAATAGCAAACTAATAGAACCATAGTTAAGTATACATTCTCAAACTGTCCTAACTGGACAATTCAAAATTAAACAACAAAAATTTTAAAATCATTAAAGATATTAAAATTTCAATGCCAATTTCCAAACGGGGTCTAAGGTTTATGAATGCATATGCATGACATGTATAGTTATTAATTTTACGACTTTCCATCAAAGTTTTTTTATGTAAAATAATAACGGATAAATTAAAAGGAAAAAATGGATTACTATTATTGCAGATAAATTGAAAATCAAGATAGAGTAAAAGTAATTTAATGATCTAACTATCAAGTACATTGGCTAGTCTAGGAAGATTCTGCATGGTTTCTTTTTTTTTTCTTTCCAATGCATTAGTGCAAGAGATTGTGAATATATTTATATATTGTATCAATATATATACACAATTTTGAGTGTTCAAAAGAAACACCATTAATTCAGAATCATGAGTTTCAGAGACTAATAAATATAGATAGAGAATTGATATTTGATGTTTCGAAACATAGATAGAGAATTGATATATTTTTTGATGTTATAAAGTGGATCTAAGAGAGCTTACATTTATGTAAATGGAGAAAAAACAACATTTACTATTAAGTTCTATATATTAAGTTCTATTTATTGAATATATTATGTTTCCACATGATATTCCATCTGTATGTTGTTTCTTTTTTATCTCAACAGAGAGACCACCATACATGAGTACTACATGTATACTAAAGTATTGTATGTTTTAGTTAATAAAGTTGAATAAAATGCAAATATTGTTAATTAGTGTAGTTTAATACACTTATTTCATTTATGCAGTGAAGAACACTCTTAAAGTAAATGCATATGAAAATAATCTAAAAGTATGTTGTATGAGTAGACAGTATGGTGAAGCTTACTTGGAAAACTGGCCCAAGTATAGTTGGATTGATGAAGCTTACCAATTCTTTGATTTTCCCTTTACAGAGAAAAAAAAAAATAGGACAACAATTACCAAAATGATAAGAGCACATCACTCTTTAGTTTAAAATAATCCAAAACTCTAATTCGAACTCTATAGTTACCTATGTGACAGTGGAGGTGGAGCTGATGGCAAGAGCTGAGGTAGAAGTGGGGGTGGCGGTTGAGCATAAATGAGTGGAGATGGAGCTGGCTTACATGGTGGCTGAGGGCGGCAGATGAGCAGACGGCAGTAGAGGAGGAGCTAGCTTACGTGGGGCTGAGGGCTAATGGACGGTGGCAGAATTGACAAGCGATAGCTGCTGGTGGTGGATGGTGGTGGAAGTACAAAGAGAGATGGACGATCGGTGGGTTTGGATGATTTTTAGGGCTTTATTGCAAAGTCTGAAATGGGAGAGGATGAGAACTATTAAAATCTAAATATTAGCGACGAAATAGAACAATTCGCCGCAAACTTGGCGTCGAAACTAAAAATATCATTGCTAATATTTAAAAATTTAAAAAAATGATTTAAAGTTAGCGACGAAATCAATTCATTTCGTTGCTAACATAGAAAGAAAAATTAATTTTATTTTTTTAACATTAGCGACGGAAATAGCTTATAGCGTCGCTAACTTTTAAATTTTTTTAACCTTAGCGACATAGTTAGTAAGCTTCGTCGCTAAAATAGGAAAAAAAATATAAATTTATATATTTTTTATAGTTAGCGATGAGAATTCTTTTGCTCGTCGCTAATATTTATTTATTTTTCCTTTTTCCTAATCTTAGCGATGAACTTTCTACACTCCATCACTAACATTTTAAAAAAAATAAAATTACATTTATAGTTAGTGACGACATATAGACATATCGTCGCTAAAATATAAAAAAAAAATAATTATACTTTTTTCTACTTATAGCGATGCTTTAAGGTCATGTCGTCGCAAAATATTTATCTTAGTGACGAAAATCTTATTTCGTCGCTAAAATTTTATCGTTATTTCCTCTTTTTCCTATAGTTACTATTTGTCATCATAGGAGTGTTGAGCTTTTTGTAGGCTCACAAATGTTTAGAGTTGAATCTTGTGTAGAGTGACTTTAGAAATATCAAACTGAGCTTTTTTGTGTAGACATTGAGAAGGATGCTAGTAGCTTAAGTTTGTGTAAACTATGCTATTGTAACTTAAAGTAGGACTTTTATGTGAAGTTTATGGATATCTTGTGGATTTCTATAAGAGTTTGGATTACACTACCTTCAAACTGCTATAAAAAATTTATTGTGTTATTTATTTATTCAACACTTCAAATTCTGTCTTTTTACTCGATTGTTATTACATAATTTCATTACTCAACTGATTTTAATAGCAAATTGATAATATATTTAAACTTTATGTTTATATCATGTCTTTTTATTGTGCAATTCTACTGAAACTTAGCACGACTTCATCCTCTAGTAGATTGAGCATCTAAATTATCAAGCAAGTAATCATTTTTTTTTATAGAACAAACGGCTGAGTTTTGATCGTGAAAGTTTCCTTCAAAATTTTTTGAAAGGTCTATTCACCCTTCCTTCAAACCATTTCATACTACTTGAGACCAACAAAGATTATGCCCACCTTTGAACTATTACAAAAATTACTATCTTCTTTACTTTTCTACACTTTATGTCAACTTACTAAACTATTACAATATGTATTTTGCATATTTTTCATTACTTAATATTTTTTAAATTGCGAATCAGTAACTTGCTCAAACATAAGCTTAATCGTGTTTTTCTACTATGCAACTCTACTGAAACTTAGTATGACAATCATTAAGTCATCAAGCAACGTATTTTTGTATAGAACAAGAGACTGGTTTTTGAAAACAAACTTTGTGCAAGTTACTTAGAAATTTTTTGAAAGGTCTTTTACCTCCCCCATCCCCCTTTTTATACTTATTGGAACCAACACATCCAATCATAGGATCGATAAACTTAGACTAACTGAAAAAGTACTACTCGTAGAAGTTATTGTACACATAGATCGAGTCTCCATTTCCCTTTTTCCCATTATATCAAAAATATATGTGGTTTTATCCTCAACTTTCCATATAAAGGGAGAATGTTTACGAAAGTCCGTAGACTAAAAACCTCAAGAGAGGCTGTCTACGCAAAACCTAGAGCCTAGAGTAGGTAAAAAATGAAAAAAAAAAGAGTCATGACTAAAAAATGGTAAAATGGAGGTATGCACGCAACTCAAGAAGTCACTTCAAGTTCAGTTACTTCCCATCAACACCCCAACCCCGTTCATGTATTGGGTCAACATTTCTCAAAACAAAAGTTCATTTCATTAGTTAATAATTTTTTTGTAAAATTTTGCATAAAGAGTTTTCAATTTTATAATTTTTCCTATTTTTGGTTTTATAAATACATAGAAGTCTAAGGCCTAGATATAATTTTTCCTATTTTTGGACCCATTATCTCCAAGAAAGTTATCCTATGCTCATTCTATCCTAGTCATAAAGAGAGCATCACCCAGCTAAGACAGAAAAGCTACATTCTTCCCTACAATAACATTAGCTCACATGTAGGGGTAGAGTGTGATGGAATTATCAGGCACTGTGTCTGTAATCACTATAGATATGAAACCAGACCACATAAATTGCACAACCCTCATGAGAAAAAGAAGCCTAACCCATGGTAGAATCTGTTATCGGTACTTGAAAAGCCTCAAAATCGTAATTGAGTTGCAAAAGATCACATGCAGTAGATTTTCAAGATGAAGCACGTCATAGACACTCTCGGGAAGCATGGGAAAATTGAAGTGGTAACAGGGAAGATCCAATGGATCATGAACTGTCTCTGTAGAAACTAACCTTGTCTATCATCATAGCTCAAACAATGTAGCTCAAGTTAATGGCCTCTAAATATCATATGCTCCTATAATCATATCTGAAGAAGCAACACGCATCACATAAGCCATTCATAGATAACAATAAAACATGCACAAAATCTATTTCTCATAAAAAAGAATAAAACTAACAAAACAAGTACATTCCATCATTATTTTGCAACTAAAAAGAAAATAATATAATTTTTTTATTATCCAATCTTTAAAATTGTCTCCAATAAAAGGCCCTAAGCTTAGAAGAGCTTGCTGGAGAAGTCATGTACTTGTTATCATCATCTGAAGAAGAGTCTGAGCTAGGAGCGACATGCCATGGAGTCCATATCATGAAAACCCTTTTGTAGGTACATGTGTAGGGGAGGATCAACTACCCTCTTCTTATTTGGAGCCTCTATCACCTTCGTTTCCCCTTATCTTTCCTCATGGGCAATACTGGGGTTGAAGGTTGAACTTTGAGGGCCTTAGGAGCCACTCTCTTGCCTCTCTTCTCTAAAGTTGCCATCTTGTTCTTCAGGCCTTACAACTCTTGCTTATATTATCAAAATAAAAAATAAAAAAAATTAGCTCGTCACCTTCCAAATACATTTTAGAAAGCAAAAAGAAAATACATAGCATACTTTAGCAACAACAAATTCCAGCTTCAACCAACTTTACCAACAAATCAAAATCTTTTTCTTAATTAAATAGAGCATCTATAGTAGGTTCTTGTAGGGCATAAAGACTTATACAAAACACCCATTAGGAATATCTCGAGTACATGACAAACTCAAAATAGAAAATCATAAACTTATTAAATCCTGTGGGGAAGCGACTTCCCCTCAATGTTATTCATCATAATTAGATCAAGGAGCTGGATATGGGTTTAACTATCCTCCCCAATCACTTGTGCATCCTAGAAAGTGTAGTTCTGCGGCACCATCTCTAAAGTAACGTCATTGATCATATGGGTCAGCCACCATATCAAAAAGCAAGCCTAATACTCATCATATGATATTGGGTTGTACACATGTCTATGGCCACATCTTTCTCCAACTTTTAGTGATGCCTTATTAACTTGGGAAGAGGAACCATCATTCATGGGGTGTCCGACTCACCAATCTGCTTCACCATGCAATTTACTAAGAAGAAGATCAAACTCTATAGATAAACAAGCAACACCCTCAAATTGCTGAACCAATACAATTCTATATCGTGCATCCTAACCTAACCACCCCATTGGATACCATAGGTGGTTAGATTATATAGCCTCATACAACCATTGCCAGTTTGACAAGCTACTACGCCTCACCCAATCCCTCTCATTTGCACTAACTGGGTATATAACCATATTTGGGTCTATCAAGATTGACACAATAAAGTTTAGTGCCAGCTCCATATCTACATAAGAAATAAAACTCATCAAGCACAACAAAACAATAATGAAAAGCTAATATAAGAATAATAGGTTAAAAGCACAAACCCATAGCATCCAAATAAAGCCACAATTGCCCAAACCCTTAGTATAATAAGGTAAGTATATGTTTTTGTCCACATTATATGGTTGTCATCCCAATGCGACCTAAATAGTAGTATTTAATCCGATGTCCATTCTCCAAATTTGGATGCCAACATGAATAGTCTCGAACTGATTGGCTAAGATCATGCAGTTGAGAGTGTATAAAATGAATTCCACACAAGATAATGGAGGTCTTTCTCATAGTTGACATGCACGTCATTCCACTAGCCATTAGTGACCTTGAGATATACAATGTCAAGACAAAGGTAAACCATCTCTATATCTATAACTGTCTTGACGTCATCCTCGTTGATATCAACACCCCAAGATGGGCTAGGACCACAAAATGAAAGCCTCGTGATCATTGCAAGGTCCTTAAGTATTAGCGTGGTCTCACCCACATATCACAGTATTCGTATGGGTATTATCCCACTACCTAGAGCCTGGATCAACACCGTACTCCTGCGCATAATAAGGATTGATCGGATAAATATTGGAAGCTTAAGGTATCCACTAACCCCCTCATAGCAATAAGAAGTTCTCGATACTACTCTCGCAATGGACCTAGACTCCCCGTGGGCATGCATTATAATCTCTTTCTGTATAAAAGTAAAATAGTCCAATGTTATTCATATATTGCATTAAGAGACATCCTCAGAATTCATGAAAATAAAAGCCATTTTTCATGCATCTATGAAAACTTATATACATGTATTAAAATTTGAGTTGGGTGCACCATAGATGGCTCAAAGAAAAAAGACGAGTCTCATTCCATTAAAACATGCTAGCATAAATTTTCCTTTCATAATCATAGTATTTTGAAATTAATTGTACACTCTTATTTACTTTTTCATTAAATCACTTGCTTTGAAGAAGCCAGGACCTGATGCAGATTCCCCCACCTCCCACATGTATTTCACAGATAAAGCATTCAAATATAATTTCTCATAAAGTATTATTTTATTCTTTACTGATTTTTTGTTGGGAACATAACTTAAGTGTGCTAGGCGAGCGACAAGCTTGGGCACAATACTATCATCCTTAGCAACTTTGTGTTTGTTCATTAGTATGATTGATAACAAGAGGATTCCACACAATTCCACATTTATTTTTACAATTCACAGTCAAATTCAAAATTCACAAATCTAAATGAGTTCCTGGGGTCGCATTCTCAGAATTTATTTTGTGATCTATAAATCTCTTCAAACTAATTACATAAAAATAAAACCCATGATATAATCATTGCAGGCAAACCAATGAAGCTAAAATCATATAATATTTCACCATTCAATTCAAAGATGTAAAGTTTTTCAAAATTGAATGGACTAAAGATTCAAAAGATCATCATATATTTGAGGTGCGACCGAAAACATGGTTTGTTACTATCTCATAGGAGAAGGTCCTCAGGATATATCATGGTCAGAGGGATGTAATATATAGGAATAACATTCGAGTGAAAATCCTTCTCCATCACACTTTCTGAAATTGAATTGGGTAGAATCTCTTGATGTTGAGACATTTTGATGATTCTAAGTTTATGGATATTTCTATAGGTTTTAATTGAAAAAAAAAGTTTAAAATTGAAAACCCTAAAATAGAGAGAGAAAAAACCATAAGGGGTAGAGAGGAATAATAACTTTCCATCTCCCCTACTACGCTATCTTACGGAAAAAGGATGCGACCTAAAAGACTGTTAATCCTCTATGGGATCACAAAGCCTTCGCCATAAGTAGATAGTTCCCATTCTCTTTTTTCTTTTATTTATTTTGTTATTGTTATTCGTTAATTTATTAACCTATTTGTTGTTTAAACTTTTCTTTCTAAATTTTTGTTATTTCAATTCTATTTCAGGACATTGCTAACGATACTCCCAGCATCTGGTCAAATCTAAAATCTTTCTTATCAAACCCAGAAGCAATGAAAGTGCACCCACTACAAAATCAATGAGTATTAATATCAGCATTCATTTACCTGTAATTTTTGCTATTTGGGGCCTCTATAGACAACTCGATTGTGGGCTATGGGAGCACCTACTCATGCCCACCAAAAACTAAATCATAAAATGGCTAATAGAAATTTTTTGCTCTCAAAAAAAAATCAAAAGGCCGTAATCCCATTAGATTGGATCATTGCACCTACCCCACATAATCCTTCGAATTCAAAATTATCTTATGAAGCTAAACTCACCATAGACCTCATGAAACATATGATCCCTTTTATTAGGAACCAATAAGGGTTTTCTTAGCCAAAAATAAGGTAAAGGCTAATGAGCTCATTGTACCCAAAGTACCAAAAAAAACTTCTACTTCAAGTTACTTTATACATCCAAGCTCACCAAAAGTATTGTGCAACCCTTAGATAGCTTGGAAACACCAAAAAAAAATTAGGCACATCCGAGAAAAAACCCAAATAAAGGCAGAAAAGAGAAGACCATGGCAGTAGTTGTGAATCCTTTAAAGGGTCGCCCCACCCTCAAACTCAGCTTAAAGATACACCTAAGGGAAATGATAAGGTTTCCTCCGAAAAAAAGGGGACCAACTTGGAAAATACCACAACCCTCTCTTAGGCCATGTGATCGTCCAAATCCCTAATTTTTGGCAAGGGTAATGAGGAAAGTCTAAAAAGTTGCATTGTCTTTGGACCCCAACTTGGAAGCCAACAGTTAGCTAAAAAGAAGGGCCACACAATCCTCTGTTGGGCTGTGTAGCCCTTAGTAATAATCTTATAGGCCACGTGGCCCTCTGGGAAAATTGCCTACCATTTTTTAAGTTGTTATGCTATTTTGTCCACTGTGGTGTACTTTGGATACAAACCTCTAAACTAGAACACTTTTTGTTCTAAATATGCACACACACACACACACACACACTACAAAAATCATAGAAGACCATCTTACTGCTCAAGAAACACACACACCCCAAATACTTACCCTCACACACTTTAACACAATAATGTGAAGTATACCTACAAATATGGATGCTTTGGCCTCTATGTCCAATTAGTTAATGCAGATAGATTGCTATCATGTCAACCATGATAAGTTTCAGGCATATATACACTGGCTCATATTGGAAATGCCTTCATCATCATTCACACATCTTGTGGTGAGGAATGAGGTAATGTAATGTGATAAATTTAGGATTGATCCACTTTCTCGCAAGATGATGGTAGAGATCGAGAGTCATATCCTTGCAGATTTGATGTCACGTGAAGCCTTTTATTGTAAACATAAGCTTCTAGCAACTCAATTTCACTGCCTTGCTCATTTGTAGATATTTTTTCAAGGAGTGAGAGAGTATAAAAGATGGTTTTGGTGGCAGTGGTGGAGCCTATAGTAAATTTGTCGCAATGGAGATGGTGGAAATAGGTATAATGTAGCAGTAGAGATGGCGGTGGATGGCCGCTTTGGTGAAATGGGACATAATGTGGTAGTTGAGAGGCGATGCATGAAGAAGAGATGGAAATTGGTGAGTTGAAAACTAGAATAAAAGGGAAAATGTGTGTGTTGTTGGGAGAGAATTATGTTGTCTTTAAGAGGAGAGTATTTTAGTCTAATAAGCGGGTGGAAAGTCGACCATAAAATATAATTTAGATTAGAGTGTAAAAACTACAAAAATAATAGGTGGAGACTGGATCTAATGAAAGAGAATTCAAATATAAAATTAATTAGGATAAAATGGTATTTTACCCTCCAAATTTAATTATTTTGACACTTTATCCATCAAAATTAATTTAAAAGCACTTTCTCCCCTCCACTTACATTTGTTATAATACTTTGTTCCCTAATTTCATATTAAATTTTCACTAGATCGCTTTTTATCAACCGCCTTCTCGCATTTTCCCTTCTTTTTTGCTCAAAAGTAAAAAAAAAAAATGACTTTATAATATTTTTTATTATTATTAATGGTGAAAACACGATAAATGGTGATATTTTTGTTATAAATAGAGTCAATCAAAGAATAAAAAAAAAATATTTTTTTGGCTTAAAAGCCAAGAAAAGGGCTTCATAATAATGTTTTTGTTACTGTTAATGATAAAAATATGATAAATAGTAATATTTTTATTGCAAATAGTATTAGTCGTAATATAAGTAACAATACAAGTGGTTGCAAATAGAATAATAAATAATATGATACCCGACACTTGCAACATTGAATTTTAGCCCTTACTATATAAATACTGTGTTCTACTTCATTGTCATCCGCAACCAATTAATATATTTCTTGTATTGCAATCAACACTATTTGTACCAAAAGTACCACATTTGTTATGCTTTTATATTAATAGTAATAGAGAAATATTATGATATCTTTTCTTGATTTTTGAGCAAAAAAAATGGGCGACGGCAACTAACGAAAAATGTTGATTTGAAAATATCATTGAGACAAAGTGATGTAATAAATATAAGTTAAGGTAATAAATTATTTTTAAATTAATTTTAAGAGATAAAATAATAAATAATTAAATTTAAAGGGTGAAATATTATTTATTCATAATAATTCATCAAATAAAAAACTGACAAAAATCTTAAAGAAAAAGGAAAAAATAAAAAGTCTGCAACGCTCCCACTTTGCCCTTCTTACAAGAAACCCCGGCCAAATTGAAAAATTCAAGAATCCACAAAGAAAAGAATTTCAATTTGCTTACTCTTCCCCGAAAATTTCTGAAATCCACATCGCACTCGTAATTGTCCAAACGTTTTCGAATTATTAATGTCATTCTTAGTTCTTTTTACTTTGTAGTCACCTCCGATTCCATCGCCTCTCCATAAAACCCTTCACCCCCAAATCCCCTTAGATCCAACCCCTAATTCTGTACAATGGCTGCGGCGGCGACGATGGTGAGCTCGGCGGGTGGGCTACTGGCGATGCTGAACGAGAGCCACCCGGCTCTTAAGCTACACGCGCTCTCCAATCTCAATGCCTTCGTTGACTACTTCTGGCCGGAGATATCCACCTCTGTCCCCATCATGTACTCTCTTTTGGTTACCTTTCTCATCTTATTTTTGTGAATTAAGCTTTTTGTAGCTTTTATTTTTTTATTTTTTTATTTTGATAGGCTGGTTTTCTTGTGGGGAATTGGGTGGTGATGTGGCTTTTTGAGAAATATTGAATTTGTTGGAAAGTCGGATTGAATTTTGGGAAGTTATGAATTGTTTTTAGTGAAATTTGAGTTCCTTATCAGTGTATTGGGTGTGTGTGGTTTTGGAGTTTGGTTGTTATCTATTGAATTGTTTCTTTTTTGGGGTTTGGTTGTTATCTATTGATTGTTCTTTTTTCTTTTCTTTTTTTTTTCTTCTGTGTATTATTTGGATGTCTTTGAAATGGTGTGATATTTGAATTGTTGAATTTTGGTGGTTGGGGTTTCAATGGCATGAACTTGCTGGGAATTGGGTGCAGAGAGCTACTGCTTGAGATTGTTTGAATTATGGACCTTGAATGTAGTGGGGTTTACTGGAAGGTAAAATTTTGAAAGAAACGGTAGTGAAGAGAGTAGAAACATAAAGTCTTGAGGAATGGTGTAGAATGCGGTTTTTAGATTGTTAGATGAAATGAAAACCTTTTTCTTTTGGGATGGGGGTGGGGCTGGCTATGCATGGGGAGTTGGGGGGGGGGGGGTTGTGGTGGTGTTGTGGATAAAGTTGTTAATAGGGCTTCTGTGAAATGAATAGAGACTCCAAGTTCTAATTTGTGTTCTTTGTTTGCCTGTATTTGTATTTGTAATTGTTCTTTTGTATCATGGATAAAAACATGAATTAGAATTAGGTTATTATGCATACATTGTAGCTGCGACTTGCTTATTTTTGAGTAGAGGCTTTTTCCATCGTTTACGAAGTTTGGGATTATACTGCTCTATTTAGTTCTGTGCAGCTAACTTGAATCATGCTGCTACTTGTTTAATAAATGCCTTGATTCAACTTTTTGTTTCTTGTTGACTGATGGTCATTTCGAGATCTTTAGTCACTTTTTGAATTCTGTATTTTGTTATGAGATTCATCCTAATATTTATGCATATTTTTTTGTGTTTGTATTTGTCTTTAAACTTCATGTATGCAATTTTGCTTAAGTCCCTTTACTTTCAAACTTGATTTTAAAATGTATAATAATCTATTCTCTTTATGTGAGTGCAGAGAAAGTTTATACGAAGATGAAGAGTTTGACCAGAGGCAACTAGCTGCCTTGCTTGTTTCAAAGGTAATTTTGTGTGTTTTTCATTTATTTGTTCCTATGGGATTAGTCCTATATTCCTCTTCTTTGTGTGTTTGGTTTTAGTTGCTCGAGTATTCACCTGATTGGCTACTTCTGTAGGCCATCAAAGGTCACCTTCTGTCATTTACATTGTGAGTTGGCTGTTCCTAACATGATGAAGTGTCCCAATTGAACCATGGACTTTTTTGCTAACACGTCTATATGAAAGTTTTTCTCCTTCTATATCCTTTGTTGGGTTTTTGGGAGCAGTCTATTAGTACATTAAAATTCAATTGGTGAGGAGAAATTTATATGCTTTGATCAGGATTAACCAGGACAAAATGAAAGCAGTGAGTCGAACTATTCTCTGTCTCATGTAAATAGCTATGAATATTTATTGACTTCAAAGAAAGGGTGGAAAAATGGCAGATATTATGGAATATTGAATGCATAACAAATATGTGTTTAATGTTTTAACATTATTAGAAGTCCAAAAATTCTGAGTAGTTTGACGATAATTTGGAATGTTACCCTTTTTAACATCAATTCCTGAGCCAATAAATTATAGAAGTTTTTGCTGGTCAAGAAAATTCTGTAGTATTTCTATGTCATGCATGGCATGAGTCCTCTTTTCTATAGATGACTTGCTGAAGCGTCTTATCACATTTGTACTTTTTCTGCAACTGCAAGCCACTTATGTAACTGGTTAACTTCCATCCATGGCCTTTTCCTCCATTTTCTTTTAATTTCCCAAAGTGTCCATATTAGCAAATATAGTTGATGACAAGCATGCATGCCTTGAATAATCCTGATGAAGTTCCTTTTTCACGTGGTTAACTTTGTCGAATTAGTAGTGGGGTGATCATTTGAAAAAAGGATTCTTACTTGATAGTTTGTTAGTATTCCTCGTATTTGCAATGAGTAGTTTTTCTCTAAAGACGTTCTAAGGTCAGGAAATGGAATACTGTGAAGGTTCTCCCTCCTGTATATCAAGCTTACTTAGGCATTCCAGCCAATTAAAAAAAGATTAGGTTTTACTGCTCAAAAAAGATCATGTCTACTTTTGTCTGATTCATCTCCTATATCTTGATGCTTTCCAGTTGCACGGCCGAAAATTATTTAGATATTCAGCTTAACATGACTCATGTTGGGTTTAGATTTACTAGTTCCAAAATATCACCCTGGTAGCTTAACCTGCTGGAACAACTACATCTGTTTTATAGTTATTCAGTGTGCTTCATTTTATTTATGCTGAAATGGTACTAGAATAGGTAATTTTGCCATTGAGAAGGGAGTACCAGGCAGATACAGAAATTCGTATTTATCTTCTATACAAGTATTGGTAGAATTGTGCTTGTGCACTGCAGGCCCTGGAGCTATCTTGGTAGAAAGAATATCTTCTCCACCGATACACCATCAAGTAGTATGTAATGTAACAAGTGGTGACAGCCTTTCTTTTGCCGTGCTTGTTGTATTTGTTTGTCTATGCTACACATCTAGTATTTCTTTGAGAGTTCATCCTCTTTTCTTCTCATTATCTCTGACTAAATTTAATGAGACTTGTAACTCTATCTTTTAAACTTTTTCTTTTATCTTCTTTAACAAAGTATCATGGATTTTCTCATCAGGTTTTCTATTATCTGGGTGAACTTAATGACTCGTTATCATATGCCCTGGGAGCTGGTCCTCAATTTGATGTGTCGGAGGATTCAGACTATGTCCATACTCTTCTTGGTAAGAACTCATTTTTCCATCTTTCCCTTTGAAATTTTGTAACAATCGTGCTTCAATATTCCCGTTACTGTTTTGATCAAAATGAGAGCGGTCACTTGATAGGTATAATTCATGAAGAAGCTATAATAGAGGTTTATTTTAGTTGCTTCCTATGCTTTGGAGCTTCTAATAGTTTTTATTATCCTCTTGTGTCCCTCAGCCAAAGCAATTGATGAATATGCTAGTCTGAAGACTAAAGCAGCCGAGGCAAATGATGAATCAGCGGTGATTGACCCTAGACTAGAGGCAATTGTCGAGAGAATGCTTGATAAGTATGTAAAGTTATGTTTTCGTGTTACCAAACATAGTAATGTGGTTTCTTTGGCTTATATGTTGCTGTTTCTCTCCCTTTGTGTACAGATGTATAACTGATGGAAAATACCAACAAGCTATAGGAATGGCCATTGAATGCAGACGATTGGATAAGCTTGAGGAAGCAGTTATACGGAGTGATAATGTTCATGCTACTATTAATTATTGTATTGATATCTCTCATTCCTTTGTCAACAGAAGAGAATATCGTCGTGAGGTGAACTCATTGAGCACATTTCATAGTCATGTTCCTACAAATCTTTTATCATATGCTAATAGTTGAGCTCTTCTGCTTTGATAGTGCATTTATTGTCAGAAAACAAATTCATAAGTGTGTGGATGATGTTTGCGCATCTTCCTTGAGCTAAGCTAGCAGGATGCTAGTTGTAGCTAGAAACCATAGGCATACCACCACTTGCTTTTATGAACAATATCTATATTAAGGGGTTTAGAAGTAGTAGTGGAACTATAACTCCATGTTCGTATTATGGTATTCAGAATGCATTAAATGCATCCCTGTCCATAGTTTTGATTCCCTTTTTTTTTTTTTAGATGTGATTTCATTATTAATTTTTAGCTTTTGTTTGTGTTACTTTTTCAGTTGAATTTGTTGGATAAATAGTGGGTATAACCCACTCTGAAATGATTTCAACTTATTTAAGGCTTTGGACATAAATGGATAGTGTGATGAGATATTGTTCAATGTTTAATCTTTCTTGATGTAAATCTGATTGGTAAATGATTTGCTCTTTCATGCTTGGATTGAAATATGTGAATAACTAGTCATCTTTGGATTATACACAGACTTGGGTTCAAGGTCCAGTTTTTCAAATATTAGGTTGATTAATTACTGGGAAAAAAATGTTTTTGACCCTTAAAACTTGTTTTTGTATCAATTTGGATCCTAAATTTTTAAGTTTACCAATTTGACACTTCAACTTCTTAATGCGTGCCAAATATGACCTTCCGCCAATCGTACCTACTGTAAATGATATTTCCATCCACCTCCCTAAGGTTTTGGCTTTTGACGTCTACGTCCCTAAGGTTTGAATTTTTATTCTCTATAGTACTATCTGATCAAAGATTCTAATAAATTTAATTAAAAGACCAACCCCCATTTCTTATGCTTATGAAAAAAAGAGAAATTTTAAGAAAAACTAATAGGTAGTTATTTTTAATAATTCATAATCTTTTGAAAAGAATGAGTGAGACCAAATTTTAGACGATAAGGTGTTTTCAATGATATAAGCGGTATGGATCAATAGCAATTTTTATGTGTGAAACTTAAGTATCATTTTCACAATTATAAATGTTATACAATTTTGAAATATATAGTTTCCAAAGCAAAGTGGCAAACTAAATTTAATTTCAAAGACCATTTTTAATCATATAATCAATCATATATAATATAAAAAAAATCAAATGGGAGTTATTATCAAATTTATTAGTTTTTGCACATAAATGGCAATACATATTTTATACACTACTGAAGAAGATCTCAATATTAGATTTTAGTCTCAAAATTCTTTAGAATTATGCATTTTGAAAGATGTCTATCGCCTAATAATATTAATGTTATGCATTTATTTTTAACATACAAAATGTACACTCCTTATTTTAATAAATATGATTTAGGCTTTATTTTGATCTTATACTTATTTTGAAAGAATTATATGTTATGAAAAATGTTAATAAGTATAATGATTATTTGGTCTTTTAATAAATATTTTATTAAAATTTTAATCAAATAGTGCTTGAGGGAGGTATTTGCCAAATATTCCAGCTTCAATGGTGGATACTACATCTGAAATCTTAGTGGAGGTGATGCAAGTTTCTTTTTTCCCTGGTGGGTGAATTTGGCAAAAACTTGATGTTTGGTTCGTATTAAAAAGTTAAAGTGTCAAATTGGTACATAAAGTTCAATTCTAAAGTGGTACAAAAACAATAAATTTAAGGGTTAATTTTTTTTTAACCATTAATTACTCATACAGACCAAATTATGAGTGATTCTGAAAAATTCACTTTAGAGAAAGATTTACAGTGCTCTGATTATGCAGATTCGGTATTAGATCATGTTATTTAGCTCATACCTCGTTCGTCTTCCGCATTTAGTTATTAGTTCAGTCATTTTAATGCCATGAGCCTTTTGTTTCTAATATAATTGGGGGCTTTGCCTGCTTCCTATTTTTTTCAAGTTTCCCCTCCCCACCCAAAACCCTCCCAAAAAGGAAAAATGAGAACCTATGAAGATATTTGAGTACAAACTGGTTTCTTTTGTAATTGGTCAACTTCCTGATCTGGAGTCCAATGTGCTCCTCGTCCTCACAAAGACAATAAAACTGACATTCTGATCGTTTAATCCTCAACAGGTGCTCTGTCTTCTTGTCAAAGTTTATCAGCAACTGCCATCTCCTGATTATTTGAGCATTTGCCAGCGCCTAATGTTTTTGGACGAGCCCGAGGGTGTTGCAAGCATATTGGAGAAACTCTTACGATCAGAGAATGTAGATGATGCACTGTTGGCATTTCAAATAGCGTTTGATCTGGTGGAGAATGAACACCAAGCTTTCCTTTTGAAGGTACGAGATCGGCTTCCCAGTGCCAAGTTACAGCCTTTAGAGCCTGTGCAGTCAGGCTCTGCTCAGCCAGATTCTGTGCAAAGTGAAAATGCTGTCACATCAGAGGATGTTCAAATGACGGATGGGACTCAAGCAGATGGTAGTGCAACAAGTCCTGATCCACATGAAGCAATTTATGCTGAGAGGTTAACAAAAATTAGAGGAATTTTATCTGGAGAGACTTCTATACAGTTGACTCTGCAATTCTTATACAGTCATAACAAGTGAGGCCATACTCCTTCCTTTTTTTTTTTCTTAGTATTAGATATTGACTCTTAACCAAATTCATTCACATGCTGAAATAAAGCGGACCAAAGTCTGATGAACATTTGATTGCTTATCTGCTTTCAGATCGGATCTTCTCATTCTTAAGACCATAAAGCAGTCTGTTGAGATGAGAAATAGTGTCTGCCATAGCGCAACTATTTATGCAAATGCTATTATGCATGCGGGAACAACTGTGGATACATTTCTTCGTGAGAATCTGGTATTTTTCTATCCACTGAGTTAATATCTTTTTCCATCATATTTTTGTTCTGTGTATTTCTGTATTCTCTTTACTGATATTGCACCTGAATTGTCAGGATTGGCTGAGTAGGGCTACAAATTGGGCTAAATTTAGTGCAACTGCAGGACTTGGGGTTATCCACAGAGGGCATCTGCAGCAAGGAAGATCTCTCATGGCACCTTACTTGCCACAAGGTGGGGCTGGTGGTGGTGGCAGTCCATATTCTGAAGGTGGAGCATTATATGCTCTTGGTTTAATCCATGCAAACCATGGGGAGGGCATTAAACAATTTCTTCGAGAGAGCCTGCGTAGCACTAATGTTGAGGTATGTGCTTTGGTTTCAAGTGATACTATTCTATGGTCTTCGTACATTTCTCCATTATCCAGAAGCTAAATACTGGGAGGTAACAAATGCTGCAGGTTATTCAGCATGGTGCCTGCCTAGGTCTTGGTTTGGCAGCTTTGGGCACTGCTGATGATGATATCTTTGATGAAATAAAAAATGTTCTGTACACAGACAGTGCCGTTGCTGGTGAAGCTGCTGGCATTAGTATGGGTTTATTGATGGTTGGAACTGCAAGTGAGAAGGCTGCTGAAATGCTTGCTTATGCGCATGAGACGCAGCATGAGAAGATTATTAGGTAAATTTGATTTTGCATCCAAGGCTGAGACAGATGATTTTGGCTATCATCTTTTGTTCCTCACTATTTTTCTTTGATTATAACATGTTAATAGGGGTTTGGCATTGGGTATTGCACTTACTGTCTATGGAAGAGAGGAAGAAGCAGACACACTTATTGAGCAAATGACTCGGGATCAAGACCCTATATTGCGTTATGGCGGAATGTATGCTTTGGCATTGGCATACAGGGGAACAGCAAACAATAAGGCCATACGTCAACTGCTGCACTTTGCCGTGTCAGATGTGAGTGATGATGTTCGAAGGACTGCTGTTCTTGCCCTGGGGTTTGTTTTGTATTCTGATCCTGAACAGGTTGGTGCCTTTTCTTTTGGGTTTCTTGGAAGTTAATCCATTGGTGGGTTCTCTAGTGTTTGTGAATCTATGCTTATAATGACTGTTAACTTGCTGGCAACTGGCAAGATCTTTCCATACAAAAGGAACTTTGGTTTTTCTGATGCTAAATTTGTCTATCATGTGTTCTGCATGTACTACTTATGACAAATGGAGGTCTGGGGTTGGAGTTTCAGGCAGGTTGTTTTCCTAACACAACTATTTCTTATTGTGTCTACTTCCTCCAAGTGCAGACACCTCGAATCGTTTCACTGCTGTCTGAGTCCTACAACCCACATGTTCGGTATGGTGCCGCACTGGCAGTTGGTATTTCTTGTGCAGGTACTGGTCTTAGTGAGGCCATATCATTGCTTGAGCCTTTGACATCGGATGTTGTTGACTTTGTTCGTCAAGGTGCTCTAATTGCAATGGCAATGGTGATGGTACAGATCAGTGAAGCCAGTGATTCTCGTGTTGGTGCTTTCAGGTATTCTCTGATTGATATTTTCACTTAACTTACACTTTACTATTGTTTCAGCTTACCTTTTCTTTTCTGCATAGGCGGCAATTGGAAAAAATAATTCTTGATAAGCATGAAGACACGATGAGCAAGATGGGTGCAATTTTAGCTTCTGGAATCCTTGATGCTGGTGGAAGGAATGTGACAATCAAGTTACTTTCAAAGACAAAGCATGATAAAATTACAGCAGTTGTTGGTCTGGCAGTGTTTAGTCAGTTTTGGTACTGGTACCCACTTATATATTTCATTAGTCTGGCTTTTTCACCAACTGCTTTCATTGGTTTGAACAATGACCTTAAAGTGCCCAAGTTTGAGTTCCTATCACACGCAAAGCCATCATTGTTCGAATACCCGAAGCCTACTACTGTACCTACCACTACTTCAGCTGTTAAGCTACCTACTGCGGTTTTATCAACGTCAGCAAGAGCCAAGGCCAGGGCTAGTAAGAAAGAGGCGGAGAAAGCAAACGCCGAGAAGGCAGAGCCAAGTTCTGGAAAGGGGAAAACAAGTGACAAGGATGGAGACTCCATGCAGGTCAGTACTGCTTCTGCTGTTTATATATGATGCCATGATTTGTTTTATCTACTCTTTTCCTTTTCCTTACCCCCTTCTATGGTATATGGATGCTGCATTAATTGCTGGCCTACCCCCTGCATATTGTTTGTTCTTTATGTGGGTGGCTGGGGGGATTGGTTTCTGATACATGTTCTTCCTGCCCTTCAAAAGCCCTGATGCAAATTTGAAATTGGGTAAATTACACCGCCCTCCCTTGAGGTTAGGTCTATTTACACATACTTCCCCTCTGGTTTGGAAAATTACCAAAACCTCCTTTGAGGTTTGGTTCATCCAACACTTCCTCCCAACCGTGTTAGTTGACTTAACGGAAAGTATAATGCCAGCCAAAAAGTGCCAGAGTTCCTTATTTAACCTTGCTCAAATGTTAGTAGATTTTTATGGACAGAAATGCCCTTTCACATGCCTTCCATGTGAGGGGTGTTAGTGTAATTTGTCAAACTTTCAAGGGGACCAAAAGTATTGGTCAAAGACCTGATTATAGGTGAGGCATTACAGTGGTCTAAATGTAATAATCCTAGGATATGGGGTTGTTACTGTCATAATGATATATTTATAAGCTACTAGTCGCTGCAAATCGGAATATAGTCATTGAGTCTGCTTATATAATCCAGCATGTATATATCTAGCTCAATGTCAATTTCAGTGAAAATAAATAGAGTATATTTGGTTGTTACTAGATGCATGTATTCTCCTTATGTAACCCTCGATATATATATCTAACTCAATATCAATTTCTAGTAATGAAATTTCAGTTTTCAATATCAATTATGTCTAAAAATTAACAATAAACATAGCTAGTCAAAAGTAAAATTACTTGAGCTACTTTAACTGCCCCTATTGTTTTATATATATAATAATTTTTGTATCTTATTATTGTTGTCCCAATTACATTTGGATTATTACAGCAACATCCCTGTAGGATTAATATCACAGCGTGTTCTCCTTTTTCACGGTCATAAAACAAGAACTACACAGACCATAAACTATGGATATGTTGCATTACATGCATAATGCCACAATACAAACAAAGTGGTTATTTGCCGTGTACTGTTATGCCCACAAGCAAGTACTTGTTCATTAATCTTTTAACTACAACTTCATCAACAAAGATATGTCCAGCCAACCATCAAAATTTCTTAAGGAAACTTCTCAATATCACAAGGAATGCTGCCAAAGTAGTGGATGACAATTTTGTGCTTTGGCCCCATCGCTATCAAGAAAGAAAAAATGTATCATTTTGCAGATTTTAGGCCATATAAAAGAGTAAATAAAGTACTACATTACCCTAAAAAAAAGGCTTTAGGTTCAAATTTTCTGCATGTTGAATAAACATTTTTGGGTTGACAAATCTGAAACATACCAATAACCCCAATTTCAAACTCTAAAAGGCACAAACCCTAATCATAATTTCAATTCAGCCTTTGTGAATTGAAACATTTAACATAATCAACTCCAAACCCTTTAGCATCTACCCCACTTTCGACATATTACATGAAGCCCTTTTGATTTGTCAAAAAATTATTAATTCTTTTTAGGAAGTAATTTTATCTCAAAGCTTTTTAATCAAATAAACCAAGAGCATGTTGAAAAACATATTTTTAGTTAAATAACCAAGTAAATGTTTCTAAGTATGTACCTTCTTTTTTACAAATCCTAGGCAGACGAGCATATTTTTCGACAGTAGCTGTTGTTTGTGTTGAGAAAAATTGATCCTCTCCAAATTGTCTCAATGACCACACAAAATCGTAAAGATTGACTGGGAGATGTCGGTTCTGCTTGATCTGCTTGTGAGTGTGGGTGGGTGGGTGCCAAAAATGCCACATTGGCTTTAGATATACAAGGGCAACAGTGTTTTTCAACTCCCAAAACTTTTCACAATTTTTTTGGGATTTTTTTATCACATTTGAGTGAGGGTAAATATGTAATTATGCTACTTCCATTTGGATCTTTTGATGGATCAAACCTCTAGGGGAGTTTTGGTAATTTTCCAAGCCCAAGGGCAAGTATGTGCAATTAGACCTACCTAACCTCAGTGGATGGTGTAATGTACCCTGAAATTTTTATCAATTGAATTTTTTTTACCCCATGTGGAAGTGATTATTTTACTCTACTGCTTCATGGTGTGAGCAGACAAAATTGCTGATTTTGAGCTTTTCTCTGTTTCCCGTTGACAGGTTGAAAGCACTATCGAGAAGAAGGCTGAACCTGAGCCTTCATTTGAAATCTTGACCAACCCTGCTAGAGTGGTTCCTGCCCAAGAAAAATTCATCAAATTTCTTGAAGATAGTAGATATGTGCCAGTAAAGTCAACACCTTCAGGATTTGTACTGTTAAAAGATCTTCGTCCAAGTGAACCTGAAGTATTAGCTCTTACCGATGCACTCTCATCCACAGCATCAAATGCCGGTGCATCAGCCACTGGACAGCAGGGCTCAGCCTCGGCAATGACAGTTGATGAAGAGCCTGCACCCCCGCAACCATTTGAATATACATCATAGTTTGTTTGCAGTGGAAATGCTGTTTCTTTTATGCAAGTTTCTATGGAGGATCTTGATGGATTTCAAGCTTGCCTGAAAGTATGTAACCAATCACCAGTCTTCTGCAAAAATCTTGAAGTTGTAGCCAATATCAATTCGAGCTGGTGGGGTTCTGTTCTTTCTCTGCTCTGCTTCTCACTCTGTTGCCTATGTTTTTTGCTATGTTATATACTTTGTAAGAATATGGGGGAGCAGGAAACTATAGAACTACAATGCTGGAATTCTCCATCCAAAAAGAGGTGGAAGCAGGATATGAACTTGCAATTCACCATCAAAGTGTATCCATTGACCTGGCTCACAGTAGTTTAATTCTTCAGGCTTTTCGTTGACTTTGCTATAATTTTATTATTACTTTTTCTTCACATACTCTGGAATCTGGAATTGCTGTACCAGTTTTTTCATAATCGAGTTATTTCATTACACTTCCGGCACATCTCGAATTATGGTTTTTTCTCTTTCCAGTGTACTAATCATGGTGGAACTTCTTTTGATGCTAGACTGATGCTGGTGGTTACTTTTGCAAATGATTTAAAAATGTTAAGACGAGTAATTTCAGCTGTCTACTGAATTGTATTTGCTCATTTAG
Source organism: Paulownia fortunei (assembly GCA_019321725.1). Taxonomy (NCBI): domain Eukaryota; kingdom Viridiplantae; phylum Streptophyta; class Magnoliopsida; order Lamiales; family Paulowniaceae; genus Paulownia; species Paulownia fortunei. The sequence goes on from CM033115.1 coordinate 5,164,805, forward strand.
AAAGCTCTCAATTGCTCATCACCATAGTTACTATTACCCTCTGTTACTGTTTCATTACCAAATGTCTCCAAGTAATGCTTTGTCTATGTACTTGGCAAGGTTATGTTTATTGCTTTCCAATTATAACTTCCAGATTTAAATGTAATCTGGAACATTGGGAATTGGGATTGTGGAGTGCCAATATTTAGAATGGTTTTGATATGGCATTTGGGGTGCAGGTTGATAATTTTGTACCTTGTATACTGACTGTGAGAACTGGCTGAGTTTGGTTTCATTTTCTTAAAGTTATTTTGATTTTAAGGGAATAAAAACATGTTGGCAAGTGTATTTAGGGGATGATATTTTCATTCGCCCAAAATATTTTTCAAAATGAATTTTTATTTTATTTTATTTTATTTTCTATATATATATATATATTATTTTTTTCAATCATTATATCAAATTAAATATATACATATTTACATATATTCAATCATTATAAGAATAAATATGTATTCATATCTTTCCGTCATTATTTTAATATAAATTTTGTATCTTTTTAATTATTATTTTGATAAACAATTCATCTAAACATATATTTTTTTTTCTTATATATTACCAATTCCACTCCAAAAAATACTTATTTCAAAACATCCAAAACAACATCTGACGTGGAACCAAAATTTTGTTTGATTTGATTTTTGGAACTCCAATTTCATTTATCGTGAATATTGTTTTTTTTTTTAATTTTAAAATTAATATCAAAATGGGAGTATAGTGGTGGGTTCGTATGTCACCATCAAATGAAATTGCATTTTTATTGAGTTAAACGAGTAGGAATTGGGAAACAAACATAACAATTGGAACAAAATCTTGAACACATTTTTTTTTGCATGTTCACAAAAATGAATCAATTTTCAAAATATATTTGAAACATTTTAGCCAATTGAATATTTTCTCAACTATGGGCACAACGTTGGTAAAAGATTTATTTAACCCACACATTAGTTGTTTCTATTAATTTAAACTCTAAACTTTTAAACTTTTAAATGTATTAATTTGACACTTCGAAATCTTAATGTGTACCAACTGGCCAAATTCACTTATTGTAAAAGAGCAATATTTGTCTCCATCTCTTTTAAGATTTTCACTTTCAAATCCACCTACCATAATACCTTCCCTATAGCTTTATTTTGCTGAAGACAAATTTTAGAAAAAGATCAGAATACTATCATCCTTATGGAAAAAAATGCATAAGCATTTGAAAAGTAATTTTATATATTATTCATAATGCATATAAAATAAGTAAAAGATCAAAATTAAAGTTTAATTCATATTTATTAAAATAAAAAGTATAGATTAACATTTATATGTTTAAAATAAATGCACAACTTTGAAAGTTATTAAGCAACATACATCTTTTAAATGCATAATTCTGGAAACTGTAAAACCGAAATTTGAACTATGGGTCTTGCTTAATAATGTATAGAATATATATTGATATTTATGTATGAAATGAAATAAAATTTAAAAAACAAAACTCCTAATGATTTTTTGAATATTATTAATATTATTGATCTCACTTTGTTTTAAAAATTATGAATTAGAAAACTGCGAACCATTTCTAATTATGTTTACAATTATTTTGAACATATAAATCAGTATTAGTTCATACCCTTTATATCGTTGAAGGAGCCTTAAAGTTTAAAATTTGGTCTTGTCCATTTCTTTTAGAAAAAATTATGCATAATAAAAGTAATTGCCTTTTTCTTTCATAAGTATATGGATGGATTTATTTGGTCTTATAGTAAAATTTTACTATAATCTTAGACAAAATAGTGCTAGAGGGAAGGTATTTGTAACAAATTCAGATATTGGAGGAGATGGATGCTAATGTCCCAATGTTCATAGAAAGTGAATGCAAAATATTTCTTTTTTCTCCTATATGAGTTTGGCAGAAAAAGTTTATTGATGCAAGTAAATACTCCTTAGTCTGAGGTGAATTGATATTTCTTATATTGAGTTAGACTCCTCTCTAGGGGATGAGCTGGATCTTCTTCTAGGGATTGAGCTTTTGCAAGCAGCTCCTGCCTGTAAGCTACTCTTCCTTCCTTGTTAGCAAGCAGCTCCTTGAGTGGGTTCCCTACCTACAACATGAACAGACCGTTAGGGGGTCTTTGGGTGTATCCTGGGGAAACCTTCCTATGCTTAAGTCAACCAGTGTCCAAGAGAATAAAACTGAATTTAAGATAGATATTTAATAAGATGAATTGCGTATCTTATAAATGTGTAGGAGTGGGGTATTTATACCTGCTTGTTTAGGACATGGGCCTATGATATAATTTAAATCTCGTAGGTTTGTGGGCCTTGCGCCTGTATTTGATGTCTCTGGGCCGCTTGGGCCTCTTATGTGATTTGGGCTTCTTGGGCTTGAATGTGTGGTTGTGTTGAGATTAAATTATGCCCATCATACAACTCCCCAACTCCAAGGCGCACTAACGATTTAGAAGTTGACTGGGAGTTAAGAGTTTGCTTTGAAAAATGAAAAACTCAAGTGAGCGTCAGAGAGATATGTCATTTTGTCCTTGCGACTGTGCGTCAGCAATAGGGGTAGAACATGCTTATGTTTTATCTGTGTGATTGTGCCTCAGTATAAAGCATGTGTATTTTTTGTCTGTGTAGTTGTATCTTAACAGTAGGGGCGAGGCATTTGAGCGGGCGATGAGGAGATATGTCACTTTACCTGAGAAGCTGCACGTTAGCGCCTAGGCGAAACTTGTTCATCCTACTAAGTAGTAATGGTAGCGAAGCTCTCATGTCCCAGTAGGGAGGAATGATTGTGTTCATGTTATCAGAGTTGTAATATCAACTATTTTTCCCCATCTTTTTTTTTTCATTTTTCTCTTTCTCTCTCTGTCTCTTTGTCTGTCTATCTATCTCTCTATCTGTCTTTCTCTTTTTGTAGAATGCATCAAATAGGGAGCGTATGGGTGGAGAGCGATTGTCTAAGTGAGAGAGTCATCAGCAGTGCCATGCGTGAGTGTGGGCTTCTATCTGGGCGAGGGCACTCCCTCACACAACTTCTCTTTCCCTAGCCGAGGCGTAAATGCCTCGGCTGGCTTCACTCCTCTAGTCGAGGTGGCTTCTTTTCGGCTTTATTGCTCTGACCAAGGTGTTTATGCCTCAACCGATTTTCTTCCCTTACTGGGGCTTGCTTGCCTATGTAGGCTACCTTTCCATTGGGGTGTTTGCTACTGTTTTGTTTTATCCTTGGATGTCTGGGTGTTTCCTTTGTTCATGAGAGGATTAACAAGTTAGAGTTCACACTAATTCGTCTTTGTACCTTCTCCTTTCTTGTCTTTCTCTTTGCATTACTTAGTTAAAAATATGCATTCTAGTGAATAACTTAAGAGCATTTCTTCAGGACGACGCTTTTGAAGTAACTCATTTGTGTAACGGATTTGCTGGATTGCGAAGACTTGAGGTCCTAGGGTGAAAGTTAGCAGTGCTATTTCTATCTCTATGCGACCTCTGATGCATAGAGTTGGATCTCCAGCTTTTACATACTAAGTTGTTTCCTCGTAGCAACAAGTTGTAGCTTCCACTGGATATATTATTTTAGGCTAAGTCATCTCTAGGGATGCAGGAGTTAATTCTAGATGGTGTTGAAATTTTGGAGGCAGGGCTTAGTGTTATGCCTAGAATAGCGTTGAGCCAATGCTTACGGGACTGTATGCCTAGAATGGTGCGAAGCCATCACTTACAGGACTGTATGCCATTCCTGCTTGCCTACTTTCTTGTCATTCTTCGTGAGTGGATTTTCTACTCCTTCTCATCCTTTTCTGGTGGAGGTAGTTTTGGCTCTTGGCCTCTGTGTAGGTCAACTTTCCCCCGACTCATATATTTATTTTGAGGGATTCCGCCATCACTCAGGAGAATTAGGCCTTCTGTGAATGTAGATAGTTTCTTTTCCCTCTTCATGGTGATGAGGGTTGTTGAAGAGTTATATTTCCATCTTCCATAAGTTAGGATGTAAATTCTTGGAGGGTATATCTTCCTTTATTGGTCTTTGGAAGAATAAATTCTTATACATTAAAGATAAAGATTAGGGGTTTCCCCAAGTGAAGTAATACTTCTTCTATAGTTGCTTCTCCTTGCAACATGTACAATGAACTCAGGGAGCGTACAACTACTGCATTATTCAACCAGTTCTTTGATGCAATGCTTTGTACCTAGCTGGTATTTGAATGCTTTACTTTCGTCAGCATACTTTGATTGCCTTGACTTAGCGTATTTGCTTCTCATATGTGCTTGCTTATTCTTTCAGCGAAGAAGTTAGATGTTGTGGTCATTAAGGATCAAAAGAAGAAAATCTATGAGTTTGATAGTAGGATTTGTGCAGTCTTCCTCATAGAGGGACGATGATGATAGACATTCTCCACTTAGGTGCACATGTGTAGATTATGGATTCTCATTACATCTAGTCGAGTGCAAGGTCAACAATTGATTGGTGAGGACTTCTATCTACTTCTGCGTTAGGTAAGAGATCGAGAGATGAGGTAGATGATACTCTTCCCAAGGGCAACATTGGCATGGGAATGTTCACTTTTGATATTAGTCACATCACGGGGGGATTCAGTCCTTGTGGGACACCTTGGAGATGTCTCTGGGCAGCACATGGCTAGGGGCATCATCAGCGAAGATGATATCATTCAGCTCGATCATATGCCTCTTTCTAACTTGGATGCCTTGGCAGTGGGTGACTTGGCCTGATTAAGTGACTTATTGTATCACCTTCATTTTATGCTTGATTCAACTGCTTTAACCGAGCTCTTTGTCTTTCTTATTTATGGCTCTTATAGTGACTAACATGTTCGATCGCCTTATTGCCAGCTTTAAGGAGTCAATGGAGCATTTTGAAGCTGCTGTAAGGAAGAGCTCTATGAAGGTCGCTCGAGAAAGGTGAGGCAACTGAAGCTAGTGAAGCGCCAGGAGCAACTGAGGTAGCTGTAAACTCCCCGAGCGTGCTTGCAAGATATGGAGCCCCCTAGGACGATAAAGCTGAATGAGCATTTGAAGATTTAGCTTGGGAGTTGATAACTTGGAGCTTCCTTTGCTATATTCTCTTTTCCCCTATTATTCAAGGTGACGCTTTATTTTCCCTGGAGATATGTCGAATGATTTCTTTTGCTTCATGCATTATAGATGTTTTCATTGCCTAAGTGTGGCATGCACATTTGCTACTACTGTCGCTATTTTCTGATTGATGTTATGAGTGATAATGACTCTCTATCCTTTATGTTTCATTTTATCTCCTCACGTATGTTATAACTTATTGCGAGAGTAAGTTGCCTGCAGGGGCGTTGAGGTTAGCTTAAGATAATATTATATCTTTATAGATGAGGTTAGCTTAAGATAATATTATATCTCTACAGATAGGGCTTAGTAATATGCCCAGGATGGTATTGAGCCAACGCTTATGGGATTGTATGCCTAGGATGGCGCAGAGGCCATCGCTTACGAGAATGTATGCCCAGGATAGCACAAAGCCATCACTTATGGGGTTGTCATGCGCCTAGGATGTGCACAAAACCATTACTTATAAACTGTCAGGTGCTCGAGATGTGCACGTAGCCATCACTTACGGGTCTATCATGTGTTATTATTGCATGTATGCTTATTTATCGATTTCCTTTAAGCTCTAGGAATGTCAATCTCCATGTATGTATGATATGATTTAATATCAATAACGGTAATAGTAGAATGCAAATATGAGCAGTAAGTAACTTAGCTAAATAACTTCATAATCAACATACAATATAAATCCCCCATAATAAAATGCGTTGGCTAAAAAAATAGCATAAGAATTGGGTAAATTTTCAAAAGCAATAAATAAGAGAGCACGTGTGCCCTCAGGGCTTGTTGCTGCTCTCTCTTGGGAACTTTGCCCCTATCAGGGTGGTAACATAACACTCTCTAGGAGCCTGTATGTCTTCCAAAACTTCTACCAAACCATCAGCTACTGGGAACTTGACCTTCATGTGAACAGTAGAGGTCACTGCTCGGAAGTAGTTGAGGTTAAGTCTTCCAAATATCATGTTGTAAGCAGAGGGGGTCTTTACTATCAAGAACCTTATCAATTTGTGACTTGATGATGTCCATATATTCCCATCATAAATGGAAGAACTATTTTTGCCAGTGCATTCACTGTTTCCCTGGTGAAGCCGACAAAAAGGAATTTAACTCGGCTTGATCTACCTTAAATTTTTTGAAAGCATCATAGTAGATGATGTCTGTAGTACTCTTTTTGTCTACTGACATTCTCTTTTTAAAGATGTTGGCTAGCATTACGGAGATGACAATGGCATAAGCATGGTGCTCAGCTGCAGGATTATCCTGTTCTCCAAATATTATTGATAAGTTGGTTTTATACCAATAATTCATATATCTTTTGATTAACATTTGTTTTGTTTTCAAGTATTTTTGTTACTTTTTATGCATTTAGTTTGAAATCTTGTAGGTAATGATAAAAAGAGAAGAAAATGGAAAGAAACTAAAAACTTGGTTGAAATATTGAAAAATTCGAATTGTGGTGCGACTGATGACAGTTTTGTATTTCAATCATAACTCTTTGCTCAAATATCATTTAGACTTAATTTTTAAACCATTAGAAATCCAAGAGATAGATCTATAATGTTTATGTTTACCATAAATCCAATTCCATCGATCTCAATGAGAAAAACCGAGTTTAAGAGTCAGTACTGGGCTGAAATTTTCTGGTGTAACACATTTTGGTATTTAGTTGATTCAAGTGCTTACGAAAATCCAAGACACAGAGCTAAAATTCATGGCAAGACATCAAAAGCCAGTTTATCGTAGAAAAAGGTCAAACACCAGTTTAAGGGGCTGAATAGTGTAAAAACACTAAAGTGAAGGAGAAAAAAATTACAGCAACGGCGCCTAGACGCCAAAATCGGGCACCTAGGCACCATCTGAAGCTGCCAAATAGAATACAAGGTGCCAAAGCGCTAAAACAGAGTGCCTAGTCGTTACCCTGTTAACCAAAAAGATGTTGATGCATTTTTTTGCGGCAAGTGGTAATAAATCATGAATTTTGGTATTTTTATGAGATATACACATTAGATACACCCATACATCATTACCCATGTGATACTCTAGTGAGATATACTAAATTGGTGGAGAGAAAAAGGGGAAAAAGCTAAGAAAATGGGAAGGATTATAAGATTTTTTGGAGACTTTTGAGGGATGAATCATTGAGATGAGTTAAAAAGAGAAGATTGGCATCAACCAAAGGGGCATTGAGGGATTGCTCTTGGAGAAAAAAACCATTCAATTTTTTGGACAGAGGAGAAATAGTCATTTTTGGAAACAATGAGAGCTTCAACCATTATTTTCACTTCACAAATTGGTGAATAATTTTCATATTTTTTTTTATGTATTTCTTGAAGTTGTATTCATCCACGATGAACTAAATTTTTCTTTCTAGAGAATAATGTAAAAATATAAAATTATGATTGAATAATAACAAACATATTAAAAATAATATAAATGCTTATACTCAAATAAAAAAATAAAAGTGATGAGGGCTATATTTTTTAACTAATGAAATGATATTTTAATATTAATTTTTAATATGATAGTTTAAGAAAAAGAATAGAGATGATAAGAAAAATATTTATTTTACGTTATTGTATTTTCTTGGCATATTTTGTTTTACTTAGGCCTTATCAATATGATGAAAAGTGCAAAAAAGTTTGAAATAAAAGAAGAAAATAAGAAGAAGAAAATAAGAAGAAGAAACGACAAACAAATTTGTTGCAACAAAAAATATCACTTTAAACTCTAAATAAAGAGTTAATATGACATTTACACATCTTATTTTATGTCGCACCTTATAAATTTTAGTTTTAAAATTAATATTCTTTATGAAAATATGCTAGAGAGGAAGAATTCAAATGGCTAAGTAAGTAAAAAGGAAGAATTCAAATGGCTAAGTAAGTAAAAAGGAAATTTGATTTTCTTCCCATATTTAGGATGATTTGATTTTCTTCCCATATTTAAAATGATCTTGATTGATTTATCGTAATTTTGATTACTTTCATACTATAGTTAGGATAATTTCATGTTCATCGTGATTTAGATTGAAGAGAAACCTTTCGATCTTTATGCACTAAACATATTTAAATCTATATTATCAATAGATAAAATTTAATTTAACCAAATAAAACATAGCTTCAAAAATAAAAATAAAAATAAAAAATAATAGTAAATAGAATTAAAAATGGTACAAATGTCATTGTAAGAAATTTAGAAGAAGAATTTAAATAATTTTATTCAATATGTTTCAATTTAACATTTACGATAAAATTCGGGTGCCAAATCAAGTATCAATATGATATTTATGATAAAATTAAGGTAAGAAAATAATCTAATTTAATAAAATAAAATATAATATAAAAAATTGTAACAAGAATTAAAATTTGATAAAGTCTATAAGTATATATATGATATTGTAAGAAGAAAACTTAAAAGAACTTAATTCAAGATGTAATAATTTGATATTTATGATAAAAGTCATATATTTTTGAAATTATATGTTAATTAGGTACCAACGGTACAATTCATTCAACAAATTTAACCTTAAATTTTACTATGTTATTTTTTTATATTTTATTTTTATATACAAATATTATATATATATATATTATTTACTTTTATATCATTTTTTATTGTTTACTTACCAAAAAAATAAATATAAAATTATGATTGTAATATTCAATTTTAAACTATATTTTTATTTTTTAAAATTTTTTTTGTTAATAATTGGACTGTTTCAATTTGATATTCGATATGACATTTTAGATTCGATTAGATTTTACCCAATAAACAATCCTAAATAAAACAGCCAAACATTGTAACAGTATATTGAGAATTTAATGTAAGGTTTGTTTTTAGCCTAAAATTTGTGTGTTAACTTTATCATTTTATGCATTGTTTGCTAACGGTTGAGTAGATACTCCATCTCATCTATTTTCGTAAATCTGGGAAAGAAGAAAAAATCTCTAAGAAAATTCCATTTTCACTATTCATTAATTACACTAAAGTTAATGCTTATTAATAAAAACACCCCATCCACCTTTGTCCTTCACACACACACACACCAATTTTCAAAATATATCTTCTCCCTCAAACCTCTTGACTACAACAACAGCTTCCTCCGATGAATACTCCACTTTTGGCGATGATTCGATGAATCAGTGACATCCCCTCATTTGAAACAATACAAGATACGATGTAACACCCATTTTGCCCACATTTTACAGAGGCATATTTTGAGGGTTCTGAAAATAGTTCATCTGATTTCACTCGGACACCACCTGTTGAAGAACCAAGCAAACACCATAACATTAATTTTTCTTGAAGGACACCACTTAACAGTTCACACCACAATATAGAAGAGAACAAATATAGAGCTGTCTTACCAATAAATTTTGCTTCATACTAGTAATGGCCCGTCCTTAGTTTGTAGGTCATGTATAAATGCCTTTTCACGCCAGTGAGTATTGATGCTTACTGATTAACCTTTGCTCAAACAATAAAGAAGCCACACATCAACCGTTAAGATGCGAAGTGAGTTGGTTTTTTCATGTATCTCTACCAATTATAAGCAAAACCTTGATGTACATAAAGATGGGAGGTTGTTCATTAGAATATCTCAGCGAATTATGATAGCACAGTCTTCAGTCCTACTGTCTGCCTCCAAAAGTGAATGTCTTCATGTATACTGAGAGCTGCATTTATCCAGTTAGACTGTTGTTCATAGAGTCCTGCAGAATCCATACTCAAGATATTGAAATGAGAGGAGGATAGGTTCCTCCAATATAGATATGGCTTTTCAATAGTAACACTAAATTTTTACGCATGTGATACAAATTACATGTGCACTTTAAAGAATTGGTTAGGTGCTACAATGCTGAGGCCAAGTCATAGAAGAATACTTGCCACCCTTTGCTTAGTACTTAAACAATGCTCTCACCACCTGCACTTATTGTAATCCATCATTACAAAAAAACTTTAAATAAAGATTAATGAAAAAAATTAGATACAAAAAAATCAATATGACTAACCAAAAAAAAAAACCTTATACCAATTACTTTTTATTTAGCATCAAAGCTCCTAGAATTTTTTTTTAATTTACTGTAAATTCATCTTTCTTTTTACTCTAGAATTAAAATAAAGAATATATTAATTGTAAATAAATCTAATGTGCAGATATGCATAATAATCAACTTTAAACAATCATAATTTTCTATATAAATTTCTTTATATATGCTTATGAGATATGGTTGAAAAACTTCCGAAATCTAATTTAATATGAAATTGATTTTATTTGAAATTTCAAAGCATTAAAAAAGTTATGATAGAAAAAAAATAGACTTTTAGTTTTTGAAAAAGAATTTGAGATATGAAGGGACTTGAAATTATGTTCAAATTATACTATTAAAATTGTTTAAAGTTTAATTACACCCTCATTTTTTACTATTCAATACTTAATCATTAGTATTATACTAAACATCTTAAAATTTTCAAAAAATATTTAGAGTCGTTCACTTTTTTATAGATAATATTTTATAATGTATTTTTTGTTCTGTGTTGTAGCACGTAATGTGAAGTTATCGAGTCAAATTAGATTATAGAGTTAGAAAATATATTCAACCACATTCAAATATGAGACAATGTTAAACATTACAAAAGTAGCATTACGAAAGAACAATGACATTTCCAAATTACATAAACTTCAATAGAAAATGTAGATATCCTAACTCATACATACTAGAGTTGAAGGGTTTTTTTTGAATCCGGTCATGAGTTCCCCCGTCAAGCGTATTATATTTTAAATGGAAAAGTCCAGAAAAGTTTATCAAATGTAGACATTTGAAGCAATTACAACTCTTTGGATCACACTCCATCAGTAAGAGAAGCAACATTTAACCAAAAAGAGGCAAAATCTTTATGTGCAAGGCTGCTAGCAGATCACAAAAGAACTTTAACCTATTAAGCACGGCGATAATAATGTAGAAACTGAACAAGGAAATCTATTTTTGATGATAACAAAGATAGGAAAACTGTCTTCGATGTTGGGATAAACACACACCAAGTTCAATCAAATCATTGATTAAACACCAACGCAACGAAAATGATAATTATCCATCTCTTAGGTGAACCTAGAGGAAATAATAACAAGCAAACCTACCATAATTTCAACAAAGAACACGAACAATTTTTAACGTGAAAAACCTCCTCGACGTGAGGAGTAAAAATCATGGACCGTAGTCCACCAAAATAATATCTACTATAATAAAAATTAGGGATATAAATAAGTTCAAAAATTTGCCTCAAGTGATATACAATCACAAATACCTCAAAATAATTCAATCTTAGCAACAGACAAGTTCTACCAAGAGAAATTTGAAAGATTTCACTCAAAATGTGGCACTATTGTCCACGATCAGTTTCTGGAGAAAGAAGTCTATAAATCTGATCTCTATCTTTCAAAATCTAAAACTATGAGTTCTGAACATACCGTCAAAATTTCAACTTAATCCAGTGGTTCAATTTCCCGAAACAGCTTCTTGATCCAGACTGCCCCTAGTGATATTCTAAAAAATAGGACTAGTTTGTTCGTCACAAAATCACATGCTAGAGATCACAAAACTAGATCTCTACCATTCCTATTGTAGCTTAATGTGTCCCAAATGTTTTGTCTAAATTTTAGCTTAATCCAACGATTTGATTTCTCCCGATCATATTTTGAATATGACTGGTCGGGTGATACTTTCAGGACTAGATTTCCTCTTCTCTTTTATCTTTTTCTCTTTTCTTTTCTCTCTCTTGTTTTTGCTGATTGTGAACCAATCTAAACTCAACAAAAATATCATTTGATAAAATTATCCTTCATTTGAATTGGGTATTGGATATTTTCATATTAAGGAAACCCAACCCAACAAATCCCCCCATTTTCGATTATGTAGAAGTATTCGTCATCTCGACGATCAATCGAAAAGTCTCAAACTTCTCCCTTGGTAGACATTTCGTTGACATATCGGATCCATTTCAATCGGTGTAAATTTTTCAAGCTCCAATAATTTATCATTCAAAACATCTCATCATCAAGTTTTCCAACAGAAATCAAATTCAAACGAAGATTAGGTACATGTTTAACATTTTTCAAAGTCAACATTGTTCCGTTACTAGTCTCCAAACACACATCTCCTATTTTAATGGCTTTAGCTAAACCATCATCACTCATCCTAACATTTTCAAAATCACTTAGTATGTATGATGTAAATAAATCTCTTTGAGATGTAGCATGAATGGATACACCACTATCAACTACCCAACTAGTCTCATTAAATGCAAGATTAACAATATTAAATTCATGAATGATGAGGAAGTCTCCTGTGATAGTAGAAACTCGATCATTACCATTATCGTCATCATTTTTCTTTTCATTTCCCTTATCCTTCTATTTTTCTTGCTTCGGTCTTTGACAATGTTAGACATTGTAGCACTTAACATTGGTATACCTGTTAGACTTTCTTCTGCCTCTATCTTTACTTATTAGACCCCTAATTTTACTTCTCCTCCTCTTTTTTGTAATCAAGACATCTGAATGTGTGAAAGAACACTGTGACTTTCTTCTCATTTCCTCATTTAGAACACTGCTCTTGATCAAATCTATGGTAATGACATAATTTGGGGCTGAGTTATACAAAGATGTCCTGAATGTCTCCCACGAGTCTGATAATGTACCAAGAAGCCATAACCCCTACACTTCATCATCAAACTTGATATTCATTCCAACCAACTGATTAGTAATACCCTAAAATGCATTCAAGTGATCAGTTATAGGAGTTCTATCTCGCTATTTTAAATTCATTATTTGTTTGATCAAAAACAACTTGTTCCCTATTTTTCTAGTAAATAACTGCTTAAGTTTTTTCCATAAGAATCGTGCATTTGTTTCACCACTTACATGGTTCAAAACATTATCATCTACCTACTGCCTAGTGTAACCACATACTTGTCGATGCAATATATTCTATTCAGCATCACTTTTACTACCAGACTTTGTACTTTCGAACACGGGCAAATAATAGCCTTTCACATACAAAAAGTCCTTCATTTTTTCCTTCCATATTTGATAATTAGAACTATTAAGATTCATCATTCTACTTGTATTAGTTTCCATATTCACCACAAGGCACGGAGCACAGCCTGTGCTCTGATACCACTTTGTTAGGATACACACACATACCAAGTTCAATCAAATCACTAATTAAATACTAACATAATAGAAATAATAATTATCCCTCTCTTGTGTGAACCTAATAGGAAATAATAACAAGTAAACCAACCACAATTTCAACAAAGAACACGAGCAATTTTAACGTGAAAAATCTCCTCGATGTGAGGAGTAAAAATCATGGGACCATAGTCCACCAAAATAATCTCCACTATAATAAAAATTGGGGATAAAACAGGTTTAACAATTTGCCTCAAGTGATATACAATTACAAACACCTCAAAATAATTCAATCTTGGTAACAAATAAGTTCTAGCAAGAGAAATTGAGAAGATCTCACTCAAAATATGGTACTATTGTCCACGATCAGTTTTTAGTGAAAGAAGGCCGTAAATTCGATCTCTACCTTTCAAAATCTAGAACTGTGAGTCATAAACATATTGTCAAAATTTCAACTTAATCCAATAAATCAATTTTCCGAAAGAACCTCTTGATCCAGACTGCTTCGAGTGATTTTCTAGAAAACAGGACTAGCCTGTTTGTCATAGAATCAGATGCTAGGAAACTCAAAACCAGATCTCCACCTTTCAGGTTATACTTAATATGTTCTAAACGTTTTGTCCAAATTTCAGCTTGATCCAATAGTTTGATTTCTTCTGACCATGTTTTGAATGTGACTAGTCGGGTGATACTTTCAGGACCATATTTCCTCTTCTCTTTTCTCAACAAAAATATCATTTGACAAAATTATCCTTCATTTAAATTAGGTATTAGATATTTCCACATTGAGAAAACCTAACCCAACATTTGAAACGTTAGTAAAAATCATGCAACGACGCAGGAAAATCTAGAAAAGCTTCAAGATGAACAGAACAAGGATATGACAGAACAATTAGGATTATGGTGGCTTTTGCAACTAATTATTGGTTATAACAAGGGCGCTGACTTTCTATACCTTCTGCTAAACCATCGACACAATTATTTAAGGCATTGAAAAACTTATTCGTCTCAGCTTCTCTTATACACAGATTCCTACCCTTCAAAATTTTGTACAAATATTTAGCTAATTTCGTATCTCCAATGCTTTCAGATTGTGTAAGAAACGGATTTAATACATGGGATTCAAGTACGTCTTCTAATTTTTACATACTGTCTCTTTGATTTGCCATTCAAAGAGTTTACCCTCTTGTTGTTGCTATCCAATCTTCGAACAACTTCTTGTAAAACTTAATATCCTCGTATGCAAATTCTATGATTTCTAGAAATGAGGGAACAATCGAAATTTGACAAGAATTTTAAAGGTTCTCAATTGTCTGCTTAAGAGAAATCACATTAGCATAAGCCATATGTGCTCTCTCTTTCTTAGACCTCACACTTTCAACAAACTGGAACAACTCTTTAGCATGAGCATTATTATTCATCTGTTAATGAAATTATTGCTTTCCTTTAATTGGTAAAAACTACTAGTATAAATAAGGCTGGCTTTTCTTAGACCTCACACATACACATATGAAATGCTCGACATTATGAGGAGGCAACACTTCATCTTGCAAATTTTGATCACATGAATATAATTAGTTTATTTATCATCACTTATAATAAAACTCAAACAATTAATTGAATTTATTCACCTATGTTCAAAAGGGAAAAAGAGTGTATGAGTGTGTAGGTATCATTTTGTCCTAATATAACATGGTTAAAAAAGGCCAACGATACCTACATTTAAAATACAAAAAAGATACAGTAAATAAGCATAAACTTTTTTCTCTATTCTAAATTTATCACTTTTATTTTTCTTAAGCTCTTTTCTTTGTGTGATTTGTCAGTGGTTGAAAGAACTGGCTTTGTGATAGAAGTTCTTTATTCTTTTTAGGTTGTGTGAGTATATTACGAGCCTCAGTAGCATGCTCGTATCATGCTCACTAAAACACTTGTTATGATATTTACAGTAGATAACACATACGATGCTTATGGTAGAATCGAAGAACTAGATATTTTGAAAAAATCAATAGAGAGGTAAAAAGAAAAAAAAATAATGCAAAGTAATTGATATGTCAATAGAAGTTTTTATTTCCAATATAAGAATCTAGCTTATTCATTTGTTGTCGAGTTAGCATTTAATGAATTTTTGGTTTTTTAGATGAGATATCAGTAAGATTGATCGACTCCCAGAGTACATCAAACCATTCTACAAAACACTTTGGGAACTCTACGACCAATTTGATAAAGAATTAATTAGCTGAGGAAGATCCTAGGTAACATACTATACAATAGAAGCATTATGACTTTTGAGCCTTACTAAAATAATCCTTGGATAATTTATGTATATTTCTTACATTTTTCCTAGTGGGATTTAGTTGGTGGAATACAAAACACTGTGGAACTGTGTGACCTTAGGCATGACATCACCAACAATGACCATGATAGGGCTGAGGATGGGTGCATTAACGGGACTTAGGGAGATTAATATGATTAGTGTTGGTAGCTATAGTTAAAGTCGGCAACAGTGGCTATGGTGGTGTGATAATGAGAAAGGGGAATTTGTGTTCCCAAAAAAGATGTGATACAATGGTTTATATAGGTTACAATATGACTAAACTAAGTATATAGTTTGAGTTCCAAATAATATTAGTTCAAGTTATTCATCTTGTTTGTGTTATCTTGTTTAGTATTACATCTTGATTATTTGGCCATTAAATGAAATTATTTGATGTATGAGATTCGGTACTCAAGAGAGGGAAGATTATACATGATCATAAGGATAACACAACCTAAGAATCATAGAGTTGATAAACTTAAAAAACTTTTGAAGTTTTGAAAAAGAATTCATTGAACTTTTGCACAGTTCTATTTTTGAATTTTTATAGAGATATTGAAATTCATGTTAGAACTAATAGTCAATTCAACACTCAAAAGAGGAAATTTATGATCTTATGAATTTTTAACTTACATATGTTATTGACTTGAATTGGTATGTAGAAGGAAGAACATAGGTGATAATTAGGTAAGTCATTCCTCTACAATTTCTTACTCATAAAGTTTTTGTTGTATTGCTTCTAAAAACTCTTTTCTTGTATTTGCATTATTTTTATCTCACTCTACTTTATTTATCAATCATCACTTAATTTTCTAGATAAAATTGAGACTATTTGAACTACGATACTTGATATAATTTTTTATTACAATACTTGTGAATGTGATACTTAACTTACCGTTGTATTAAAACTTGACACCATGCACTTATGATTTGTAAAATATTTCATGAATAAGTTTTTTGGCGCCATTGTCGGGGATTATTTTATCATAATTGCATTAATATTGTTATGACTTAGTCTTGATTTTAGTTTAGATTGTTTTTACTTTGTTTTCATATTTCGATGTTATCTTGCCTTACATTGGATTATACATATTTGTATGCATAAGACTAGGAGTCTTGACTTGGGTTATTTTGATTCAGAAAGAGAGGGAACTCTTCGAGCAGCAAAAAGATTTGACAATCAAGTCATGTCGGACAACATCAACAATGCTAATGTGAATGTCAATCTTCCATTACAACAACTACAACCACAACGAGCTATTCGAAACTATTTTCAACCAATCATAAACTAAAATTACTCTGGGATTATTCGACAACCGATCAATAATTCTCAGCTTAAAACCGATTCTTATTAGCATGGTACAACAAAATTAATTTGGAGGAAGTGCGTTGGAGGATCCTAATGCACACTTAGCCATATTTTTTTAGATTTGTGACACTATCAAAATGAATGGAGTGCCCGACGATGCCATTAGACTTTGCTTATTTCCATTCTCACTCTGAGATAAAGCTAGGCTATGGTTACAATGACGTAAAAATTTCTTGCTAAGTACTTTCTACCAAGCAAGACATTTCAACTCAAGAGTGAGATAGCTCAATTCCGCCAACAAAATTTTAAGCCACTATATGAAGCTTGGGAGAGGTTTAAGGATTTTCTAATAAAGTATCCTCAACATGGTTATGAAGATTGGCAGTAGGTACAATACTTCTACAATGGTTTGAATGAGCAAACTCGAACCATAATAGATGTTGTTGTAGGTGAGACTTTAATGTCTAAGACTGCAGACGAAGCCTATATTTTTCTTGAGGAGATGGCTACTAGTAGCTATCAATGGCCTTCCGAGAGATCTTTCATTAAAAAAATTGTTGAAGTTTTTGAGGTAGATTCATTTACATAATTAGCTGCACAAGTTTCTGCTCTTTCTAACCAATTTACAGCTTGGACTTCTAATGGAGCTTTTCAAGGAATAGATTACATGGCATTCACTAGCACTTCATTTATGCGAACCAAAGGAAATGAGTAGGTAAACTTTATCAATAACCGTAATTTTAATTTAAGGAAAAATCAATTACCTACTCACTACCATTCGAGGCTTAAAAATCATGAAATTTTTTCCTATACCAATAATTGAAATGTGTTTCAAACCCCACTAGGTTACAACAATCCACCAAATCCCAACCCTCAAGTAGGTGAGAAAAAGACATCATTAGAGGATTTGTTAAACACTTTCAATGGTGAGACAAGAGCTTGATTGAATAAGGATGAAACGAAGATAGACAACATCGAGACTCAATTAGAGCAGCTAGCTTAAAATTTAGAAGCTCAAATAAAATCAACGAAAACTCAAATTGGACAGCTTGCTACTGAAATTAATCTTAAAAAACATAAAGAAAAAATTTCAAGTGATACAGAAATCAATCCAATGGAGCATTGCAAAGCTATCCAACTTTGAAATGGAGTCGAAATCAAGGGGCCAAAAATAAAAAGTTCAAAAGTTAATGAGCTAATGGCAAGCACTTCGAGTGAAAGTCCTATAGAGGAATAGCCAAAAGAAGAAAAAATACAATCAAATGAACAAACAGGGGTTGAGAAGCTAAAATCTACTCCTAACTTTGAAACTTTTTCTAAATTTAATGTTCCCATTCATTTTCCACAAAGATTTCGAAAGAAAAGGATTGATTCACAATTTGCAAAATTTTTAAAATTTTTCAAGAAGATTCATATCAACATTTCTTTTGCATATGCTCTTGAGCAAATGTCTAACTATGCCAAGTTCATGAAAGATGTGATGCCAAGAAAAAGGTGATTGGTAAAATTTAAAATAGTGAATCTCACAAAGAAGTGTAGTTCCATTTTACAGAAAAAGCTTCCTCAAAAATTGAAGGATCCAGGGAGTTTTACTATTTCTTGTACCATAGGAGGATCTTTCTTTGATAAAACATTATGCGATCTTGGAGCAAGTATTAATTTGATGCCACTTTTTGTTTTTAGGAAATTAAGAATTGGAGAAGTCAAACCATCCACTATCACCTTATAATTAGAGGATAAATCTCTCATATATCCAAGAGGAGTTGTTGAAGATGTATTGGTAAAAGTGGATAAATTCATATTTTCTGCAAATTTTGTGGTGTTAGATATAGAGGAAGACCAAGAAATTCCTTTAATTTTTGATCAACCATTCCTTGCTACCGGGCGTGCTTTGATTGATGTACAATGTGGTGAATTAACTCTAAGAGTTCATGATGATAAAGTGATGTTTAATATTTATTGTGCATTGAAGTTTCAAGAGGAATTACATACTTGTAATAGGATTGAAATATTAGAAACTTTCTTGCATGATCATTCTCTCAAACAAATTCTTACCAAACCTTTAGAGCAATACATTATTTATTCTACAATGCAAGGTAATGACCATGATATTGATAATGAGGATTTAATGCATTACTTTCTCTTTCTTGAATTAGGAGAGGTGGAATTGAAAAATGGTAAATACAAGAATATAATAGGAGATACCACAATCAAGGAACAAACAATATCACTAGAGTTGAAAGCATTTCCCGAGCATTTGCGGTATGAATCTCTAGGTGCTAACAACACATATCTAGTAATTATTTTAGCATCTCTATCTCCTTTAAAGGCTGAGAAATTGCTTCGTATTTAAGAGAGCATAAATCTGCTATTGGTTGGTCAATTTCTAATTTAAAAGGTATTAGTTCTTCAATTGTGATGCATAAAATCTTAATGGAAGAATCTTACAAACCATCTATTGAACATCAACGTAAACTAAATCATGTAATGAAAGAGGTTATAAGAAATGAATTCTTGAAATGGTTGAATGCCGGAATTATTTATGCAATTTCTTATAGTTTTTAGGTGAGTCCGGTTCAAGTAGTTCCAAAAAAGGGTGGCATGATCATAATTCAAAATGATAACAATGAATTGATACCAATAAAAACGGTCACAAGTTGGCGAGTATGTATTGATTATAGAAAACTCAACAAAGCTGCTCGTAAAGACCATTCTCATCCCATTTGTTGATCAGATGTTAGACCGACTTGCAGGGTATCAATACTATTATTTTCTTGATGGTTATTGGGGTACAAGCAAATTGTCATAGCACCCGAAGACCAAAAGAAAACAACATTCACATGCCCTTATGGTATTTTTGCTTTTCGAAGAACTCCATTTAGATTATGCAATGTCCCAACCACATTTCAAAGATGCATGCTGGCAATTTTTCATGGTATGGTGGAAAACATAATGAAAATTTTTATAGATAATTTTTTAGTATTTAGCTCCTCATTCGATTTGTGTCTACATAATATTTTTCTTATTTTGCAAAGATGTGAGGAGACTAACCTTGTTTTAAATTAGAAAAAATACCATTTTATGGTAAAAGAAGATATTGTTTTAGGTCATCGAGTGTCCTTTGAAGGACTTGAGGTAGATCGAGCAAAAATTATTGCTATTGAAAAAGTTCCACCACCAATCAATGTGAAAGCTATTCATAGTTTTTTGGGACATGCTGGATTTTATAAAAGTTTCATTAAAGATTTTTTAAAAATTGTAGAACCTTTGTGCAACCTTTTGAAAAAAGATAAGTCATTTGATTTTAATGTTGATTGCTTACAGGCCTTTGATCACATCAAGAAGGCTCTCATTTCAGCTCTTATTATGGTAGTACCAGATTGGACCTAACCATTTGAGCTTATGTGTGATGCTAGTGATTATGCGATTTAAGCAGTGTTAGGATAAAGAAGAGATAAAATTTTTAGGGCTATTTACTATGCAAGTCGAACACTTGATGATGCTCAACAAAATTACACAACCACTGAAAAAGAGTTGTTAGCCGTTGTTTTTGAATTTGATAAATTCCGTGCTTATTTTGAAGGTACCAAGGTGATAGTGTATACCGATCATGCTACTATTAGGTACCTCATAGCCAAAAAGAATGCAAAACCAAGGCTAATCCGGTGGATACTCATTCTTCAAGAATTTGATCTTGAAATCAAAGATAAGAATGGAAGTGAAAATATGGTGGTGGATCATTTATTGAGGTTGGAGCAGAAAAATGAGAACTTTGAAGGACAATTAAAGAATTTTTCCCAGATGAGTTTATTTTGGCAATCAAATATAATTTACTTTGGTATGAAAATTTTGTGAATTATCTTGCAGGTAGATTATTGCCCTCAAACCTCACACATCATCAAAAGAAAAAATTCTTATATGATGTGAAATCATATCTATGGATGATCCCTTACTTTTCAAAAGGTGTTCAGATTTTATGACTCGATGCATTCCAATGGAGAAAACAAATGAAATTCTTAAGCAATGTCATTCATCCCAATGTGGTGGTCATTTTGGACCTACAAGGACAGCTTCTAAGGTATTGCAATTCAATTTTTATTAGCCAACTTTGTTTAAGGATTGTTATGCTTTTGTGCAAACATGTGACCTATGTCAAAGGGCTGGAATGATTACTAGACGCCATAAGCTTCCTTTAACTAACATGATGGAAGTTGAACTCTTTGATGTTTAGGGGATTGACTTCATGGTATCTTTTCCTCCATTAAATAGCCGATCATATATTTTGCTCGCTATAGATTATATCTCCAAGTGGATAAAAATAATTGCCACACCTACTAATGGTGCCAAGGTAGTGGCTAAATTCTTGTACAAATATATTTTCACTCGTTTTGGCATACCTAGAGCAATTGTAAGTGATGAAACTTCTTATTTTTGTAATAAAATATTTAATAATCTTTTGACTAAGTATGGTGTAAGACACAAAGTAGCTCTTGGATATCATCCTCAATCAAATGGATAAGCCAAAATCTCAAACTGGGAAGTGAAGCAAATCCTTGAGAAAACGGTAAGCATTAATCGAAAGGATTGGACACATAAGCTTGATGATGCATTGTGGGCATAGCACACAGTATATAAAACTCCTATAGGTATGTCTCCTTATTGATTAGTGTTGGAAAAGTTTGTTACCTCCCTGTTGAGCTAGAACATAGAGCATATTGGATTGTGTAATAATTAAATTTTGATACAAAGGTAATAAGAGAAAAAAGATTGTTGCAACTTAATAAAATGAAGGAATTTAAGCTTGATGCCTATGAAAATGCTAAAATCTATAAAGAAAAAACAAAACAATGGCATGATAAAATGACCTTGAGAAAGAAATTTCAACCCGGACAACTTGTGCTGGTTTTCAATTCTAGATTAATTTTTTTTTTGGGAAAATTAAAATCTAGATGGTCCGATCACTTTATTGTCAACAAAATATTTTCATTTGGGGCGGTTGAGCTCAAATGTAAGGATGGCATACTATTTCGTATCAATGGACAAAGGTTTAAACATTATTACAATAATAAAATTTGGAAGATGTCTAATCTTTCACTTAGAGAGCAACCTAAGGTATTTGTTTTCAGTTTAGTTAAAGACTTTAAATAAAGTGCTTCTTATAAGGCAACCCAAGCATTTTTATTTTTTTTTGTGAGTGTTGTTATTCTTGTGTTGTTTCATATCATGATATTTGTTCCTTGATATTTTACTCATTTTTGCAGGTTAAAGGCTAAAACACTACCCATTTTCAGGAAAGCCTTTTTGTTTTATAATTATTTTAATCATTGAGGACAATGCTTATATTAAGTTTGGGGGAAGGGAGTTTAAGAATTTAGGATTATTGCTTGTTTCTTGAAAAGTGTAGTGATAAACTATGTGCATGTTAAAAAAAAAGTAAATATTAGAATATGAATATTTGTTTACGTATCTAAACATCAAAATTTAATTTTATGTACTTTATGATGTCTTGTGAATCTTGATGCACTAAGTAGTTTGTTGAGTTACATTTAATTATTTAGAGATAATTTATAAGGTCTAATTATTTCTTAAATGATCCCACCAGCCTCTAAAACTTGTTTGATCACTAGTCGAGGCAAAATCCTAAGTGGCATAACATTAGGGAGATAATTTAGGCTATTTTTGCACCATTTGAGCCTTTAAAACCAACCTATACTTGAATTATTACCTAGTGTCCCTTCGTGAGCCTATTGAAATAATTTTTTGGATAACCTATATACATTATCGAGCTTTATGAAAAAATATTCCAATATTCTACCATTTTTATTTTCATTTACACAATCATTCTTGAATGAATTGTTCCATTAAAAGAAAAAATAAAAAAATAAAAAAATAAAATAAAGAAAAGAAATGATTGAAAATGAATGAAAATGAAGAGATTATGAATTGAGGTATATGATTTGAACTCCCTAAAATAAATAGGCCCCAGTTTCATATAACAAAAGAAATAAGTTTGAAGGTGATCCAAGATCAAAAAGAAGAAAAATGAGATGTTCAATAAAGAAAAATGAAGAGATTGATGAAGAAATTAGTGCTCATTCATAAAACTTCATAAAAATGAAGAGATTGATGAAGAAAAATGAAGAGTATGATTGTGTCAAATGGGTAATTTTTTGCTACAATTTTTCATATTTTCCCATCATTACCTAAGTTTCATAATACAAGTTTTGGAAGTCCTTTTGATCTTTGATGTTATGATCTACCTACATTAGTAGAGATTAATGTTAAAAACAAACCTATGGAGTTTGGTAAGGACTTCAAAAGTAGATCAAATATAAGTAGTCGGTTTTATAAACCTATTTGGATGATAAATGAAAGTTGATAAACTACTACTTTCACACTCACACACACAAGACCATAAAGTTAAGTGAAACCAGTATGCATGTTAACATGTAAACTTGGTATATTTTTCTAATCTTTTGAGATGAGATGTTAGAAAAAAAATCTTAATTTTGGTAACCTGATTCATAGAGGGGTTGTTATTGAGAAGCTCATGTTTGATGCTTGAGCACAAACAAATCTTGAAGTTTGGGGGTATTTGATAAGTTGATTTTATACCAATAATTCATATATCTTTTGATTAACATTTGATTTATTTTCAAGAGTTTTTGTTACTTTCTATGCATTTAA
The DNA here is from genome assembly GCA_019321725.1 of Paulownia fortunei. Lineage (NCBI taxonomy): Eukaryota > Viridiplantae > Streptophyta > Magnoliopsida > Lamiales > Paulowniaceae > Paulownia > Paulownia fortunei. Next base: position 5,188,424 of record CM033115.1, read on the forward strand.
TTTAAAATCTTATAGATAATGACAAAAGAAGAAGAAAATGGAAAGAAACCAAAAACTTGGTTGAATTGTTGAAGAATTCGAATTGTAGTGCAACTGATGGCAGTTTTTGTATTTCAATCATACCACTTTTCTCAAATATCATTTTGACTTAATTCTTAAACCATTGAAAATCCAAGAGATAGATATAAAATATTTATGTTTACTATAAAATCCAATTCTATTGATCTCAATGAGAAAAATCGAGTTCAAGAGTCAGCACTAGCTGAAATTTTCTGGTACAATACATCTTGATATTTAAAGCATAACTCTCTTCACAGATGTCATATTTAGTTTATTTAAGTTCTTATGGAAAGCCAAGATGCAGAGCTATAATTAATTAGAAGAATCAAAAGCCAATTCATCCTAGAAGAAGGTCAAACGCTAATTTAAAAGGGTTAAATAGTGTCAAATCACTAAAGTGAATAAGAAAAAAACTGCAACAACAACACCTAGGTGCCATCTAAAGCTTCCAAATAGAATACAAGGTGCCTAGGCACCATTTGAAGCTACCAAACATAATACAAGGTGCCTAGGTACTGTTATTCCGTGCCTAGGTGCTGCCCTACTAACCAAAAAGATGCTGATGCATTTTTTTTGCGACAAGTGGCAATAGATAATGAATTTTGGCATTTTTATGAGATATACAAATTAGATAAACCTATACATCACTACCTATGTGATGCTCTAGTGGGATACACTAAATTTGTGGAGAGAAAAATGAGGAAAAACTAAGAAAATGGGAAGTATTTCAGGATTTTTTGGAGACTTTTGATGGAGGAATCATTGAGATGAGTTAAAAAGAGAAGATTGGTATCAACCATAGGGGAATTAAGGGATTAGTTCTTGAAGAAAAAAAATCCATCCAATTTTTTGGACAGAGGAAAGGCTATTCTTGGGAGAAATAGTCATTCTAAGAGACAAGTCATTCTTGGAAACAATGAGAGTTTCAATCATTATTTTCACTTAACAAATTGGTGAACAATTTTCATTCTCTTTCTTATGTATTTTTTTAAGTTGTATTCATCCATGATGAACTAAACGTTTCTTTTTAGAGAATGATGTATCCTTATTTGATCATATGTTTTGAATTCCAAACAATATTAGTTCAAGTTATTTATTTTGTTTGTGTTATCTTGTTTAGTATTGCATTTTGATTATTTGGCCATTAATTAAGATTGTTTGATATATGAGATTCGATACTCGAGAGATGAAAGATTATATATGATCATAAAGATAACACAACCTAAAAATCATAGAATTGATAAGCTTAAGAAACCTTTAAAGTTTTGAAGAAGAATTCATTGAACTTTTGTAAAGTTTTATTCTTGAATTTTTATAGAAATATTAAAATTCATATTAGAACTCATAATCAATTTAGCACTCGAGAGAGGAAATTGATGAGCTTAGGAATTCTTAATTTACATATGTTGTTGACTTGAATTGGTATGTTTTGGAAAGAAGAACATAGATGATAATTAGGTGAGTTAATCCACCAAAATTTCTTGCTCATAAGGTTTTTGTTGTATTGCTTCTAAGAACTCCTCTCTTATCTTTGCATTATTTTTATCTCACTCTACTTTGTTTTCCAATCATCACTTGATTTTTCAGATTAAATTGGAACTATTTGAACTACAGTACTTGATGTAATTTTTTATTACAATCCTTGTGGATATGATACTCAACACACCATATATTAAAACTTGATACCGTGTACTTGCAGTTTGCAAAATATTTCACTAACAGTTATCCTCTCTTAGATATGAAGAATTTGTCTAACACCAAGAGGAACTTGGGCACTACACTCTACTTGCTTCTTCTTATATTCCCTGAGTGCACTTCTTGCATCCTGAGGTTGTTCTCGCTTAAGGTTTTTTCTCAGCTTTCTAGGAGGATCAATGATTCATTATTGCTGAGCCATCAATAGAGCTTCCGTGAGGGGAGTGTTCATGGGTTATAATGGCGGTAGTTAGGCATGATTTGACATTGCTCTATGCTTTTAGAGTTAGGTTTCTCCTCAGTAGTTGGCGTAATCTTCTGATGTTATGCTCTAATCTTCAAATATGTGTCTAATACATCCCGCTCAATTTGGATTCGAACTTGCGAATACTTTCTTCCCATCATCCAAAGAGATATACTCCTAGTCTTAGGCAGGATTCTGCTGCCTGACTCTCCTAGGTGATTCCCATCGCTTTTATTATGGGGAGATAGCCATCGTTGGGATTTTTCTCTCACCATGGATGAAGATGATCCTTGTATTATCAAGGTCAAGTTAGGAGTTAGTCATCGCTGTGACTTCCTGCTTACAGGGTTACAATCTTCATCATTGCTCCTAATAGGGTATCTTTCAATGAAGGGTCTTTATAATATCAACTTTCAAAGGAGTTTGAAGATGAAGATTGTATGAGCAATGTGCTGCATGTTGAATCATTGCTCTAGGCATTGCTTAGGCGGTAACATGCTTGAGTAAGAATTGCAGCGCTTCCTACATGAATTGCATCAAGACTGGTCCTACTGAGGGTCCTTTAGCTGGGAGTTGTTGTTTTGATATTGCAGGAGCTTGCTGGCGCTAAGGCTCCTGAAGTCGTTGGGGCAGACACTTTTGGGATTGTTAGTGTGGACGCTTCTGGACCGTTGGGGTGAATGCTTTTAGGATTGCAGAGGCGGACGCTTTTGGGATCACTAGAGCGGATGCTTTTAGGACCGCTGATCTACTTCATTCTCATTGACCCTCTGCTCTTGGTGAGCATCATGAATGCTTGTTTCTATGTCCTTGCATCGAGTCTGCATTCTCAATTCTATTGTAGGGATTTCCCATAGACGGCGTCAGAATAATGGGGGTACAGACTCCTTACCCTAAGGTGAATGGATATTCCTCATATTGAGGTGGACTTTTCTCTAGAAGATGAGCTGGATCTTCCTCTAGGGATTGAGCTTCTGCGAGCAGCTCCTGTCTGCAAGCTACTTCTCCTTCCCTACTAGCTTGTAGCTCCTTGAGGTAGGTTCCCTGTCTGCAATATGAACAGACCATTATGGGGTCCTTGGGAGTGTCCCAAAAAAACCTCTACGATGCTTAAATCAGCCAGTATCCAAGAGAATAGAACTAAACTTAAGATAGATATTTAACAAGATGAATTACATACCTTATAAATATGTAGGAGGGGGTATTTATACTTTCTTATTTGAGACATGGGTCTTTGATATAATTTAAGTCTCGTGGGCCTGTTTGTCTTGTTAGAATAGTAGTGTTTGATGTCTTTGGATTGCTTGAGCCTCTTAGGTGACTTGTAGGGGCAGAGCCAGAAAATGAATACTGAATGGGAGGCGAGAATTATTTTTTCTTAAAAATAAAAAATAAAGGGATATTTTTTTATTATTTAGGTGGAGCAAATTTTTAAAATTTAATAATTTTATGTATAAAATTGATACTAATTTTTTTAAAAAAAAAATAGAGTTGAAGGGGAGAAGAGGAGAGACCGCCATCGCCTGCTCCCTTAGCTCCACCACTAGTGACGTGGGTTTCTTTGGTATGAATGTTTGCTTCTAAGGGTGATCATAAAAAAATTAATAACCGCCCGAACCGACCACACCACACTGCACCAAACCTCTTTTATTAAATTAGTACATAAACCGTGATTTAAAATTTTAATTAAAATCGCACCACCTTATGTGGTTTGGTGGCGGTTTCAATTTTGAATAAACTGAACCACACCACCTATATATGTATATGAAATTTATTAATAATCAATACTAATTTTAGTTTTAAAAATTAATTAGTAATTGTAATATTTGTTTAAATTTCACAAAATTAACTATTCATGTGTTCATCAACTTCTAATAAAATTTCTTTATTTTTCTTTTATCTCAATTTGTAATGCAAGGAGAATTTATGTTTAATTTCAGCTTTAAAAGTTTAGCATTTTCTTTTTCTTTTTTAAGTGTTGGTTTATTTAATTTTTTGTACTTATTTTTCAATTATTTACTTATCCATTGTATTTTTATGACATATGAATGAGTCAATATTTCTTTCCAATAAATAGAAGATGAAGAAAATAAGTATTTTTTCTTTTTCTTTTTGTGTATGTACTAAAAAAAAATTGTATTTATGATGTTTATATATTAAAATATTTTTTTTCTATTTGAATTTTGAAATATGAGAATTTTTTTGCTATTTTCTCTACCATACATATTATAGTTTATATAATATAAATAAAACTAAATAAGTAAGTAGAATATATAAAATGAGTTGAAATTTACGTACAATGATTTACTATTTGTTAGTATTAGATAAATTATGCTAATATTTTCAAATTAAGACTATGGTGTTATTTGAAGTGATTTTTTTCTATTAATATTTTTACTTTTTTTTGGCTTAATTATTTTTTTAATAGTAAAAAATCGTCAAACAATCTGCAACCGCTTAAAATCACACTTTTTATTTTAATTGATAAAATCGTAATTTGAGATTAAATTTTAGCAAAATCGCACATAACAATTCGATTTGAAATTAATAAAAAAAACTACAAAATCACACCATAATCACCTCTATTTGCTCCCTTAGCTCCACCACTAGTGACGTGGGTTTCTTTGGTATGAATGTTTAGGTGGGCTGAGATTGACTTACGCCCATCATTCATGTTGTGTACATATTGAGTTAAAGTGTTAATTGATATATTTAAAAGTTTAAGATTGAAATTGGTACAAAACAACTAATTTAAGAATCACTGTTTTTACCCGTACGAAACGAAACGAGAGAAGGCATGTTTTAGAATGAAAACAAAGCCAGCCTTAAATTAAGTTTGTTAAAACTTGGAGAACTTGAGTCTTATAGGAAAAAATATTTGATTAAGAGAAAGGGAATGGGCTTTAATTTGTTTAAGTACTCATTAATATTTGAGGGCTCTTATTTAATTTAGATTTAAATAATTTTATATCAGCAAACTTAAATCTAGGTGCGTAGATATTGTTAGCAAGCCAAGTCAATCATGAAATTGATTAGAACTCGAGGGCATGATATAATGTAAACTTAGCCCTCTTCATCAGAAATTTTAACCCAATACAAGATACTCTCTCTGTTCACATTTTACTCTTCAATTAATTATAGTACAAAGTCAAATTATTTAAATTTCTATCTAATATATTAAGCTAACTTTTGGTGATTTTGAAATTGATTAGAAAATTTTCATATCATATTATTGCATGTTAAAATATATTTTCAAAAAATCTACTGAATTATGTATTACCTAAACAAAAATAGCTACATTGACTAAGCAACAACACTAATTGTATATTCAATTCAAAGTGAAGAGTTGTATTAATTGAAGGAGAAAAACACATGTTTTCGATGAATACGTTCGAACCCACTCTAAAAATACTTCTTAGCTTTTATAATTAGTTCTGCATGGACTCTTTTAATAGTGGATTTCAGGAATTGCTTATCGATTTCCAAATGAATATGATAATTCATCCTGCTAAAATACAAAATCAGCCGAATATAATTTTATTGAAAATTATCAAAGTGCATCATCCAAATATATCTAAGTATTTTCCTTAAGGTTGTTAAGTCTTGTGGCACAAATATTACACGATTTCACTGTATATTACTGTATTAGTTATAGATATATCATGATATAAATGATCGATTGACTCAAAAAAAAAAAAAAAAAAAAAAGAAAATTGTTCAATGTGTAGGCAGAAGCAAAATCCAGATTGCATACTATGATCTCCTTTTTTCAAGATTCAAAGTTCAAAAAAGTTCAATGTTGAGCGTTTAACTAATTACATGAGTCATGAAAAAGGTGGTGGTGGTAACCTGTGACACACATTAATGAAAGGAGCTGAACAAGTGGGGTGATTTTAACTGTGAGGTGGAAATCAATCCACAGGCTCCTCTCTCTCCACATGTATCATGCATCTACATATACATACATATGTGTGTGTGTGTGTGTGTGTTGAGTCTAAGCCAGCTCCAACAGGCAACCCCTGGTTTCTTCTTTCCAGATGATATCACATCTCCTTCAACATGTATTTCATAAAATACATATCTGTATCTACAGCAGTACATATGTATCAATAATTTCCATATAAACAAAAGCCCACATATTAATTTTCACTTTTTTTTCTCTCCCAAGGCTGGTGGTTTGATGTACTCATATTTGTCCTTGTTTCACTTCCAAAATTATGCATGAATAATTTATTAGTTTTGTCACTATATGATATGTCAACCCAATCATTTGAGTTGAATTTCTGAGTTTTGATTGTTTCTTGAAATATTGACATAATTTATCTGCTTCATTACGTTTGAATGTCAGGAGGGGTGGCCCCTAGCAATAAAAACTTAGTCAAGGGTTGTTGTTTTCTTTTTCTTTTTTTTTTTTTTAATTTTTTTTTGTCAAGATCAGGGTATTGGAGTAAGAGCAGTTGGTGTTGTATATAATGGAGAAAGAAGGAAACTACTCGGTATAGTCTCAAAATATCTTATCTTTTCTAGTTTTATTGTGTGTTAACAATATTGAGATATCATTTCATGGCCATGTTGTTTTACTTTGATCCTAATAATAATATTTTTCAGGGGAGTTTCCCTGGACTTGACTATTCTCTTGAAGGCCATAATCAGCAAGAGCTAATCATGAAGCCACACAATGGAGCAACCTCTGCTGAGGACAGCAATCAAATGATGGATTACATGCTAAATAATCCACCACCTCCACCTCTATCGTCTAACTTTTGCGGTTCAAATTCGTTCGACAAGTTGAGTTTTGCAGATGTGACGCAGTATGCAGATTTTGGCTCCAAGTTGGCCTTAAATCAAGCCAAAACTTGTGAGGAAGAAACTGGAATTGATCCTGTTTACTTCCTCAAGTTCCCGGTTTTGAATGACAAGTACTTGCAAGACGATCATCGGTCCATTATGGCTCCTCACACTTTTGGAAGCAATCAAGAAAGGTACAAAGGGTTTAGTGAAGAAAGGGCAGATAAAGAGGTGAGAGAAAGTGATCAAGAAGCTAGAATGGAGGAGAATACATCGGTGCAACTGAGGTTTCTTGGAGAAAATCTTGAAAAAAGCCCGGTAACAGAAGCTAAGAGCAAGAGAAAGAGGCCAAGAACTACAAAGACTAGTGAAGAAGTTGAGAGCCAAAGAATGACTCATATCGCTGTAGAAAGGAACCGAAGGAAGCAAATGAACGACCATCTTCGCATCCTGAGGTCTCTCATGCCGAGCTCCTATGCCCAAAGGGTAAGCAAATAATCTTCACTAATCATTATATGGAATTCATACATTGTAATAAAATATTGGTTCTTTTTAATAGATCTTGAGACACGAGATACTGTGATTATTCATTATGTAGGACCCATACAACTATGGCTGGTGATGTCCCAGGATCATAGTCTGAGGACTGACTCAGAATTCACCCAAAAATACTTTAACATTTTTGAAAATCGAACCACATAAGTTAATTTGTACTTAAGCTGTATGATTTTGATGCTAAAATATTATAGGGTGATCAAGCCTCCATAATTGGTGGAGCCATTGAGTTTGTGAGAGAGTTGGAGCAACTTCTCCAATGCCTTGAATCACAAAAAAGGCGACGGCTCTATGGCGATGGCCAGAGACCGATCGGAGATCCATCCTTGACGGCCGAGCAGCCTCAAGCTCCATCAATCTTTCCTACCATGCCTATCCCAAATGATCAAGTGAAGCTTGTCGAATATGAAACCGGGTTACACGAAGAAACAGCAGAGATCAAGTCATGCTTGGCAGATGTTGAAGTGAAGCTTTTAGGGGTTGAAGCCTTGATCAAGATTTTATCAAGAAGAAGTCCTGGCCAGCTGATTAAAATCATTGCTGCACTTGAAGATTTGCAACTTAATATTCTTCACACCAATATTACTACCATTGAACAAACTGTTCTCTATTCTTTCAATGTCAAGGTATGGCCAACCTCAATTCAATAAGCCTGAGGAACAAGCTTCATTTTAATTTTGAAGATCTCAACACCAATATATATATATATATATAAGTTAAAAGCATAATATTTAGCCTTAGAAAAGTACCAAAATTTTGAAATTAGAGTTGGCATCAACCTAAATTATGATCTGCATATGATTTTTAAATGAATTTTCCTTAGTAATTCAAGATATTTTATGTGTGCAGATGAGTGGAGAAGCAAGGTTCACAGCTGAAGATATAGCAAACTCAATTCAGCAAATATTAAGTTTTATCCACGCCAACAATAGCATATATGATGAAACAATGTACTGAAATACTAAAAGTTGGCGTACACCTTTCTGCATATTCTTGAATTATTTGCACCATTTTTTTTGTTCTAAGGCCTTTACATAGTAGTACCTTTTCATCTTTTTCAAATTAATACTGCTGTAATAATTGAACTATGTGTACTACTAGTGATATGATAGTTCAACATCCATGCTCTCTCTCTGTCTCTCTCTCTCTCTCTCTCTCTCTCTCCCCCTCCCTCTCCCTCCGCATATTCTTACACATATATGGTGCTGTATATGTATCTGTATATGCGTGTGTGTGACAGTGCAATTTGTATGCTAGAAGGGCTTTTGTGGAGAGGAGATGGGAAGTATGAGACAAAATGTGGAGAAGAACTGTCAATTCAATTCAATTCAATTGGAAGCAATTTTTGCAATAATTAACAAGAGGAGAGTTTGAGAAGGTCAACGCACCCCACTTCTAAATATATTTTGATTTTATATGGGTTGACTTGTCAGAAATCAGAACTGAATTTTTTGGCAGCACTAAGGATTTGGGTTCACCAGATGTTTCCAACCTGTGTAGGGTCCCTTGTTTTTCTTGTAGTTTTGAGGCTTTCATGATGAGTTGAGTCAATGTTTGTTGATGTTAGGCATTACATCACATACCCACATGCATACAAGGATGGCATATGGTGGTGGGGTTTTAGTTTCTCAAGGTAAAATCTAGAGTACCTCAGGGATGGCACATGGTGGTGGGGTTTTAGTGACCGGTGGTTTTCTGAAGGTATCTTTTTATTTTTATTATTTAAAATTTTAAAAATATATTTGTTTTCTCTATTTTCTTAAAAAATATAATATACTTTTTTTTTTCAAAATTCAATTTTCATTTCATATCGTTTCATGCACCTACTATAACTCATTTCAAATCTATTAACAATTTAGAATTTTTCATACAGAAAACATCATATAATAACTATATTTTTATTTTCAAATTTATATAATTAACATAAAAACATAACTAATCCAAATAAATTTATATTTTTATACAAAAGTTTAATAAAAATATTTTCAATCCTAAAAATACTAAGCATATCAAAATGAGTCTCTTAGTTTTTCTCATGATAAAATTGAGAGTACCTCGAGGATGGCACATGGTGACGGTGGTGGGGTTTCTTCTCAAGGTAAAACTGGGAGTACTTTGGAGATGCTTACAGGGACGCACCAAATAAGGGGCAGGCAACGACACTCGTCTCATCCGCTCAACTAAAATTAAGTGTAAATTTATTATTTTAGGTGTTGTATATATTTACATAGTAATATCATGTTTCACATGAAAGTGTCTTGTCCAATATTGAGTCTACACATATTTGCATTTGTCCAATGCACATTAGTCGGTCACTAGAGTTTTTGAGTTTTTCTTAAAGTATTTGGTGAGATTTATCAAGTTCAACTAGACTTCCTCGTTATTATGAAGGAAAATTAAGAAAAGATTTTAGTTCAAGTTATATATATATATAATATGTATGTATATATATACAAGAAAGAAAGAAATAATCTAGTGTGAAAAAAATTGAAGAAATAAAACTAAAGCCGAACACTTAATTTTTAGGAGTATAGCTGTATTAAGTTTTATTTTTCAGTATATATATTATTGTGTTCAATCTTTCTGTTTTTCTCCAAAATTCTTCGTACCCATTGCACACATTACAACTTACTGCTAACATGGAAGAATCTAGTAAGAGTAGAGAAATGGCAAAAGGGTGTATTTAACGAAATTCATGACCCGTCCCACCAGTCTTTTTTGGACCCAAACCCGATTGATTATACACGATAAACCTATCAGACCAGTTTTCTTATTTTAAAAATATTATAACTTATATTTTTTAAAAATAATATGATAAAATTTTCTAAAAAATATATATTTTGTAAAAAAAATATACAATAAATTTTTTAAAAAAATTAAACGAGATGAGTTCGGATCGGAGCAGGTTTAAAAATTAAAATTCAGAATCTTCTCCAAATCCATTATCAATAGGAAAAACTTGTTTTAAGTGGGGTAAATTCAGTGTTTGAACTTAAACCCGCCTCATTACCATTCTTAAGTAGGAGGCAAGTAGCACCAATCAGCTTCTTTCCTCTTTTGACCGAAATTAAGTAAATTTCATGTGTAACTATTTTAAACATTTAAATTGTGCCAGCATTAATTTTGAGTGTTTATTGAGTATTCTTTGCCAAGCTTTGCCCACCGTCGCCCATCCTACGTAATAACTTGAGTTGGAAAAATTGTCACTAGTGATACTAAGAACAGTGAATTGATCTATAACTTGTATCTCTCCTCTCTCCCAAAAAGAAAAAATTAGGTCAATATGTGGTAGGCCATCTGGGGCAGTAACAAAAAATTTGTGTGATGATCCAATCAATAAATAGACATAGTCTCTATTCAACAAACGTTACTTGGGCCAAGCTCATTTTACAAAGCTTATATGATTGCTAGATTTTACATTTGGGTCATATTTTATCATAGTACATATGTAAATAAAATCAAGAAACTGAGAATTGACATGGAATCAAAACTAAAATTTGAAATTGAAAAATGTGCTAAATATGATATAATTAATGATCAAACAATCAAATAATTCATTTTTCACATAGAAAATGATAGGTTATATTATTCACTCATTATATATAAGGTGCCTATTAATGTGTTAGGTTTTTCTTTTTATTGAGTGCAAAACTAATTATCTAGAATTATTGAAATTAGATTGAGATTTTGGAAAAATATAGAAAATTATTGTATATCACAATTGAAGCTATTCATCACTTCATGTTGGTTTGAGTGGCTAAGGAATTGCATACCCTTAAGTCCAAGTTCATCACTTCATGTTGGTTTGAGTGGCTAAGGATTGCATACCCTTAAGTCCAAGCTATGATTGAGTGCCCCAGCCCATATTATCCTTTTTTAAATTTGTATACCAATTTCAGAACTTACACAACCATTCATGTGTTCAAACGATTTTTGCATGCCTTTGTCAAAACTCAAATTTTATTTGTTTCAAATGGGATATGTGTATTATATTTGAAAGCAAATAAACAATAATATAAATCAATATTTATATATATAAGTTGATCGAGTATATTTATGCACAATAAATTATCATCTACTCATTTCAAATCAAACTCATCTACAAGCTCTGTTTTGATCGGATCACGAATATGGCTTCAAGATTCATTGCTTTGAATCAACCACAAACGTGTTATTCACTCAATAACATATCTGAAGTTCTTGGAGTTCTATAGTGATGCTCCATTAGGGTTGGGATGTGATATATATAAGATATATATCTATTCTTACATTAGAAAGAATCTCAGTCAAATTAGAAAATTAAATCCAACCAAAATTGTGGAATTAACATTCAATACTACAACTTTAAGGTTATAAATTCAAGTGCAGATTGTGTCAACTAATAAATTTTTCGGGAGTCTAATGTCGATCTTCAGAGAAGTTATTTGAAGTTTTCAAAAGTATATTTTTCAAAAAATAGGTTTTATGTGATTTAGAATATAAAGAAAAATTTATGCTATAACTAAAAAAATCAAAATAATAAAAGTATTGAAAATTAGAGATCCGCTTTTGAGTTTTAGATAGAGGAACGATTACTTATTATTTTTACCTCTTTTAATGTCAATATTGAAATCTATACATAATGAAGATTTTAATGGGAAGATGTTATCAAATAACTCATACATTATGGTAATCATGATATTGTCTTTTGGTTTATAAATAATCTTTTAACACCAATACTTATTTATGAGATCAAATATTTATTTACACCTTTGTCTACACAAATTAAAGTTTCACATTAGCAATCGATAGAATAGAACCGTACAATAAGTTAAATGAACCTAAGTATTTATTGTATTATTGATGATACAAAAATTAAGAATTGTCGTTAAACAAGAAAGGTTTTAACGCAAATATTTATTTATACGATTAAATATTTATGTACATCTTTGTGTACAACAAATCAAAGTATTATATTAGCAATCCATGGAGTAGAACTCAACAATAAGTTAAATGAATTCAAGTATTTATTGTATCATTGGTGATACTTAAATCAAAAATCACCACAAATTAAGGAGGATTTCAATCAAAAAATTAAAATAATAATACAACATACCTGAATATTATGCACATTTATAACCGTTCATCTTTCTCCATCATGAGGTTAACCCTTTCTTCTCAACTAAATAAAATTTAGAAAGACATAATGAAAGTAGAAAAGACTAAAAATAGAAGAGAAACTAAAGAATACATTTCTATTACTATTAGAAAACTTACATTACTACTAGAAAATTTAGCATAAAGAAAGATAATAATAAAACTTTCTTTCCCCCTCTAAAGGTTTTTGCGTGTCCTTAATGTATCCCAGAGTTCCTATTTATAGTAAAAGAGTACATAAACTGACATCTCTAAATTCACTCCAAATTCACTCCAAATATGCTCCAAATTCATATGTCCTTTTCAGTTTTAAATTTTGTCACACATTTTTCTCCATAAAATCAACTGATTTTGAAAAAGTGATATACATGAAAGCTGTATATTTTTCTATTAGCTTCAATTTTCAACTTGAATCACCTAATTCCAACTATTAGGATGAAAGTTATGCTTGATTCAAGAAAATATATTAGCATAAATAAATCATTTTCAATACATACATTTAAACGAATTTTCTATTATAATCAAGGTTGAATTAGGTTAAATTTTCAATAGTAAAGTAAAGCAAGATTCAGATCCATAGGACTTTTAGACATGGTGTTATTCCCAAAATACAAAAATTGCACAAATTTAAAAATATGCTTATTTTGAATTTAATGCAAACCCAATAATCATTTGTAAAGTCTAAGTGATTTCCTGCATATATTTATACATGATGGACTTAGAAAAAAATGGTTCTTTTCTTCTAATTGTGATGCTTCTTTGATCTAATGAAATATTATCTCTCAACTTGCTCACAAAACGTATTGTCTTTTTTAATTTTATTTTAGCTCTTTTTTATCTCTTTTTTTTCATTGATTCCCTAACATAAAATATTAATAAAACTATAATATTAACAAGAATAAAGTAAGAAAAATATAAAGAAAACTATAATATTAACCCTTGCTCGTCCTCAATCAAGTCTAAAACAAATCTAAACTAATTCACTTTTGTAGAAAATTACGATTGTATTTAATGTATGCAATAAGCCTTTAAACCCCTAAGTGACCTATAGAGGATGAACTATAGCTTCGTGAGGGTTTCCAACGGTAATATCTACAAATACTTATGATAACTAACTTTCAACCATTATTTTTAGGAAGCAACAAAGTAATACGGAAATGAAATAAAACAAGTGTTTAATCTAACCTTTAGTTATTCAAAAGTCAATATATTTCCACAATAAGCATACTCAAGTGTTTATGTATGTGTGTGTGAATAATTATTGTCAATAGTTACGAAACTCTGCATGCTTCAAACAAATGAATTCTCATAGAATCTCACAAAAATCATCACCCAGTCTCTACTGGAAGAGTTAAACATCATAGTCTCTTTGGTACAAATATTCACTATATCAAAGGCATAATACAAAATCAAAAAGTCTTCAACAAAGGTTGTAATGGGGCCAAAGGATAGTGATGTTACTAAAAAATAGAAGGATAAAATACAATAAAGGTTCTAAAAACTTCATGGGAGTAGAGACATAGAGTTTATCAATAAAAAATTCTCATACTCCACAAATTTCAACACAGGGGCCTATTGTTATTGAATTTGACCCCTCTTCATCATTCTTATTGATTTTGTAACATTCCATTTTTAGTTACAACTCACAATATTTTTAACACTTTGTGACTCTTTTTTTTTCTTTTTTTTTTAATTTTTTTAAGAGAAACTCCCCCACACTTATCTTCTATTTCAATTCAAATTTCTTTTTCAAGCTCACCTTGTCAATTAAATGTCTCTTAAGATTCAAATTATTTTTAGAACAATGGTAGGATAATAGTATATTTATACCAGATAAGAAGATATGGTTACCATAGAAAAAAAAATTATTTATTGAAAGGCTCAAAGTGACTCATTATGGAAGATGTTCTCTTAGAACATTACATGAGGAACAAGTTGATTTGGTCATGGTGTTAGAAAACCTAATGCCTTAATCATTTTTCAAGAGGTTCTCAATCAATCATTCACCTTAACAAACTAAAAGAAAAAGTTCTAACACTCAACCCCTGCATGTCGAAAATTCAAATGATGATTAAAGCGAGTGCATAAGATCTACCTATTTTAACATATTTGTCTCCACACCAAATAACATAACTATTTGTGTAAAAAGATTTGAGTATAATTATTACAAAAATATATTAATCGAAGAACAACATCGAAGTCTAAAATAACACATATCATCAATCAAACAATAATATTCGTGTTTAATTTTAATCATTGAAGTTGGAAGTATATCTATGACTAAAAAAATTGACAATTCACAAACTTTTGTTAACAACTCCACAAATTTGCCATGTTATGCAAAAAATATATATAGGGGTACGTATCAAAAGTGTTAAAATTACCCTTTACTCTACCACTTTTTTTATAGTTTCAATGGATCCAAAAAAATTATGCTTAAATTTAAAAAAAATAGAAAAATATATATTGAATACACAAGACATAATATCCCATCCCCCAACTTAATCGAGACATTACCCCTGTTGTCGAAAATAGATAAGAAAGTAGAATTTAAAAGATATTACCTGAAATATGATTTATTAAAAAATAAAGTTGAAATAATACAATATACACACTATTAATTGAAACCATTAAGGATAAATTTCACAAGTTGAGAGTCAAATTCATTTTGCGTTTTCAACCATTGTCCTTATTAGACCAATCCACACGAAACAAGATTGGATCAGGTTCTGCCATATATGCTAGAAGTTGATCAATCAGTTGGTTAGGTATTAGAGCAGAA
Organism: Paulownia fortunei; assembly: GCA_019321725.1. NCBI lineage: Eukaryota > Viridiplantae > Streptophyta > Magnoliopsida > Lamiales > Paulowniaceae > Paulownia > Paulownia fortunei. The sequence goes on from CM033115.1 coordinate 5,203,684, forward strand.
ATGAGAATTTATCTCGTAGATGGTAAAATAAAATCTTTTTCTACAGCATGATTTACAAAAGATAACAAACCATCAAAAAAATAATTAACATTAAGAATACCTACAAGTTTCTGGTGAATGTTGAGTTGTGCCCAAGAGACAACTTGGAATAATTCCTCCAGTATATCAAAACTACTAGGTAGAGTGATGAATGCATCCACATTGATTAGCATGTTAGGCTTTTTATCCTAAATATGTGACAATTTTAGCTCATATTCGATGGTCATACTTGTGATATTTTATACTGTTAAAAGTTTTGAATTAACTCTTTAAACTTTGACTCCTCCTACATGAGTAGAAATAACAACACTCCCTATTAATCCCAGATTATCTCCCATATATATTAAATGAGTTTTTCTTTCTACTAAACTTCTACCAAGGTTATTGACTGCCCCTATAAACTCACCATTTTTTGGATTGGCTCCACAAAAGACACAAATATAGTTGAACTTGCGAGTGGAAGAAACTTTCATGATTTTTTTTAAAATGAGTTGTGCAAAAATATAGTAAGTACGATACTATTTATTGAGGTGTGAAAAGGGAATGCATTTATTGCATGTCTTTTTTTTTGTCAAAAAGGTTGAAAATAAGGACACAAAATTTAAAATTAGCTACTTATACGTGAATGTAAATGTAGTTATAGCTATGACTCATATTTTCCTTTGGTTTTATATCCAGTAACGACTTAAACCCCCTCTACGGGTTAAGAATATGCTTCCCATCTAATTTTCTTATGAACTGACAAACAAGGTATTTTAATGTCAGATTCCTAATACTATAACACTTATATTCATTCCAAAAGTGATACCATAAGTCAAGAATTGCACATTGTACTAATCTACATGAATGCGTCTCAAGAGTTAATATAATGTCATCTAAAGACTGCTTACTCAGTCTATCAATAATGAATTAAATTTTATCTTTCTGATTTTTAGAAACAATCTAAGGAACGACACTTTGTATTGCAACTCCATCTAATATATTTGTGATAAACTTGTATTTTTTTCACCCTTCGTTTTTTTTTAATATGTACTTTTACCAGAACCATGCATGTATTTAGTAAGAAAGTTTGAAAACTCGTATGAAAACTCACATGCTACTCTTATCTTTGTTTCAATTATCTATCGTATATCCCTGGGATGCTCTTATGCATAAGCATTCTTGGTATTTCAATACTGGTTCTATAAATTTTTAAAATTGCATTTTTAGGGATAAAAGAAAATAACTTCTTGAGAGTTAGAAGAATGCCATCTATGTTGAAAAGAACAAGAAAATAGAATGAGAAAAAGAGAGACATTTTGTACAAAGATTTTAATTATTTGGGAAACTGATAAGTCTGACTTCAATAGTCACAGAGTACCGTTATCTACCATTTAACCGAAAAGGATCCTAATTTTTAATAATTTTCATAACTGCAAGTGTCTTTGAAAAGAGTGGGTCAATAAAATCCATACTACAAGATCTTTGTAGTGGTTTTCTTTAACGAAAAGTAACTACCATGTGCTCTTGACAAAATTAAAAAAAATTACTACCTACACATTGTTAGCATGCATTTTTTATTAAGATAAAATAAAATAGAAAAAAGTAAAAAACTAAATGGATAAAAAAAGGGAATAAGAGCTAGAGAAAACAAATTTGTGATTATCGGCTCTCATAATCTTCTTTTCCATCTATTAGGTTGCCTTCCATCAAGAATTTGGTTTAAGGTCCTCAGCCAGACATTATCTCCTTCATCACTCATCAACATATGCTGTCAAAGCCATCATCTATTCAATCACCGTCTTATAATTTCAAAGCACTCAAATAAGTTTATTCGTTTGTACTTAAGTGATGTCTTTAGCAATGTTGACTAGTGGTATTTCTTTCTTACCTAAGTAGACATATTTAAGATGGTTCGGGATTAGTTTAAGCTACATTGTAGGTATCTGCATCACAGAAGATAGAAGCCTTTCATTAGATATTAACAATTCAACATAAGAGATATCATACCTTGATTTTTTTAACAAAGAATCCAGTCTCATTACCTCATTTTCAATATCCCCCAACATTTACACATCCAACTTCTTTTCTTTCAAATCCTCTATAAGGAGATGTTTTTGTAAAGTAACCTATACTCTATCTTTGTTAGTGGACACAAGCATTTGTTGTGATTTATGATCAATAATGTCAACTGCATAAACGATATTCACGTCAGTAGGATATCTCATGGATTCAAAAATATTATATTTTATAACTTCTTCATCAAGCTCCATAGTAAGAGTGTCATTATAAACATCAATCTTAGCTCAGTTGTCTTCATGAATGGTCTTCCCAAAAGAATACATATAAGATTAGGGCATGTATCATCCTCTATCTTAAAAACATAAAAATCAGCAAGAAAAACTAATTTACTCACCTGCACAAGAACATCTTCCACAATCTCTATTGAATATGCATTAGATCTATCAACTAATTATATGATAACACAAGTTTCTTTGAAAGGTCCTAGATTTAGAGAAGCATAAATATAATATGGCATAACACTAATTGATGCTTCCAAATCTAACATGCATTTTTCAAATTTAGTCTTACCAATAGTACAAGGAATGGTAAAAGTGCTCCGGATCCTTATACTTTAAAGGGAGTTTACCACTGAAACATTCTTTCCCACACTTACTTTTTCATCCCCCTCAACTTCCATTTATTAGTGCATAGCTCTTTGAGGAACTTAGCATATCAAGGCGCCTGCTTGATCATATCAAGAAGAGGGATGTTTACCTCCACTTTTCGAAAAGTCTCAAGGATCTTATTTTCTTGCTTATTTTTCTTAGAATTTGCTAACCTGCTAGAACAAGGTGAGGTGTTACATAAGTATGAGAGAGGGGTTTAGGAGTGGTTACCAACTTTGAATTCTCCTTAGGATGAATAGTCTTTTCAACAACTTTTCTATTTCAAAGAGTTGTGATTGACTTAGCCTCCTTGATTAAATTTTCACCTAAAGAAGAAATATGACACTAAGTGAAAGAATTAGTTTGAGGTTGAGTAAGATATTTATCTTTTTCATGAGTACACAAAGAAGCTGTCAGTGTTGAAAATATACTTTTAATCTTATTGATGGCTTGTGAAGTCTAGTTATTGAAGTTTGTATGTACATACATAAATCCTTGCAAAATTTTATCAAGAGATTTTGTATGTGGAGCTCAATAAAAAGAAAATTTTGGTGGCTTTTGTGAATGTAGCGGTTGGGCGTAGTTCTCATCTCACCAACTAAAATTGGGATGATTTCTCCGTTGTGGATTGTAAGTTTTAAAATATAAAGAATGAAAAGGCTTTTTGAATATATTCATGACATTTGCTTGTACTGAGATATTTGGGTATTCATTGGTGGAGTATTCTGTAACAACCCCCAATACTACACATACATATATACTTATAGATACAAAAATTTTGACATGATAAATCCTGTGTACCTGTACAATTTTTTTTTTTTTTTTCCTGTAACTGCATAATAAATAATAAACTATTTTTTTTTACTCACAAACTAATATATATATATATATACCTGCAGAGCACCCATAACAACCATAACATTTACATACTCATGTACAGAAAAGTTTTAAAAGTAACACACAGTACAAATTCCAAAACCTAATATAATACACTCCAAAATCAAATAAGTTAACAACCAGCCCGACAGGTCGTCATCCATGTACACTGATCCTCAGAACCTGTAGGAACTCCAGTCGCTCGCTCAGTAAGTCCATGGCTTCAAGTATCATCAAACTTACCTACAATGCATGAACTACGTGAGCTAATACTCAGTAAATGAAAATCATGCATGGTGAAGGGGATAATCCAACATAAATGCAATACATTTCTATGAGATTATGACAAGAATGCGAACTTATGCATCAAAATCATTTTATTTAAAAATCATTTTCCATCACTGGGCCCTTGGCCCACCTACTATGTACCGGATAGAGCTCTCGACAATATCGATAATCACATGGCCATAAACAGATCGACACAGTCCGGGGACCATCTCCTGGGATCACCAAAGGTCCACCCCCTGTCTTCCCCTGTGACCCTCCAGAAGTATTCCCACCGGCGGCGTCAATAAGGGCACAGTCAAGTAGTCCACCCTCTCGTGACCACCAGAGGTACACCCCCTGTCAACCTCTATGATCCTCCGAAAAGTAATACTCGCGGCGCCCCAAACATCATATAAATAAGCCACACATGGGCCTCGGTACACTAGTAGTGGCCAACCAAAATATTTTCTTTCTAAAATTAATGTTATGCATGCAAAACCCCAACTATGAGTACGTATTATGCATGCACTTGTAAATATTGATGAATGGCATGTTTAATGACACAGTGAATCACCTGTCCTGTCAACCAAACAACGCATGCACTATAAGATATTTATAATACTCATCAAAATACAATGATCACATTTAATATAAATAAGTCAAGAAATACTATGCCCATGCATTGTAGTTGTAAATGGATTTTCACTTACCTTCCACCTTTGATATCTTATTGAAGATTAACAAGATTCTCCTCCCTAACTTTAGATATAAGGCGGCCTGTAAAAGTATGACGTATTAATTTTCATTCTTAATCAATAAGTTTCTATATCAAATTTCATAGGGGATCTTAAATTTTAAATTTAATTAAGCATACAATCAAACTTTAAAATTTTTATATTTCACCCCAATCAGAACCTTTTAAATACTTTAATTTCTTATTTTAAATTTATTCTAATATTATTTAATTGATATGTTATAATCCTGTAATAAATCCTTCAATTTAATTAACTCCGTCATTCAATCAATACAAGATAATAAAATCGAATATTCGTAACTAATTTCAAATTAAAGGTGTATATTAGTTATTGTCTCATAAGAAAATAACTAGTTAATTTAAATCAAAACTTTCTTTCAAATTACAAATAAACGACATAAACATATATTTTTATCCGTACAAAAATAAGAAAGGACTTACCCAAAATTCCTTCAAATTTTTACGGTTGAAATTTGTTCTTACTATTTCTTCTTCGTTTTGTTTTCTTTTCCTTTCTTTGCTGCCGTGCGCGGACGTGTGTGTGTGGTGTTATTTAGGAAATAAATGTAACGTAATATATTATATATGTACTTATCCTTAATATTAGCATTAAAGAAATCTAATCTAATATATTATATATATACTTAACCTTAATATTAGTATTAAAGTAATCTAATACAATATATTATATATATGCTTATCCTTATCATATATATATGTAATATAATATACACTACATATGCTTATCCTAATCATATATAAATGTGTACACTACACGTGTAATCATACATATATATATATATATATTATATTACACACCATATACTTATATATATATATATATTATATTTATATTTCACATCATATACTTATATATATATTATATTTATATTTCACATCATATACTTATATATATATATATATTATATTTATATTTATATATATATTTATATATAATCAATACAAAATATTATTTATTTATTTTTATATATTTTTATTTATAAGCCCCTAAATTTATTTTATATTAAAAATTACACCCTCTTAATTAATATGATAATGTCCTTATTTTCTTTTATTATTATTATCACTATTACTATCATTATTTTCTCCTTAATTAATTTATTTGCATGGTTTATCCTACACCAATATACATAACGATGCCACCTTTCACTTACGTGTATCATAATATTATCTGGTAATTGATACCTAAATTCAAATTTTAGTACCAACTCAACCAATTAGGTTAAAGAATCTAAAAACTAATATCCGTGACAACTTCAAAAGTTTAATTATTAAAATACCGTATAAAATATAATGTATTATGAAATATCAATTAAAATGCAATGACACATACGTGGCATAAAATGCATGAACTATATTGGCCAGGTGAGTAGTATGAGGCTCGGGTATTACATATTCCACAAGTTTACAAATGTTACAAACTTCTTCATCTTGTATAGATCTGATTTTTTTTACTTTTTTAAGTTCAATGGCTTCAAATTTTCTTGTTAAACTAGCAATCCTAACATTTAGATCAGTTTCTTGACTAAGATAATATTTTTTTTTATTACTATTAGCAAGATTAGATCTAATACAACCTTCAAAACAATTAACACTATTCCATGATTAAGTATTTTCTATCAAATAGTCTAGATATTCTAGGATTTCATCAAGTTAATTATCAAGAAACTCACCATTACACATTATTTCAACAAATTATTTTGTTTCAAAAAACCTTCATAAAAGAAACTAATTAAGCACCATTTTTCAAAACCATGATGTGGGTATAAGTTTAACAAATTTTTAAATTTTTCCCCACATTAAAAGATAGTTTCATTAAAATTTTGAGAAAATTTTGTATTTGTCTTTTCAAAGCATTAATTTTATAAGTTGAAAAAGAACTTTTTCAAAAATTCAACTTGTATTTCTTGCCAAGTGCCGACTGACCTAGGTTTTAAAGAGTTAATCCAACTTTTGCTTTACCTTTTATAGAAAAAAAAAATTTGAGCTTAACAATCTCATTTGTACAAGTTTGATTTTCAAAAGTAGCACGTACTTCATCAAATTCTTTGAAATGCAAGTAAGAGTTTTTGAGTCTAAACTATGAAAATTAGGAAGTAAAAGGATCATATTTGACTTGAATCAAAATTATTTGCATTAAGAGAAAAAATAAAATAAGAAGGAGAAAATTTTCAAGAAGGTTACAAGTAATAATGCAAGGTACGCACCTGTTAATTCTCATTTTTATCCTGAATACTTTTATTTTCAGCCATGGTAGAAGTGTGTGAATATGATTAAAAAAGTTTTCCAAACAAAGTTCCAAAATTATTTCTAACTAAATGACGAGAATTATGATTATGATATATAACCATAAAGAAAACAAACACATAATATTTACAAAGAAAAAATATTTTACAAACCTGGATACTTATCTTTCCTTTCTTGGCAACGATGCCAAAAACTTGCTACACTTTAAGGTTGCAAACTTAAATGTAGGTTATGTCAAGTAATAAATTTTTGAGAGTTTGAGGTCGATCCACAAGAAAGTTGTTTGAAGTTTTAGGGTTATATTTCTTAAAAGATGGGTTTTATATTATTTACAATATAAAGAAAAAATTATGCTATAACTAAGAAATCAAAGTAATAAAAGTACTGATAATTAAAGATCCGCTTTTGAGTTTTGGATAGAAGAATGATTATTTATTATTTTTACCTCTTTTAAATGCAACTATTGAAATCCATGCACAATGAAGATTCTAATGGAAAGATGCTATCAAATAGCCCATACATTATGGTAATCATGATATTGTCTTTTTGTTTATAAATTATCTCTTAACACCAATACTTGTTTATGAGATTAAATATTTATGCACATCTTTGTCTGCAACAAATCAACGTTTCACATTATCCATTAATAATACAAAAATCAAGAATCGCCACTAAACAAGAAGAGTTTTAACACCAACACTTATTTATGGGATTAAGTATTTATGCACACCTTTATCTATAATAAATCAAAATTTCATATTAGCAGTAGGTGGAGTAGAACCATTGTGTTATTGGCGATACATAAATCAATAATTACCGTAAAATAAGAAGGATTTTAATTAAAAAGTAAAATAATAATACAACACACCTAACATTATGCACCTTTATAACCGTTCATCTTCATTCATCAAGAGGTTCACCCTTTCTCCTCAACTAAATAAAATTTAGAAAGACATAATAAAATTAAAAAAGACTAAAAATAGAAGAGAAACTAGAGAATATATTTCTATTACTAGTAAAAAACTTACTTTACTACTAGAAAATTTAGCCTAAAGAAAGACAATAATAAGACTTTCTTTTCCCCTCTTAAGGTTTTTGTGTATCCTCAATGATATCCAAACTATTTATTGTAGAAGAGTGCATAAATTGACATCTCTAAATACACTCCAAATTTACTTCAAATATGTTCTAAATTCACATGTCTTTTTCAAATTCAAATTTTGTCATATTTTTTTTCCCCATGAAATCAACAGATTTTGAAAAAGTGATCAATATGAAAGCTGTTATTTGTCTACTAGCTTTATTTTTCAACTTGAATTACCTAATTTCAACTAATACGGAGAAAATTATGTTTGATTTAAGGAAATGTATCAGTATAGATAGATCCTTTCCAATACACACAATTGGACGAATTTTCCACTATAATTAAAATTGAATTGGGTTGAATTTCAAACAGTAAAGTCGTAGTTCTATTTTTTCGCTTTCAAATAAAGTAAGATTTAAGTATATATGGGTTTTAAACATAGAGTTATGCCCAAAATACGAAAACTGAACAAATCTAAAGACATGTTTATTTTGAATTTAATGCAAACTCAATAATTACTTGCAAATTTAAGTGATTTATTGTATATATTTTGATTTACACATGATGGATTTAGACAAAAATGACTATTTTCTTCTAATTGTAATGCTTATTTAATATCGTGATCCATAATAATATATTTTTGTATCAATGTAATGCACGTTATGTATTTATTTTGTATTAATGTACTTTATGCGATTAAGTGAGATTGCTTACAATGATAGCATTGAGAAATATATGAAATAATATAATAAAAATTATATATAAAAAATAAAATTAAATAAATTATTAACTAATTAATACAGCTTATTCTGCATATATGTAAGTATTATAATCATATTTACACAAACGATAGTGAATAGAAAAAAAATAATTTGTATTTAGAAAGAAAATTAATTAATAATTTTGATATATATAATGAACTAATACAGTAGTGTTAATAATTGGCCCTCTCTGTTTGCAGGTTTTGTTCCTTATTTTGAAAATTATAACAAAAAAGACCAAGGACAAAGAAAAAATTTAAAAATAATTTTCAAAATGGGGAAGAAAACTTGCAATGAACAGTACGAAGCATTAAAACGCAGGGTCAATTATTGATGTATTGATATGTGGAGAAACAACAGTCAAAGTTATTGATATGTACATGATACAACCTTTCTATGTCCTTGTCTCACAACATATGATGACACAGGCTTTTGCTGTGTCATCAAAATCACCATTTTATAACAAAAAAATGGGCGTTTTTTAATGATTTATGTCAATATTATTCGAATTTAAATTCCTTTAGTATGAGAATGCGTGTTGTATTTAAAAACTGAATATAGAATATATTTCTATATCATTTGGACTAATAAATACTTTTTGAAATAGTGAACTTTACTATAATTATCTATTTATTTAAAAATATAATAGAAAACATTATGCAAATAAAATTTTCTTTGTCTTGAATTTAAAAATAAAAATAAAAACAAAATTAATGAAAAATATTAATAGAATGCATTAGCCTATGGTTTAAAAAACAAAAAAAAAAAATAGAATACCTTAATAGAATACAATTAACCTTTAAAATAAAAAATAATTATTACATTAATTATTTTGTAATGAATAATTATATTTTTTTTTAAGATATGGCACCCTAGAGGAAAGTTACAATTATGATGCATGCAGGATATCAAATGTCACAAGATTTTTGGTGTATGACATATAACCATCTTTCAGTTGCATATCTAAAAATATTTCGTACAATAACTTTTTCTGAGTTATTGTCAAATTATATTAGCGTACTCGCATTGATAGCAATCAATTCACATTGAATCGATTTTGGAGATAACCGATAACTATAGTTTATGATTTTTTCTTAGATTCGGATGCAGAAATTGATAATATGGATATTTATGTTGAGAAAGAACAAATCCACCCTAATATTGCTACTACACAGATGATGATTAGGGAGAAAGCAAAAGATGCTTCAAGCATCATCGTAATCACCTACAATGAGTAAACTATATGAGCTAACGCTCAGCAAGTAAAGATTATGCATGTCAAAAAATAATTCAAAATATCAAGTCATGAATCTCAAAATGCTATGCCAACAATGCAATTTCATGCATCAAAACACTTCTCTCAAAATTATTTTTTTCTTGGGCCCTTGACCAATACTACTATACCATGCACCAAAAAAGAGGTCTACACATCGCCATAATCTAATGCCAATAATGATATAAGCATCAAATCCATGCACCCAAACCTATTTAAAATACTTCTTCACATATGTCTTGTATATAGTAGGATCAATATTTATATAAAAGCACAATACCCACAACGACCATAATATTTACATACTTATTTACAGTAAAGTTTTAAAAGCAAAATACAACACCAGTCTCAAATTATAATACAACAGACTCACAATATAACACAATAAGTCATCATCGATGTACACACTCTATCAGACACCTACAAGAGATCCAACAGCCACCCAACAAGAAAAAGATGCTTCAAACATCGTCGTGATCACCTACAATGCGTAAACTATATGAGTTAACGCTCAACAAGTAAAAATTATGCATGTCAAAAATTAATCCAAAATATCAAGTCATGTATCTCAAAATGATATGCCAACAATGCAATTTCATGCATCGAAACACTTCTCTCAAAATTATTTTTTTGTTGGCCCCCTGACCAATGCTACTATGCCATACACCAAAAAAGAGCTCTACACATCGTCATAATCTAATGACCAATAATGATATAAGCATGCAAATTCATGCACGCAAATTAAAAAATCCATACACGCTTCGGCACAATAGTACTAGTCAGCAAAATTTTTTTCTTTCTCAGAATCATACCGTGCAATGCAAGATTTTTCACAATGCTCGTATATGATACATGCACGTGCCAATGCCCATGTACGTATGCTCAATGGACATAAATGACAGTAGTATGTGCCATCTGCTATGCACAAATAATTTATGATATTACATATAAATCACACATTTACTATATCTATACATTGTAGCTGCAATTGAAATCTTTATTTGCCTTTTACTTGGTTGGTAGCTTAATCTAGATTTATTTAGTATTCATCTCCAACCTTAGATGTAAAATAGCCTGTAATATTACCCAACATCAAGCACCATTCCCAATTTGCCAAGTTGAAAGCATAAAATCTCATACTAAGACCTTAAATACCAAACTATTTAGGTAACAATCAAGCTTTCACAAACTAGAACCCAATATAGTCCCTCAAATACATTAATTTCTTATCTTAAATACATGTAAATATTACGTAATTGAAGTATTATCACTCTAATAACATGTACCTAATTGTTAGAACTCAATAGTAACATGTTTAGTTGAAACATGCTAAATTATCCAGTGGGACAGATTCACATTTTCACATTTTCCTACTGTCCAATTTAGTTGCATGCTAACTTTGACATCCTGAAACATATCTAATCACTCCCAAATTTTTACCACTTAGATAACATATAGAGAAATGTAATCATATTTTATAATTGACTAAAATCACTTATTTACCTCAACAAAACTAGCCCAATTATCATAGCACAAAAACTGTAAGTTCTATTATGACAGTTTTGAGTGTCTCATTAAATACCAAATCATATTTTAATTTATAACCTCTCCAAAAATACATCACCTTAACTCATATATAAACACATATATGGTGAAATATATAGATTTTAATCAAGTTATTATACATATATAAAGCTTTAAAAACAAAAACTAACAAGTATAGAGTTTCTGCTTTTAGTGATTTCTATTGTATTTTGCAACTAAAAATCCTTCTTTTGTGAATTATAAGATCATAAATGACATCCTAACATGCATATAAACAATAATAGAAGCTTTATAAATCATAAACCCTCAAATAAATCAAGAAGTGAAATCAAAACATGCGTTAAGCTCATCTATGCACAATTTATAGTTTCTACTTGCTCCTCCTTACGTCAATTTGCTTCTTTCACTTTTTTATTTACATGGAATTACTTGGGAACAACTTCTAAAATTTAATATGGAGGTTTTGGAGGTGAAATAGCTCAACAAATAGTTTTTGGCCGCGGTTCAAGGATAGAAATGAAGAAAGGTTGAGGTGGTAGCTTGAGATGGTAAAGCTTGAGGTGGCAAAGTTTGAGGTGTCTAGTGGTGGTTCAAATATTATGTTACACACATGTTATACAACTGTAATCTAGTGTTTCTCATTATTGATTTATCTATTTATAACCTATTTTAATTTTCATACGATTGGATAATAAATTCTACCCCAATTTGTTAACCGTTCATTTGATTTCTAAACCGACTGGCATTTTATTCTTAAATAATTGTCTTGTTGGCATTTATAAAATCATATGCATATATTAACCTTGTAATATGGCACTTAAATCACATTATACCATGTACAATATCCCAAAGATGTTAATTTATAAATATATACTTTTGAAATAACTTGATCAAATCAAATTAAACTGTATAAACTTAATAGTGACACGTTTAACACTTCTAAAAATTATAACATGTAACCTAGTAATATTCATCATATTGATACCTAATTTTCTTCTTATCCCAATGTATCATTAACCATTTAGGTTAGGAGATTCGATAATCAATACCTTGTGAGAGTTTCAAAATTAAGTTTAATAATTAAGAACGTCGTATAAAATAAAATGAATTATATGATGTCAATATAAATGCAAATAGCACGCAATTAACATGTAATGCATGAATTATATTTGGTAGGTGAGTAGTGAAAGGTTCGGGTATCACATCCTCCCCTCCTTATAAAAATTTCATCCCCAAAATTTCACTTATTGAAAAAGTTCAGGATAGTTAGTTCTCATTTCATCCTCCCTTTCCCAAGTGGCTTCTTCTACCGATTGGTTTCTCCATAACACTTTAACCAATGAAATCTATTTATTTCTCAATTATTTAACTTCTCATAACAAAATCTATACAGGCTTTTCTTCGTAGCTCAAATTTTTCTTTAATTCCACTAGTTCATTCTTCAAAATGCGAGAGGGATTAACAATATATTTCCTCAGCATAGACACATGAAATATATTGTGTATTTGGGACATAGATGCCGATAGATCCAGTCTGTAAGCAACATCACCAATTCTTTCAATAATAGAAAATGGGCCAACGTATCTAGGACTCAATTTTCCTTTCTTCCCAAACTGCATGATGCTCTTCATTGGTGCTACTTTCAAAAATACATGATCTTCTACCGCAAACTCCAGCGCTTTTCTTCGTTGATCTGCATAATGTTTTTGTCGATTTTGGGCAGTTTTCATTCTTTGTCAAATTTGTAACATGGCTTCTATCATCTCTCAAATCATATCTGGGCCCAAAAGTTTATTCTCACCAAATTTATCCTAGTGTACCGGAGACCTACTCTTTTTGCCATATAATGCTTCATAGGGAGCCATTCCAATGCTAATCTGATAGTTGTTGTTGTGCAAAAACTCTACCAAAGATAGGAATTTACTCCACTGACCTTGGAAGGCTAATACACAGGCTCTGAGCATATCCTCCAATGTCTGTATTGTTCGTTCATATTACCCATCTGTCTGAGAATGATATGTTATACTGAATGATAACTGTATTCCCAAAGCTTTGTGTAAACTCCTCCAAAAAGTAGATAAATTTCTTGAACCTCTATCAGAAATTATAGACAATGGCACACCATAAAGTCTGACAATCTCCTGAATGTATAATTGGGCATAACAATCCATGAAATATATAGAACATATGAGAAGAAAATGAGCAGACTTGGTCGATCTATCAATGATAACCTAAATAGCATCATGACCCTTAGTAGTTTTTGGTAAACCAATTACGAAATCCATGATGATCCTTTTCCATTTCCATTCTGGAATGAGTAGAGGTTGCAAAGTCCCTGCGGGTCTTTGATGTTTGGCCTTTATCTGCTGATATATTAGATATTGCTCCATATGATGGGCAATGTCCTTTTGCATACCCAACCACCAATAATGCATTTTTAAGTCTCTATACATCTTGATAGCCCCTAGATGTACTGAATAAGAGGTTAAATGTGCCTCTTTTAAAATGTATTTTCGAATGTTATCAATATTTGGCACACAAAACCACCCTCTAAATAGTAAAATATTATTCTGAGTCATCTCAAATTCAGGAGACTTTCCTGCACCACCATCTTTTCTCATCTTGACAAGATATTCGTTATCTCATTGCCCATGTTTGATCCTATCAATTAGCGTAGGCTGAAGCATCATGGCTGCTAACTTTGTCTCTATTTCTCCTATCTGTAAAATCTCTATATTCATTTTTTACAACTCATTCAGTTTCGGTTTCTAAATTAAAGTTATAGTTATTGTACTTTGTGTGAATTTTCGGCTCAATGCATTAGCTACAACGTTGGCTTTATCGGGGTGGTAATTGATCACATAATCATAATCTTTTACTAGTTCCAGCCATCTCCGCTGCTACATATTCAACTCTTTCTGTGTGAAGAAATATTTGAGGTTCTTATGATCCGTATAGATCTCGCACCATTCACCATATAGATAGTACCTCCATATTTTAAGCACAAATACTACAGCAGCAAGTTCCAAGTTATGCGTGGGGTAATTCTTTTCATACTCTTTAAGTTGCCTGGATACATACGTAATTACTTTACCATTTTGCATCAGTCCACATCTTAATCCATTCTTCAATGCACACTGTAAATTACGAATCCTCCAGTACTTGATAGAATTGAGAGAATAGGTTTTGAAGTTAACCTCTTTTTTAGCTCTTGGAAACTTCACTCACACATATCCGTCCATCTAAATGTCACCTCTTTTTTGGTTAATTGTGTCAATAGCATAGCAATCTTGGAAAATCCCTTCATAAATCTCTGGTAATATCCAGCTAAACCCAAAAAACTGCGCACTTCCGAATGATTAGTAGGCTAGTTTCAACTTTACTTGAATCTACTGATATTCCCATTTTTTATATAACATGTCTCAAGAATACCACACGATCCAACCAGAACTCACATTTCTTGAATTTGGCATATAACTGTTTCACTTTTAGGACCTCCAATACTTGTCTCAAATGTGCAGTATGCTCTTCATTAGTTCTAGAGTAAACTAGAATGTCATCGATGAACACGATAATGAATTTATCCAAAAACTCCTTAAACACTTTGTTCATCAGATCCATGAATGCTGTTGGAGTGTTAGTCAATCTGAGCAGCATAACCAAAAATTCATAGTGCTCATATCTTGTACTAAATGCCATCTTAGGGATATTCTCTTCCTTTATTTTCAGTTGATGGCACCCAGAGCATAAGTCAATCTTCAAAATATTACGGCCCCTGAAGTTGGTCAAATAAATCATCGATTTTGGATAACGGATACTTATTCTTAATCGTGACCCTGTTCAACTCTTGATAATCAATGCACAGTCTCATGGTGTCATTCTTCTTACGTATAAACAAAATCGGTACTTCCCAAGGTGAAAAGCTCGGTCTGATGAATCCTCTATCCAACAACTCCTGCAATTGTATTTACAAATCAACTCCAAAAGAGCTATTTTGTAAGGAGTTTTAGAAATTGGAGATGTTCTTAGTTATATGTCAATAACAAACACTATTTCTTGATCTGGTGGCAATCCCGAAAGATCATCTACGAATACTTCAATATATTCCTACACCCTTGGTATTTCACTAAGAGTTGGTGGGTGTTGTTCATCAATGCTCATGACACTCACCAAGTACCCTTCACAACCAACATCGAGTAATCGTTACGCCTTCACTACTGAAATTATAAGGAATCTAAAATTCTTCACAATGTTGGCAAATGTGAAAGACTTTTTCTCAGAAAGTTGAAATGTCACTGTCCTTTCCTTATAGTCAATAGTAGCCCCATACTTTGACAGCTAATTCATGCCCAAAATGACATCGTAATCATTCATATCTAGCACAATCAGATCAGTATATAATTCTCTACCTTAATAGGTATAGCACAAGCTCTCAAAACCCGATCAGTTTGTCTAGCATCTCTAGAGGGGACTGTTACACTATAATAATTTCTGCTATATCTGGTATTCTACTCAACCTCTTCATATAATCAGTGGATGCAAATAAATGTGTGGCTCCAGAATCAAATAACACAAGTGTTGAAATACTAGAAATATAAAGTGTACTTGTTACCACCGATGGATTTACCATTGCATTTGCCTTGGTCATGGTGAACACCCTGCCTGGTATATTCCTTTAGCCGGTGTAATTTTGTTTACTTGGGTAAAATTTAGCAATACGTCCTGGCATTCCACATCGAAAACACATCCTGGTATCTATAGAGCAGCCTCCAGTATATCGATTGCCACATTTCTGATACACAGCTTCTGACATTGGTGCTTTTCCTCATTCGACTCGTAGCCTCTTACTTTGACCTTCTTATTATTGGTCTCGTTCTCCTTAAAATTTATATCATGGCCTCAACATTTGGACCAATCTCTTTTGCCCCACAATCCATCTCTGCCCCTATTGTCTAAACTGCTGTCGAGCCTCCTATGCATGAGCGATTCTAGATTCAGCCTGTTTTGCCACCAGTACCCTCTCAGCCACCTATGAAAATGTCATCCCTTGAGTACCCGCTATATTCACATCCCGGAATAATTCTAGCCTCAAACCCTTCAGAAATCTCTCTACTTTCAGTGTTTTAGTACTGACCATATGCATTGCAAACCTGGACAGCTATTCAAATCTACGAATATATTCTCAAATAGTCATTGCTCCTTGTCGCAATTGTATAAACCCATTCATCTTTATCATGTGAATTGGGGCCGTGAAATATTTATTTCGGAATAATTTCTTGAATCTATCCCAGCTCATGGTATTAATGTCCTCTATATTGTTGATCGTGTCCCACCAATGGCCTGCACTACCACAAAGCATGAAAGTGGCACACATTACCCTCTCCTCTTCTGGTACCCTGCTATACTGGAACATGTTTTCCAGGGTCCTCAACCAGTCCTATGCAGTGGTAGGATCAATAACATCCTCAAATGTAGGGGGATCCTGCCTCCTAAATTGTTCTCCCAGCATATATATATACTCCACCTGCTATTGGTATACCTCCACCCGCAGCTACTCACCATCATCCCTCTGCCGAATCAATTGCTGAATCTGTTCAGATTGTCATTCAATTAACTTTGTTAACCGATTAATCATGGTATTTCGATCATTACCTGGGGTGGGTGTCTCATCTCTTTGCACTCTGGCACCACCGTTGCTCTTACCAAGAGTTCTCACTATTTTGCTGCACTATTTTATATAAGTTTGACAGCATATAGCCAATATAATTCATGAAATATGTAATGTATTATATGATAATGTAAAACTTACTAGCGTGGCTATGCTCCTCAAGTTTTAAGTTCGTGTACATGGATAGTCTACAAGACCTCAAATCAGGCTTTGATACCACTCTTTAACACCCACTACTCAACAACTATATATGAAATATAATTTGACATGATAGAACTTGTGTGTATCTGTGATATTTTTTTATTTTATCTTTTTATGTTTACCACCTTAAGAACAGATAAATATCACTTTTTACACGCACAACCTATTAAAAATACTTAATCACATATGTCATGTATATAGTAGGATCAATGTTTATATAAAAGCACAATACCCACAACGTCCACAATATTTACATACTTATTTATAGTAAAGTTTTAAAAGCAAAATACAGTACCATTCTCAAGATATAATACAGCAGACTCAGAATATAACAGGCCAACAAAATAACCCAACAGTCGTCATCAATGTATACACTCCCTCAAACACTTGCAGAAGCTCCAACAGTCTCCCAACCAGTAAAAGATGCTTCAAGCATCATCGTGCTCACCTACAATGCATAAACTATATGAGTTAACGCTCAATAAGTAAAGATTATGCATGTTAAATAATAATTCAAAATATCAAGTCATGCATCTCAAAATACTATACCAAGAATGCAATTTCATTCATCAAAATATTTCTCTCAAAATTATTTTTTTCTTGGGCCCCTGACCAATGCTACTATGCCATGCACCAAAAAAAAGCTCTGCACACCACGATAATCCAATAGTCAATAATGATATAAGCATGCAAATCCATGCATACTCATAAGCATATAAATCCACGCATGCAAACCTGCAAATCCATGCATACAATCATGCAAATCCATGCATGCTTCGGCGCACTAGTACTAATAAGCAAAATATTTTTCTTTCTTAGAATCATATCGTGCAATGCAAAAAATTTCACAATGCTCACATATGATGCATGCACGTGCCAATGCCTATGTATGTATGCTCAATGGACATAAATGACAGTAGTACGTGCCCTCTACTAGGCATAAATAATTTATGATATTACATATAAATTATACATTTACTATGTCTATGCATTGTAGTTGCAATTGAAATATTTACTTACCTTTCACTTGGTTGGTAGCTTAATCTGGATTTGTTTAGAATTCCTCTCCAACCTTAGATATAAAATAGCCTGTAATATTACCCAACATCAAGCACCATTCCCAATTTGACAAGTTGAAAGCACAAAATCTCATACTAAAACCTTAAACACCAAGCTATTTAGGTAACAATCAATCTTTCACAAATTAAAATCCAACATAGTCCCTCAAATACCTTAATTTCTCATCTTAAATACATGTAAACATTATGTAATTAAAGTATTATCACTCTAATAACATGTACCTAATTGTTAGAACTCAATAACAACATATTTAAGTTGAAACATATTAAATTATCAAATAGGACAGTTTCACATTTTCATATTTTCCTACTGTCCAATTTAGTTGCGTGCTAACTTTGACATTCTTAATCATATCTAATCACGCCCAATTTTTTACCACACTTAGTAATATGTTGAGAAATGTAATCATATTTTATAATTACCTAAAATCACTTATTTACCTCAACAAAATCAGCCCAATTATCATAACACAAAAATTATAATTTCTATCATGACAGTTTTGAGTGTCTCTTTAAATACCAAATTATATTTCAATTTATAACCTCTCCAAACTTACATACATTACCTAAACTCATATATAAACACATATATGGTGAAATATATGGATTTTAATCAAGTTATTATACATGTTTAAAGCTTTAAAAATAAAAACCAGCAAGTATACAGTTTCTGCCCTTAGTGATTTCTATTATATTTTACAACTAAAAATCCTTCTTTTGTGAATTATGAGATCATAAATAACATCATAACATGATTATAAACAATAATAGAAGCTTTATAAATCATAAAACCTCAAATAAATCAAGAAGTGAAATTGAAACATGAGTCAAGCACACCTATGTACAATTTTCAGTTTCTACTTACTCCTCCTTACTTCAATTTGCTTCCTTCACTTTTTTCTTTACGTGGAATTACTTGGGAGCAACTTCTAAAATTTAATGTGGAGGTTTTGGAGGTGAAATATCTCAAAAAATAGTTTTGGTCACGATTCAAGGATAGAAATGAAGAAAAGTTGAGGTGGTAGCTTGAGATGGCAAAGCTTGAGGTGGCAAAGATTGAGGTGTCAAGTGGTGGTTCAAATATGATATTACACACACCTTATACAACTGTAATCTAGTGTTTCTCATTATTCATTTATCTATTTACAATCTATTTTAATTTTTATACGATCGGTTAATAAATTCTACCCTAATTTGTTAACCGTTTATTTGATCTCTAAATCGATTAGCATCCGATTCTTAAATAATTGTCTTGTTGGCATTTCTAAAATTATATGCACATATTGACCTTGTAATGTGGCATTTAAATCATATTATACCATGTCCAATATCTCAAATATATTAATTTATAAATATATACTTTTGAAATAACTTGATCAAATCAAATTAAACCATATAAACTTACTAGTGACACCTTTAACACTTCTAAAAATTATAACATGTAACCTAGTAATATTCATCATATTGATACCTAATTTTCTTCTTATCCCAATATAGTATTGACTATTTAGGTTAGAAGATTCGATAATCAATACCGTGTGAGAGCTTCAAAATTAAGTTTAATGATTAAGAACATCATATAAAATAAAATAAATTATATGATGTCAATATAAATGCAAATAGTACGCAATTAACATGTATTGCATGAATCATATTTGGTCAGGTGAATAATGAGACGTTCGGGTATCACAAGGTTCATGATGTAGGTATAATTTTCAAAGATACGAAGCATTTGATTTTTGCAATTAAAGATTTCTCGATCTGATTTGCGAGGCGAGAGTATCGTAGATTGAGAGTACAGTGAAGCTATGGAAAGTGGTGTGCAAACATAGCAGAACTGATATATGGTGCGGATGGGAGCATCGAGCGTCACTAAAACCAAATATTGATATGTGTTTAGTGGTTGTTGTTGTTGTTAGTGTTTGGACCTTGAATTGAATTAAATGTTGGTAGAATTTTGAGCAATCTGCTATAACACTTTGGTAATATGTTAATGATTGAGTCATATGACACTATGTAAGGCAAGAGACCATGTTGATATGATATTTGTGATTGAGCCCACGTGTGCAAATCATATGTGTGAACAATACATGGTATTGAATAAGAATAATGCATTGTGATTGGATAACTTTAGAATATTCATCATGCACTTAATTATTTTGAAAACTATGATTGTGAATGCAAATTACTTAAATGATTTTTCATGCACTTATTTTATTTATATACAAATATTAGAATTATAATCATAAATTTAAACTTATTATTGCAGTTTAACTGATTTAAACTATTATAAATTGTATGATGGATTTAGCATATGTATATAGGCCATGTGATCCGAATTTGTTGTCTATGCAGTCACAACATAGATCTAAGATGTTCATGCATCGGAGCATTGGCGACATATTACACGGGAACGGGCAGATGATTCTTTTTGGCATCTATTTGAGACATACCATCCGCATACACGTGTTTACTTTGCTACATCATATGGGATTTTATATAGATGTGGACGGTTTATCTATGATTTTCATTTGATCACGGATCTAGTGGAGAGATGGCATCGGGAGACGTACATTTCATTTTTGAGTAGGAGAGGTGACTATTACACTACAGGATATCGCTGTAATTTGGGGTATTTCTATTGATAGTTGTCCAGTCATAGGTATAGATATCGACAGATCCCATGCGGAGTGGTTGCTCTATTATGAGATGACTTTAGGCTATCGACCCACCACCGATCACATTAAAGGGAGGCACCATATGAGGTAGAATCACATGACTGATGATAATGACCCATGATCGTGCAGCATGGTACACCCGTTCATGTGCCTTTATGTTACTAGGTGGTGTTATATGCCCCGATTCCTCAAAAAATACAATCCTGTTGATGTATCTTCAATTATTAGAAAATCTTGATAAAGTTTGTAGCTATAGCTGGGGTAACACTGACTTTGATTTCTTGTACTGTGAGTTATGCACAACAAGTTTCAAGATAAAATCAAACATCGGTGGTGAATTGCAATTGTTACAGATAATATTATTACATGTTCATGTTTATCTTATAGTTGAATTTTTTGTGTTAAATCATATTTTGTATTGGTGTACATGTTCAATTCTTTAGATTTGGGTGTGGTCAAGGATAATACCCATGATGCCCGAGGGTCTTAAGCCGTGTATAGATATGAATCCTATACCCAATAAGAGAGGAGGAGTAGTTCATACTATTCAAAATTCTTTGAGGATCTTCCGAGAGATATTTGATCTTATGTTGCCCAATCAGGTCAACAAACTTATAATGTAGTTTGATTTAACATAAAAATGTTGTATAAAAACTATTTATATATGCATTTTCTTGTTGCATAGTTGCCATCAGATTGCAATCCCTAACTATAGACATCCAGATATCCCTTTCTCTTCTTTGCTCATATTGAGATGTACTATCCCAATAGGGTTCTGCGACAGTTTGAAATGATACAGAATATTCCATCATTTTCAAAAGATCGTGATACAAATTTATATAGATTTAACTGTGGTGGGCATCCAGGACTTGATTAGGCAACTTATCATATCCTGTATATACGTGCATGGGGGAGATAATTTTAGACTATTATGCATGGAACATTCATTACCCATTCAGTCACTACAAAAAATGGGTACTTCGAGTGGTATGAAAATACTACATGTCGGTTTATATTGCTCGCTCACAAACTTTAGAATATTGGATACCAACCAGGGGATGTATCTTTGATGCAAGTTGTGGTACGTAAATCTATAATTTTGTATATTTTTTTATTTTGGTGTTTTTCCTTAATCATATATGTTTATTTTATGATATTTTGCCATGCATTTTAGGCTGACCAGTAGGCATCTATGAGTATAAGTGCTCGAAATAGGCTTCAAGATGATAATATAACACTCAATTCATTACTGGAGCGATATATTTCTATTAATAACAATGTTGTGACCATTTTCAATGATCGATAATTGCCATTTTCAACGAACAACTAGTGCCCCTAGATGACATATAAACTAGGAGAGATAGGAAGAAGAGACGTCGTACTGAGAGGTCTAATGGCTCAGTAAATAGTGATACCACTAGTCAACTCATATACCTCTAGAAGCGGACATAGTCGGTCATTCTACGTCATGTTACATTCCTCCAAGAGCCAATATAGCAAGTCCTTATACATCACATTACATTTTTTCAGGAGTAGACATAGTAGGAACATCAACAATGCCTATCTCCCATAATGTCAACCTGAATGAGCATGTTTATTGGCCAGTCAGAGCATATGAGGATTATTTTCCATTCACTTTCTATGAGCCGCCAATCTATACACGTACATATTCTAGACATCTAGACCTAGATCTTGATCTTGATCTTGGCTTTAGACACACACCAGGATATGTGTCACCACACCTGTAGTTCAATGTCTCTCCTGTCCCATTCCTAGAAATGACACCAAGGTATTAAGATTACGCATAATCAACTTCATCGAGTCAGTAAAACTTATATGCAGATGATTCAGATGCCAATGAAATGTCACAATATTTTGATACTGCTATATAGACTAGGGGATATAGAGTTAAAGGGCATAGAAATAAGCGACCATGTGGTTGTGGCATTTGAGGACATTATTGATTGCTGTGTATGATATGTATAAATTAATTATTTTTTTTCATTTGTATAATAATTTTGTTAACCTTTCATTAGATTTTGTTTAGATATTTTATAAGACTTGTATTTAACTTGTGTATCACAATAATTCAAAAAAGGGCTATATTTATAAATCTACATATTTATATACATGTATTATATATATTCATTTATATATACATGTATGCAAATTTATATAAATAACTATATATTAAATATATTAATAACAATGTATATAAATATATGAAAGTTTATCAATATTTATTTATCATATATTTATGATTTATATATATATATATATATATTAATGTATGTAAATATAGAAATATAAATATATTGTACAGACTAATATAAATATTCATATAAAAATATTAGAAAATTCATAAAAATCTATACAACATATATTTGTTAACAATAAATGTATATATATAAACATATTTATGTATTAATATATTAATATATTTATAAATACTTAAATTTATATCTAAAAATATATTTATAAATATAAATGTTAATATATAAATATATATTATACATAAATAGATACTATATTATTTAAAATATATTATGTAAATTTATATTTATAAATATAAAAAAATTATATATAAATATATATAAAAATTTATGCAAATATAAATATTTATTTATAAATATATAAAGATATATAATTATCTATGTAAATACATATATCTGAATATACTATGTAAACAAATATATTATATATAAATAGTAATATATATAAATATATAAAAGTTTATCGACATTTATTTATCATATATTTATAAAAAATATGTACATTTTAATGTATGTAAACGTACAAATATATATATCGCATATAATTATATAAATATTAGCAAATTTATAAATTTCAAATAATATATATTTATCAACAAATTTTAAAAAATTATTTTTTATTTATAATGAAGAATTTTTTTTATTTTATATAAATATATAAAATTATATATGTATATATAGACTATATTACATTATATATACATAATATATATATATATAATATGTGAATTTGTTAGGGGCCAAACGAATTCAATTATGAGTTAGTTAGGCCCCCTAGCGAATTCTTCCCAATTTATAAAAGAAAATGTTTTTTCGTAAAAAATCGTTAGTTTGCTTAACGAATTCTATCTGAATTCATTTCCAATCCTTACATTTTTTCTATACTCTGATAATTCATTTTCATTAGTTGGTATTTTGAGAATTTTTTTAAAACTATATTAAGATAATATCCATCGATATCGTGTATCACATATGATATTACTTGCTATTCATGGTGATTAACTTGAATCGGGTGTTCAAAAGGTACCAAATTTCTTAATGGTAAAATAGACCATGTAGATACTTTGCAGTAATTCTATCATCAATATGCTTTGTTTTAGAGTCACTTATATGTTGCATAAACTGCCTGTAAGTTGTTTGTTTGATTTAACTTCTATAAATAGAGGTATTTCAATTCATTTGAAGTGTTGAGAGAAGAGAATCAATTGGGAGATAGAACAATTAATAGAGAATTTGAGTCACGAGAATTCAGAGTCGAGAAACACTTAAAATAGAATTCTTATGAGTAAATTGTGATATTATTCTATTGAAATATTAGAATTAAACAAAGAATATTTTTTTAATTATTGTAAACTTTCGATTGTTATAGTAGAATAGTTCTCATTACTAATAAATATAGGTTTGTTGCCCATAGATATAGGTTTGTTATTAGTTAAACTATGTAAATACTTGTGTTTTTATTTTTTATCTATTAGATTTTTTATTTTTTTTTGTTATTAACATGCTGTGATATGTGAACTTTTACAAATTAAATTTCGATCTTATTTGCTTCTGCTATGCCCAACATCTAACAATCTAAGTTCAACTAGGCGGCCTAAAACTCTACATCTAAGTCAAGACCTAAAAGGGCCACGGAGGGGCTAAATGTGTCCATAGACTACCACATTCTCTTTTTGCAAAGAACACATGTAGTAGTTTCAAATTAAGCATTCATTCAAATATTTTTTATTTACTAATTTCAAAGTGAAAATGGCACTACAAACTTTATAAGATATATATTTTATCATTTAACTCATAAAACAAAAATAATAGATATTATATATAGGCAGGCCAGTTCATAAAGTTTTATTGGGGAAAAAAGGAAAGATAAACAAAATTGAACCAGAAAACAGTATTGGCCGTAGGCCCCTACTTGTTGATATTAGTAAAATGCAAGTATAAAAAAACTTAATATTTAATGTGTACAAGTATATTAAGAAAAAATTCACCCCAATTTTTTATATACAAAATATTAATAAAACATTCAACTAAGTTAAAAATATAAAAAAAAAAAGTATCCGAGCCAAAATTACAGCATATTTATATGTTATTATATACATTTATATCATATTTGTATCACTTTCAAGTCATGTTTTGAAACTCTTTTTCAGATGACATTCCATTAGTTTAATAATTAAGACATATTGTTTAAATAATTGTTGAACAATAGCCGACATTTTCATAAAACCCAGGTTTTAAATAAAAATTTCCAATTTTAAAAATTTTGTTGAGGCAAAGCATTATATCTGTCAAGTATAATACAGAAAATATACATTACATAATCCTTTTGATATTTTCGAGCATTTTATATTATATTAGAAATATGAATGAACCAAATATCAAATTGGCCCATTAGAATAATTCGATATTAAGGATCCATCAGTTAATGGGCTTTGGCCCAAGGCCCAACCCTCTTTCGAAAACCCCAAACTCACACTCAAACCCCTAACCCGAAAACCTACTCACGTTTAAATACCCATCCCCAGAAAAAACCCTAATCCCCCATCAACGCCACGAGAATTTGTTCCGCCTCTTTTGGAGAGAGAGAGATGGTGTCCGGGTCAGGGATCTGCGCGAAAAGAGTGGTGGTGGATGCAAGACACCACATGCTCGGCCGCTTGGCCTCCATTTTGGCGAAAGAGCTCTTGAACGGTCAGAAAGTGGTGGTCGTTCGATGCGAGGAAATCTGCCTTTCAGGTGGGCTTGTGCGCCAGAAGATGAAGTACTTGAGGTTCCTCCGTAAGCGGATGAACACAAAGCCTTCTCATGGGCCCATTCACTTCCGGGCTCCTTCCAAGATTCTGTGGAGAACTATTCGTGGGTATGATTTGATTCTTTTTCTTTTTATTTTTTTTTTGGCTCTTTTCAGTTTTTGTTTTTGTGTTTTTTGGAATACCCATTTGGTGTTTTATTACTTAAAAGAGATGGGTGATTTTTGTAGAAGACCTTTTTGATGTTTTGCTTCTGTGTTTGATGTTTAATTCCATGAATATGTATATGTATATGCTTTTATAGGATTTGACGTCTTTCGATTGAAATGTGGAAGTACTAACTTTTTTTGGTTGTAATTCTATGAATGTAGTTAAGACTAGTACTCATTGGATGAAATGATGTCGAGTTAAATGTTGTAGTTTGAATAATCTTTTGATGTTATGGTTGTTAGATTGTGATTGTGATTGTGATTGTGATTGTGGATTGTGGATTATACTGTATATGTTAACTGCTTTTATTTGATGCCCAACTAGATTTTTGATAATTAGAAATCCCATTTTGTTGGCAGCCACAGTGTCTATGAAACATGTATATGTAGCTGATGCTCATTTTATTCTTTGGGGTATAGAATGTCTAACTGGATTTTTATGTGGAAAATTGGATCTTTGATTGGAATACTAGTAAAGTGAAGTATTTACAATGTTGATATAGAAATGATCCATATGTTTCTGGGGTTTCTTGAGTATATGTGTGCGGGAGCTAGCTATATTATAACCATTGGATATTATGGCTAGAGCTTTTTATGGTATTGGATAATGCATTGCTATATTTGGCTTCTAATATTGGGAATGAATTTATTAATTCATTTCATGTTTGTTTCTGCCTGTGTGGGTTGATATGGCAATGCCTGCAAATACATCTTTGTGCTTCTCTGTGCAGTACATTTTTGCTTTTTAATAGTCAAAGCTGCTTCTGTGTCCTGGATGTATTCGTAGACAGATATGCCTTTGCTATTCTTCATATAAAGGATCTGAGTATGTGTATATCCTTGATTTTCATATATTGTATATCTGGGGAATTATGGCTTCAATCCTTATCAATTGATTTTTAAGGCAATGTACTTCTATCAAACTAGTTGAATTGATAGTTATGTTTTGAGGTCATTAGGCAACTATGATGTTGCTAATGTTTATCTATTTCACTTCTTGTGCTTAAAATGATCAATTGTGCTTATGTTATTTCTTGACTTGTATTCATAGGATGATCCCCCACAAGACTAAGCGAGGAGCTGCTGCACTTGCACGTTTGAAGGTGTATGAAGGTGTACCGCCACCATATGATAAGATTAAGAGGATGGTTATCCCTGATGCTCTCAAGTGAGTTTCTGGCTGCTCTTTATTTACCAAATAATTTTGAGTGTCATCTCTTTATCTTTCCAACTCATTGCTCTTTTGATAATTAGGGTTTTGAGGCTTCAAGCTGGCCATAAATACTGTTTGTTGGGTAGACTCTCATCAGAAGTTGGATGGAACCACTATGATACTATCAGGGTAAGTTTTAAGTCCAACTTTTCTTTGTGTGGCAATGTCCACATTTTCTTCTTGAATTTGGGTGATACGGAGAGAATAATGTGGTTCAATTTTGACATTAGAAATAATAATTCCTTTTGATAGTCAATACATCATTTCTGTATGACTGCTGTTTCTGTTTGATTTTTCACCTTCTTTAAACTATTGTTTGTCTGAGAATGTTTCTGAAATTTTTCAGGTTTTAGCATGTGGCCTAAGTTCCTATGCTATTTCATTCTTGATTGCTATTTTCTTTATGCTCCTGCTGGACATGAAATACTTTTTCTTAGAGTTTGTTATTTTCTTTATGATCTAGACTTGGGTTTGAATGCCATAATGTTCCATTCCAATTTGCATTTTCACCAAATTTATTATCGGATTTCAATCATGAGTTCTTATGTGATAAAGTAGAATAGTACTTTTCTCTTAATATTGTATTTTTGTTTGGTTCAGGAGCTGGAGAAGAAGAGGAAAGACAGAGCTCAGGCAGCATATGAGAGGAAGAAGCAATTGACGAAACTGAGAGTCAAAGCTGAGAAGGTTGCTGAGGAGAAGCTCGGTGCCCAGCTTGACATTATTGCTCCTATCAAGTACTAAAATAGCATCATAGATAGTTCTTAAGTGACAATTTTGTTGGAGAATTATATGCCTTTTGGATTTGATTATGTTGTTAACTCTATTTTGAGTGTCATTTTTCTTGTGTCATAATCAGAGATTTTTCGCATTACCTGCTACGTACTTGAAATCTTATGCAATGGTCACCTTTTTCCTAGTGTTGATTCTTTTCTTGGGCTTTGCTCTCGACTGGTCTGCAGTAAATTAGGTTATTGATCTGTGTGAGGTTCTTATTGGGGTTCTGGCATATGCTTAGGGAGGAAAAGGAAAATTTGTAGAAGTATAAAAAGATCCCAAGATCCAAACAAAGAATTAAGTTCCTTTGTTCAAACAGTCAAGGAAAATGCATGAAAAGAAATTTTAATTGCATTAAGGTCTAGAGGATCATCTATTAGATTTAGGCAAAATTGTAAAATTGATCCTCTAGTTAAGGGTTGGTGCCAAATAGTTATGATCAATAAAATTTTAATTTAATTTTGTAATTATTAAAAAGGTTCAGATTTAGTTCAAATTTTATTGAAAATTACAAATTTTGTTGGAGTTGGGCATGTAGATTTTTTTATTTTCCCATAGATTTGACCTAGATTGATGATAAGGAAAAAAGTGTGTGGTAATACAAAAACTTAAATATAGCAAAATTGTATTTTATATATATATTCAATCTTCTTCCCAAAAATTCTCCATCATTGTCTACCACAACTCATAACCCCGACTTCCGGCAAGGCATGGATTTTGTTGTGCAACCCAGTGTGTGCCAAAGTAACCTTCCTAGATTAAAACTCGTTTTGAATTTGCTTCAATTAGTAAAAAAATAAGAAGAAAATGTGTTAAAAAATCAAAGTACGTTCCATTAAAATTAAATTATTAATCAAATTAAATTTAAATATAATTTTTTAAGTTTAATAAAAATTCAATTAATAATAACATATTTGACTCAATGTACAATAAATGCCATCAGCAAAAAGTAGGAACAAAGAAACAAATATGAGGAACAGGTAATTAGATGCATTTATAATGTGTAATTAATTAGGCATGACAAATTAGAACTATAAACGTTTTCCTAAAATGTACTCGTATTTAGATCGTTTTAATGACTAGGTGTAAACCCAACTTAGGTCCAAAAATTACTCAAAAAAAAAAAAAAATGCTAACCTTCATAGGGTGATGATTTGGGTGGATGGAGTGGACCTCAAGCTCCATTGATGCCCAGCTACTATAATGATTATGTGAAATTGTCTCAATTTAGTAGGTGGGCAATGAAAAAGTTACAAGATCAAACTGAATATAAATAAGCTAATGATTTTTGTTTTGATTTAGTATTTCATTTCGTATTATACATGATAAATGTATTAAGTGCATAAAATATTTTTTAAATATATATTTAAATTATGTACACATAATGTGTATATATAATTTAAAATATATAAAATAAAATATCAAATTAAAATAAAAAGATTCGAAATCATGAAATTAAATACACAAAACATAAGTTTTCTATTGCACTTCTGTAAGCCACAAGTAGGGGTTCCAAACCGCAAAATCTTGATGCCAATTCTTGTTTCTTTGCATCCCCATGAGAGAAATCTGCACATTTGCAAATGCCCCAAATCAAAACAAAACCCTTTTCCAGCCAAAGATGATCCTCAATTTCCACGACAGTCCAACCACCATAGTATTGCCACGTCTCATTAAAGAAAACAAAAAACAGAGGTCCATTCTGATTATATGGTTAAAGCTGCACTCTTTCAATTTTAGTAGAATTCTTGCCCAAATGCCAGGCTAGCTCATACCATTCATTATCCAGTATTAACAACACAATTATAGAGTTATACTTCACTCTATAATAATGAGGTCACAACGCGCATTTCACACGCTTAAGTTCTCTGTAGTTCATTTTCACTGGTCTTCTTATCAAATTTCTTAACGGCGGTTTGGTGGTTGTGGCGGGTAAGAAACAGAGTGAAGAAGAAATTCGAAATGGGTAATTATCTTTTTTGTATAAACATTAGATCTTATTTCAAATTTTGGATGCACTGACAAGGGTTCTCTTTTGGCCTTTTTTCAACTTTCTTGCAAGAATTTTGTACTGAGGTGTTAGTGTGGTGTTTTTAGGTTATGGTTCTTGCAAGAATTATGGTTCTCTTTTGGCGGCTTGTTAGATTCTGTTTTGGTTGTTTTGGCTCATGGATTGTGTTGGTGGACGGTGGCAGTGTGGTGGGTTTGGGTGGTGGTGGACGGCGGCGTGTGGTGATTGGGCGGTTATGGTTGGAGGTAATGGAAGAAGACAAATACAAAAAAAAAAAAAAAAAAGAAGATGGAGAAATCAAAATATTTTTTTTATTGTAACTTTTCTAGTTTTTTTCAACTATTTATATTCTTAAAATAATAAATATTATATTATTTATCATAATTTATATTTTTTATATTCTAAAAATAATTAAAGTGAACTTTTTCCCTCTAATTAATGATTCATTTAAACATTAATGTAATCGAGTTACTTTAATCCGTTAAGTGTCAAAAAATGTTAACTAGTTAACTAATTAAAATTAATTTATAATTGATTCATATTTTTTAAAGTTATTCATCTAAAAAAAATAAACAATTAGTTAAATAATTAAAAAATATTTTATAATTAAACTATATTAATTAAATTTATTCATTAAGATTTAAAAAATAATAATTATTTAACTAATTAAAATTAATTTATAATTGAATTATATTAATTAAAATTATTCATTAAGTGCTATAAATTGTTAAAAGTTAATTAATTAGTTAAATAATTAAAATTAATTTATAATAGAATTATATTAATTAAAGTTACTCATTAAGTGTTTAAACTTAATTAATAGTTTACTAATTATAAGTTAATTTATTATTGATCTATATTAATTTAAACTGTTCACTAAGCATAAAAAACTAAGATAAATTAATTAAGAATTAAAAAAGGATATTTCTTATTTATTTTTAATTTATTTACTTAGGTAGTTTTATAGTTAATAAGTAAGTGAAATAATATTTCTTTATTCACTAATTAATTATTTAATTATTAACCAAAAAATGAATACAAAAATTATTATTTTTTTTTTGTCAAGCTTAAATGATTTATTTAAATCCTTATCAACATTCTCTATCATCCACGCGGACATCACATGAGAAGGGACCTATCCAACATGGCAAAAATTATCGAAAACGTCAAAATTTTCAATTTTTGAGTGTCACATGCAGTGCACGTGATCAATTCTATCAAAATTTATAATTTTTGATGAAATTTAAACTAAATTCAAGTCTTTTTAATAATTATAAAATTAAATTAAAATTTTAAATTTAATCAAAATTATTTTTGGCAGCACTCCTTAATTAGAGAATCCATTTAACAATTTTGCCCTTATATTTATTTGGTCTCAATATCTCTGACTAATAAAAAAATCTTTAGTAGCGTAGTTGATGTGATTGCCATGGCCTATAGAGAGTTAGCTCCCTGTTAAGGGAGGGCCCTATGAATGTTTATAATAACGAAATATTTTCTGACCTTCCTCCGGCAAGATAGGGGGGGGGGGGGCAACTTGATGAAATTGATCTTTGATGGGCATTTATTGTTTGTTATTCGTAATATAACAAAGTGGGTTTGGAATGTCTTTAAGAATTAAAAAAAGAAAAAGAAAAAGAAGAAGAAAAGGGGGAAATCAAGTATAACTTCTGAAACTTCCAACACTAGTATTTTCTGAATTGTATTGTTTTTTGGGAAATGAAAGTGCCTTTATTACTTGTAATTTTTAGAAATAGTATTTTTATTTCTAAAAAATATAAATAATCCATTACAATATTCGAATGATCTTATATTTTATTATATTTTTATTAATTATAATAAAATAATATTAACAAAATATTTATAATTAAAAGTATCTCTCACTCACTGTAACAAATAATATAAATAAGACATTTATAGTAAAAAATATTTTTAAAAATTCATTATTTTATTTTTTTCAATAAAATATCCAAAATATTTTTATTTTCTACACATTTTTTAATCTCATTATCAAAATATATTCTATCAAAATAATTTTCTCAAACAATCGAAAATAACACCAACAAAGTCTAGGTTATTCACATAATTATATGTGTAGCTTTAAAAATTTTAAATTCTCGTTGTGCTACCATTCAACCCCAACAACACGTGTATCCATTTCGTGATTATTCACCGCAAGGCCTTGTTGGCCCACTTTGATCCAGGGGTTGATCGATAATCTTCTACTTCTATAGGTAATAAGAACCAACCCTATGTGTTTCTTGGCTTGCTGCAACATAAACTTTATCTAGGCTCCAAAAAGCGTCTCAATTGTTGGGTTCACAAAATTGTAAAGCTTAACACAACAAAAATTTAAAAATTTATAACATGCATAAAATAACTAAATAGTAGAGCAATAACTATCAAATTATTGTACCCGAAGCACCATAAACTTTGCTGATTTAGAAGAATAAATTACGATATGATTTACATCTAAATGTATAATTTAAAAAATATTTTTTACACTTCTTATATATCAGTATTTTAAAGTACAAAATAGAACATTATTTATAATAGAAACCCGACTTGCTTCTTTGCATGGTTCGAATCAGGGTTGTATCATCCATTAGATTTCGAAATATTGGCTGGTAGTGGAACTCCTACGAGCTTTCAAAGATCAATGTATTTGGATAACGACCTGTTGGGCTATTTTGTAAGTTGTATTTTTTATTTTACAGTTATTGTATTATATTAGTGACTCTATCCTATATATCACTTTCAAAACTCCTTTGTAATAGAAAGTTTGGGCTTGTGATGGTTTTAATAGATTTAGTTAATGTTTAATAACTATATATATATATATACAATGTGACAAGATATAAAAATACTTTACTTTTATTAATATTTTGTTAAACTGAGTAGAAAAAAAAATTATACGCATGCATACATGCACAAATTATGTTGCGCAGGGTGAAACAGTATTCAATTAAAATTTAGGGAATTTTGTCACTACCGTTGGCATATATGACTTAGATCACCATACAACTTAGTAAAAAATTACAAGAACTGTCCCTACGGACATGGCGTAGTGGTATGGCACAAAGGGAAAAAATGTGAGGATCGTGGCGAATCAATCTGGTGATAGAAGTGTCGTGTACTTGTTTCCACCCCTTCGGGGGTCTCGTCCGCGCTTAAGGTGGGTCCAGAAGGAGGGAATAACTTATGTGAAAGTCCGACCCAAGTATTCAGAAGTTCGTCTATCGAATTTACCCAAAGGCCAAACCAAGAGGAAGACCGACCTCTTTCAGGATTAGTCCAAGCAATGCCACCGGAAACCTAAGTTATAAAGAAAAAATAAAAAAAATTACAAGAACTAAATTGCATGTAAAATTTCTATTTTCCGTATATTTTTTGTTTAATATGAAAGAAGGATAGATGACTAACAAACCAGTGGTAATTTATTAAATTATGATGAACAGATAATACCAAGTGTTAGCTTGACTAATTATAAATGTAGGTTCCTCAAGTTGTGCATGGTTAAGCAAAATTATCATCTTGTGATGAAATCTCACTACTATCACTATCACTTAGCTGTCGCTTAGGTACGGGCTCTTGATATTCTATTCTAGGAATACAATGATTCTTTGTATTTTCATACCAAAATCTTTTGTATGTCCAAATCTTTCCTACAACATGGAACCTTGCAGAGGTCAATGTTGTCAAAATAGCTCGGGAGTGGTGATGAATTTGATCTCCAAATAAGAAAGGAACTAGCTTGAAATTAAAGGAACCTTGTTCGGATTGCTGGTTCAACTGGAGTGATTAAGTCACAATAATTAAATCAGTAAAAGTCAAGAAAGGTCCAAAGAGACAACGAGAATTAAACATACGATTTTAAGTTTGATTCAATAGTATTTATAATAATCAATCACGTGAGGTAATTACATGAGTGATATATCATGATTGATAAAATACACAATATCTAGATCAATGGTCACTAATTGAATCCAACAGAAATTGAATTCGAATTGAGCATGCTCCATATAAAAATGCTTGCATTGGAGTGTTTGCTAAATATGTATAAGCAGAAAGAGCAAAACTATAGTATTTAAATATACATTTCACTTAAGTAACCACTTAGTAGTCATAATAACTTGAAAAGAATTTCATAATGACTAAATGACAATCTCCACTAAAATCTAGGTTATTAAATTAATGAATAAATCAGATCTATCCTAAGGTCAATTTTTCTCTATTAGCTGAGTGATATTTAGGTACAATAACATAACACGACATGAAGTAAAAAAATTGCACAAATTCTTGCAGCTTTTGACATGAAGATACAACAAGAATCATGCATTTACTCCCCTTATTAACATGTAGAATTCTTGTAAAAGAAGAAACAAACCATTGTTGGGGACAAGAGGCAATAACCACATGTTTCCCATGGAAAAAGAAACTTTTGGGGGGAGAAAAAGCTAAAACTAAAACATGGCAAACAACATTAATTTCCACAATTTGCTCTAAAATATTGGAACACAAAATTAAGAACTTTGGCTTTTGGCCCATCTTTTTCCCTCTCTTTTGAACCATTCTTGCATACATACTCACGTCCCAACTCGAGAATTTTGTGTTTGTACAACTTGTTAGTGAAGACTTTCCTTTTTTTTTTTCTTGGAATTTGTTTTATTAAAAGTTTCTTCATTCTTCAAATATACTTGTAATGTAAAGCTCTCCTTTGTTCCATTTTTCGTACGTTACAACTTAGTTTTACTTTCCAATATAAAAACAAAATATGCATATAAAATAAATGCTCGGGGTCTCTTTTTAAAAGGTGTGGGTAAAATCAAAGAATTTAACAATTTTCCTCCTTTAAATGCAATAATATCAGAGAACTAAAATAATAAAGTTCTTTTTTAACCCGCAGGTCTCCTTTGTTTTCTTAAAAATCCCATATACTAGAGTCAAAAGCGCAGGAGCCCCCCAAAAAAAAGTCCCAGAAAAAATTAAAAAAAGAACCAACAAAAAAAAAAAAAGAAACTTATATATATATATATATATATATTATTTATATGTTTTGGCACAAGAAGAAAATATGATATGAACTATCAATAATAAAAAAACAAATTCATAAAATCAGGTGCCTGATTTCTGAAATCAGAATTTCATTCATTACTCTGACTTTCCTAGTTCCCTCCAAATATGATTAATGACAAAGAGTGTGCGTATATATATATATTATTATTCACAGATAGAGTATGTTAAATGTTAAGCTCTGATGAACAAACAAACTATTGCACCATATCAAGAGACTTGTTTCCAGCCACTTCTTAGTTCCTTCCAAAATCATTTAATGTTTCTAATAACCAATAAATGGTGCAGTTTGCATGTAGTTAGCAAATTAGATAATTTACAGCCATTACAAGAGGCTTTTTATTGTTTTCTTCCTCCTCTAGTTCATCAGTTCTTCTCCACAATCGTCGTAGTTTTATTAAACTAATCCGTCTTAAACACTCAAAAAATGTTATCTTGTCAATGGTGTGTCTATGCATTTCTTGCTCTCTTCTTAGCATTTTCATCCACTAATGCCACATTAGAACATAGGAAGCGAATTATTTATCCGACCATCTATGTCAATCCATCAGGGGAAGGCAATTTCACAACCATCCAAGCTGCTATTGATTCTGTCCCTTCATACAACAAAAGATGGACTTGTATCCACATCAAAAAAGGCGTATACAGGTGAAGAACTAAACATCTTTTTGTTCAACCGATGACTTAGATTTTGTGCTGTTAAGATATTCTTGAGTTGTAATTTGGCCTAACTTGGTTATCTCCATTCTTGTAGAGAACAAGTCAGAATCCCTTATGATAAGCCATTCATCTACCTTAAAGGAGAAGGAAAGCGAAAAACGTATGTTGTTTGGGATGCTCATGATTCCATTGCAACAAGTGCTACCTTCACTTCTCAGGCTGATAACACAATTGCCAAGTGCATAACATTTGTAGTAAGAAGCTGACAAATTCTACAGATTGTTTCACATAACGGATGTGTATTAACGCACTAATGTACACGGTCCTGTTTGATAATGGACATACATTAGCCGATTCTTGAGCTCATATGTTGTTTTTTTTACATGATTTCAAACAGAATTCATACAACTCTCCTCCTAATGGTACCAGTAATCCAATGAGGACAGCAGTAGCAGCCATGATACAAGGAGATAAATCGGCCTTTTACAGATGTGGATTCTTTGGACTGCAAGATACACTGTGGGATGTCCAAGGTAGACATTACTTCAAACTTTGCACCATTCAGGGGGCAGTTGATTTCATCTTTGGTGCTGGCCAATCCCTTTATGAGGTAAGCAAGAAAAAAGAAAATTAATTCCCATCAATCTAAAATGATC
Organism: Paulownia fortunei; assembly: GCA_019321725.1. Taxonomy (NCBI): domain Eukaryota; kingdom Viridiplantae; phylum Streptophyta; class Magnoliopsida; order Lamiales; family Paulowniaceae; genus Paulownia; species Paulownia fortunei. Next base: position 5,240,447 of record CM033115.1, read on the forward strand.
AGAAAATTGATTGCTTTTGAATGATCAGATCAGGTTTTCAACTTTCTTTATTATCATGTCAATGAATTTATTGTTTTGATTCTTTATAGAGATGTACCATATCAGTAGTCGCAGGAGCTCTAAATGGAGTCCCTGGCTACATAACAGCTCAGGGAAGATCACATGCCCAAGAAACGAACGGATTTGTATTTAAAGATTGTAACATAAATGGAAATGGAAAGACATTTCTGGGAAGACCTTGGAGAGATTATGCCACAGTCTTATTTTACAACACATCAATGTCACAAATTGTTGTTCCTGAAGGATGGGATGCTTGGTTCAGCGTTGGCCGCGAGTAAGATTTATGATTATCTTGTTGTGCATACCTCCCTAGGCAGCATTTTTTTCCTAGTCTACTAGATTTAATATTATCTTCACACATACAATGGGAACTTATGCCACAAAGAGATCATCCTAAGACCATAAAAACTTAGTAATTGATCAAAAAGTCAAAGAATGTTCTTTTTAGATAAACAATACAACTTTTTAGTGGAAACAGCTTTCTGAACAAAACTCCAAGTTCAAAATGGTTACTTTTTAGTTTTACCAATAAAAAGTATACCATTTTTACAGTTTTTTAATAATTTAGGGACTAATTTATAATTTTTCCTTTTTTCTGTTGTTATGGTTTGGCGCAGTTCCCTTTAAAACTAGTCATTAAGTTAGGTAGACGATTATAAAAAATACTTTTAAAAGTTTTCTCATCTTTCGCTCAATTTATCGGTATGCATGTCAATCAACAAGTAATTGATATGTGAATTTTTTTTATTTTTTAGTACGCACACTACATCACTTATTAGTTTTACAAACTTAATAAACAGGTAGGACTAAAAAACAGAGTTAAATCATTACCTCAGAACATATAAACTTCTGTTAACCTTAAACTATTGTACTTATGAGAATGTTGTCAGAGATAATCCCATCAAGATCATTTCACATTTTGCTCATTGACTGAAGCTGGAGGATTTATTATCCAAAACAATTAAAAGGGCTCCTGTATTTTATCCAAATAAATATCTTCTCCCAATTTTATCTGTCAATTATATCCTATCTGCCACAATCTATATCTTTGTCAGAAATCTTCTAAATTGGACAATATTTTCAGGTACCAGCTAACCTTTGCTGAGCATAATTGTCGGGGTTTAGGTTCAAAGAGTTCAAGGAGAGTGAAGTGGGCAAAGAAGCTGAGCGAAAGGAAGTTGAACCACTTGACAAGCATTTCATTCATTGATGATGAAGGCTGGATGAGCAGGCTGGCTTTCAACATGTTGGCTGCTTAAAAGCTTTCTATTCTTGCCCATATACACCATGTAACATTGTTCAAAACCAAATCCTTTGGATAAATAGATGCCAATTTAGGCATTATTACACTGTGCTTAAAGAAAGAGCACATGAATGATGGAATATAACTGCATTATTGATTAATGTTTCTTTAATAAAATTAGTTCTTGGGAATATATTTCATGTGATTATTGCTTGATAAAAATAAAAACCCTCTAGATATAGAGGTGTGACAATTCCGCTCCACCACTTGTATCCTGATTATTGTTCTTAAAGTTGAGTTTTCTGTCTGCAGCACGAACAGACGATTAATAGAATTATGAGGTTGTCAGGAAGCCCCTTCAATATTTAAGCAGTAAGAATTCTAAAAATAATAATAATCAACTGAAAGCAAAAGATAAAGTGCGTATCTTGTAAATGAATATGAACCTCTTGAACCTACGAATTTATTTGAACTAAAATTAAATGTATTGAGTTAAATAAAATAAAATGATCATACCCATTAATTATTATTTTTTATTTTAAAAATTGATCGTTAAATAAGTAATTAAGAACTAATTCATTCATACCTATAAAACATTGTTTGGTTATAAATTTTGGAAGAAATATATTTGGGAAAGATCAAAACTTAGAAAATTTCAATGAAAAATCACTTTTTTCATTATTTTGCTTATTTGAACTCGATTTCTCAAATAATCTAGTTCAAAGGATAATTGATTTTCTTAATTAATGTTTCAACTTGACCAAGGATTAAAAGAGTGCTTAAATGAGCCTTTAGATTTATTCAAAAAACAATCTGAGGCATTGTTTGGTCAATGAGGGGAAAGGGGAAAATTGAGGATTTGAATATCTTTTGGGCTTTATATTTCTACTTTTCCACCCAACTTTCGATGAATAAAATGAGCTTCAAAAAGAGTTCTTCTACTTTACTTCCAATCCAACCCCTCCAACTATTCTCTCTAACCAAATATAGATATTTTCATTTATACTCCCTTCCCCTTATACTTCACTTTTCGACCAAACACACCATTAACAACAAGTAATTATAATAAAAATAGAATGTAAATTTATTGAAGGAATTAATGAGATAAAAAAATTATTTTAGGAAAATATTTAATTGTCAAGTTTATTGCCTAGATCTTAATATCTTAAACCACAAATATATTGGGTAGAGTAAAAATATAATTAATGACAAATTTCCACCCAAAAAATATACTTAATAAGTTTGTATTTTCCAATAAATATTAGAGCCGAGCCTATGGCCTTGACAACTCTCCATAATAATTTATGACAGATATAATCAATTTGAATTTTTATTTGCGTGTGCTTAAATTTTTATCACTTGATATTTGCTGAATTGTTAGCAAAAAATTAGAAAAAAATGAAAAGAATACATGAAATATTTACAAGGTTAGATATTAAAACACATTATCATATTTGTTTGAAAAAGATGTTAGTAAAAATCAAGCAATAAAGTAAATATATAATATGCTTAAATTTTTATTTGAACTTAGGCACAAATATAATATTCAATGGAAAAAAATGAAAGTAGAGTAAAATGGAGAGTGAAAAAAAAAAGATTATTTTAAATGAGCAATAAATAAATTTATTTAGAGCGCTCAAAATGTATTTTAGGGTAAAATTGGAAAATTATAATTTTAGTTCTGTATATTAACTCCAATAAGTTTTTAGCCCCATAAATTATTAGTCAATTAAATTTAATTCTTTATATTCACAGATTATTCAATTTTAACCCTATATAATCTATTGTCAATCACATTTAGTCCACTATCTTCAAATTTTATTAAATTTGAGGTCTTTAGGAAATATTATTATCTTTGTATTTCAAATTTAAAATATCATAAAATAATAACTTGAGATTATTTGGTTCAAATTATTTTCTTCACTTAAAATAATAACTTTAAATTATTTTTGGTTCATTTATAATTTTAATACTTTTATTGTATTATATTCTTCATATTATTACACGTGAAAAAATTAGAATCGCAATTAACCAAATAAAAGAATGCATGCCGATATGTGGTATTTGATATATAACATTCTATTTAAAAATTATACAACTAAAAATAAAAAACTAGAACCATAATTACTATACTTGAGTTAACTACCGTAAAACCTCTATAAATGAATATTATTGAGATTAAAAAAATATTATTTAAAAGAAATTATTTATTTATCAATAAACAAATAATTTATTAATTTATCAATAAATGAATAATTTATTTATTTATGAAAAGTTTTATGCTTCAATTACTTTTGTACATATACTTTTTATTTTATCAAAATTCATGCATGAGTTATAAATAAAAATAATAATGATATGTAGTCAAAAATAAAAATTTCGAAATCACTTGTAAAATTTAAGTGATTTAATATGGTAATTTTGTATTTTTTTTTTCATAGATGTTATTTTTTATCATTTTTGTGTTTTTTAATGTATTTTCAAGCCACTAACGGAAAAGATTCACCACAACAAAAAAAAAAGAAAGCAAAAAGATCCACAAAAAAGAGGAAATAAATAAATATCTTCCTAACATATGTTGTATGTTATTTCCCATCTTTTCTAGCACGCTTTAAGGCTTCAATATTTTGACCATAACTTTTGCTACAATTATTAGAACGATACTATTCTTGATGCTATAGAAAGTTGAGAAAAATTTGAAAAAATATAGATGTGTGCATGCTTTGCAAAAAAATTAAAGATGAGATTAAGTTCAATTTAAATACAAAGAAAAAATAAGAGACTTTAAATACATATTCCATACAAGAGTTGAATTGAGAAAAATAAAAGTTGTTAATAAAAACTCTTTAATGTTATGAATCATGTATTTGTTTTTTAATTATTAATTTATATTTTTGTTGGACCCAAAAATTAGAAAAAAATTATTATCTTATATACTTGGCGAGATTATTAATTTAGTATATTATCTCAAGTCGAAATTAATTTTTTATTATTATTTAAACAAAATTATTAATTTGACAGCCATTGATCTGAAATTTTGCTGTATGAGTTATATAAAATTATAAAGGTAAAAATATTTAATCACATTCTATTTTTCTTCATCATTTTATTTATTTATTTATTTATTTCTTCCTCTTCTTCCCCACTCAACCATCCCCTCCAAACACCACCAGTAAAACCTCACCACCCAAACCCCCACAACCCAACCCACCCGCTGAGCCCATTACCCCTCCCCCCCTCCCCAACGCACCCCACCACGCCCACCCAGCCCGCCGACCAAATTTACAATATTTCCTTTTTCTTATAATTATTGTAATTTATCTTATTAAAAATCTCAAGCTGAGTTAAATATAAATTTGATTGAAATTAAGTTGTGGGTTAAAAATTGCAATTTTTCCTTGGATGAATGATCAAATTTGATTGATTAGTAACGATTGAAAATATATCGCGCGTAAAGTACTTCACTGAAATTACATTTTTTTCGAATTCCTTTGTTCTTTTCCTTGTCTTCTAGAACCTGCTATCTGGGACTAAGAAGGGCCAATGGTGCAGAGGAATGTATTTTAGTAGATATGTAAGTTTGACCAATAAGGTTTCCACTTATCATAGGGTTCTTGTCCTTACATGCAGGAGGTTTGAGATAATTAATTTTAATCTTTTGACAAATCCAACCCTTAGCCATTAGGGATGCAAAAGGACAGGTTTGAAACAAATTTAGTCAAATTCGAAAGTCATCCTACTCCGAACCTATTCCGTCCCGCCTCCAAATCCAGAGGGTCCAAATCCGCTAGACCCATAAACCCATTATTTGTGAAAGTCTACTACTGTGTTTATCATTATTTTGTTAAAAATTGATATTGCTATTTAATCACAGTTAAAATTTACATCCCTAATCAATCAAATAAAAATACAATGATCATTTGTGGAGTGTGTGCTCTAAATTTTGATGGCCAAATGACGTACAATGGGAGGCCAGAGTGTCCTGCTCTAAATTTTGATAGTCAAATGACGTACGGTAGTGGCCAGTGGGAGGCCATGTTGGGTAGTATGGCTCGAATCAAGCCAATGATTATACTTATAGAGAAAGCAATGTAACTCGTCTAAAGAGTGCAAGAAATGCGGTGGTGGTAGATGGGAGGCATTGATAAGGATCGAATGCTCCAACGATGATTATCAGATCCAAAGGTGAGTCAAGCGCAGTCAAAAGATTGAAAAGTCACCAATGGTGGTCGGGTCTCCGATGGGTGCAATGGGAGGCGTAAAGACAAGGCAACTATCTTCAAGAGAGACTTGAGACGAAAATAAAAATCCAAAACAAGTTATAACTACTTAAATATACGATGTAAATTTAAGGTGGATCCAATAAGACCTGTTATCCTATTACTTGCATTAAACCTAATTGATTTTTAAAAATGAAAAGCAATTGCGCATCCCAATACTTATTTAAAATTTCCAAACCCAACCCTTTCCGATGGATTAAAAATTTATCCAAAATTATTGTCATCCCTATTTGTCTTCAACTCTTTGTGAATTGATATCATAATTTTACGTGGGCAATGGACTAAAAGTGTAAAAAGTTCAAATTTAAGAGATCAAACTTGCAAAAAGTTCATACTTAGGGGAACGAATTCAATTAGTGGCAAAGATAAAGGACTAAAAATGTAATTATTCCTAGCAAGTTTCCTAAAATCGTCATGCGTAGGCTTATAAGTTATCCACTTATACAGAGTAGACAAAGTGGTTCTAGTATGACTCCTAAGAAATGCAAATGTGTGATACCCACGGACATAATAAATAAGCAAATAACAAATAGAACTGCAATTTTCCATTCTTCAACAAAAATGACAATACCTCTGAGTTCACAGTTTTTCAGTTGGAATACAACACTCGATGCACAAGCAATGACTCAGAGGAAACTCTTCACCGATGTATCAGCCGCTATAACTCTTCAAATGTGAGAAAAGAATGTTTATGTCCATCAAAAGCAGCTCAAGCAATACTTATGCCTTCTATAATTTGCCTCTAGTTGTTAGTCTTCTATGTTGATTAGAAGCAGAACCTGAAGAACTGCTTCATCCGAGTGCTCTCATTCATATCAACCACAAACATGCGGACCACATGATCTCGTGGATCTGCAATATTTGCCCTGAACTTAGCTGAAATTAGTTTCTTTTCAATCCAAAGCAAGATAGGAGAAATGTCTTCTCTTAGAGGCACTTGTGGTTCCTTGAAAATAAATGAATGTGGATTTATGGCTCCCAGCTATCTATTTGATATTATGTGTAGGAACACTCAGATAGAACTTAGTGTTCTTGAAATCATCCAGCATCGGATTGTATCCATCCTTGGTTCTTGTCTTGGAGGGAAGACCAAATTCTTCCATGAAAGATGACGTATCGAGCTAAACCAACATAGCAAATATAGGGAGGGGAAGACAGCAGTTAGCATCAGGTATTCAGCTAAAAATACGAATCACATTACCTATAAAGTGAAGGAAGTAAAGTAATCAGATCTACAAATCGATTTTGCATAGATTTCATTTGATCGGCATTTCGTAGCAAACATGCATTTTTATCAGTTTCATATAAAACAATCAATTTCATGGCAAATGGTTCGTATAAATTACTAAAAGACTTCAGCTAAAGCTATTTCTTGGTGTAGACAGGTTATTCTATCCAATTCAGGAGTAAAATGAGAATGGTAAAGGTATAACACAAAAGTATATACCGGCTCACTAAAAATCAATTCAACATTAAAGAAGATTCATATGACTGAGTGGTTTCACTGCCTGGATTAGTTTGATGTGCTCCCTATGTCCCAAATTTATTGCTCTCATCTCCTTTTTGAGATGACCCAAAATAAGACTCCATTTCATGAAATAAAATATATTTTTCAAAATTATCCTCTTAGTTAAGATATAATGTGAAACCAGTAATTCTCAACCATTGCTTTGAAGATAGTATAAAATTACATAAAGCTTACACTTTTCAACTCTCTTCTGATGTTTCGCATCAGGTCAAACTAAGCCCATTATTTTGGGACAGAGGGAGTCATAATATATAGCTCAATAAAAAAAATTCATCTACCTTTGCCTTTTCCCCTTGATAAATCAACTCAGCAAACATATGGCATAATGTACACTTTTGATAATAAAAAAAAAATACGCAAGGTAATTTTGTACTTGATACAGAAAAGTTACATATACTCAAGAATAAAGTATTTAATCTGTTTTGGCTTTTTGCACTTCTGAGCACTTATATTTGTATTGTTACCAATCTGGACTGTAAATGGCCTATATAACGGAACCAAAATTATCACAAGTGCAGATGAAAATTGAGAGTTTGATTACCTAAAATGGGCATACATATTCAGCATCACTCTTAAAACCTTTTATTTACAAAATTTCAGACCATCTTAAAATCCCTTTTTCGATAGTTTATTGAGTAATGAGTTTCTGTCTGAATATCTCAGGCAAATAAACTATCAAAATTTGAAAAAGTCCAATCAGAATTATAGCCAGCACAAAACAGTTACCATTTACAAGCATTGTCAGACTACAAGATGAGAAATTACCGTAAGTGTCCGCCTCTTCTTTCCCTTCTTGGAAGAATTATCTTCATGTGGCTTCAACCATCCAGAGCAATAATGATCAATAAGTTCCAGAAGCCAAAAGTCCGTTGGAAAAAATATATCAGCATCACCCTGTGGAGGAAAATACTGGGGCATCAATCAATAATCAAAGGTCATAAGAATTACTACTAAATTCTTCTGATAATGACTATAACATCAAAAATAAAATAGACAAAAAAAGATACTTGAGTAAATGGATTTGAATTAGTCATATATTGTTGCAATTCTTCCCACTCATCACAAGCATCCTCACATAAAAACAAATTTTAATTGACCTTCAGCTCTAAAAGGGCAAATGAATAGATAGTAAACCTTTACTGAAGAGGATAAAATATTTACATTTGTTCTTGAAGATAAATCATTACTAATGATGAGCTTTTTATTCACATCCTCCGAGGCCTAATTGACGAAAATTGATTTTCGTAGCACTTACTTCCACATAGGACCTTGTTCGCTGATTTTTAAAGTAGACCGACAGACTCCTCTCATATTAATGATGCTCATTAAGTTCAGTATCATACAAACTAATACCGGATGATAATTCCACCAAATATACATGAATGATTCCACGTGCAAGAATATCAGCTATAAATAAATAAACCTCATTAGTTTGACACCCATATTCAATTGCAGTAGCGACTGTAAGCTCTCAGCCTCCAATAGTTATCAGCTAGCAAAAACTCAGGAAAACTTAAAAGTCATCCCATTAACAATAACCACTACCTCCCACGTAAAATGACTATAACCTTCATAGGCATCTATCTTATCCTTTCAGTTTCATCCTTCAATGATGTAACTTTTCTATCATATTTTGTTAAGTTTCAACATATTGCATAAGCTCCCATATGATTTCAATTGCAAAAGGAATGTGCACTAGTTAGGTGAGAAGTTCCATACTAACATGACAATCAGATAAAGGCGACAGTGGAGACAGAGAAACAAGAAACAAAATAAACCTTCGCGTCCAGATAATTGTTGTGATCTGAGCTATTGCCATCTTTCTGCAAAGAACAAGGACAAATTGCAAATGAACTTCATAGACCATCTTCCACATTCAATTTCTTTCTTGATCAGATTAAGATACAATGGAAATGTGGAAATAAAGTAAGCTTTTCACTAGGAAACATTCCACAAATCGAAAGAGAGTTGGTGATTGCATTGATTGCTAAAGAGTCCTTGAAAGAAAAAATCTTTCAAGAGCAAACAAAAGATGCAATCCAACATTCCTTATCTCGATATTGTATAATCAAGCGTCTTACAAGAGTCAAGAGAACATAGACAATCAAGTAATGATTCAAACCCAAAGAAATACACATCACTAAATTGACTTCTATTCTTGGTTCTTGGTGACTAATTAGGGACAATTAGGGACCATAAATTCATGAGTTTTAAGCTCTGATACACATTATATAAAGTTTAATCTAGAACTATCCTTCTAAACAAGAGAAGATTGTGTTTCTTCAAGTTATTCAGAAAAGGAATAATCATGTATTGAACTTATCCAACAAGTTTATAATGTAACACTAAAAGACATACTGATAAAGACGGCTAACTGTTTATTTTTTTGAGATAAGCTTTCTTTCTATCTTTCTGTTGTTAGTCTTCAACTTATATTGTTAGTGAGCCTCCTCATTAGCAAATCAATAAACCTGAAGGACAGGCAAGTTTTGGATGAGGGAACAGCCTTATAAGATTTTAAGTTGTGAAAAGACATTCTTACCTCTTTGGTACTGATGGAATTCTGTGAATAAATTGAATATCAATGCTTCTGTATGAGGCCTCCCGTAACAAGTCAAGAGTTTAGAAAGGTTCCTATTCTTCTTTTGAGAATATAGGCAGGAGATCTGACTTCTTAGGATGGAATGAACAAAAGTTGTCTTTTGTCTAAACTATTTTTCCAGATATGCCATGCTGGCGTTTTAGGTGCTAGAGGAATGAGATTATCTTATTTAAAATGAATTAAAAAAGAGAAAACAAAACATTGGGGTTTTGTGATAGTTTTCCTTTAATAGTGGCATATTCAATAGCAGAAATTTGGCAGAAAATGTAGTATAAAAGGCTCCTCCTCACATTGCTGTCTGCTAGGTCACTAAGCGAACCTATACGATGCATCAAAAATGAAAAAAGATTTGAGGAAGTTATCCTTAATGCATTAAGAAAAGTTGAAAAACGTGCCATAAAGCAATAGCAACGCATTTCTTGTACCTTGCTTGCAACCAGAGGAGCTCGTTCACCAGGTATTCTTACATCAGGAAGGTAACTGAAATCGGATGCAATCAACGACATCTTTGGTAAAGCACCATGTAAAACTTGTAGAAGTTTCTGCACATTTCAGTATTGTATTACTGCATAAATATATACATCTCGTAAGAATTTGGCAAACTTTTTTCAATAATGTCTTACTAAACAACCGGTTGGTAGCCAGCATCTTCGAGGCCTTGGAAAAATTTTAGCCAAAATACTCTTGGCAACTGAACCTGCCATGGTTCCACGAGTACTACCATCTTTTGCCAAATCCAGGATCTCCATGCAACTTGCAATTAATGGATCTTCTAGAGGCTTATACAGCTCAAAGAGTTCTGGCCTATTGAATAACATAGGAATATGAAACAGAAAATCATGGAGGACCTTCAATACCAATGCAATATAAATTTCCAAAAGAAGAACCAAAATAAGTTCCAGGAATAGAAGATAATTCTAAGTCAAAAATTAGCCATGGGATTATGGAGTCCCAGTGTGAACTAAGGTTGGAAAGGCAGAGTAAACTCAGATTTGAGAATTAACATCTACGCTCAGTTCCAAGAAAAACCAATTGTTAAGCACATTCGGAAAAACCAATAGAAGATTTAATGCCAGTAAACATAATTATTTGAATTTGGATAGGGCCAACCTCGGTAGAATAACAGTGTGGCAATGCACTGGGAAAGATATTACAGGACAAACCCTCATCTACAGGATAACCAATCATGGTTAGAACTTCATACTGTAAAATTTTTATAATTTTTTCTTCCCAAAAGCCAAAAGAAGTTCCTTAATTGGTAGCACCTCATGCTAATCACACTTGAAGTTGAAGCACATGCTAATTTTGTAAGCATGATCAATATGGTTATATGATAAGTTTGCCGTGCAATTATTTTATATCAGTTGAGTAATAGTTTTGTGAAGGATAATAATCAACCGTAGAACTAAAATTAAGAATTTCCAATATATGAGTCATTTCTAAATATTATGACAGATAACAAACAGAAAAAAATCTTAGTGCTTCCAATTACTGCGGTTTTCTTAGTAAAAACTCAGTGGTCTGCTTGTTTTTATGCATGGACCAGAAAGTAAGGAATCATTTTCTCATACACTTATGTCCAATTGCTTGATGCAGAAAACTCAGGTCATATTAAGATGTTGGTACTCTTTATGTGTTTTATACAAATAGGTAGAAAGAAATTATGATAAACATCAACTTAAGGAAGTTTAGTCCCCGGAGAGATCATTTGGTTGAATCAATGTTTATTAACAAGGATTCAATTGGTTGACTCACAAAAGGGTTTGTGGGTAAAAATGGTTTTGGGGGGATAAATAGGTTTAAAACACAACTCAGTATTTGGCCTTCTCCTCCCCAACCCTCTTTGACAAAAGCATACAAAATGTAATTTGGCCTATTCCTTCCCAAATGGGATCACTTCATCATATTTTCATCATCTACAGGAACTCATTTTCTATTATCTTCTTTCATCACTTGAAGGAGTTGGGGTTAACGAAGTTTTTGTTGAAAGCTTTAATTCCCAAGTTGGACACTTCGATTAGCATGTTCTTGTTCAACTTGAGGGGGAGTGTAAACAATCAAGCTTTGATTCTTTGACATAATTGTACGATCACAACAATACATATCTAATCCATTGTTGGATATTTCTGATATTATATAATTTGATTTTGGCATGATTTCCTCTATTTATAATTATTCACATGTGTAATTCACCTGTATAACTAATTGATTATTGCAATGCAATATCAAAAAAGAAAAGTAAGAGTTTTATTCCTTTGCACATTTTGTCTATGGACGTAGGTCAAATTGCTGAACCACATTGTTGATTTCTCATTCCTCTCTCTCTCTTCATTTTCTCACTATAATTCAAATTTAACAAATACAAATCACTTTTGACTCACAAGAGAAAAGGTGGCGACTTGCAACCCATTTCCAACCTAATGCAACTTCAACCCACCCCACAAACTTGTCACTCCTATATCAAGGAAAATGCAGCATGAAACCATGGGAGTGTCAAAGTCAAGAAAGTTAATAAGCAAACTTAGATACATCACAACATATTGCACCAATAGCTTACCTGTCTTGTCTCTTTTCAACCCACACTTCCATCCAAGATGAGACTTGATTCTTAGAGTATATAAGATCATGTGGAAGATTATCAAGAACCTACAAAGAAGTAAAAAGGCATTTGATAATTACAAGTTAAAAAGATGTAGTTTGAACTGATACATGGTAAGCTTGTATTCTAAATAAGGATTTTTCATGTCAACAGTGTGAATACAGACAACCCACAATGATTCACCAGTCAATTTCTGATGTTGGTGACAAATGTATACTATACATAAAAGAAAACGTAAAATCAAGGACACCACAACCAATATACCTCTAGCATTATAACCCAACAAGGTTGTTGCTCGTGACCTGTTCCAATAAACGCAAAATTCAGATTAAGTTTTGGTCCCCAAAACACTTCTACACTTCATGATATATGTATATAGTCTGAACACAATTTGACACAAGTTTGATGAGAAAGAATATTGTTTTTGAGAAAAGTAAATGAAGTAAAGTATGCAAAAGTAACAGGTATAAGAAAAACCCTGCAGAAATAAGGCCATCGTACCCCATCCATTTGGATCAGCAGCATCACGACATTCTACCCTAAACTTTGCCAAGTGACTATCTACTTCTCCAACAGTTTCTAGTTGTTTTTTGGCAAGTGAAGAACTGATTTCTACTGAACTGCAATAAATTAAACGATTATTATTATTTCTAAAGGAAAGTATCTTAGAAGAATACATATTATCCAATTGAAATTCCACCATAATGCAATATAAGCTGCTCTAGAATTTCTAAAGCCAGCTAAGATGCCAAAAGGAAAAAAAAAAAAAAAAAATTGACTTCAAGTTCAAAATGGTTAAAATTTGAAGTTCACTATTTCAGCTAGATCTCCGTTGAATTGGTTCTGAATAATTGAAATTAAACATATATGATGAATTAGCTAAGGCTTCATCCCCTTGCATTGATATTATAGTCAAGTATGCTGAAGCACGTATTCTAAAACAGAACTAGTAAAATGGGCATATCTAAAATCTTCTTTAAAGACATTTTATATCAAAAGCATTTTAACATCGGTACAGTTAAAAAATGGACCAGCAAATTACATACACATAAGTCATATTATCATAAACTCTTGTGGGTGCATTCAATTTTAGGTAATCCATTACACCCTTTGCACATGTTCCTGATCCACCTCCAATCTCATATATCTGAAAAAGAAAGTAACAAAAGAAATATGTTTAAGTTTTAGCTCAATTTTAGGGGAGGAAGGACATAGAAAACTCATAATCAATATAATCACAAGCTGGATTTCTATTATTCCAGAGATTGCGAAAATGGAAATGTACGCAGATTAGATTAAAAAGTCCTACCACACCTTGTCAGAAAACATATTATCGCAAATATGGTACAAGTTTCTATGTTCACAGCTACTAAACAAATATTGTCAAAATTCTTTGACAAGAATCTATTGAAGTAAACAAATAATTGTGATTCTGAGGGATCAAACTCCATTCGCAGTTTATACATATTGAGATAAAGTGTACTGAGAAGATGAAATGCATTACTAAAGAGACCTAACACGTGGAAACCAGGAGGGTAAAGATTATGATGAGGGGAGTAATGACGAAAGAGAACATGGAAAATCATGATTTTCTGGATATAAAAATCAACATTTAAAATTCATAAAAATCAATTTCCATTGTTCATTATTGGATAGACGGACGGGGATAAAAGAGTGCTGGTATTCCAAAACCAAGACTGCCTTCGCCATTCAAGCCACTGCCTTTACTTCTGAGCAGCTGAGTGTCTTACCAATGGTAGCATGGTTGTAATGGATGAACCTTTGGAGAACATGCCAGGCTACTAACACTCCAAGTAACCAGAAATTGTATCAACTATGACTAAATTTTCAATCCCAGAACATCATAGGCCGCAATCTTAAACAAATACTCCCTCCGTCCCTTTTTTAATTATCCAGTTTGACGACATGGAGTTTTATATGAGAGTTGAAAAATTGAAAGTTCTGTGTATTAATGCCTTCAAAAGTAGTAGTTAAAAGTTAGTGGTACCAAAACAATACCCAAAGTGAGAGGGTATTTTTGAGGGGGGAAAATCCATTTTAGGAAAAGGAGCTTATTTTTGGGACGTCCGAAAAAGGAAATGGAAGTGATGAATGTGGGACAGAGGGAGTCTCAGTCAAGCTCATTTAACAAGTGCACAAACCCAATTTCTGCAATAATGCTGCAAATAAGCATGTAAATGCCCACACTTCTATCAGCTTAATGTGCAGACATCACATGATATGACCTTTTACTGTTAGTCCTATAGTCAGGATTAACTCAAGTTACAAAAAGTTTAGCCAGACTCCCACAAGCAAACAAGTTGAAGATTCTAATGAGCAAAGCTAGGAGTCTAGAGATTATGCTGAGGCAATAGGCCTGCAGACACATACACAATCATAGCTCAACTCTGGAGCCATTCAAATTTATTTGATTACAAAGACAAGAAACAATACATAAACAAACAGAATTGATAGGTCCATGTTTCCCAATGTAAATATGCAGCATAACCACATCCGCATATAAAGGATTCCTGCAAGTTACGTGAGTTCTTTACTAGTATTAATACTGTTTATCATGTTTCATGGATGCTATCTCTAAACCAGATCGATAAATAACAATGTCAAAAAACATTATAGTAAGCAACAGTAAGTTTAAAAGCTATCAGCATATACAAATACATAGCATTCACAAGGTGGTATGGCCAACCAGAAAACTCAAGAACTTACTTTCAGTGGGACAGAGAGGTTAGCAGTCCGCATAATTGCTTCAGCTATTCCGTGGGCATACCAAGGCTGCAAATGATAAAAGAATATGTGACGTACAAGCAAAGATAAAGATGAGAAACAAAAGCAGAAGGCAAAGGAGTTTTTTTAATTATTATTATTTTTTTAAGTACAGGAAGAAGGTATACAGATAGTACCAAGGCTCGAGATAAAATTAAACCTCAAAATTATATGCTCACCTCAAGTTAGTTTGGGTTTTTTTGGTGGTGGGGGGAGGGGGGGGGGGGTGCTCCTGTTGAAGCAAAGAAACATCATATGCCATCATAAAAATTCAGCTTAGTGGAAGTAAATCCATAATTTTAGCAAAAAAAAATCATTTTCAAGGTTTGCTTACCAATGCAATATTTTCGCCTAGCTAAGTTCAAGAATTGGATTGGACATGAAAACATGTATACTGTTAATGAGCTCCAACCTCACGCCTTAGCTTTTTCTTTAGAAACTTTTTAGTAATTTTATAGTTGGTTGAAGATTTGAATGTTAGGATTAATTATAGGATCTGATTTGATTGATAATAGGACATTATTTTACAGATTTTATGGACTGTTATAGTTTCCATAATAGAATAGGATTAGCACTGATTTATTGCTTTATTTGTAATTGATTTTGTAATTATAGGTATGAGTCAAACCTTCCTAGAATAGATTGATCAAACCTGTATATATGTTTGTATACTCCTTTGATTGATATACGATTTTAAATAGAGATTTTTTCTCTATATAATTCCACTAAGAGACTCAGCAGATTACAAGTCCCATATTTGGTCGGTCCTAAGATTTCAGTCAATCATCGATTGGGTTACCTTAGACCATGTATTAGATTTGGCATTGAAATATCTGAACAACACTAAATTGTGGTGCTACTACACATAGTTATTCATCACATCATCACATACAGATACTTAGCTGCAAAAACCAAGCTAGAGTGTGGCAGCAGCAGAGGGAATTGATTTGTCTGATGTGATCAAAAGTATGTCATGAGCAACTCAAGCCAGAATATCATGGTAAGGAATAAGGACAGGGACGATTGTAAACAAGATGAGAATAAAGATCGAACACATTTGTTAGAACACATTATTTTCGTCAGCAGGGGAAAAAAAAAAGAAAAATAGAATGAAAGAAAAGAAGAGACAGAGAGGCAAATTAAGTTGTATAGATTACATAAAGGCAGATCAAGTATTTGCATTTGGAAATAATTGAATATTAACTAAAAACTAATTAACATGTTTCATTTTTCCTAACTGATTAAGCAACTACAGCTCCAATTGAAAAAATAAATTTTAACTCATGAGATACAGCGCAAAATATAATTAAAATTATTAGAAACTTATATGAAATGTGAAAGTCATTTTAATACTTGCAGCCAATCTTGCTAATGGGAGGGTTTCCAACTGAATGATTTGTTTACAGAAATACAGAGGTACTTTTACACAGGTGCTTCTCCACATTTTCAGCCACCTTCAACGATTAAATAAGCGAATTGAAATGATTGAAACTTCTGCATCCCAAGCTTCTCTAGTAATGTACCTTAAAAAGCTCCACTGGAGTAAACCATGATATATCACTCTGCTTGTAGATTGCATCCAGGTGCTTTATATAAGCTTTTCGGCCTGAAAATTTGTTTTATGATTTGAACGGCGAAAACTCAAAGATAATCAACAACTTCCAGACGAGCAATCATAAAACTTTGTAATGGTGTAAGCTCCCTTTATCTTAAAGAGAAATTAAAAGATATGACAATTAAGTAACATATGACACCGGAAGCATGCAAAACCAGCTTTTATAAACAGGCTCCTTCCAACAGAATTTCTGCATTATGTTACTACTTTTTTCACTTTCTATGTTTCCATATACAGAATTTTTATTTCAAGGCCAAAAGTATCTTCCATTCTGCCAAAAAACATAGCTAAATAAGCAATACTTTTAAAGGATCCTCATCACGAAAGAAAAGTAACCAATAGTTTCACAACAAGCAATACTTTTAAAGTTGATCTAGGCCCTCAGTTGAAAAGAAACATAGCTAAAGATCAAAGTAAGCAATACTTTGAGTTGAATTCAGAACTGACAATCCCAAAAAAGTGTTTAACAGCTCCTACGACATTGAATCTTCCTTGGGCTCCCACTCCTGACACAGAAATTTCAGTGACATCTTGCTCCCACTAATCACCTGAATTATTTCACCATTTTTTTATATATAAAATCTTCATAGAACACATCTGATTTATGTTATCGAGACCGTTGGATTACCTATGAGATAAAGGTAACCAATGACCCATAGGCTCCAGCCAAACTAAGTGATATATGAATTAATAAAGTGTTCTTACCCAAAAAATAAATAAATAAATAAAGTGTTTCTCCTACAAACTACTTGTATACTAGGAAAAGTTCATTAATTATAGGGGAAATCAGAAGGAGATAGTAACAGCCATTAGAAATGCAAATGGTCTCTTGCAATGAACATCAAGAACTGTTATCCAAATCATTGTCAAGCTACGAGTACAGAAATTTTCTCATAATTTCTAATCAAAATGCTCCCCTTTTAACATCAATTCTATTCCTCCCAACAAAATCATCTCAATAGAAGCTCAATTAAGCTGCCAGAGAAAATAACACTTAAAAACCTTGCTTAGCATCAAAGCTTCAATTCCACAACACACCTAGCACTTCTTACTAAACAAACATTCAACTAATAAAGTACAAGAAATGATAACAGCAATTCCATTTCAATGAAATAAATCCAATTGAAAATAATAATCCACAAACATGAAAGACCATGTCAACTACAATTAAAGAAAGAATTGAACAACCTTCGAGCTGATTGAACTTAATGCTTCTGTCAAGCACTCCAACTGAGCCCCATTTTTGAGAAAAATACCCGTGTTCCGGATCATACAAAGCCTCATGAATAAAATCCCTTACCTTCACCCATAAATGAATAAATAAATAAATAAACAAGAAAGATCAAAACTTTCAAAAATCGCATGAAAAAAATCAATTCTTTAGTCACAAGGGTATGTAACATATACAAATACACACACACACACACACACAGGGAGAGAGAGATTACAAGAACTGGGGATTCACCAACAATGTTTGTGGAAAAGTAAGCCGGAGAAAATGGGGTCACTGTAAAATAAAAATTCTTGGAGTCAGATAATCCACTGAAGAAAATGTGAATTGACATATAAGCAATAATTTATATATGTATATACTTAGAGAGAGAAAGAGAGAGAGAGGGACCTTTAGAAGAGAAGAGAAAAGAGGAAAGGGGTTTGGAGGAGGCAATGCGAGCGGCCATTTCTGAGCTGTTTGAGCTTTTTTTTTTTTTTTTCTATTTTTTGGCTATTTTATTCGGAGTTTTATAGCATCCCCTGTTTTTCTGGTATAGTCTTCAGCTCTTTTTCTCTAATTCTCAGCAGGGCTTTATTGACAGGCAAGGAAATGACAGATATCGCGACTTCGTGTGGTTTACCTGAAGTTTGTATAGCGATTTTGGAAAAGTTAGATCTGAAGATAGATATTTTTGCCCCAAACATTGTATAGTTTTTGGCTCAAAGCCCAACATATAAAACCTTGGACTTGGTTTTAAATTTCTGTAAAATATTGATAAGATATAATTGGGATAGAGCTAAGGCCTATTTGCTAGGTAGGATATGAGTTGGATTGATGAGTTTTCCAATATAATTTTTTATTTATTTTAAAATAGTCTGGCCTAAAAAAAAATTTTGACCAGACATGTAATCCACTCGCCACTTAAATTGTGAATCATGCCTAGATTGATAAGATATAACTGGGATAGAGTTGATGCCTGTTTGCTAGGCAAGATATGAGTTGGATTGATGAGTTTTCCAACTTTATTTATTTTAAAATAGTTTGGCCTATGAAAAAATTTCGACCCGACATGTGTTCCACTCAACACTTAAATTGTAGATCATGTCTAGAAGGTGTGATGCACAATTCAAGTGAAGAGTGGACTATATGCCGGGCCGAGACTTTTTCATAGGCCAAACTGGTGTGATCCATAATTCATAATTTAAATCCACATTATATTAAATTATAAATGAACGAAGATACTCCTCATTTATAAGTCAAAATTGGAAAACCCTAATATGCTATTTTCTTCATTAAATCCCACATAACTTCAAGAAAGGGAATGGTGCAGCAGATACCCTTGCAACTTGGGCATGCAATGAGAAGATGTCTAAAATATTCGAGCTAGAAAACTTGTCGAAAGCTGTTAATGGTTTTGTAAGAGTAGACATGTTAAAGTTAGCCTTATTTAGATTTAAGAATATAAGGGGACGATTAATATGAAGGAATGAAATTAGATAGGGAATGAAATGAAATTAAGAATTGAATGATATGAGTATAGTATTTACCACGCTTGATATATATAAAGAATGAAAAATGAATTGAATTGTCATTCCTTGCAGGATGCTAATCTCATAATTGGTAATTATAAATAAATAGTAGAAATGGAATAAAATTATTTTTGATTACTAAATTACCCTTTAGTAGAATTTTTTTGGAATAAAATTATTATTTGATATATTGTGCATAGTGGATGTGTTATGATTGTAGTCAATGTTTATATATATATATATATATATATGTGTGTGTGTGTGTGTGTGTGTGTGAATATAGATAAAACCTCACACTAATATAAATATTTTTTTATTAAAAAATCAATACATAAAATTATTTTATATTCTTTTTTATTATTTATTGAATTGAGATAAAGAGTTGAAAAAGTCAATGTAAAAAAATAAAATATTTTTTTTTTGTTCTATTTGATTAGGAATATAATGGGTCCTTGTATAACTCAAATCGCTCTGAACCTATCTCGCTTGGGGCAAGTTTTGAAACCACAAATGGATTTTGAAGTGGGTCCCAAGTTTTACTTTTAAGATCCCCAACTCGATCCCTTAAAACGTTACATATATTTTTTGATTTATTATGTATGTATTTATGTGATGTATATATATATATATAAAATATATATATGTGTCTTATATATACTTATAAAAAAATATAAATATAGTACTCTTATAAATTAAAATAGTAATATAAAGTTAATAAATAGTTAAATATGTAAAAGTAATAATTATATTTAAAAATTTAATTTTTTTAAAATTAAAACAGGTATTTATAGGTTAAATGATTAGTTATTTATTGATAATATTATTTTCTCATAATTAGAATGTTATGATTATATTATTTTTTTAAAAATATTTTTAAAAATCAAACCTTTTTGATTTATTCTTACATTTTACGTACAAGCATTATTGAACTCTTTTGAATTAATAAACAGGTAGGAGTTTGTCTAAACCCCAACAGAGGCATAGGTGGTTTTTGTTAAGATATTTATGTATATATATAATATTAATAATGACGGGCAAGTTAATCTGTTGGTAAACACATTGCTTCTATGACCTAATTGATTATAAGTTCGAGTCACATGAAGGGAATTAGTCAGTAACTTCCTTAATATATATATATATATATATATATAATGTTAGTAATATAAATATCAATAATATATTATAAAATATTTAAAATACTAATAATACACATAAATATATATTTATATAAAATATGTATACTTTGAAATATATTTGTAGTTATTTATCAAAATAATATAATATTTATAAATATATTATTTATATAATTCATATGTATAATATTAATAATATAAATAATATTAATAATATATATTAACATGTTTACAATACTAATTCTAATATTATATCATAAATAATAATATATATCTATTTATATTATAAGTAATATAAATTAATATGAATATAGTTTTATATACTTACTTATATATGTTGTAAATATATTTAATTATATTTATTTATATATTTATAAATATATTATTAACATTTATATTATATTAATATTAGTAATATAAATATCATTAATATATTATAAAATATTAAAAATATTAATAATATACATATAAATATATATTTTCCAAACTATTCATATAATTAATATAAAATATGTATACTAAGAAATATATTTGTATCTATGATGTAAATAATATAAATTATATAATTTATATAAATAAATATATAAATTGTGAAAACATACATAAATATATATAAATATATGTTTCTATTTATAAATATATATCAATATATATTTAATTTTGAAGGGTAAGATTGGCTTTTCATAATGTATCATACATAATCTATATGTCCAACCAAATAATGCTTATTAATAATTTGTTGAATATCAAGCCTATTAATAAACTTTATCAAACATGAGATATGATGCTATCAATACACTATCTTCACAAACACATCCTATTTCTAATTTATTTCTTCATATACCATCAAGTCTAGCAAACAAGCCCTAGAGTATATTCCAATTGTTCATTCTTTTAGTAGAATTTGAATTCAATACCTCTTAATTTACATTCAAATTGTTTAATTTTTATTACATCTACCTATGTATATAAAAAATATTTGTTTAATACTCTTTGGCTATGTTTGGTTATATTTTGGATGTTTGGGGGATAGTATCTTGGGGAATGTGTTTTGAGAGAATAAAGAAAAAATGAAAGTAATGTTTATTTTATATTTTGAGATGAGATAGTTTTTAGTGTAGTAGTCATGTCATGTCAGATTTTGTTGGATAAATAATGATGTAAAGATTAGATGATGTATATTGATTTTATTGTAATGATGGGATGATGTATATGTATGTAATTATATAATTGTATATGTTGGAATATAGATATGATTAAATAAAAGCGATATATATATATATATGTATATATATATATAAGCCAAATTATTTTTAATGACAAGATTTATATATACATATATAAATCTTGTCATTAAAAATAATTTGGCCTTGATAAATATTATAAATAGTAATAAACTAATATATATTTGTATTTATATTAGATCTATATGACTAGTAAATTAATTTCATATGAAATATAATTTATTTATATATTGATGCTCGAATATTTGATTTGTAGTAATATTGATTTCTTCAACTAAATTTCTTCAACTTATATATCAACTTAAAACAAAATAACTATAACCTGTCAATAAGCATTTAACTTCAACCAACATAATATAATTTTACAAAATGACATGATGCAATTCAACATTATAATGAAGAAATACAAATCCTAAGTACGAAAGTTGCAATTAACATAAAGCTAAGAAAATAAAATCTTAACCATAACAGTCAGCATAAACACTAAAATGACAAGTACTAGAAAGATGCAACAACCGCATACAACCAACATCACGGCATGTGCAGGGTTGGTTGCTGCTGTGTGCACATTCAGTGAACCAAAGGCTGGAGATGTAGCAGTACTAGTGGAGGTCAGTACTGTGGTGATCTGGGTAAAGTGGTCGCATGAACTACCAACGTCCAAACTTGTGTAGGAGGTAAGAGGAGTAGTAGATGAGGCAGCTCTCCTCAACAACTCAACTCGGCGTGCAACCCATGTATCAATCCACATAAAGTGACATTGATGATCACCACTGATAGGACATGCATAGAAAATTGCTTGTAGTTGGCTTTATTCCTTGCCATACGGATGACCATCTTGCCAGTACCACATGAGCACAAAGGATGCTCTGGAACCGTCATCTTACTACTAAATGCATTAAGATTGTTATATAAACAAAAATATTTTAAACAAACTATGCAACATGCAGTAAGTGTCATACAGGTTCATTATCAATTGAAAAATAAATAATGATTAATGCAAATAAAAAATAGCCACAATCACATAAAAGTTGTAAGGGCTACAAAATTAACACATAACAGTCAACACATCTAACTGCATAATTTTTTTTTTACCATTCTACAACAAATACAATGAAATTATTTAGTAGAAAACAAGTTATAAATTCCAAAAAATCATTCTACTACCGTTGCCTATTATGCTCCCACAATGCATTAGCAATTCCATCTTTAAATGCAGCTTATGCCTGGACCTCAGCCTAATTGGGATGTCTTCGATGATAGAATGCTTCATTTCAATTTCCTCAAGCGGAGCATTGAAATATGTATCATCCCGATTGAACTTACGTAAGAAGTTATGCAGCACACAACAATTCATTACCAACTGGATTTGTCTATGAATCTTATAGCTCGGCATGCCCCAGGATAATATGGAAAATCATTTCTTCAAGATCCCAAAATAATGCTCAATTACATTTCTCAATTGGGAATTAATGAAATTAAATAGCTCTTTGGGTCCAGTAGGAACTCTGTTACCTCTATTAAACTTATCTAAATGGTATTTGCATTGTCTATAGAGAGCTAGAAAATACATATAGTTCGTGAATCCGCCTCATTTTTAACCAAATTTTGGTAAATAAATAGATTCTCAAACAATGGTAAGTTATAAAATAACTATAACCTGGTGGGGAAAAGAAAATATGGGATCAGTGGAAATGGCATTAAAGAGGACACGAGCATTATTTACACTACCCTCCCATCCGGCATACACATAAGTGAACATGAGATTAAAATCATAGATTGCAAGCACATTCTATGACACGTGTCTTTCTAGATCTAAAAGCATTTTGGTGGTCTGCTGGTACACATGCTGGAATTGAGGCCCCATCTATTGCGCCTACAGTACCCTGTGACAATAACAATCATAGTCCAACAGATAGTTGTACTATAATAATCTGTGTACATTATTAGTCTAAAAATTGAACCACTTACCTCGAAGTAAGGGTAAAATTCTGAATTTTCCAAAATCTATGGAGGCACTTCATTAAAATTAGAAGCACAAATGAGTTCTTGTGCCAAGCAATTCAATGCTTTTGAGACTCTCTAATATAACGATTAATTATCTCAAGTAAGTGTTGAAACCGCTCCATACAATCTCTTTGACGATGGTGCATGCCAACAGTTGGCATAAATAGTGCGACGTCTTTTATTACTGACACCCTTGAATATTCAGATAGGGTGAGAAGACCTTAGTCAGTTGTCGAAGGCCTATCAAATTAAAACATTACTCTTCAATAAATTTTCAACGAGTATAGAGCGAGTAAGAGCTGATCCCACATGGATCATAGTTAATTAATTTACTATTGATTCACTAACTAAAAAATTTAACTTCAATATTACTAACCTAAAGCCAAAACTCAACAAGTAAACTTTAGATATAAACAACAAACGATTGGGGGGATTGAATTGAGTAACTAAGTCACATAAATTAAAACTAATTAAAATATAAAGCAACCAAAATCAAAATAACAAGTAATAATTGATTAAAGTAGATTAATGTTTCATTCGCCACCACTAGACAGTGGGTTGTAATTTTTATATTAATATTATTAACAACTTATTATTAAAATTATCAACCATAGGTAATAACAAATTCTACTACTCTAATCTTTTCTTAGTTGCTCGTTAGGTAGACTAAGCTCTCCACCACATTTTCTACCCAACAAACAACCTAGAACAAGCTCTCTAATTTAATTCAATGAATGTATTAAAATAAAAAAAATAGATTGATCTAAGTAATAACCAAACAAGGTTGGGTTATCCAACTTAGGTTATGTTTTTCATTACAATTAACAAAAATATCTCATAATCATTTATCACAATTTACCACACATGATTAGAAATTCATGTCAATTACGAAATCAAAATCTCTAATCTAGTTGTAGGGAATTCTCAAACTTAATTTGGTTGCGCACCCAAACAAAACAAGAAAATACCCATTAAGACATTAAGTATAGAAAAACATAAACAATTTCAATTAGAAAGTTAATCAATAATATCAAATATTTAATTATAAGAACCCATGTCTAGTACTTTGAAATCACCATTAACCACAAAGAAATTTTAGCCTTACATGTAAAAAATGATAAGAAAATTAAAACCAACAACATTAGAAGCCAAATAGATTTAAAGGTTGAAGAAGATAATTGAAGTTGATGGTGGATTATGTATATCTCCTCCTCTAAGCATTTTCTACTTTGTCTTCTTTGATACCCCAAGACCCCAAGATGCTTCCAAAATGTGAATGAATCTAGAAAGTGAGTGATAAAAATTCTTGTGTGTGTTAAGAGGATAGTGTGTGTTAAAAATATGAGATGGTATTGTGATTTATTGTAAAGTGTGCAAGATGTGTTGTGTAATTTTTGTAAAGCATGTAAGGTATGTTGTGTGATATATTATATGTATCTAGTGTATACATATCATAAACATATTCCAAAAGGTATAAAGGCTCGCCACTTGTTACCACTTCATGCAAATAAATTAATTTTGCTACACAGACGATGCCTAAGCACCTTGTTTTGGCACCTAGGCACTGTACTCTACGTTTTCTTCGGCGCCTAGGCGCCGCTGCTACTATTTTTGTTCATTCAGTTAAGTGTTCTGACAATATTTAACCCATTTCAATTAGTTTTTGACCTCTTTCTATGATGTTTTCATAATAATTGTATCTCTATTTGTTAGATTTCGATAGCCACTTGAATTATATTAATATCACATTTGTAGAGAAAGTTATGCAAAATATACAAAGACTGACATATCTAAAAATTTTAGTGCATGTTTGACTCTTTAACTAAAATTTTCTCTTTGAAATCAATTGAATTGGGATAAATTGCCAATATAAAAGTTGTAGATCTATCCCTTATATTTCCAATGAGCTAAGAATTAGGTAAATAGGGCTTTGGATCAGAAAATTATATCTAAATATAAAAATAGCCGCAGTGGCACCGTATCAATAACATTTGTCCCAAGAATGCTTGTTTCAACTTTGTTTTTGCTCATTTTTTATTTTTGATTCCCAAACTCCCGTCACACACAAAATATTAAAAAAAAGCCTATTATTAACAAGAACAAATCAA
Source organism: Paulownia fortunei (assembly GCA_019321725.1). NCBI lineage: Eukaryota > Viridiplantae > Streptophyta > Magnoliopsida > Lamiales > Paulowniaceae > Paulownia > Paulownia fortunei. The sequence continues at coordinate 5,266,392 of CM033115.1, forward strand.
GGAAGGCACAAATGAATTAATACAAAATATGTAAAAATATGCACTTATTAAGTCTCTACTTGTGAGTGTGTTAACAAGTACCATGAATGTTGGCTTATTCATCCAAAAATTATCATAAAATGACCCGAATGGCCATTCATTATTTTTCCAACCCAATTAGATCATGGCAAATGCGATGTGTTATGGAAAATTTTCTCCTTTAATAAATTTGGTACAATTACCTGGCTACGAATAAGAAGTCCTATGCGTCCTCATCAAAAAAATCACTTTCGGAACTCCCAGGACTAGCCTCACTCACTTCCTCATTATCACTGTTTGACATAATAAATTCTAATCGACTTGACATTTTTCGTCAACAAGCATTTCAAATATGATGGAAATCAATAAATTAAAATACATGCATAATCAATGAGATTAGATTAAACAAATAATAACCATAATAAGAGTACAACTTTTGCCACAATAGTATATGTATAAATTAGTTAATAGAGATAGTCCCTCAACCATCCAAAGAAAGCATTCAACAAAAATAAAAAAAATAAAAATTCACTAAAAAACAAATGTAAAACATCCAATAATAAGCATCAAGCATAACATCAAACTACAAGCAAACAAGAGGTAATGCAAATATCCTTTAATCGGGAATGACATGAGTCACACTTGTCCTAAGGACTCTACCCAACCCTTTTTATCATTATCATCCAACGTAAGGAACCAATTATACATAGTAGCACTCTTAAGCTCCCTAATAGCCTTGTACATCACTGGTTGAAGTAACCCTTCCATGGCATGCAAATGTGTGTAGCACTCCTTGATACTTTGTTTCTTTTGAACTGCCCATTGTGTGGTCTTAGCCTCTAGTAAGTCACCCCACTTTTGCACTGCCACTACGAGGGTTGTTTCTTTATTAACTTTCTTTTACGTCTTTCTCCCACGAGTATATAGACCCAAATTATATCATGAGTCTATGTAGATGTGCCTGCACTAAATGTGTGTGCAGTGTGGATGTCGTCCTCACTTCTCTTCCGAGTTGAACCCCTACTTCTACTAAAACCAAGTGTGAGGCCTATTGGTTGTGTGTCTTCCTCATCACTCTCAATTAGTGTCTGGGCTGAGAAACATAGCATAGAAACCATCGCCACATTATTAGAAAACATCTCTATGTAGTACTCATAATGTGGCAATCCATGCTCAATGGTAGAACCATTATCTGGGTGCTCCTACATATTTCTTAAATATATTTTAATTAATTGATAAGTTCATATATGATTCTATTGCTATTAAAAGTGAGACAAAAATAAATTTATCTTTTGAATAAAATTTTGATGAGGCTAAATTTCTTTATCGCAATCATTGCGGCAATACATTCTGGTTCCCTACTTATTTTCCCCATTTTTGGATCCCATCCATATCTTGTTTCAGTTGTTAATAGGCGATGAAAAAATCACCATGCATGCTTTATTCTACAATACTTGGTCTTGCATTGTTGTTTGGCGTAGTCAAACTTACCATCAAGTGCCCAGTTTAACCTATCAGCAATAACACCCCACATATAACTAGAAAAAGTGGTAGACAACAACTGCCTCTGGAGGAACTCCTCATAGCAAAGTTCAATTAGGATCTTTTTATTTTGCAAGGGCCCGTTAACATTTTTAAATCTTGACTTATTTTTCTTAGATACCCCCCTAGGCATCTAAAATAAATGTATTAGCTTATAAAACATATGTTAATGCATATTTGATTGTGTGATGTGAATGTTTAATTACCACATTTGACACATGTATTAAATTAAATATACTACCACACACATAGCCCAACTTAAGTAGCATACTGTTTTTCTAATAAAATGTTGGAATGGGTATAAATAATGTTAAAAAAATGCACATTTTTATTCATTTCAGTAATGTCTCTTTATCGTATCTAGTACATATTTTAAACTATTTATTACAACTCTTGACACTAACTATATATAATTTATGTATAAAGTTTAATTCATATAATGAATATAACTCGTTCTTCAACCAACAATACAACGGAATAATTCCCCAAACACATACATAGTGTTGGAATACTATATTCACAATCATCCGTGCACATCACACCTAACAATGTTAATAAATGTTTGATTGTTGGTTAAATACATGACAATTAATGTGTTATGTACTAGACTAACAATCTATTTACTATTTCGTTATCACTTTATGAATGCCCTCTAATAGAAAAATACTTGTTGGGGCATTCAAATGCAATGATTGCCCTTTATATTAACTTTCAATGCAACTAATCAATGAAATGATTTGTATTAAAAATGACATTATATCAAAAGAATTCTTTATTTCAATCCATACGGAATATTTAAGTCTATTAAAAAAATCATGTCAATTAATATTTTTTCTAACATGCTATTTATTAATCCTAAATTATTTTGATATAATTCTGTAATTTTTTGAAATTAATTTCGCAACCTAAAATCAGTTATGCAATTTTCTGAAATCATTTCTTTGCAATATTGTTATGAGGTGACCTAATTTTTATTTTTACCAAAACAATGAAATTTTAAAAATAGTATTTATTTTTAAAAAGAAAAGCAAATAATTTTATTCGTATCTAACTAAACTAAACTGAAAAGAAATGATTTTTTCTTTTGAAAACTAATCAAAAGCACATGTTATCCATATTTAAATAAACAAAAATAAAAAAAGCAACGAAAAAAGGCAAATCCATGTAAACACCCATGTTTTCATATCTGTAAAAACCTATTTCAAAATCTAGCAATTTGTTTTTTTAGATTGTACAAACCCATATCAAAATCTACCAAAAAATCCATAATCTAAACGAGAATACCACAAATCTGTAGGTAAAAAATAAAGGTACATACCTATTTTATACCCAAAAATCATATATTAGGATAAACACAACAAATACCTAGACCATCCATACCTTTCTCTTCCATTTTCGAGTAAGTGGAAAGATGATGATGTTACTTTTGACTGAAGATCTAGACTCCTTCAGCGTGATCGTGTGTGAAATGGAGGGGAGAGGTTTGCAAGGGATGGGGGGAGTCACAATCTTGTCCATTACTACTTAAAGTGTTGGGTAAGCAAGGGCAAACTCAAAAAATAAATACAAACAGTACAAACCATAATAATGGAGATTTTCAAAGATTAAACAGTAAAAATAAATAAATTCAAATATCATATGCAATTTTTTTTTTCCAGAATTTTGCAGCAATAAATGGTAAAAAAGATAGAGATAAGAGTATTTGTGTGAAAGGTGTAGAGAAGAGAGAAAGAGTGACGAGACAAGTATCACATGGGCAACAGACTTTTGAAGACAAGTTTGATAGGGGCGGTAGACTTTGACAAGCCAATTCGGTGGAAAAGGCAATTTTATTATGTCAAAAATGCATGCCAAATGCATTTTTAATCCCTCAAAACACATTTTGTTTAGGGGATGCTATCCAAACATAGCCTTTATGTTTAGGGTGATTTGAGATTTAGAAAGAGAAAGAACAATTAGTTTTCTAACTTTAATTTCAAGGATTCTTTCACAAAAATAACATTTCATTCATGATATTTTGCTTTTAGAACACTTTCATATACGAAAAAGTATAGTCGTTTTAGAATTTTAAGCTGTGTTTAGATCTTGAATTTTAATTAGAATAAATCAAAGGAAAAAAATTATAAATTAAAGCACATATTTATATGAAACCGAACAAAATTAAATCCGTGTTTAGTATTTTTTTTCTCAATAAAATTCAAAATCAGAATAGCTGAAGAAATTTCAATTTTTGAAAAACATGTAAAATAGTCTCTATCTTAAGGACCAACAGTTTAGATTCCAACCCATTCAAGCTTGGCTAAGAAACGAAAATATATTGAATTTGAACACATTTTTCAAATCAAATGGAACTTGGGATATTTCAACTTAATCCTTATTAAGAAAATAATGTAAATTAACAATTCAATTGGATTTGGCATTTCAAGCATATACAAACTCTTGGTTATTATTCAGACTCATCATGAGTAACGAAGGACAAATCTTGATAATTTTTAGACTAGATTAAAGAATCAAATTAATATCTACTTAAATTGTTTAGGGATGGTTGTCTATGAATATAGCGACTTGTTAGCTAGATGAGAAGTGAAATTGACCTTAACATTTTATCACTTAACATAACTTAAATTACAATCTAACCCTCTCGAACAAAACATGTTGGGGAGTGTTTGGTTAGTATCAAGACTTTTCCAATTCTTTTCTTTAGAAATAATCATGTTTGTCTTACACTTTCCTCCAATATAATTTTTTTTTCTTCCAAACAAAATGAGATCCACTATAAAATAGCATTACTGAATTTTTACTTTTATATTATTATAAATATATACCTTTTTTATTTTTATATTAAAAATATAACATATAATATTAAAAAAGTTTGATTGACATCACTAACTAATTAAAATCTTACAGGAAAAGATATTTATAATAGAATTTGTCTCCCCCCAAAATACAAACATTTCATTCCAATTTTTCTCCCCATTACACCTTCCTCAATCACTCCCAAATAGTAATTAAACATTGCATTTTTTTTCTACAGAAAGGTAAAGGTGAATTATGATTTGAGAGAAGGCGTACTAGATTCCTATCATGTAACTAATAAAAGTTAGAGACTATCATGTCCTTTAGGTTTTTCTCTAATATATGTAAGGTGGAAGTTTAAGTTTGGCTGATTGGGATTTTATCATATTTTGTTGTATTATTGTCTCGTGAAAGAGTTTTATACTCATTAATTGATTATTATTTACTTGATCTTTTTAATAGTTTTTAATATTTATTATGAATTTTATCATTATTTTTAATATTATTTTGTAGATTTGAGTATAAAAAAAAAAAGTTGACTTGAATGTAGAAAAACCTGCATTTTTCTTATATATTTCTAAAAAAAATTATTATTATTTTCAGTTGGTGCAGCGCTTAGGCGCTGCATAACAAAAAAAAAATCCCGTATTCCAGTGAGGCTAGCGCCTATGCGCTGCCAAAAAGTTGTTATAAAATTTATAAACGCAAGTGTACGTTATCATAAATAAGTAATAAAGTGGATGAGTAGGATATTATTTTTACGAGAATTATAAAATATTAAATATTAAAATTGGGTTAATTCTTATTTTATTTGAACAAATGAAAGTTTGTGGCTATTAATGTAAATAAACTTAAACTACTACTAGAATAATGCACAAAAATCAAATAAAAATAAACTTCAATGACTTAAAAATATAAGGTTATGATTTCATCGTAATTAGTCTGATTTGAATACTTAATCGCATCAATCTCAATTTATTTTTCTAGTTGATAGTCGAGAAACCTTAAATTATTCAATAGTCTGTCCTATGGTCTAATGTTAATTTTTTCAATTGCTAACCCATTATATTTCTATGTAAATTGAACAATCAATAAATTATTGGATTTTATGGATCTCAATTAAGACTACACAAATCATGCAAGTATGTTCCTATTTTACATGCAATTTATAGTTTTCTTCATATAGACCTAGACATATATATCACCTTCCGGATCAATGCGATTAGTAAATCATTCAATTAGTAGCCAATTAGTAGCCAAATAATTAAAAGTATTAATAACTATACATAAAACTCAACTAGATCAAATAAATATATAATTGAATTGAAAGAGAAATTCAAATCATCCTAATTAGGTTATATCAAAATCCTAAAAAAAAAAATTAGTTCATTGTGAAATTGAATGATAACTCTAACATTATTCATGAACATAATCAAATAGAGAAAGAGGAAAATATAAATAGAACTTGAAAGAGGATAAGTTTCTTCTCTTGTACATGTTTTCTTTTTTAATCTTGGAAGAATTCTTTCCTCTTCCCCAAAATTCTTTCTCCTTGTTTTCTTCTTCCTTTTCTTTTCTCTTCTTTTCTTTTTTTTTTTTTTATCTTATCTTATATTATCTTATCTTCTCCTCTCCCTTGGAGGCTCTTCCAATCCCTCAAATGGAGAATGCTCTTAGGAGGGCAAAAATCTGATTGTAAGTGGCGGTGATTCGAATTTTCGAAAGGTCTAATAAGGCTGCAGATGAGTACCGATATTTGTGTGTTGCTGCTCCTGCAAGAAACAGAACCAGTCCCGTATCCGACCTGGGTGCGAGTACGCTGTGGACACCACACGGTTGGATTTACCTGGAATATGTCCTTAGGGGGTGGGCACTCTAGCCAAGACTTTGTTGAGGTGCAAGCATTGGATACATGGATATAAAAAAAATATTTATTAATCATTATTTCAATTAAATAATTATATATCTTACTATATCTCACTAACTATTATAAAATAAAATTGAAAAGACATCTACAGTTAAAAATATCCCACTAATCACAACAAACCATATTGAATGTCTTAAAAAAATACATCATATCATTTTTTTCCCAACAAAACATCTAAACATATTCTTATTCTCCACACAATTTTTTAATCCCCTACTTAGAATACATTCTCCTAGAATAATTTATTTGGAATATAAAAAATAACAGCAAACAAAGCCGAAAACTTTTCATGTATTTTCAAACATGATTGAATTAAGATGAAATCATTAGGTAAACAATTCAAATTGAGACTTTTGATTAGAGGAGCAATATGTCGGGAAGTTTGTATATTTGGTTGTGGGTTGCAAAAATCTTCCTTATGAAAAATAAGTTCAAAATTATAATTTTATCTTAATACTATTGTCGAAATCATTTTATGTTGATGAGTTAGTAGTAAAAAATCAAATAGCTAAACATGAAATCATATTGCTACAAGAACATTTGTTTTCTTTCTACTACCATAAAAATCCATAGCAAATAAGAATAATCGTAATAAAAATTCTTTTACCTCGCTTGCGCTACGTTTTTTCCACCATGGGCATTGCAAACAAGGAATAATCGTAGTAAAAAGTTTTTAACCTTGCTTGCGCTATGATTTTTTCCACCGTGGGCAATGCAAGTGTGGTAAAAACTTTGCTACAGTTTTCTTAGAGTATTAAATTACTTTTGCTTCGAATTTATCTTCATTTACTACAATTTTATTGTGTGGACAAAATAATCAAATAACACTAACTTACCCCACAATAAGAAAAGTATACGCTAATTAAAAACCACAATTATGTCACCGTGGTAATTATTCAAATTATTTCCTACAACTATCGAGTGTAGAAAACAATGGTTCTTGCTACACAATCAAATGTGGTAAATTGTATTCGTATATTTTTTTTATTTCTTTTAATTTTTCTTCTCTAATAAACAGCTCTTTTTTATTTTTCTAATATCAATTAACTTACAAAATAAATAATCATTTCAAATCAGTAACAGAAAAAAATTCATCAAACCAATTATATAATAAAGTAAAATTATTTGTACGGAGAATGGATCTGGTTATTTGATTTAATTGCCATTTCCATAAGAAATAAAAATTCACAAAAAATAAATTTTAACGTCACTCTTTACACATATTAAATTCAATAAATTTTAAATTAATCACAATTTCTACTTATCCTTTTTACTTCAATTTAAATTAACATTAAAAGATTAGAAAACTTAAATTTCATTTCGAGATAAACAAACAATTGTACATTTTTTCCTTTTTTTTTTTAAATGGAGCAAAACCTCAAGAAATTGATACTTTCAAAAGGAGGAAGAGTACAATCTATATGCACAATTTAGCCAAACCTCCGAGAGACCAATGTACTTAGCCCTTTTGAATTTATTTACTGATCACATCTTAGTACTCATGAATTTCTTCTTTTTGCAATTGTTCCTACAATCATGACAACTACCATAGTTTCTTCTAGTGTTTAACAACAATGTAAGATCACATTCCTGTGTTGACACATGCTAATTTAGGCTTACGGCACTACTATGCACGCACAAGAAAGTAATAAATTTTATGTATTAATTTTTACCTTCTTCCAAAAGTAATAAATTTGTTATTTGTATGATTGAAAATATCTCTTTGTCCATTATCCTTAAGAAAAAATTCAATCTCGTCCAAAATATTAAAATTTTTGGCTTCGTACTACAAAAACTGCACATGGTGAGAGTTTTAGGAGGGAACATTTGCATATAGAACTGTGGGGATAGCTTAATCGAGCTTTGTTCTTGAACCTCCTTTTGCAGCCTCTTGTTCTCCGCCGTCAAGTTCTTGCAACATCTCTTTAGGAATGTGTTGACTCAATTTGCTTCAATTTTGTCTGCAAAAATCATTAATCTCACCAAATAGGCGAAAGCTAGTGTTAATACGCAATGTTGACATAAAGAAAACTAAAACCCAAGTGCAAAGTTTAAGTTACGTTTGGATCTATTTTGAAATGTTTGGGGAAAACGTGCTTTGAGGAAATGTACTGGGAAATGTGAGTGTTTTGATTCTATTTTGAAAATATTATGAAGTGTAATGATTAATATATTTTGAAACACTTTGGGAAAAGAGTTTTGAATGAATAAAAACCAAACATAGACCACTTTGGAATTTCCTCACCCTTGGATTTTCATATTAATATTATCCTAAGAATGAGTTTTAGACAAGAAGTAGAAAACAATTTATCATGGAAAAAAGCTAAGGAGAATGAGAGAGCGGGGGTGGTGACAGGAGGGGGTATGGGGGTTTTGTGTTTCCTGCATGCTATACAAAGCCTGAAAATTTTAATCTTTTGTTTTATTATTCTGTACTTTAGCTTTGAAGATAGATAGGAGTTTCACATGATTTTGGGTGTTCAATAACAAAAAACTTATACTAGCTTTACATTATGACTAGACTAAAACAATGGATTAAACAATTGGTCAGAAAATGTGAATGTGTATTAATTGGTTCCAAATACTGAATATGATACTAGGTTGAGAATGATTTTGTCTTATATAGATATAATAGTTATATTTAAAGAATATGAGGCATGTAATGTAATATGTCTTTACATTGAAAATGACTACAATGTGTGTGGAATATTAAGTTTTGATAAAAGTATGGCAAATGATGATGGTGTTATTCAAAGTATTGAAGCTAGTACATGCATTGACCATGAAAATACTAAGAATTTGCATGATGTTAAGGTTAACTTAAATAACATTAAAGGAAAGATGCCGATTTGGTAATTAACTATATGTTCTTTCATGCTAAACTTATATATTTTATTATATTATAATACATCAATTTGGTATTAACTATATGTTCTTATAGGATAATACCAACATTGCTACTGCTAGTAGGAGAGGAAGAGATATTATAGTTACTGGTAGGGGAAGATGTAGAGGAAGAAAAATTATGGAGCACGGTCCAAATGGATAATTCATTAGTGGAGAGCCTGCAACAACGACAGGGGTTAAAAATAGTTAGAGGAAGAGGAAGCACTGCAAGAGTCATCCCAACCCAAGTGGAAATGATTGTGGACATTGTCACGCCCCGAACTCCAGGGCATGACAACCATGGCAAATTCTTTGGAACATCCCAAAAGCTTGTAAGGTTAACCCAACAATTCCATTTAATTCAACAGAATTCATTGGTATAAAGCACATATACCTTCAAATCAATATTTTATAAATCTTTGTTATCCATTAAATAAATAAGCCAATAATTTAACAACAATCCGCTTGATAAATTTTTTCAATAATAATCCTGTAAGTATCCCCAAATATAAATATAATTGTATCTAAAATTAATGGATGAGTCACATGGAGATAATACATTCTAAATATTCAAATTCATCTTATCAAATGATTCCAAAATAATGAAATAACAAGTTCAAACTCCTTCCATAGACTTCCTTGTACTCCAAAAGTTATTCTTCCAAATTATTAAGTTTCGATATCTGAAAAATATTAGTGAAATTATGAGCACAACGACCCATGCAAATAATCTATCACTCAACTAATTGGATCAAATAAATTAGAAAAGTAATAATATATTTTTATCAATGAGAAATAGTTGATCTATTACTTGAACTCCAAAAAAGAATGCCAACAATTCAATGGTACAAAACAACAAGATAAAAAGAAATATGTAGTTAAAAAAATCAACCAATGTCCACATAAAATTCAGCTAACAAAACCAAACATATAAGACAACCATGGTTAGATCAGGTTTAATCCCATTTCTTAAGTCCTGACACAGGCTTAATCCCCCTATATTGGGTTACTAGTGCATGCTTAACCCCCTTCACTAGATTACCCATTCAGTAGATTACTGGTACAGACTTAACTCCCCTACATTGGGTTGCTGACCAAACTCTCAAATCCCAACAAGTATCAGTTGTTCATTGTCTATTTTGCAATAGTTAATAATGTAAAGTCTTAACAATAGGTTTTAAAAAAAATATCCGTACAATACCTATATTTACAAACTACCATGTTAACGAAATCGCATTTTAATACATGCTCAACTTCCATATTTAAAATTCATAAAACTCAATTTATTTTCACATTTTTCACAATACAATACATATATAAATTTACTTAATCCAAGTTGTAAAAAGTTACACACGCCAAAAGTAGATATATGAGTTGCATATAATCAAAAAAGTGCAAGGTCACTTACCTCCAATCATCCGAAACCTAGGATCTTTCAATAAGTTCTAAATTAACTTCAAATTTCCTCGGCCAATCTAAAATAATAATAGAATTACAATTAGATAATAATTCCTTTAACATATAATTAATCTTAAATTGACAGAAAATTGAAAATCTTCATTGCTCAACTCCCTCTTGGCTACCTATATATTCTTCAATAATTATCTAGTTGCATTTTCTAGACAAAGAACTTAAGTATTCGAATAGTACTGGCTTAATAAGCTAGTTAGTAATCGACATGCAATCCACTTAATTAGTAGAATCCCTAATAAAGCTTAATAATTATACTTTCGATTATTTAATGTAGAAATGGGTGGATATCATTATGCTCAAACCTCATCAGCTAGTACCTTTTAAAATTGTGCACTAATATTTTTTAATTATTTATTCATTCAACCCCATGAAACCAAAACCAATTAAATAGAAGAATTGACTATAGTGAACCCGAATGTAAACCACATGAATTGTTTCTATGATTTTTTTTTTTCTCTTAGATTGACCAACCTATATAATTGACTCAAAAATCCCAAAAGCATTATTACATTCTATTGCTCATTCAATCAGTTTGATAATGTCATCCAACCAAAATATAATTTTGATAATCTAATATATCTTTATGACCAGAAACTTATTAAACTTACTCGTACACTTTGGTGAAGGGGAGACTTTTGGCTTTTGCCCTTTGCTCACTCCCCAAATCCCAAGGTCGTGACAGCCACGGCAAGTTTTTGGCAATATCCCAAAGTTTGTAAGGCTAATCCAACAACTTTCATTCAATTAAATTGAAATTATTAGTATAGAGCATCCATACCCTCAAATTATTATTTTATAAATTTTTGTTATCCATCAAGTAAATAAATTAATAATTTAACCACAATCTACTTGATAAAAAAATTAATAATAATCCTATAAATATTTTCCAATATAAATATGATTGTGTCTAAAATCAATGAACGAGTCACTATGATGATAACATTCTCAATATTATTATAATGATCAGTTACCATTTGTAAGCATCAACCCAACCATCAATTTCCATAAGATATAACAAATCGTGTAATTAACATTCAACTTAAAATTGAAGTGAGGAATTTGAAGATACTTAACCTGATTTTCCAAGTTAATCATCTTTATTTTTATTTTCAATCCTAGAAACTCATGAAGATACTGCAAACACATATTATTGCCTAGCTTATAATAGCCTGACGAAATCCTATTAAGTAACTCTAATTTGGCACAAACATTTTATATTGCTAATGCTGGTTGCACTTTAAACATTTTAAGTGTGCATAATTCTTAATATAATATTCCCACATCTTGTACTTACTATAAATACACATCTCTTACTTACTATAAATATAATATACTCATTTGAATGAATTCATTTTGTAATATTGGTCCTTGCTAAACAATGCAAATCTTGAACACCCACAAGATGATCATTAATTGATTATTAATGTTAACTCTTAAATCACTAGTTAGTCCCAATGTCTTATTAATGAAAATTCCAAAAAATATAACCTAAACTTTGATATCACTATATTGTCACGCCCGGAACTCCAGGGCCATAACAATCATGCAAATTTTTGAGAACATCCCAAAAGTTTGTAAAGTTAACCCAACAGCTTTCATTTAATCCAACAGAAATCATTAGTATGGAGCATCTATACACTCAAATCAATATTTTATAAATCATTGTTATCCATCAAGTAAATAAATTAATAATTTAACAACAATCCACTTGATAAAAAAAAATTAATAATAATCCTATAAGTATCTCCAAATATAAATATAATTGTGTCTAAAATCAATGAATAAGTCACATGAAGATATTACATTCTCAATATTAAAATTCATTTTATCAAATAATTCCAAAATAATGAAATAGCAAGTTCGATCTTCTTCCATAAACTTTTTCGTACTCCAAAAATTATTATTCCAAACTACTAAGAATCTATAATTATCACGCCCAAAACCCTAGGCCCGCAAGCTCTTGGGAACATCCCAAAAGCTTGCAAGGCTAATCCAACAACTTCTATTTAATCCAACAAAAATCATTGGTATAGTGTATCTATACACTCAAATCAATATTTTATAAATCTTTGTTATCCATTAAGTAAATAAGCCAATAATTTAACAACAATTCGCTTGATAATTTTTTTTAATAATAATCCTGTAAGTATCCCCAAATATAAATATAATTGTATCTAAAATCAATGAATGAGATATATGGAGATAATACATTTTAAATATTAAAATTCATCTTATCAAATTGGGACTTTACCTGTACCGATTGACTCCAAAATCAATCAAATTGTTGAAAGAAAACTTCTCATTCTTCTGTCTATCTGACTCTGCTGCACTTTTCTTTTCCCAATTTCGCTCCCTCTTGTCTCTAGTATTGGCATCTTTCATAAAATATAACTTCTCTTTACTGTAAGAATCTCGCTTTTTCTTCATTTAACATAGAAAGTGTTAGGGTTACCTATTTAACTTAAGAATCTTGCTTTGTCTTTATTTAGCAAAGAGAGGACATTTAGGAGTCTTTAACTTAGGAAGCTCAAATACACTTTTATCACACTATTTAGTAATATTCCAAAAAGGCTGTGTTTTAAAATGGAACATGCACCAAAAATTTTTTATTTCTAAGTTATGATTAATAATATATGCATACATTTATATACTTTCTGACATTACACCATACCTTTCCTTTTTGGCCAGGGAATTCTTTTTCCTTTAATTGAATATATTTCCTTTTCTTTTTATTTTTCTCAATATATATGCTCAGTTTAACATCCAACTCTCTCAAATATCTTATTAATCCTTTTAATTAATTCATTTGCATAGTAAAACCTAAGTTTATCACTTATTTTTATTTTTAGTTAAACTCCTACTTAATAAATATTATTCTATTCAAATTTTTGGGGCCGAGTGTTACAGACATGCCATTACTATTATTTACTTGATGACTTGGATGTTTTGGTAATAGAAAGACCCACAAGGTTAGTGGAAAAACTTTTCAATCAAAGCCGATTAACAAACAATTTAGATATTTTTAAAGTTAGTCTAGCATTGGTTTTTGAATTGAACTATGTACTAGTTGATATTGACCTCAACAGGGTTTTTTTTTTTTCTTTTCTTTTTTAATTGAACTAATTCTGTTGTTAGTTATTTGCTGAATTGAATTAACTTAGTTAATGGTTATTTGGTAAATTGAACATATCATTGGTTGTTTTGAATTTGTGTAATGCTCAGATTGATGGACTTAGTTTGGTAACAATTCTGCACATTGCAATCAACTAGTTCTGTGCTGAAAAAATGCAGACGCTTTTTCTTCATTTATGTTTCTCTACTACATTTTATTCATTTGAGTATTTGTTTGCTTGTGAATTAGCCCAAATTTATATGCATATTTGGTTAGGGAGAGTGTGAGGAGCAAAGGTGACATGCCCCCATGTTCAAATTCTGTTTCATGAGTCAAAAGAATGAGACTGCTACTTTTCTTTCCTATTTAAATGTAGTAATTGGAGTAAAAATTGGGAATGACAGGACAGAAATGAGTGACATCCTTTCCACAAAACCATATACTTCTCGAAATTAATTTGTCACTGTTCTTATGGTGGAAACTTGTTGTCTACTACATAATAAATATTATGATTTATTATAATTCAGATTTTAAAAAAAGAATTTATTGCATATTCGTATAGGCTTGGCCCTGTGATAAATAATGAAATATCTTCCAAAAAGGTTGGCACAAAGGCTTGACTTATCTTCCTACAAATAGCACTTGTATAAATATGTTTGTTAGAGATAAGAATAATTTGGACATTTTAAATGATAAAAAGGGTGTTTAATTATTAGAGTTAACTAGAGTTAATGAAATAAGGTTAAGTAAGATTAGATGATAATATAAGAAAAATAAAGTAAAATTTAATAAGAGTACAGTGTCTAAATTTTATACCACAATTTGAATTAAGGATGTAAATAAACTAACACGGAACCTAGTCCAACTTCATCTTCAAGTTGGAACTTTTCAGACAACTTAGGAATGAAAAGCTAAATAAAATGCAAAAACAGAGTTAAAATTGATCAAACACGCTCAAATTGACCGGACCCATTAACAGAATCTTGAATTTATGCCCGTTAGCTCTTCTCCACTGTGTGTTCTGTGTGTGTTTGAGACAGAAAGAATTGGATTGTGGTCAAAGCCATGATTGCAATTCCACTTGAGAGAGAAAAAGAAAAGAGAGAATTCCCATATTCAACAGAACCATTATAGTACAGCAAATTCTACATTTCTACTTTACTTTTCTTGTACCCCATTCCCTCCTTTAAATTTCTTTATTTATGCATATCTAATTATGCTATTTGCTCTCTGTATTTGTGTACAAATTTTCAGGGCTTTACCCTCAAAGCCATGAAAGATTCACAAGGTAAGTCTTTGCTTTTTCTGCTGAAGGGATGTTTCTGTGTGTTTCATTTTTGTTTTGTCAGAAATCAGAAATTTTGATGATAATAGCTTATTAATCACATTACTGATTGTTGATATTACTGTTTCTCTGTAACGTTCTTGACCACGAAATATGAATTGTTTTGAAGATTCAATATTATGGTTTGCAGTGAAATTCTTGTACTGCTTATTGAAGTAATGTTTATGTACATGAAAGTAATCTATAGTCGTTTTATCTTCACAGATTTGTGCGTCTGGTGTGGGGTTGTAGCATCTGGATTACTAAATAATATAATAAAAATAGACTAGCAATCTTCATGCCAAGAATTCCACTATTTTCTGAGCAAATGTTGTTCTAAGGGTGTGAAATCTTCTTTGTTTTCATTTTTTTTTATCTTTGTTCTTTTTTTCTTTTTTTTTTTTGGGTATGTAATTGGGTCACAGATTGTATATACTATTTGTATGAATACTGATAATAGTCTAATTAGGAATTCCTATTTGTTTTCTTTTGTTTATTTTGAGAGAAATGATTGAGTACACATCAGGATATGAATGATTATTAGTTGCTATTTGAGTATAATGATTAACCATTTAATAAAATTTACTAATGAAGTTACTATGAACTAAACTAATATCCACACTTCTAGTGACATCTAAACCTGAAACCTCATAATCGTAGAACCCTGGACCTTGCTACCTGAGTTAGGCAACATTGGTCTAGTAATTATGGTTATAGAATGGATGTTGTGATGTTGCATTGCAGATTGTTATTAAACATTTCCTTCTTTCTTTTTTGAATATGTAAAAAGTTGTGGCAATGGATGAGAACTATATTGAAAAATCAGAAGAAAAGTGACTATTCTGCTATGGTTGGACATTTTAGAAAGAAAATTGGCATAAATTTAACAAATAGGTTAGAAGGAACATCTTTGCAAATTTGAATGTGAAAGCTCATGAGATTGTCAACGGCATGGGAAAACCTCTTATACTCGGTAGTCAGCACCTCAGCTCCCTTCTTCATTTGCTCATGAACCACTGCTTCAGGGTATGTTCTGTAAGATTTTTGGTGCTATGTTAGAGATAAAGTTACCTCTCATCAAACTGAAAATGGTGGAAGAATCTGGACTGCCACTACTTTAGTTTTAACTCTTTCCATTGCAGAATGGTACAGTCAAATACTATTCTGTATCGATTTGTTATTATATCTTCGTTTGTTACTAAATTGCTTTTTTTGCTTTCTGCTATGAGTGATTTTTTTTTTTTCGTGAACTTATGTTGCATTAGACATGAGTGACATGACTATGTAATAAACACTAAGGTTTGACAATTTTAAGCCATTGTCTATTTCATTGACAACCAAATCATCATCTTATTACTTCTACCATCAAATGCAAGTGATATTAACTTAATTGAAAACCATCACAGCTTGATCTAATTACTCACTCTGACTTGCAAGATTGCTCTTTTTTGGCTATTTAATCATATCAACGGAAAAGTATCACCATCATTGAGTCACTTCCATATGCAGCACCATTCACAGATCAGAAGAGCAAATGAATTGATAGAAACAACTTGCTATCCTCATTGCTTAATCAGTCCATATCTTGGGCTGTTGCTTCAACTAAATATCACCACTGTTATTGCTGCCAAAAATTATTATTGAGCCCTCACACCATTACTTTTATTTTTGTGACCCAGAAATGCTCAGGATTATTATGTTTTTCGCTTGAGCAATGGATACAGAACAATTCATAGTTTGTCCATCTTCTATTACTTCGATTCAGTGGGAATTTAGAGGGAAGAGAGCATCTGTTTTGGAATTTTCTTGTTCTTTTGTAGAAGAGGTTTCATAATTTTCACTTATGCACTCATTTGCCTACTTAAGTTCCTGTTATATCAAGATCGAGTTCGTTATATGCTCCTTGGTCACCACATGTTCATTAGTCTCATCATTTCACCTGCAGATTACAAGACCAGACAAGTTTACCCTGACTTCTACCCTGTTGGAAAATTTCTACATTAACAATATATTTGGTTCAATGAAGCGTGAATGACACAATTTCATATTTTCTTGTGGAAGAGCTTAAGATAGGGAATTAAATGAGTTTGACCTTGAGTCTAAGGTTATATAGTACAAAGATGAATGGCATTACCTATTGCTTTCACCCACAATTCCTCCCTGCCCCCCCCCCTCCTCCATAATGATCTAATTGGTTGAATGTATAGACAAGAAGTTTTCAATTTTGAAGTTTGTGTTGATGGTTGTTGACACAAGTTCCTTCTATCTTTTAGGCACATCTCAGTCGTCCTTGATGCACAAGTCCTTGTATGACAAAGTACAAGATATATTTTGCTGTCATATCTTGCCAAACATTTATAAGAGGCTAGATACAAAGCTTGAAAGGAAAATGATGGAGATTAAGAGAAATGCTTCAGGGCATAGCAATTTCAAATCAATCGATAGCATAATCATGAAATTTCCTCAGCTCAGAGAGGGATTGAAAGAGATTAGAGATGTATTTGAACAGTATGGTGAGTCTGGACTCTAGTGAAGGTCATATTTCTGTTCTTTGGTGCATTGAATATTTTCTGATAGCAAGTTTCTTTCCCTGTTTCCTTGCCTTCATACAGATGAAGATTCAAATGGTACTATTGACAACGAGGAGCTCAAGAAATGCTTACATACGTTGGAGTTTAGTGTCAGAGACGAGGAGATAGATGATCTTTTCCATTACTGTGACATGGATGAAAGTGAAGGGATACAATTCAATGAGTTCATTGTCCTTCTATGTCTCATTTATCTCCTCACGGATTATTCTACCTCATCTCATGCAGTATATGCATTGATACCTTCTCTCTTTACCTTATGGACTCTCTGCCTTTGAAATTATATACGCCAAATCTGATATATGGTTTATTCATTGTCATCCAAATTTGCTGCAGACACTGAAGATGTGTTCGCCACAGATTGAAGCCACCTTTAATACAATAATTGAAGTATTCTTGTTTCTTGATAAAAATGGTGACGGAAAGCTGAAACGGAAAGATGTGGTCAAGGCATTAAATGAGGCTTCTCCTAGGGAGAAATCCCCCTCACACATCACATGGACTCGATTTAGTTATTAACTCTCCTTCTTTGAGATTTAGACATTCTTTTATTACATTTTCCTGAAAATTACATAAAAGAAGTTGGAATTTTATTTCAAGTTTGTCAGGATCTTCCTCTTTCCTGTTTATTTGCTACTACTAATAGTTTCTAATTTCATACTGGCAGAGACATTTTTAGCCTTTAACAGTGCTATTGTTACTTATGCAGAAGAAATGGACTGGGATAAGAATGGAAAAGTTAGCTTCAAGGAATTTCTATATTCCTTTATCAGTTGGGTTGGTATTGAATGTGATGATGAAGGTTCTGAGCAATAGATTTAAGATGAATGCAAAATGGCAATGAAGCAGGGGAACTATCTGAAATGAGGTTAGACTAATGTATATGTGACTTTTAAGTGTACATATTGTTTCGCAACTGTTGTTTGTATGTTCCTCAGTTTGTTTCACATTTATTTCCCCAAAATTTCTAAAGAAACGTTATGGATGATAACTATATTTTCATCTAGGTATGTTTTTTAATATATCGTTTCATAAGCTTGCTTACTCACTACATCTACCTCAAAGACAATTCCTGAAAACTTCAACGACAAAAATCACTTCGTTACAGCAATGGCATAACAAACATATCTTTTAGCTAGCAAAAGTTTCTACAGAAGTTCACAACCTAGATAAGATTATTGTATTCCAAGAGTTGAATTCTAGCGGGGTGCAAAGAAGATGCATTTCTTTGCTTCATTCTTCCTTCTCTCTACTTTTGGAAGTTCTCTATGCGCCATCGATCATGACCATTCAGTATGCTTACTATCTGCCTTATGCATGGTCTAAGGTCTTAACTCTGGATTGGAGCCCGTGCATGCTATTCCTAGTTTTATTAGCCTCACCAATTCTGTCATTGTATTTTCCATTATTCTCCAATCTACAATATCTTTATATGTTATTCTCTGTCCTTCAAATTCACATATTTTACTAATAGAGCATCACTCTCCCGAAAGTCAACAGCCATGTGTCCAGTAAACGACCTCAAGCAGCACTACTGCAAAGCTATAATCATCAGCTGTTGCTTCGGAGTCCATATATACGGGTGACATATAACCAAAAATTCGTAAAATTGAGTTTTTCTTGTCAAGGAAATACATGATGGTCGTGTTAGTTTCTTGTTAAGAACTCAGCAAGAGCAAAAAAACCAAGCCTTGTGTTCATGGCTGGATCAAGGATAATTGCAGAAGATGGGATATTTCTATGAATTACGTGCTCATTACATTCCTCATGGAGACAAGAAATGGTAGAAAACAGCAATTTGATTATGTTGTATATTTGATGCCAATGCAAGTTTGAATGCCAGGAACATGACGAAAGGTATCGCATGTTCAATCGGGAAGGGATAATTATGATGGACCATGATTGAGTTTTGGAACAAACAAAATAATGTGTGGTCTATCACGTAAAAGATACAAATTCGAGGTGTCATTCTTCATTAGGAAGATCCACAAGTTTGTTGAAAGACTTATTACATCCACAAACAATAAGATCGACAAGTTTGTTGAAAGGCTTATATTCACGAACAAAACTCACATGACCGAAAAAAAAAACACAAATTCAAAATAAATCAACTAGCCGATGTGAAATCAAGTCTAAGGTCTCCATCTACCATTCTCATTTTGCGAAATCTAACTCCTAAAATGAAAAGAGACAAAAGCTCGTGTACTAGTGACTTGCTATTCGTACCTCATCAATCTTTAGCCTATATTTGGTGCGAATGCATGTGATAGTAGTCAAACATTGTTATCTTCTTTCTTTTTTTAGCAAAATAAGTGAGAGGAAACATTTTAGAAAAACTGCGGGTGAAACATCGATTCAATTCAGGTTCTGCCTTTTCTTTTTCTGTACTCGTAAGCTTTTCAATTTTTGTTCTAGCAGCAGGTGTAACCCAACAAATAAGATGCACTATACAATCTTTGTACAAGTTGGGAGGCAGGCTTTGTTTGGTTTTATTTCTGGATATTTTGATAAAATTATTGATAGAATATATTTTGATAGTGAGATTGGAAAATATGTTGAGAATGAAAATATGTTTGGATGTTTTTGTTGGAATAAATGATATGATGTATTTTTTAAAAATATTTTTTACTGTAAATATCTTATTAATATTGTTTATTATACTTAGTGGGTGACATTTTCAGTATAGTTGTCTTGTCAATATTGTTTTGTTGTAACGAATGATTGTTATTTAAATATTGTAATGGATGATTGTTATTTTTGGAGAATAAAAATACCATTTTCAAAAAATATAAGTGACAAAAGCATTTTTCTTTCCAGAAAAAGAAAATTATAGAACAAAAATGAAACCAAACAAAGCATTAATCTCCGTATAGGCAATTCTATTCGAATTATCCCAAATGCCACCTCACGTTGGCCTTATGGTGTAACCTTTTTTTGGATATCCTACTAGCCGTTGGTCATCATAGACTTTATAGGTATGTCTCACCAATCTATATCACAATGCAATTATTTGATAAGTGCATATATGCTCGACCTGTAACTAGTCATTCTCGTTAATTGAAATATGAATCAATTACATGACAAATATAAATCTATTTGCTAATTATGGCTCTTGGGCTTCCATTGCTGAACCCTTAATTAGCCAAGACTGCTTTATTCGATGGTGGTGTCAATTTTGTGGTGGGCAGAACTCAACTCTTCTTTTTTTTTTCCCGATCATGTTTTAACTCTCCCTCCCTTTCACGATCAACTAAAATGGTTTATGATATACCAAGTGTTAAAATTACATTTCTACTCCTAGGATGTTGCCAAAAAGCTAAAAGTACTTGAAGATCCGAACATTTTTAACCTGGGCCTCGACCCAACCCAATGGAGAATTCGGGTCGTGGCAAGCTCTTTACCGTTGATGGATTGATCGATGAAACGTACCAGTTAACAAGATCATGATATCAGGATCCTAGCTTGACTAGTATAAATACTCGATGCACAGTTTCATAAGGTAATTTTTACATTATTTTACTCACTTCGCATATCAGTTCCTCTCGACTTCATGACCTAACTAACTTAAGCATTAGAGGATTTTAGCTGTGGGCCACCCCAGCAAGCCTAACATGTGCTATCCTTTCAGGTTACCACGAACTCAAGTAACCAAGCTCAGATCACCTCGACCTGAACTCAGATATACTAATTTTATCCCCAAATCAGTTGGCGTCTTCTATGGGAAATTTGAGGCGGAACTAGGTATGGCGGAGATACCTAAGAAGATAGTGGAACCACCATAGCATGCACTATCACCCTCTCATTCCCTTGAATTTTGGGATAATCAACCTGAAGGAGAGGAACCTATGATCCACATGGGAGTTAGTGATTTCAAAAATTGGTAACAAACGTCAGTACGCAAATATGGAATGAGAGGGAG
Organism: Paulownia fortunei; assembly: GCA_019321725.1. Classification (NCBI taxonomy): domain Eukaryota; kingdom Viridiplantae; phylum Streptophyta; class Magnoliopsida; order Lamiales; family Paulowniaceae; genus Paulownia; species Paulownia fortunei. Next base: position 5,287,977 of record CM033115.1, read on the forward strand.
AGAAAAGTCAATGTCACAATGAGGTCTCCTCCCCAAGAGACTCTTCAGAAAAAAAAGAGGCTGAGGCAGACAAAAAGGCTCGAAAAATATAGCTGAATAAAGACGAAGCCGAGGATATAGCAAGCCAGACAATAAGTCCAGGAATGAGGCCTTATGCGAGAGTTCCAAAAGAGCTAAAGAACAGAGCTTATAGAGAAGAAGTGCAATCAAGGGTGGATATAAACGAGCTTAGTGAGCAGATTGAGCAAGCCACTCACAAGCTGGAGGATCTGAAGAGGAGGGGGCAGTAACATTCACTTTGTAAAAGCGAGGATCCCCTTTCTATCTGGATATCTTAGCAGAAGTTGTCATACCCAGTAACATTCGCTTTGCAAAAGTGAGGATCCCCTTTCTCTCCGGATATCTTAGCAGAAGTTGTCACACCCAATTTCAAGTTGTCGGATCTCCTCAAGTATGATGGAAACAGAGATCCACAAGAACACTTGACTGCCTTTGATCATATCATGCAACTGTATGGCTAATTTGAGGCCATGAGTGCAAGGATTTTTATCACTACCCTGACAGGGTGAGATCAATAATGGTTCATGGGACTACCTGTGGGAACTATGGTATCATATGAACAACTAACATGGAAGTTTTATATTAGTTCACAAGCCAAAAGTGAGCCAAGAAGTCTGCTACACATCTTTTTACCATCAGATAGAGAGAAGATGAACCCCTTCGAGACTTCATTAATAGATTCAATAATGAGGCCCTGGAGGTGCAAAACATGAGCATTGATATGATGACCAATATATTGATCCATGAGCTGAGGAAATGAGCCTTGCTCTAGCTTGAGACCCATTACCTAATAAGAAACACTTGATAGAAATGACCTAGTGTTACATACATAAAGAGGAGATGAATGCCTTGAATGATCAAGAGTGGGCTCAGGTGAATCCAAAAGGAAAAGAGAGAAAAGATCCTAGAGAGGGACCTCGATTTAGATCTGAAAAAGATCGAGATTAGGGCCGAGATTAGGATCGTCCTTGGTTAGCAAGATATAATCACTACACTCCATAGAACATACCCAGAGTGCATGCATTGATGTTAATAGATAATTCTGATAAATTACAGTGGCCAAAAAAGACGAGGACAACTTTAGGAAGGAGGGATACCAGAAAATATTATCACTTGCATAAGGACCATGACCATGATATGAAAGATTGCATCCAGTTGAAGAATGAGATCTAAAGGCTAATTCAACTGGGATACTTGCAAAATTTTTTCATACTGGATGAGCCGTGAGATAGAGAAGAAAGAGGCCAACTTTGCAGGTCCCTGTTGGAGTAGTGCCCGACGCGCTAATTAGATTGACCTTTATTTACTCTTGTAATAGACTTTCTCAGTTGTAATACACTTATTAAAGATATTTTCTTTCTCTTATAACTCACATTTATTTATTGCACATTAGATAAAGTCCCTAAATTAATTATAACTATGGGGCATGGCGCGCATATGATGGCGATTATGGAACATGCTTTTATGGCTTTGATCTTAAATTATGTTCTGAGTCGAGAACTTTTTGAGATGGGACATCGAATAGACCAATAAGACTCGCGCATATGATGCATGCTCGTAAGATGAGGATGTCCCATTCCACGGACTTCAGCATAGAGATGTAAGTGTATGTATGTGGGTGCTTGTTAGAAAACAAATACACTGAACTGACCTACTTAAAATTCTTAATTAGAAATCCTAAATGTCGAATTAAGAATTTCTGCGTTACGATAGTGCACGACTAGTCCTTTAACTTGAGGTACCATAGTAACCTTATACATGTAATGCCTTACTTATCCTATGATTGCCTGACAATCATAAAAGAGGTTATATTGGGTATTGTATTTATGCGTATGAAAGTTAATGAGTGACCAATAAAGAATTCATTATTTGTTGTGTAGAATAAGTGAATCTCCTATATTTTCATAGTTCGTGACTCAGAAGAGCTTGGCCAAGGAAGAGTGAATATCAGAAAAGGGTTTTTGATGATTCATTAAGAGTCACTGCAACTTGAAATGAAATCATAGATAATGAGTCAATTAGGGTTTCGACTATTATCTATACCCTAGACTCAATTGGGATATTAGTTGACGGAAAGATCTTACGTATATAGTACTCGTAATTGGAATAAGATCACTTGCTATTGCAACTAAGACTAGCTTGCCATGACTATTCGCTAGGTGTTTTCATGGATAGTGAGGTTCTAGAAATTAAGCAGTTAATTCCTATCGGATTAATTAATTGGAATAATTGTTATTCATAAGTTACAAATATTACAAGCCCACTACTAGTTTAGAAGTGAACCTAAAGGGTCACACACAATTTGGAATAGAACATCTCTAGTCTATAAATCATAGGAGTTGGATATAATTAATTAACTGTATTAATTAATTAAAGAATTAAATTAATTCAAAGAGTTGAATTAATTATTCAATTAAATAGTAGAACTATTTAATTGGACCTAATGAGATTAGGAAATCCAATTAGAGTGAATAAATTAATTGATTGATCAATTAATTTAGACTTTAACTAATTTAATTAATTGGATTAATTAAATAGACTTGGAGAAGTCCAAGCCCAAGTTTAATTAGGCTTGTTGGAAGCCCACTTGAAAATAAGAGAAATTAAATAAGTGAATAAGATTTACTTATTTAAATAATATATGATATTATACATATGAATTTATGGGATGAATTCATAGTTTGGAAGACAAGACAAGAAGAGCAAATGTTGCCCTAATTTTGCAAGCAAAATTCGGCCATAATAATTTTTTTTTTTTTTATTTTGAGCATGTGTTTTTAGTTTGTTAAAGAAAATGAAACTTTTCCATACAAACTAATTACCATGTGAGGATGAAATTAGGATTGCCCTAATCTTTGTAGCCTCCTTATATATATATATATATGATATATTGAAGATAAACTTTATCTATCCAACACTCTTGTAATTTTCAGCCATAGCAAGAACTAGAAGAAAAATTATTTTCTTCATTTTGTCTTCATTTTCTCTTCTCTTGTATTGCTCAAGTGCATATTTTAATTGTTCTTTTTTTACAAGTTAAATTAAGAACAATTGAATAAACTTTAATCTTTAATTCACAAGTTGGATTGAAAGGTTATAAATTTACTCCACACTGCGCTAGAAAAACAAATAGTAGAAACTAACAATTTTATTATTTTTGGTGTTCTTGTATAAGGTGTGGACTTTCTTTGGAGGGAGGATGCGTGGACTCCTTTGAGGTGTATCTGCAACCATCCGACAATTGATTGCCTCATTCCTTGCACTATTAATGAAGGAGTCAAGAAAGTATAAATATTCATACTATTTAATTATACTATTTAATTAAAAATTTATATATTGCTGATCGTTAAATTGCTTTCGGTTACATGAGGTAGTGTATTAATTGTTCATGCATGTTTTTATTAAATTTTTAATTTCCGATGTGCTTACCTCGTGGTCATAGCGAACCCAATAGTCCATTCCCACTTGGCGATCCTGAAGCAGGTCAAGAGGTCGTAAGGTCGAGGAGGATAAAAATGGGTGCCCACAAAAGCGCTCCCATGCCAAACATGATCCTCTTAGGGATAATTTGCCTAGGAGAGGAGTCATTCATATGATAGCATGTGGACCTAGCGGAGGAGAGTCACACAATGCTTAAAGAAAGTATTTTAGGTCCTTAACAACTAGCACGAAAAGAAGAGGCCATGAAGTGATGAACATACAAAGTTTAACCTCCATCGTCTTTGATAATCGTGACCTGGCAGGGGTAGAAGTAGGTCAAAACAATCTTATGGTGATCACAATGGACATTGCTAATTTTGCAGTGCAAAAGGTATTAGTTGATAATGGAAGCTCAACAGATGTAATCTTTTTACATGTATTGAGAAAGACGGAGTTAAATGTCACAACAATCTGCCCTATCAACACTTCGCTCACGGGCTTCGGGGGAAGTAAGGTCATCCCACTGGGCACAATCGACTTGCAAACTTCACTAGGGGAAGAGCCTTGTAGAAAAATAGTATTGATGAAGTACTATGTGGTCGATGCATAATTCGCTTACGTTGTGATCTTAGAAAGGCCGGGACTGAACCAGTTCTAGGCAATAGTGTCAACCTACCACCTCAAGATGAAATTCCCAATAATAGCTGGTGTAGCTAAAGTTAGGTGTGATTAGAAAAGTGTTCGGAACTGCTACAATCTTTCTTTGAGAAGAGAGAACCTAAGACGGTAGAAAAGAAAATAATGAAGCAAGCCCCTCATACGGAGATTGGAATGACCTCAAGAGAGGCCTCAAACAAGAAGTCAATATCAAAAGAGTTTAGAATTGAACGTTTCAAGCAGTATAAAATGGTAGAATTGGAGCCAGGCAACCTAGATAAGTTCACACAGATCGAGTCCCATGTGAACCCGAGATTCGAGCTCATGGTTGTTCAGTTCTTGAAGGAGAATGTGAGCATATTCACATGAAAACCCTTAGATTTCCAAGTGATAGATCCAAAAATCATAGTACACCGATTGAATGTGGATCCATCTATCAAGTCGATAAAATAAAAGAAGTGGAGCTTCAGAGCGAAAATGAACCGAATCATTGAGGAAGAGGTGAATAAGCTCTTAGATTTGGGATATGTAGTGAAAATCCAATTCATAGATTAGTTACCGTCGTGCCAAAGATAGCTAGGAAGTGGAGGATGTGTTTTGATTTCACTGACTTGAATGAAGCATGTAACAAGGACCCCATATCCACTACCTCAGATCGACCTATTAGTGGACTCTATAGGATGTGCATTGCTAAATATGATGGACGCCTACTAAGGCTATCACCAAATTTTCATGGCAGAAGAGGATCGAGCTAAATCAGCCTTTGTAACTGAGAAGGGGGTCTACTATTATATGGTGATGCCGTTTGGGTTAAAGAACGCCGGTGCGACTTACCAAAGGTTGGTGAACCTCATGTTCAAAGATCAGATTAGTAAGACCATGGAAGTAGTAAAAATTACAAGGGAGGAAGATTATCTCAAACATCTTGAACAAGCCTTTTCAATTATGAGAGTTTATAACATGATGGGATAAAGGGAACCTAAGACTAGCCTCTAAACTGACAATGTGAAAAGCTGAGCAGCTAGGAGGTACATCATCGATCCTATCTCTATGCTCAGGGATTATTATTTTGTAGTCCTCAGGTATACAAAATCTATGCCTAATGTTGGCAACTTCTGTTTCCTGAACTGTGGATCTAATCAAAGCCCAAGGGGCAATAGATTCTAAGTCTGAGTCTTCTTGGTATTCATGTTGGTCCGATTCCTCGTTAGTTGCACTCCCTTCGGGAACAGCTTCAGGGTTTTGGTGTGAAGGCCCAGAGGTCTCTTGGTAAAGAGGTTAACTCGAACTTCTTGGGACTAGTAACGTCCCTAGAACTAGAACTCGAGTCCGAGCTTGACTCATTGGAGCTCGAACCAAACTTACTTAGAGTTCACTTAAAAGAAGTAAGGTTTGACATTATTATAATAAAGAAAGGGAATGATAAAATGAAAAATGAAAAGAAAGGAAAAGAAAAAAAGCTCAAAACTACAAATGCTACCTTGAAAATTTGATCTCTCGTAAATTGAAAAATCTCTGCATTTTGAGATCGCCTCGAGGTTGCAAATTAACTTTAACCTGGGAGAGATGGTGAAAGTGAATGGTAAGAAAGGGAGGACTTATATGTATAAGGAAGGTAACATGGATGAACGGTCAGGATAAAACACCGATTCGAGATAAACAGTCAAGATAAAATACCGATTCGAAATGAATGGTCCAGGCAATACATCGATTCTAAATGGACGGTCTAGATTAACTTTTTCTGCATAAATGCACAAAAGCTGGGGGAGTAATGATATACAAGTGTTAAAATTACATTTTTACCCCTAGGATGTTGCCAAAATGCCAAAAGCACCTAAAAATCTGCGCATTTTTAACTTGGGCCCTGATCCGACATGATGGAGAGTTCGGGTTGGGGCGAGCTCTCTACCGTTGATGGACTGACTGATAGGATGTGCTAGTTAACCAGATTATGATATTTAGACCCTAACTTGTATGACATACAAAAGCCAATTAATATAAATACTTAATGTACAGTTTCATAAAGTAACTTTTACATTATTTTACTTACTTCGCATATCAGTTACTCTCGATCTCTAGACCTGACTAACTTAATCATCAGAGAATTTTAGTTGGGGATCATTTCAACGAGCCTAATGTGTGTTATTCTTTTAGGTCACCACGAACTCAAGTACCGGAACTTATATTATCTCGAATCGAACTCAAATACACTGATTTTATTCCCAAATCAATTTAAAAGATGTTAACTCCATATGTTCCACACCAATAGTTTTTATATACATGACATGTATATACCGTATACTTGATATATTGAAAATTCCTTAACCACCTTAATAAGGTCTTTGTTTGTGACAGGCATCTCTGGATGTTTGAATATAAGGTAAAGATCTTCTTTTTAACATCTTTTGATCAAATTTTCTAACAAAAAATTGATTAAAAGATTAGAATACGCCCATTCCAATACAAAAATCAATTATACAAGTTTGAAAAAAATAAGGAGGAGTTATTTTTAGTAATCCATAATTTCTAAAGTAAAAGTAAGTGAGAGACCAAAGTTTTTGAGTTCTAAGGCACTTAACAATATTAGGAGTATAGATTAGATTCTATAACTTAAAAAGTGAATAATTTTCACAATTTAAGATGGTACGCTAATGCATAATTTCTAAACGAAGTGAAAAAGCTTAAAATTTTGAGTCTGTCTTTTATAGTAGAAAAAAAATATTTATTATTAATAATAAACAATGTTTACAAAATTAAATTGGAGTTATTTTCCAATCGCATTATCTTTCCATGCATGATTACTAACCTATGTTACTTATATTATTCGAAAGGACCTCATAATTTGAGTTTTGGTCTCTCACATTTTCTAGAATCATACATTTTATTCTAAAGATATAAAATTTATTAGTCTGCACTAGTTAGACTATGAAATTTCTTATGTGGCTTATTCTTTAAATTTTTGGTCTTTTACTTAGTATCTTTTCGTTTTTTTTTTTTTGGAAAATCTTAATTTTAGTTGTTTAAAAAACTGTTATTTTCTCAAAAATAAAAATTGGTCTGCATTTCAAATGTTCTTGAAGAGGGTAAAATTTAATTTTCATCTCACATTTTTTTAAAAAAAATTTAGGTTTTCAAAAAATAACTCTCGTCTATTTTTAAGATGCTGCATTTCCTAATCATATAATAAATTTCATTTAGAAAAGTTAACAGCTGAAATTTACATAAGTAAACTAGGCACGAGAATTTAGTTTTTGGTCACTAATTTCTTTTTGGACATTATACATTGTTTTTCATTATATAAATTAATCTATACATTTGTGCAATTGTAGCGAGTTTTAAAATTTAATTTTTCGTTTCTTATTTTCTTTTTAATATGCATTTTGAAAAATGACACATTTAATTGAAGTTATGAATTTCTTTACGCATATTGGAATATGGGTGTTTTATTATTTTAATAATTTTATCAAAATTTTTAATCAAATAATATTTGATAGGAAGTTCCATTTTTTTTTTTTTTTAAGAAAAGTGTGATGTCAGAAGTCAAAACCTTAGGGGACGAGGATGAAAACTTCTCTATAATTTTTTTCTACTAAATCATAGAGTTTCTGAAAAGTAAATTTTGTCCATTCTTTGTGGGTGAAATTGGTTACAATAATATGAGATACGCAATTTCCCTTTGAGTGGTCCGTTCAAGAGATCCAGACATACATGCCTTTACAAATCAAGCTATTATCAATACCATAAGAGTAATTTACACCAATTTTTTCCATTTAATTCCTTTGAAAATAAGATTTATTCTCATTAGTAAAAATGGATAAAATAATGATTCTTATTAATTATCATTTGAATGAGGTGATCAGGGCTGGTGCTTCACAAGTTGTAGTTTCTGGACTTCTTCCCCTTGGATGCTTCCCTTTTGGTCTAAGTGCTGCTGCTAGCAATGATCTCATATGATGATATAGGGTGTTTTGAAAAGTTTGAATAATCTGACAGCTTCTCAGAATAATGATCTGCAAGGAGTTTTGGACTCTCTCAAAAAGAATTTCCCAATGTCATCATATTATAAGCAGATTACTATAATACTTTTCAATAATTTCTTCCTGAAGCACTCATTCTTGATCAGTGTTAAGTATTTCTTCAATGATTTAATTATTTTTTTGGCGCACTTTATAGGGTTTGATACGAGAACTTTGTTTAAAGCTTTGTGCGGAGTTGGACAATAAAACTAGTGAAAATAATCGTGCGAGTTCAAACCTAAAATTACTCCATTTGGAGTGGATTTTTAAACTTATAAATGGGTTTGGGACGGATCTTGATATTTTATTTTCAAACCCGTCCCGTCTCATTTAATTTTTTTTGTTTTAAATTTTATATATTTATGTAATATTATTATTTAAAAAATACATATTTTAGAAAATTTTAATAGTGTTATTTTTTATATTTTTAAAACTATAAAGTGAATCTAATTTGGACCTGGCAGGTTTGGGTCCGTGTCCTTAAAAACTTTAGCGAGGCAAATCTCGAATTTTGGCAAACTTACTCTGTTGCCATCTTTAAATATAACCATCAAAGTCGGATGTTCTGTGGAAATTGGGGAGTGCTGATGTTTCCTAATCCAAACCTCTATATACATTGGGATGGCATACATCTAGCACAAGGGGTTTATCGTCGTATGTTTGAAATTCTCATTATAAATTTGAAAACTATTACACTCAAAAAATCATATTAAATCTGATATAGTATTACTCTTTTTAGTAGATAATAACAAAATTAAAATTTATATAAATAAAATTAAATTATAAATTAATTAAATATATAATATAGGATATAAATATAATTAAAATTTGAAGTAAAATAATTTTGAAGGCAAATTGAGAATATAAATATTACATCAAATCAAATTTGGTGTAACATGTTGTGCTCGTTGGAGATGAAATTATATTAAATTTGATGTTTTTGACCTGGGATTTGGTGTCTTGAAAATGCTGCTAAGGGCATCCTTCCTCCACCCGTTTACTTTAGAGTTGATGTCCATACCCTTCATTTTCTTCAAGGCTGGTAACAGAAGTAGTTCTCACCAGAGGACTCGTTTGCTAAACGAGCGTGTTGACATGTCTGGAGTTTACAATATGGAAAGACTTGTGGGGCTTAGGAGAGTTTGAGGAACTGGGGTTTATGCATCTCAAGAGGAAAGAAGAGAGTTAGGAGAGGTTGTTTTCTTCCATTAATTAGACTTGACTAAAATGAGATGGTGATAAATTTGATGGATGGGTGATAGAATTAGGTTTTGAATATAGAATTGAAAATGAAAGGATAGAGTAGAGGAATATGGAAATAGAAGATGTAAAAATGGATAATTTTCAGTGAGACCAAGTTTAATAAATATGATTTTGAATTTTGAAATAATATAAAATATTAAAATGAGGTTTAGAAATAGGAACAAAAGTGCCAATGTATCTAAAAGCAATAATTTTGAGGCATCTCATGTCCATAAAAATTACCCAATTAATAGAGTTTCGTTAAATAATGAATATGCAAAGATAGATAGATACTTCCAATATATACAAAAATGAGTAGCTTTTTTGGTACCCTCCAAATGGAGTAGAAATTGATAGGGGAAGGCCCAGCCCTCCATGTTTTGTTTGTTTCTCGTGCATCAGGTACAAAATCCATTATATAGTTTAACTTTTTAAAAGTATAGTTCAACGACAAAACTAGACGGCCTTTTCATGTCATATAATAATACGACCTATAATATCTATTCTTTTTTGGCTATTAATACCATTACAAATAAACTTCTTACACTATTTCAATGGTAAATGCTTGACTTGCCATCTTTACCATAGATGTCGACCCGACGAAGACCCTTCGATGCTCAAGTTAGTTCTAGAGAAAGTCAATGAAAGCCAAAGAACTTGAGAGTAGTTATGCGTGTAATTATTTGCGTACCTTTCAATAATAAAGATTTAGATAATTTATAATATTGATATAAGGGTTTTCATGGGAGTGAGCCCTATGGCCTAGTGGACTTAGCTTGAACATTACAGCCTAATTTGTCTATTATCTTATGGAATCCATAGGTCTACTGGGTCTTGTCTTTGTTCCGATCTATAATGTAAATAGATCTTTTGAACTTAACCTCTTGGGCTTATTTTGGGCTCATAGCCCATCATAAGCCCTCACTCTCGGCCAAGCCTCGTGTAGGGAGGGTTGGTCGAGAGTAGAGAGTGTTGGAATATATCACTTTTTGAGGTGAATAACTCAGGGCAAATTACCTCTTGGGGTGAGTAGCTCAGGGCATATCACCTCTTTGAGTAAGTAGCTCGGGGCAGGTCACCTCTTTAGGTGAGTATCTTGGAGTTGCATTTATTATTTTTAGTATTAGCCCATTTAGGTTCCTATGGGGGGAACATCTCGTTAGAAGAGATAGACTTTCAAGCTAAGATATGAGTTCACCATTAATTAATGCCTCATTTGCTAGTTGAGCATACTGGTCAAGCATGTAGGTCGATCGAGCAGGTCAGGCAAGCTTGTCAAGCACAGGTCGAGCATGGTGTGCGCGTATTGTCGTTGTCAATTATCATCTCTGTATCCCTTTTATGTTTGATTGCTTCATTTAGTCAGGGAGTTGGTTTGAATGGTCATGTCGAGTCCAATTACTTAGCAGGATTTTTGCTCAGTTTCATAGAGGCCATTGATTCTTTACCCCATGGTGGGAGTGAGTTGAGTGAAGAAATTAACTCTTCGAGATCATCATCATTGTCATTGTCGTTGTTAAATTCTAGTAAGTCTGAGAGTGAGGACATTGCTTCTCCATCTCGAGGTCTAGCTAAGTCGACAATTGTATGTGGCGAGCCTCTACTTGTAGTCATGTCATGGACGTCAAGGTATCGACATTTATTTGTACGTTGAAAGACTCATATTATTTAGCCTTTTTTCTCTATTGGGTGCATGGTTGATTTACTTGGCTTTTCTCTTCATCTTTATTTTTCCTTACTTGTTTGCATCTATTCCTTTGTCTTACATTTAACGCCTTTGTTTTTGTTTGTCTGAGCCAAGAAACTTGACTTCACTACACTTTGTTCTCGCAAGTTCGAAGAGTCTGGTCCTTTATGTGCCCTTGGCAGAAGGGGCACGCCGCCTACTCAAGGTGAGAGGAGTGGTGTTGATAAAGGTGGCACTATAGGAGCAGAGGTGGTGATGTGCCTTCTCCCTCTTTGAAGGGCGACGAACGTAGGTCATCATCGCATGATGTTGTTGGTGCTGGTGGAGGATCATGCCTTAGGTTGGATGAAGACTCACAGCATGGTGAGCCAGTACGACGTTAGTTGCCTTGAGTCGACATCATATCACTTTATTGTGGAGCACTCGCAAAGGACTTAACCCAAGTGACTCGTCTTTTATGATTACTGTTTAGCCCATTTACTTAGCATCCTTTTACCCTGTTTTGTTTATTAGCTTACTAACACTTCTTATTTCTTTGTAGTATCTCAAGCTAGCCTCCATTTTGAGTAAGGCAAGGCATTTGTGGAGATCTCTCCTAAGGAAGCAATGGCACGAGAACTCATCTTGGGGACATGATGGCATGAGGGCTCCTCATGGCAGTTCGTTGGCACATAACCTCCTCATAGGGGTGCGTTGGCACACAAGCTTCTTCTTGGAGTGCGATAGCATAGACGATGTCATTGTTTTCTTCTTCTTCTTTCTTTTTTTCTCTCTCTCTTTTATTTTTTTTCTTTAGGTCGAGCCATGCTTGGCTCGACTTGGGTTTTTGACTTGGAGCACAAATGAGGTTGCTTATCTTCTCTTTGTTGTAGTCCACATAGTCGTAGCCCTTCGAGGGCTTAGCCCACGTAAGTTATTCATCTCATTTTTTTGCTTAGTCCATTTTTTTTTTTTTTTTGTGTCGCTTTATTCAATAGTTATTGCTTTGTACTGCTCGTGATGGAGGAAATCGGTATGACTTCTCATATTTGTGAGCCGGTAGGACTTCTATAGTGTGGAGGCTGGTATGACCTCTTAGGTATAGAAGCCAGTAGGGCTCCTCAAGGGTGGACGTTGGTAGGATTTCTCAAGTATGGAAGTAGGTAGGGCTCCTCGAGGGTGGAGGTTAGTAGGATCTCTCAAGTATAGAAATTGGTAGGGCTCCTCGAAGATAGAGGTCGGTATAACCTCTCAAGTATGAGAGCTAGTCGGGCTCCTTGAATATGGAGGTCGGTAGGACCTCTTAAGTGTGGGAGCCAATAGGGCTCATTGAGTGCGTCGTTGATAAGTTAGTTTTATACTAATAATTTATATACCTTTTGATTAATATTTAGTTTGTTTTCAAGTGTTTTTGTTACTTTTTATACATTTAGTGTGAAATCTTATAGGTAATGACAAAAGGAGAAGAAAATAGAAATAAACCAAAAACTTGGTTGAAATATTGAAAATCTGGATTGTGGTGCGACTGATGACAGTTTTTGTATTCAATCATAACTCTTGTTTCCAATATTATTTTGATTTGATTCATGAACCAATGGAAATCTAAGAGATAGATCTATAATTTTTATGTTTTTTACCAAATCCAATTCTGTCGATATCAATGCAAAACACCGAGTTCAAGAGTCAACATTAGATTGAAATTTTTTGGGATGACACGTCTTGGAATTTCTGGCATAACTCTCTCCACAGAAGTCATATTTAGTTGATTCAAGTTCCACTGAAAATCTGACACATAGATCTACAATTCATATGAAGAACCAAAAGCCAGTTTAGTTTAGAAAATAGTAAAAAATTAGTTGAAAGAGGCTATAAGTGCTGTAGAAATTGATTCAGGATAGCAAGTGCAGTGCCTAGGCATTGTCTTCTAGCGTCTAGGCATTGTACATACTGTTTTGGATAGAATAGGCAGCGCCTAGGCACTTCTGGGTGGACAAGTAAGGTCAAAATGGGCATTTTGCCCTCCTTAGGGCATTTTCCCATCTATTTTGAGGGATTCCAAGAGTCTCCAAAGGAGTTTTTGGTTAGGAGAAGAGGGAGGAGAAGCCAAGAAATAAGGAGAACAAGGAGACTTAGAGAGAAGAAGGCCATTCTTAGAGACAAACCATTTTTGGAGACAAGGAGAGCTTCAACCATTACTTCCACTACACAAATTGGAGAACAATTTTCATATTCTTTCTTATGTATTTCTTGAAGTTGTATTCATCCATTATGAACTAAATTTTTCTTTCTAGAGGATGATGTAATCTTATTTGATCATGTGTTTTGAATTCCAATCAATATTAGTTCAAGTTATTCATCTTGTTTGTGTTATCTTATTTAGTATTGCATCTTGATTAATTAACCATTAATTGAGATTATTGATGTATGAGATTTGATACTCGAGAGAGGGAAGATTTTATATGGTCACAAGGGTAACACAACCTAGGAATCATAGAGTTGAAAAGCATATGAAACCTTTGAAGTTTTGAAGAAGAATTCATTGAACTTTTGTAGAGTTTTATTCTTGAGTTTTTATAAAGATATTGAAATTCATGTTAGAACTCATAGTCAATTCGACACTCGAGGGAGGGAATTGATAAGTTTAGGAATTCTTAACTTACATGTGTTGTTGACTTGAATTGGTATATTTTGGAAGGAAGAACATATGTGATAATTAGGTGAGTCATTCCTCTAGAATTTCTTGCTCATAAGGTATTTGTTGAATTGCTTCTAAAAACTCCATTATTGTCTTTGCATTTTTATCTTACTTTACTTTGTTTACCAATCATCACTCAATTGTTTATATAAAATTAGGACTATTTGAACTATGGTACTTAATGCAATTTTTGATTATAATCCTTGTGGATATGATACTCAACTTATCGTTGTATTAAAACTTGACATCGTACACTTGCGGTTTGCAAAATATTTCATGAACAATCGTCTTGAGAGAATTCTTCTTGATTGCGTAGGACTAAAAGTATGATAGCCTCAATAGGAATCTGGATATCACAAGATGCATTTTGCCTTTGACTTCGAGAGAAGTTGAGTCATTGCTAGAATTTTGTTAAGTATAAGTATGATGCATGTAAGCGTAGGTAATAAGATACATGGAAATTAATTTTATTGATGTAGATACAAGTTTACAGATAAAGCAAGTTGTTGCTGCTTAGGGCATGACAACGTAAATCTAAGTAGCTTCCTAATGAGCTAAAAAATATAAGTACTAGCCTTGTTGGGCATAAAACAAAAGATAAACTAACTTATGGCACTAATGGGCATAACTTGATGAAAATAAACTAACTGTTTCTATGCTTGCACTACTAGTAGGCTCTGTTTATTTAGCTTCAGGTGATAATTCCTATTACTCATGCCATTGGAAAGTTGTGGTCATTGTGTTCCTTCTTGTCTCCACTAGGATGCTTACAAGATGGGTTGTACAGTCTTAGGGTGTCAGGGTTGGGATGATGATGGTTGTCTTGAGCTTTATTGTACTCCATCAGATGACCATTCCGAATGAACCTCTCAACCTCATTCCTTAAACGGTAGCACTTTTCTGTGGTATGCCTGTTTTCTTTATGGAAGTGACAGTACTTGTTAGATTTCATCCGCTTGGGCTTTTTCTATCATTGGCTGGGGTGGTTGAATTACTAACCCCCGTTGCTCAGCAACCACCAATATCTCTGAAAATCTAGTGGTGAGAGGAGTGAAATAAGTGTACTAGCAAGCAACTCTTGGTTTACATGGGGACGCTTGTGCACTGCCTCTACAAAGCATTGTACGAACTCATGAAGAGGCTCCTCATCTTTTTGGGTGATTATGAATAAGTAGGCTACCATATTTGTGTACTTATGGTTAATAGAGAACTAGTGCAAGAATTTTTGTGTAAGCTATTCAAGACTAGTGATGCTCCACCCGAGTAGTTAATTAGATCAAGTTAATGCCTGCTTAGACTAGGTTGTTCGAAAAATCTTGCTGTATGCTACGTCACTTAAGTCATACAAGTTTTCTTTGGCGTAAAACTTGTCGAGATGCTCTTGTGGATCGCCAGTTCCATCAAATTTGGTGAGGTTACCTATCTTAACTCCGACTGGTAGGGACTCTGCTAAGATAGTGAGGGAGAACGGGTTTTGCATGGGGGGTGCTACCGCGAATAGGGGGCAATCCTCTTTTTGGTCGCATGAGCCTGTTGGGTGAATAGGTGTCACAATATATGTTGCCTTGGTCTCCCTTCATCACTTTCTACAGTCTCTAGGTAGGGATGCATGACTGCTTACGTCCTCGCGAGTATCGACCTCTTTGCACTTTGTTGCTTTTTGCCTCTACTCAGTTTTCTTGAGAGTTGAAGCCTGTCGGCTTCCACAGAGTGACTGAGGAAACTCTTCTTTACACTGGTTAACAATGCTATGCCCTACCACCTCACGCCTTTGCTCAGTCCTCTCAGGAGTTGGAACTAGACCTCGACCTCTAGGAGGTGAGTGAGGGGACTTTTCTGTATGTACTTGGACTAGCATATATTTAATTGTAATTATATCTCCACATAAAAAACTATTATTAACCTAATAACAACTAAAGTTAACTCTTAACACCTCAATTTATGAAATATACACATACATCAAATAATTCATACAAATACTTATAGGATAAAGAAAAAAATATGAGTGTCACAACTCTACACCTGAAAGAAAAATTTCACCTCAAAATGTCTAACCTCGTTGTAGGAACTATTGTAGCTATCACTATCTCATCTTGTCTTCCCTCACTCAAGTCACCTCTGTATGACTTTTCTCCAAACTGCCTTGGCCAAAAGAATAGCTTATTCCTCCGGAACTTTACTACTCTAAATTCAAGTGTTGTTTATCCTAAAATAAATCATCATGCATGCTAATGATCTAATTTTGCTTAAAGCTATGCTAAGGACTGGGTAGGCACTTAACAAGCAACAATATATGGAAAATATCATGCATGTAAAGCAATTGAATCATGTAAATCCAATCAATATACCTCCTTCCTATTATTTCATAAGTTTTGAAAAAATTGACACTCAATTTTCCTTTTTGTCCGAAACAAAATTTATACTCATAAGGACTTACTTGAAATTCCAATTATCTTTTCCTGTTGTCAACGTAACTCTTGTGATGACTTGAGTAGTTAGCAGATGAGTTTTAGCAATTCATGTAATTTTTATAGTAGTCTATCAACTCCAATCCCAACAAACCCCTTTTTTTTAACTTCATCCTATATATTAGGATCCTACGACACTAACTAATAAATACTAATGGTTTTATGTCAATGTTGTTAAAATATTATCTGACAAGTCAATTAATAGTGAGTTTTTATATTTTTGTAAAAATAATCTTATTACATTCTCAATTTTGTTCTTCTTGAAATCTGAAGAATTAGCAGCTCTCATTATTTTCTGAGAATTAGAATTTCTTGTTCATTTTCTTTAAAAATTTGCCAAAATTCTTAGTCAATAGTGCAAGTGAGTTTATATTTTATCTCTGCTATCAAGCTCATTTTGATAGTGGGATTTTGAACTTCCATTTGAAAAGCAAACCCTTTTTTCTTTTATCCCTTGTTTTACTTCAAATTAAATTCAAAAGTTTGTAAAGAGCCCATAAATACATCCAATCTTATTGTTGTAACATCATGAGCTTTGTCAATAGCAGTGATCTTGTAAGCAAACTTCTCGAGTGAAGACCTTAAGATTTTTCTTACAAGTTCGAAATCAATATATCTCTCCCAAATGCGTGGGTTTCATTTACTATGTAACATAATTGGCGTTGAAGTCAGCAATGATCTCATTCTCCTTCATCCTCAAATTTTCAAATCTCAATGCCAGCATTTACAATTTAAAGAGTCTTACTCCTGCAGTCCCTTTATATGAAACTATCAGAATGTCCCATTTATCCTTTGTAGACTCACATGTAGAATTAAGCTTTCCTCAGGCTTGTAAACCTTATTCTTGTTTTTATCTGTTATAGGTGATGTTTCCAGTTGGTAGAACTCCATGCCATTCCCTTTCATCCAGTGATTTGATACATGTCTTCATTCTGGCTTTCCAGTAAGCCTAGTTTGTTTCATCTAACTGTGGAGGGCAAAAAATTGATCATCCTTCGCGTAGGTTATCTATACCTGTGAGAAATCAATCCTAAAATCTCACCAAATACACATTCGTGACGGGCTGTAGATGCTAATTGTAAGATCTATTTTTAATCAACTACCAACTTGTGGTTAATTAATAGATTAATTAAGGTTATCAATTGCATAATGTAAAAATTGACACAAGCATTTCTCACGTGCTTCAGTTACACCTACATGCATGGGTCATGCCCAGATGATGAACAATCCATTAATTATAAAGTTTTAAGAACAGTTTGGACTTAACCAATTAAAAAACTCCCTCTTCAAATTGTTGCCGTTTTTCTTGAACTCTTTAGATGAACTTGTTCAGTGAGCTTCCCGGATTTAGGAACAGTCTGTTGAACTCTCTTCAACTTTGAATGCAATTCATAAGACTGCTTAATCTTCTCCTAAAAAATGCAGTGTTCATCAATGTCTTAATGTCAAATTTAGTAAATTACTTTCCTTGAGACAGCTTTTATGCAGCTACATTGAATCTCAAAATCTCGGATAATTATCAAACTCAAGTTGTTACACCATGTTACAACAAATCTTCTTATCGGCTAGATATGCTGCACTTATCCACTAGATTTTTTCTATCTTATCGGTTAGATCTTCTCCATCATATCCGCTAGAAGTACTCCTTTGATCTTTAGAATTTTTCTGAACTAACTATCTATGCATCTGAATCACATATCCCGAGCTTTTTTGAACAGACCATTCTGAGCACCTGTTAATTGTATGACTTAATATTTAATCACAAAACTATTTTGCTTAAATCATCAATTAGATGCAATAGTGTTGTTGCTATGTTTCAATATAGCAAACTCTAGATTTGAATTTCTCAAACAAGTTTCCAAAATTGCCAACTGTAAACTTAACATAGTCATTGGATGATAATGAAAGGCACCTGCGATTTTGTCGAAATAAACTATCTGGTAATGCAGAAACTCGTTTTCCCAATTCAGCATTTCATCCGACAGTGGACAATAATGAATTTCTAGTCTGGAAAGAATAGGCATTGCTCCTTGCCTATAACCACATGCTTTCTAAGAAAGGAAGCTTCTCCATTATTTACATTACATCCTTCAATCTTTAGAATCTTTCTGAATTAGTTCCAGTAGCTTGTTGGCACTTAAGGAGCAGCCAGCTTGAGCCAGGTTTTATGTCTATAAGAACCCTAAGTCGAGCTAGAAAGCATCTCTTCCCCAACATAAGATCTCAGCCACAACCACAGCCCTTCTAAGAAAGGAAGCTTAGAAAAACGTAATTTGAGTTGGTTTGAAAAATTATTGGGGTTCCAAGATATCCTGTCAGCTTTCTAATTGGAAAATGTATATTCAATTGATGAAGATTGGGACATGTGAACAAGATCTCACAACCCTCTTCAATTGAAAACATAGAATCACACTATTTTTTTCCAATTTGAGTTAATGCCATCGATGATTTTTAAAACAAGCTTTAAAATTCATTGACATGTAATGTTGCTTCAAGACGTTGAAGATTCTTCATTTTGGAAACAGATTTCAAGTCTGTCATGTACCAAGCTGTTGAGCGCAAGTAAATATAATTTTACTGAGAAAAAGAAAACAAAAGAAAGTTGATAAAAAAAATAAAGATAATGTTGTATCATTTGGACTGAAAAGGGAAAAAAAATCTTACTCTCTTACTTACTAAAATTCAAAATGTAATGATACCATTAGATTAATTATGTTTGGACTTTGAATTTCATTGGAGAAAAGGAAGCAGAAGAGTTTAAAAATATAAAACACGAAGTCGTTTCATTTAGATTGAGAAAAGTGTGTATTTTCATCAATAAAACTCAAAATTCAAGCAATATTCATTCCTATTATTTTAACTTAATGAAACTAGGAAACTTATTTTCTAGATATAATCCAGCCCTGTCCAAGTACTTCTAAGTTAAGTATCATGGAAAATATAAAACTTTTCTATGAATCTAGGTAGGTAATATATCTATTTTTTTGACACTTATTAACATTCATACATGATTAAACTGAACCCAAAATATTATATTGTAATTATCCATTTAATTAGAAAAAAATCAAATTACAACTAACTATGTACAAAATTATCATGGTACCTAAAATTACTCTTACACTATCAAAATGAACAAATTTCATATTCGATAATATTTTATTTCTAATTAGAAATTTTCAGGTAGGATAGTTCAACTTAGTTTTTTTTCATAACAAGCACCCACATGCACGCATTAGTATCCCTATATCAATGTCAATGAAAACATGATATTCTTCTTGTAAACATGTATCATTTGTGCAATGCAATCTTGTTGAATAATTAATGTCCCATTTTAACAAAATTATAATTTAAAATAATTAAAGATCAAAACCAAGAATATTTCAGATTCATATCATTTGTGTGACCATGCACTATAGGAACACTACTTTATCTAAATTCAATAATAACAATTATTTATTACATACTGCTAATTTAATTAGTTCATCGGATACTATTCTAACTACTACATACTTGTTCTATACTACTCCAAATACCTTTTGCACTGGAGGTTTAATCAGTTGATGTGTTCAATTAAACAACCTTTCTCTTTTTTTTTCCTTATGTATGAAATTCCATTTTTATTTTCATGTCGGTGAATGAAATGTATATTCTTTATACATATCTATATAGTATGCATTTCATACTACTTATACTTTCTTGATCACACCATGTTCATATAGCTAGATAGTATGCATTTCATATCATTTATACTTTCTTGATCACACCATGTTCACAAACTCAAAACTAGAGAACCTACTCGCACTCGCTTTTCTCCTCTACCATCAATTATGACGCGGTTAAAATTGACATCAAATAAATTTAGCTTTTCTGAATAATTTACACATCAAATTTGGGGTTTCATGAATTTGATTCAAAGAATCTAACCTATAACCTATAAAATATCAAAGAGTTAGGAGAAATACTGGGTTTCTCTAGCACAACCTCTTCAACACTCAAGTTAGAAATCATTCAAATCATAAATCAATCAAATCATAAATCACAAAAATTAGATATCGGGTGTATGGAGAATAGTCAATATTAAAATCACTCAAGTATTGTATCACGTAATATAGATATGAATAAGACATAAATTAGAATACCTCAATTCATGAAGGGAAATATATATTTATATAAAGAGAGAAGATAGCTGCCTTATGTGATAAATCTATTTTGTTGTATCAGATTAGAGTATCTGTCACTTGTCTAGCAAAACAAGTGAATCTCATATGTTTCCATAGTTTATAACTTATAATCCTTGGCCAAGGCGGGATAAATGTTAAATGGAAGTTTTCTAACAATTCGTCACAAGTTATTGAAACTTGAAATGGAATCATAGTTGTTGAGCAATTAGGATTTCGACTATTAATCTATGCCTTTCACTGAATGGGGAGATTAGATGATGGAAGGACCTTATGTGTATGATACTTATAATTGTAATAGGTTCACTCGCTAATTTACCTAAAATTAGGTAGTCATAACACACTTGTTAGGTGTTTTTTATGATTTGTGGCGTTCTTAAAATTAAGAAGTTAATTTTAATTAGATTAATTAATCAAAATAATTATTATTCATAAGTTGCAATTATTGTAATGCCACTGCTAGTTTAGTTGTGAACCTAAAAGGTCACATACAATTTGAGATGGAACATTTCTAACTTAGAAATTGATCCAATGAGTTGGATCCAATTAATTAGTAATGATTAATTAATTAGGCTTAAATTAATCTAATGAGTTGAATTAATTATTCAATTAATAATTGAATTATTTATTTGGATATAATAAGATTAGAAAACCCAATTGGAGTAGAAAAATTATTTGATTGGATCAAATTTATTGTATAAATCATAAATTAATTTACTCAATTAAATAATTTGATTAGGTGAGTTGGATGGAATTAATTAATTAATTGAATTTGGACTTAGATTATTAATTGGATTAATTGTGAGATTTATTTTAAAGTGTAAGTTTAATTCAATAAAGCCCGTTAGGAGAGGCCCACGAGAGATATTAGAAAAAGATGAAAACCCAAGAGTTTAATTTTTTAGAAGTCTTTAAGTATCTTTGGAAGATAAAATAGATATAGTTGGAAATCTTTGGCAGATTTATAATCAACCAAAAATTTTTCAATCAATAAAAAGGAGGCCAAAAATATCAAAAGTAGGACTCTTAGAATTTTTGACCCCTATTATAAAAACCAACGGGCCAAAAATTTGAGTATGAATTCTTCTCTAGATTTTATCTTCAACCATAATTTTTATTTTTCATCTAAGTATTAATTTTTTTTCACTTCATAAACTAGGTTAGTATATGAATTAGAATTGCTAGCAGAATTATAATTCCATGTTCCTGCTCAAAGTGTGGACTAATTTGGAGAGGAGACTCTTGGATTCGCATGAACCAGATTCAAAAAAGAAGGCTAGCAATTGATTGCTTCATACCCTATGATAATCGGAGTGCTTAAAGGTATAAATCGAACATTTTGTTTTGTTTTATAACTATTGAAATTTATGAGATTGTTAAAATTTCATTGGATCTAGGGTATTGTTTAATTGTTATAACATACTTATCTTTAAAAAAATTATTTTTTCGCTATGTATACCCCGAGATCAAACGAACCTAATAGTGGTATCAAAGCCATGATTTGTGCGATTTCAATTGGATCTAATTTATGCTTATGTATTTAATTGTTAAATTATTTTTCAATTTATTTAATTGTTAAATAGAACATGTGCAATTGAATTTGATTCAGTTGTCGAAATAAAACACATGGCATGATCGCTAATAGCAGCACATGCAGTAGCTACGTGCTCAGCGTACAGCATGAAGGAGGCATTGGACTACTTTGTTGTGTTGGATTGCAAAATTCAATTTTTTAGAATTTTAATTAAACTATTAATTTTAATTTTTTGAAATATGTGTTTTTCGTAAAAATTGAGATTTTATCTTAAGTTATGAAATTATAATTTAAATGAATGGTAAACTTACATGCTTTTATTAATTCATGAGATGTATTTATGGGTATGTATGTGATAATGATAGAGCCATTTAACTAATGTGATTGGATTATTATGTTTTTAGTTTTAAAATGGGACCTGTGAGTATTTTATTCTTTGCTTGTATGTACTTTATATTTTTGAAATGAGAGTAGCATAGGGTGATTTTTTTTTTAATTTTTGGCAGACCAAAAAAAGAACCAAGATGGAGAATCAAGAGAAGACCCATGAATGTATGAGATATATTCCTATAATAGAAATTAGTTTATGTTTATATTTTATTACTCTTAGACCGATCTAAATCCATTTTTGGCTCAAATGGATTACATAGGATTGATCCATGATCATCCAAGTTCTGTATGTATTAGATGTTTGCGTAAGGTTTATTTAATATTTTCTTATGATATGATTTCCATTAATTGAATGCAAACACATTAAATAAACTAAGATTAAAATTGATGAGATCTTGGTTAAAATATATAACCCCACTTGAATTTAAATCAAGTAAAGGAATTTTTGAAATTCCGATTAGATATGGATAAAATTGAGTTGGGCCCAATAATCCATACCTACAATTCAAAGTAGATGACATGATGCTACCTTACTTTATCATTGGCTTGGAGTTGTGAAATTACTCTATAATGGAAAGTTGTGATCTCTGCTAAGCATGTAAATGCCCATGGGATGGACTCACCTCTAAGTTGGTCATGAGTTGTGGAATGTTTTGATACTCCATCTACATAGAAGTTTTATGGGTCTTGCTTGACACTTAGTACTATATGGACTCATAAAATTGGGGTATATAGGAATAAGTGAGGTAAAATACCTTAAGAGCTGTTTGGAGATACAATCGATAAAAGTTAACTATCTTTTAATATGTTTTATGGGCTCATAAAATTGGGACATACAATGTATTGATTATGCCTCAAGTCCACTAGGAAATAAAATTTTTCGAATTTCCATTAGGAGTGATGGAATTTGAATAAAATAGTAGAAAATATTTAATACTAAAGACCTTATTGTAAATAAATATATTTTTGAAAGAATACTCATTTTCTGCCTCATTTTGATTTTTGTAGATAATCTATACAAATGACTAAAAATCTACTTGCAACAATCTTGGAAGCTAACGAATTAACTGGTCCCAACTTTGTTGATTGATTGAAAAACCTTTGGATTAATTTTGCAGTCCAAAAAGAAGGATAACATACTTGATGTTATTTCGACCCCGGCTGAGCTGGTGGACGCCACTAAGGAGTAGCTTGCAGATTATCACAAGCTAATTGATGATGATCTGCAAGGTCAATGCTATATGATAGCATCAATATCAAACGAGTTATAGAGGCAACATGAGAATATAACACATGCTGCCTATATCCACCTTCATCTGAAGGAGTTGTATAGTGAACACAATAGGCAGGTGAGATATCAGATCGAAAATGCTTTTCAAGACTAGTATGATGGAGGGCTCTTCAATCCATGATCATAGATTGAAGATGATAGTTCTCATTGGCTGCAAATGGGTCTATAAGTGGAAGGTTAGAGTAAATAGAGAGGTAGTGACCTACAAAGCACGACTAGTCATGAAAGGTTATACTTGGAAGCAATGAATTAATTTTGAGGAAACTTTTTCACTAGTAGTGATGATTAAATCTATCCAAATACTACTAATCATATCAGCGTATTATGACTACAAAATATGATAAATGGGTGTGAAGACCACTTTATATAATGAAAATATTAAGAAAAGATCTATATAAGGCAGCCAAAAGGCTTCATATCCAAAGTGAGTGAGCAAAAGGTTTGTAAGCTCTAGACATCCATTTATGAACTCAAGTAGGCTTCCCGAAGTTGGAACATTCAGTTTGATGAGGCAATCAAGTTATTTGATTTCCATAAGAACCCATGAACCTTGTATCTACAAGAAGGTTAGTGGGAGCACAGTGATATTTATTGTGTTGTTTGTTGATGATGTCCTACTTATTGGAAATAATGTAGGAATACTGCAGTCAACTAAGACTTGGTTGTCTAATCAGATCTCCAGTTCTCCATTGGGAAAAACATCCTTTATTTTTGGAATAAAAGATCTATAGAGATAAGTTTAGAAAGATGATCGGACTATCCCAATCTACATATATAGATTAATTGCTAATGAGGTTTAGTATGAAGGAATCTAAATAAGGATTCTTACCAATGAGTCATGACATTTCTCTCTTAAAGGCTATGTATTCTAAGACTCCTGAGGAGAGAGAGAATGGCTTGTATACCTTATGCGTCTGCTATTGGAAGCATAATGTATGGTATACTATGTATGAGGCGTGATGTCTCATATGTTTTGAGTGTCACGTGCATATATCAGTCCAATTTAGTTGAGGAACACTGGAAGACCGTAAAAATGATCCTTAAGTACTTAAGAAGAACTAAGGATATCTTTCTTGTGTATGGCTCTAGAGACTTGAAACTAGAATGTTATACTGATTCTAGTTTTTAGTCCAATATTTATGACCCAAAGTTCATGTTCGGATATGTATTCACCATAAATGGGGGTGCGGTTAGTTAGAAGAGTTCCAAGTAGGAGATGATCTCAAATTCTACCATCGAAGCTAAATACATTACTGCATGTAATGCAGTAAAGGAAATTATTTGGATGAGGACCTTCATCCAAGAGTTGTGTGTAGTTCCATCCATTGTTAATCTTGTATTGATATACTGTGATAACAATGGAGCTATTGCACAAGCAAAAAAACTAAGATCTCATCAAAGATCCAAGCACATTATTAGTCGATACCACTTGATTAGAGAGATCATTGGTAGAGGCGGCGTTACAGTGGATAGAGACGCTTTAGAAGAAAATGTAGCAGACTCATTGACCAAACCCCTAGTACAGAAGGTATTTGATGGACATCTTTAGAAGATGGGTCAGAAGTATATGGGCACTTGGCACTATGGCAAGTAGGAGATTGCTAGAGTAGTGCTCGACACACCAAGTAGTTTGGGCGTCATTTATACCTTTGTATTTGTAAAAATAATCTTTTTCAAATTCTATTAAAAAAATAATTAAATTTTTTAATCTTTAATTGTATATAGTAATTAGATAAAGTCGCTAGACCAAACATAGCTACGAGGCATGGTCATATATTTGATGCTAATCATGGAATATGCCTATAGGGCTTTGGTCATAAACTAGCCTGAGTCGAGGGTTTTTTTGAGATGGGACATCAAATAGCCCAATAGAATCGCATATATGATGCATGCTCGCATGAGGAAGATGTCTCGTTTCATGAACATTGGTGTAGTGATGCTAGTGAATGTATGCGGGTGCGTGTTAGAGAAGAAGTACACTGAACAAACTTATTGAATTTTTTTAATTAGAAACGTTATTTATTGAAATAATAATGTTTATGTTATGATAGTGCATGATTAGTCCTTGGACTTGAGGCACCATGGTAGCCTTGTGTATGTCGTGTTTTATTTTGATGTATCTTTTGATTGCTTGACAATCATAAAGGGAGTACTTTGGATATTGTATTGATATGTATGGAGGTTAATAAATAGCCAACAAAGGATCCGTCACTTGTTTAACAAAGCAAGTGAATCTTTTAGATTTTCATAGTTCATAACTACGAAGTCTTTGCTCAAGACATGATAAATGTTAGATGAGGATTTTCTAATGATTCGTTATAAGTCATTGAAACTTGAAATGGAATCACAGTTATTGAGCAATTATGGTTTTAACTGTTAATCCATACCCTAAATTCAATCGCGAGATTAGATGATAGAATGACGTTATATGTATGGTACTCATAATTGAAATAGGTTCACTAGCTAATTAACTTAAGACTAGATAGTCATGATATATTTGTTAGGCGTTTTCCATGACTTGCGACGTTCTTGAAATTAACTTCTTAATTTCAAGTGGATTAATTAGTAGGATTAATTAATTAGAATAATTATTATTCATCAATTGAAAATATTACATGCCCACTGTTAGCTTATTTGTGAACCTAGAGGGTCACATAATTTGAGATGGAATATTTATAACTTAGGAATTGATGTAAGGAGTTGGATTCAATTAATTAATGAAGATTAGTTAATTAAATTTAAATTAATTCAAAAAGTTGAAATATTATTTTAATTAAATAATGTAATTATTTATTTGGGATTAATAAGATTAGGAAGGCCAATTGGAATGGAATAATTATTTAATTGAATCAAAATAATTGTGTAAATTATAAATTAAATTAATTGTTAAATTAATTTATTCAATGAAATACTTGAATAATGTAATTAGGTTTAATTTAATTAGGTGGGCTAGATGGAATTAATTAATTGAATTTGAGATTAGATAATTAATTGAATTAATTATGAAATTTATTTGAAAGTTTAAGTCCAATTTAATGAGACCCATTAGGAGAGACCCACAATGATTGTTTAAAAAAGATGGAAACCCAAGAGTTTGATATTATTGAAAGTCTTTAAATATCTTTGTAAGATAAAACAGATAGAGTCGAAATTTTTTGGGAGATTTGGAATCAACCAAAAATATTCCAACCAATAAAAAATGAGGCCAAAACTACCAAGAATGGGACTCTTGAAATTTTTTACCCTTATTATAAATACCAATGAGCTGAAAATTTGAGTATGAATTCTCCTCCAAATTTTCAGCCATTAAGAAATAAAATACGGAGAAAATTATTTTTTCCTCCATCTTTTCTTCAACCAAAAATTCTAGCTTTTGTCTATGTATTAATTCTTTTCTCAAGTTGATATAAGGACCAATGTTCTCTATATTCACTCTATAAACTAGGTTAGTAAAAGAATCGGAATTGCTACCGGAATTATAATTTTGTGCTCTTGCTCAAAAAGCAGAATTACGTATCATTGTCCATTACTGAGTCATAATGCATTGTAACGGGTAATTGCTATTCTTAAGTATTGCAGATGAAATAAATGTTGGAGGATTATGAAATAGGGCAAGATGTTTTAATTGCTTATTGTGACAATTCTAGTATTGTAAATATTTCTAAGAATCCTATACAATATTTAAGGACAAAACATATAGATATTTAACACCATTTCATAATGGATTTAGTTGAGAGAAATGTTGTGACTATTGGCTTTGTTTTAACTGAAAATCAATTAGGTGACATTTTCACCAAAGCCCTCGATTTTCAATGGTTTGATGTATTGAAATAGTCCCTTAGTGTCTATGTGTTGTAGCAAGTATGTCAAACAATATTGAAACACTTCATCAATAGTATACATTCGTGTCATTTTGTAATATTCAGATACAACATCATCATGCATGTGATTGTAGTGCAGGTATTTATGCATTACTTTATTTAGGTATATTTGCATGACTACATCAATCTGTTTCATAAATCAATGAATCATCTTGCAAAATAATTTGTCAATGGATGTATGTTATAATTGTGTAAGTTTCCCAAAATTTGTGTATGGAGTTATTTTTAAGAACATAATTGGAGGCATTTAACTTGAAAAGCTGCCTACCCAATCAACTAGAGCTATCCATGTGTGGTTTGGTTCTATGTATTTTCTTTTAATATGAAAAATCACTACTATGTAAAAAGAACTGTCACTGGAGCGAAAGCCACTGATTGGCTAAACCCACCATGCTTTTATTTATTAAAGTGTTCTGATTAATGTGTGATAAAGATTCACAGTTTATAGAGTTTTTTGATGAATGTCATAAATGTTGCAACATTTAAAAAGAACATCTGAAAGTTAGTCTTTATCTTTTTGTTATGCTTGACTTCTTAAATCATTTTTGTTTTGGAAATAAATTAATCCTAATCAAGCATATTTTTAGGAACATTTCATAAATGCATTGGGTGGTGATTATCAGCTAAACTGATTTGATTTTGTGACATGATTTGGATAAGAATCAATTTTCTAACTTACTCCATTATTTAAGAGATTGAGAATTTATGGGGTTGGAAATTAAATGTCTAGTAGATCTTTTGAGATTTTTATCACAGATTGGGGCAGGAACTAGGGCATCATTTTTCTTGGTATTTAATTCATGTGTCATAATTTTTCACTCTTGTGCCCTAATTTCTTTCACTACCGATTTCTCTCTCTATCCCCCCCCCCCCCCCCCACCTCTCTATATATCTCTTCTAGTTGCTTCTAATATCTAAATGTAGATTTGAACCTACAATGGAATCAATTTCTAATACATTTTTGTTTACGAAGGAAGCACTACATCACACCACAGATTCCAGTGCTCGAAAGATAGGGGATGTTGAAACACCAATTGACAACATCATTGTTGTTGGAGAGGTTGAATCAATTAGGGACTCTTTTGAAAATCAAACATAGTAAAACTTTAATAATTCGTAATTCTAAGCCAAGTAATGAACTCAGAGATATTGTAGGGGATGTTGCAAGGGAGAGTCGACAGACACAAGTGAAGATAGAAGTGAGGTAGAACCAGGAGAATGAGGCACCATCTAACTCAGAAATTGAGATAAGGCGTTCTTATTCTACTGCCTTTTATTCTCCTCAGAATAAAACTATGTGGAATAAAGTAATACAAAAGAAAATATATTCTGAAAGGATAATTCATATGACTAATTTTAATAAGTGGGGAATTGTAGGGATTTTAGAGGAAATGGGACTACTAGTTAAGTCATTAAGGCTACGCCATTTTGTGTGAAATGTAGTTCAAGAATATTATTATAACTTGCTAAAAAATTTAATGCTCCAAAGTCTGCATATATGATTAAGTATTTGTTTGAAAAAGGATTTTACATTTTATTCTCACCATCGTCAATGAATTTTTCTAGGTTCTCTAATGTTGATGGAGCTGATGTGACTAAAAAGATGAATAAAATTGTTGCAACATTAAGGGAGTATATTGTCATGGAATGGCCTAGTCTGAAACAAAAACTTCTGGCTAGAAAGCTTACTACTAAATATGTCATCTTGCATAAAATTAAAATTTGCAACTGGACTCCAACTACAAACACTACTGTGGTAGTAAATGAACATGTAATTCTTTTGTATTGCATTGGGATAGGTTGGCCATATGACATAGGAAAATTAATTTTTAGAACCATTGCCCGTCAAGCAGGAGCAGACAATATACATGGTATTGTCCCATTTTCTCATTAATTTACAGCATTTTAACTTCTCAAGGTTTAATGAAAAAGGGATTGGAGACTCTAGAGCCACCATGCAGACCTCTATGCATATCACACAAGCTGG
Organism: Paulownia fortunei; assembly: GCA_019321725.1. Lineage (NCBI taxonomy): Eukaryota > Viridiplantae > Streptophyta > Magnoliopsida > Lamiales > Paulowniaceae > Paulownia > Paulownia fortunei. The sequence continues at coordinate 5,317,462 of CM033115.1, forward strand.
TTGAAAGAGACCTTGTCAATGATTTTCCACAAACTGACAAAGAAAAGTTTGCTATTCGAGATGTTACTCCGAGTGTTGAACCTAGAGTTGCAACATATTAAATCTTATGATACTCCACCTTCCTCCCTCGTCTCTGACTTCTATATCCTCTCCATTATCTAAGACAACTTCTTTAGAGCTATTCCCACTATTGCTAAGTGCAACCAATAATTGGAAAGTTATGTTTCGGGCTGCTTGTGTTGTCATTGCTTCACCTTGCATAGCTAATATATTTCCTTCACGGACATGCACATTAATGTGATCAGGAGGTACATCGAGCTTGATGTATTCCCCTTGTTTTAGACTCAAAGAGCGTGAATAGTCAAAGAGGTCAAAACAGTTTCCTGCTGGAAAATATGCATTAACAGAAACTGCTCCAGACTCCAGTACAGGCAACACCATCACTCCCTTGCCAAGTACAAACTGCGAGCTAATTTCATAAGTCTTCATATCCTCGGGAAATGAGAAGAAAATTGGTCGTGCAATAGGTATGCCTTTGGAGTGTGCCTCATACATTAACGTGTAAAAGTATGGTAAGAGCCTGTAATGAAGTCCTAACACTTTCCTAGTTGTTGCAGCGACTGAATTCCAGATATACAGTTCTTGACGGCTGGTACCCTTGTCAGAGTGGTCTCTAGCAAAAGGATAAAATGCCCTTAACTATGACACGAATTCTTAATATCAATGTCATGTAACTGGAACAAGAGCATATTTATGTTGGTAATCTATTGGGCAAGATAGAAAACTTATTTTGTCATAGGAAAAATTACTTCATTAGATCTTAAAGCAGAAAGCTCTTAGAGATAGTTAAACGTTCGAAGTCATATTTGTGGCAAAACTCCATATATTTACGTACCTGAATCCATCACCTGCAAAGTTCTTCAATTGTGTCTCTCAAAAAACCACATATATCAGACAACAAAACTGAAGTTCTTCAACTGATTCGCGAACTTTAACAGTTTCCACCTATACCACTAAACAGCTTAGAACTTTTTTCTCTAGTTCTAGTAATCCGTCTATGTATATTTTTGTTCAAAAAATGGGAGAAACATGTTGTGCCGCAACAGCTACTCGGGAAAGTCTGAGCAACACAATGATGATGATGAGCAGATTGCCGAAGATGATGGAGATGATGAAGAAACAAATTATTGATATATGCTTATTTTTTAGTTTTGGACAATTTATTTTTATTTTTTTCTATTAATGATTGTTTTGTCACTCCAAATAATTAGTTTGTTGCTTTTGTTTTTGCCTTGATGGATATTTTTATTTTGTATTTGGTTGACTTGTATTGGGGAGTAGTGCCAGTTTGACTTATTCATTTTTATATGATACAGTGTTTGCAACACTAGTGTTACAACATGCTGGTACTGCAGATAAATTTGAATTGAAAAAGGTTGCATCTTAGTTTCAGGGGGAGTAGGAGTTTGTTTTGACCAAAAAAGTTAAGGCGATAATGCTAATGTCTAAATATTAGCATTTATGGAAACTATCACTTTGCACGGTATTGCAAATAGAGTTGCAACACTAATGGCAAGATCTAATTAATTAATTATTTGAATTAATTATATTTAATATGTGCAGGTGTTCATAATTCAAGAATTTTTGAGATACATATTTTAAGTATGCTACAAAATCAAATTAGAAATAAATGTGCTAAAATAAAATATATGCTTGATTTGATTTGATAAGGAAAGAGAATATCCTTCACATGGGCACTTGGAACAATACCCATGAATCTTTTAAGACCCACAAGCCTACTGCTGCCTAACTATTGTTAAAGTAATGAATGCAATTAGACGTTATCGTTAATAAGTAATAAAGTTACGAGTGAGTATCATTCTTACGAGAATTGAGATTTATTAAATATCAAAATTATGTTAACTCTGATTTTATTTGAATAAGCACAAAAAAGTGTTGAAGATTGTAAACTAAACTAAACTAAACTAACAAGCAAAATCAATTAAGGATGAAATTCAATAACGTAAAGGCCTAGGATTTATGATTTTACTATAATTAGTCTGAATTAAATAATTTATCTCATCATCAATCTCAATTTATTTTTCAAGTGATAGTCGAGAATCCCTAAATTATTCACCAGCTTCTTTGGAGGTATAATAAAAATATCATCAATTGCTGACCCACTATATTTCTATCTGAATTACATCAATCAACAATTCATTAAGTTTTATAGATCTCAAACATGAATACACAAACTATATAAGTATATTCTTATCTCACATGCAATTTATTTTATTTTTCACAATGAACTAAATACATAATTCCCCTCCCGGATCCTTATGATTAACAAATCATATAATTAGTGACCAAGTAATTATAAGCATTATGAACAATGAAGAACATTCATCCCAAAAAATAAATCAAGAATTGAATTGATAAAAATATTTAAACCATCCTAATTAGATTATATCACAACCCTAGAAAAAAAAATAGTTCATGGTGAAAATGAATGATAACTTAACAATACTCATGAATATAATCAAAGAGAGAAAAAGAAAAATATGAATAGAACTTGGAAAAGGGTGAGTTTCTTTCCTTGTAGATATTTTCTTCTTCAATCTTGGAATGATTATCTCATCTTCCCCATAAATCTTTCTTCTTGTCCTTTTCTCCTTTTTCTCTCTTTTCTCCTCTTTTCTTCCTTCACTCCCCCTCCTTAGAGGCTTTTAGATTCACTCAAGTCCAATGGAGAATGCCCTAAAGAGGGCAAAAATCTCATTTTACACTTTTTTTTCTGCGAGAATACAAAATTTTTTAGTTGTGCAGCACTTAGGTGTTGCAACTATTGGAATTTTATTTTTTTTTAATAAAAATGTAAGAAGAATGCAATTTTTTGTTTCCTCAAAGTCAAATCTACAAAGCAACATTAGAAACGATGATAAATTTTTTAAGGAATCTTGATAACTATTAAAAAGATCAAGTAAATAGTAATTAATTAATGGGTATAAAACCCACTTAACAAATACCCCCAAACCTAATATTTTGCCAGTCCTCGACCAAAAGAAAGTAAGTAAGTAAGTAAAATACCAAGTGATAATCGAACCTACTAACCAAATAGGCCTAAAAAATCTCTGTGAGTTTATGACTTAAGAAAATCTCAAAATATCATCAAAATGCATGATTTCAACTCAAGTGTCAAATTCACTTATCTTTAAATCCTTTGAGTATATGTGTGTTTAACTTCTTATACTTAACTCTTTACCTCTCGGATTGTTTTGTACAAACTCACAACAAAATTATTGATCTCTTATTTATATATTTTAGAACTCTAAAGGGTTGCTTTTCATGCCACTCTCCACTAATATAGACTAATACAATATCAAAGATCATCAGGATTTTGATAACTTGTAACTTGTGACTAGGGTGATGGTAGGATAAATGACAATATAATAGTTCAAATCATTGATGGCACACACAACTATTCTAGAACCTTATTGATGAGCACCACCACATCTTCGTGCCACACCTTCAAGAACATTTCATCTTTTAATTTGTCAAACCACTTAATTCATTTAACCTCTTTTTTTTTCTACATATTTGTTTTGAAGTGTTACATCCTAAACTTATTTGTTTTTATGAACAATAGGTGTTGCACTCTTTCCTTATCTTCTTTACAATTTTTTTTCGAGAGTTTGTACAAATCACCACCTCTCTTTTGCCATTTTTTTTCAAACCACTTTCAATGCTCAAAATGATATTACAAGAATAGCCATGAGCTGAGAGAAGTATAATATGAAAGAGAAATTTTTTATGTAATAATATTTTTTCGACTGAGGTTAATTTGTGGGATGACAAAGAAAATGGCTCAACGGGGGATACTAGGGATTATATATCATAAATAATTTGAAAAGCTCAAATGATCCAAAAATGACCTAAATTACTCATCTTATATTAGATAGCCTAAGATTCCGCTTCGAGTGACAATCAAACAATTTCTAGAATTCTATAAGATTGGTAAAAGTATCGAGTTCACATAAACTTTCTTTAAGCAAGCAGAAAAATCAAATGTTTAAGACATAGTAAACTTTCTCTAAGCAAACAGAAAAATCAAATGTTTACGACTATGTGCTCAATATGTCAAATAATTAGAAGAAAGCTAAAAATTCCACAAGGGTCAAGTATATACACAAACATAACATTCATCAATTTTCAAAAGCCATAAATAAGCAAGAGCAAATTCTCGTCACTGGGCGTAGGTGGAGAAAAACTCCGCGCCCAAATTTAGAACTAATATTGTCCTAAATGTTAAGTAAAACAAGATAACGCATAGAACACTTTCCTAATGAGGGTAGTGTTAGTTCTCATCAACTTCATCATTATCATCCTCAAATGAGAACCAAAAAATATTTCATCAAACTAAAAGCAATAAAATGAATATTAAACAACTAAGTAAACCTATGTAATAAAAATAAAAAAAAATGCAAAAACTTGGGTTGCCTCCCAAGAAGGAGTTAATTTAAAGTCATTAGTAAGACTTCTTCTTTGGATCTTGTCATCCTAGATTTTTTAAAATGATCATAGACTTATTGAGGTTCCAATCACTATCAATGTACCATTTCAGTTGTCGCCAACTCGCTTGGCATATAAATTCCAAAGTCTCAAGGTCATATTTGTTTGAAAATCCAAATGAACAGACTTTTAAAGGCTTAAATTGTTGTTTTGCTTGAGCAGTTACTGTTCGTGAAATATTTAACAAACTGCAAATGCACGGTGTCAAGTTTTAATATAACGATGAGTTGAGTATTTGTAATAAAAAATTACAGCAAGTATTGTAGTTCAAATAGTCATAATTTTATCTAGAAAATCAAGTGATGATTGGTAAATAAAGTAGAATAAGATAAAAGATAAAACTAGAGTTCTCAGAAGTAATATAACAAATACCTTATGAATAAGAAATTCTAGAGGAATGACTTACCTAATTATCACCTATGTTCTTCCTTCCAAAATATACTAATTCAAGTCAACAATACATGTAAGTCAAGAATTCCTAAGTTCATCAATTCCCTCTCCCGAGTGCTGAATTAATTATGAGTTCTAATATGAATTTCAACATCTCTATAAAAACTCAAGAATAAAACTCTACAAAGGTTTAATGAATTCTTATTCAAAACTTCAAAGGTTTCATAAGTTTCTCAACTCTATAATTCCTAGGTTATGTTATCTTTATGATTATATATAATATTCTCTCTCTCGAGTATCGAATCTCATACATCAAACACTTTTAATTAATGACCAAATAATCAAGATGTAATAATAAACAAGATAACACAAATAAAATGAATAACTTGAACTAATAATATTTGGAATTTAAAACATAGGATCAAATAAGCTTACATCATCCTCTAGAAAGAAATGTTTAGTTCATCATGTATGAATATTGGAAATTGTTCACTAATTTGTGAAGTGGAAGAAATGGTTGAAGCTCTCCTTGTCTCCAAGAATGGTTTTCTCCCAAGAATGACTCCTCCTCTGTCCAGCAACACTTCTTCTATCCAAGAACAACTCCTCATGTCCAGAATACCTTTGGAGGATATTTGGGGTCCTTAAAATTAGATGGGAGAAACCTTAAAAAGGGCAAAAAACCCATTTTGGCCCTTTTATCCGTGTAGCAATGCGTAGGCGCTGACTGGACAACCTGGCACAGCAAGATACTGAACTTTCTATCTTTAGCATCTACAGCCTCTTTAAACCTATTTTTAACCACTTTCTATTTCGAAATAGCTTTTGGTGTCTTCATACATATTGTATATATATGTCCTGGCTTTCCATAGGTACTTTATTCAACTAAATATGATATTTGTGGAGATAATTATGCTTTATATACCATGATATATCATAATAGAAAATTTCAGCGCAGTGCTGACTCTTGAACTCGATTTTGCTTATTGAGATAGATAGAATTGAATTTTGTGATAAACATAGAAATTATAGATTTATCTCTTGGATTTCTATTGGTTCAAAAATCAAGTCAAAATCATATTTGAACAAAGATGTATGATTGAAATACGAAAACTGTCATTAGTAGCACCATAATTCAGATTCTTCAACATTTCAACTAAGCTTTTGGTTTCTTTCCATTTTCTTCTCTTTTTGCCATTACCTAAAAAAATTCAAACTAAATGCATAAAAAGTAGCAAAAACACTTGAAAATAAACCAAATGTTAATCAAAAGGTATATGCATTGTTGGTATAAAACAAACTTATCAGTTACATGGATACATTAATCAATAACGTCTACTCACAAACAACTATTAACTCTGCTTAGATGCTTCATATGCTTAAAGATTTTGGATGTTACTTGTTCATCTTGAACTCTCAAGGTTAGCTGGCCTTTTTGCACATCAATAACAACTTTTTTGGTATCTAAAAATAGTCGACCAAGAATGATTGAAATATCTTGATCTTTCTCCATGTTAAGAATAATAAAGTCTGCCGTGAAGATGAACTTGTCAACTTTTATCAACACGTCTTCTATGATTCTCCTTGGATACTTGATGGACCTATTCGCCAATTGCAAGGAGATAATAGTTGGCTTAGCTTCTCCAAGCCCAAGTTTTCTAAAAATATAGAGAGGCAATCAAATTAATACTTGCACCAAGATCGCATAAAGCTTTATCGAAAAATGAATTGTCAATAGTGCAAAAAACATAAAACTCCCAGGATCTTTCAACTTGGGTGATAACATTTTTTGCAAAATGGCACTGCACTCATCAGTAGTGCCACTATCTCATAATCCTCAAGCTTTTATTTGTTAGAGAGGATCTTCTTTATAAATTTCACATGGCTAGGCATTTGCTCCAAGACATCTGTAAAATGAATATTAATAAGTAATTTCTTAAAAATATCTATAAATTTAGAGAATTGCTTATCTAGATTTTATTTTTGGAATCAATGAGGAAATGGGATAGGCAGCACATATGGTGGAGAGTTGTTTAGAAATAGCATTGAGTTTGGTTTCTTAGCATCTTTTTTTGGTGTTTCAGTAGACTCCTCTACTACACTTTTCTTTGTAAGCTTCCTTGGTTCATTAATCTTTCTTTCATGGTTCAATAACTCCTTATCGCTACGAAAAGTAATGGCATGCACATTCTCCTTTAAGTGTGGTGTAATGTTACAAGGCAATAAATCTTGAGGTCTTGTGTTCAACATATTAGCAATTTAGCCCATTTGAATCTCTAAATTCCGAATAGAGGCTATTTGATTTTATATAGAAGTCTATTATTTCTGCAAAGTCACCTCTATTCTTTCAATGAATTGATTTGTGCTCATAGTCAACTGGGCAAGTGCTTCTTCCAGAAAGCTTTAGGTACTTGTTGAGACTAATTTGGAGGTTGAAAGTTTGATGGTGGTGGCCTTACTGCATTTTTCCTATTTCTCTATGAAAAGTTTGGATGGTTGCACCATCTTATATTATATGTGTTGGAGTATGGCTTGTTTAGTCAGGTAGCATTCCCCACAAGCTGTGTTTGCTCGGGCTAAGATGGGATAAATGGGTTCCCAACTTGACACTTTATAATTGGGTAAGGACCATTACAGAAATTGCATATCTCAACTGATATGGGAATCGGATTAGCAGTAAAAGAGCTAAGTTGCTAAGATAATATAGCAACTTAGGCAGTGAGAGTAGGGAGTGCATCAACTTTATGAATTCCAAATACTTTCTTTGGTGAAATTCTCTCAGAAGACCATTGATAAGCATTCACGGCCATGGTTTCGAGAAGATCATAAGCCTCCTCATGTGTTTTGCCTATAAGAGCTCTACCTGTTGCTACATTAACTAAACTTCTTGTTGAGCCACTCAAACCATTCTAGAATGTTCGCACTTGCAACCAATCTAATATACCATGATGTGGACACATCCTCAATAGATACTTGTACCATTCCCAAGCCTCATGCAAGGATTTCAAGTCATATTGAGAAAATGTAGTGATATCATTTTGCATCTTCGTTGTCTTAGCGAAAGGGAAAAACTTCGCTAGAAAGCTTTGAGTCAAATGTGCCTAAGTAGTAATTGTCCAAACAAGTAGAGAATTCAACCGAATTTTGGCCTTGCCTCGAAGTGAAAATGGAAACAATCTTAATTTAATGATGTCATCAGTAACGCCATTGTATTTGAACATATCGCAAACTTTGAGAAAACTAGCTATATGTGTGTTGGGACCCTCATTGGCTAATCCATAGAATTGATTAGCCTGAATCATCTAAACAATAGTCGATTTGATGACAAAATTATTTGCTTCAATGATAGAACGCCTGATTCCCGAGAGTGTACCAACGACCATAGGTATAGCATAATCACGTATTGCCCTATTGTTCTCTGCATTTTCCCTTGCGTCTGCCATGATGCTTTGAGACTATTTAGAAACTTCTCTCTTTACTACGATCAACACTTGAAAATTTGAAACAATAATTGAAAGTAAAAGAAAATAAAAAAAATCAAATTAAAATTAGTGTTACTTGGTATCGATATTAACAAAATAAAACAATCCTCGACAATAGCGCCAAAAACTTGTAGCAAAAGTTGTGAACGTAAGTACATGTTATTAAGAAGTAATAAAGTGATGAGTGAGTATCGTTCCATTGAGAACTGACATTTACTAAATACCGAAATTATATTAACTCTAATTTTATTTAAAAAAATGCATGAAAGTGTTGATAATTGTAAACTAAACTTAACTAAACTAAACTAAACTAACTATCAAAATTAATTAAGGATGAAATTCAATAATGTAAAGACTTAGAGTTTATGATTTCACTATAATTAATTCGAATTAAATAATTTATCTCATCAATCTTAATTTATTTCCCAAGTGAGAGTTCATAATCACTAAATTATCCACTAGCCTCTCTTGAGATCTTACAAAATATCATCAATTGCTAACTCACTATATTCCTATATGAATTATAACAATTAATAATTCATTAGGTTCAATGAATCTCAAACATGACTATACAAAATATGTAAGTATATTCATAATTCACATACAATTTATGGTATTTTTCACAATGAACTAAAAATATAATTTACCTCCTGAATTCTTATGATTAACAAATCATCTAATTAGTAATCAAGCAATTAGAAGCATTAAAAAAATGAAGAACACTCAACTCAAAAAATAAATTAAGAATTGAATTGATAAAAATATTCAAAACACCATAATTAGATTACATCACAACCCTAGAAAAATAAATTAGTTTATGGTGAAAATGAATAATAACTTAACAATATTTAAGAACATAATCAAAGAGAGAAAGAGGAAAATATAAATAGAACTTGGAAGAAGATGAATTTCTTTCTTTGTAAATGTCTTCTTCTTCAATTTTGGAAGGATTCTCTTCTTTTCCGCAAAAATCTATTTCCTTGTCCTCTTCTCCCTTTTCTCTCTTTTCTCCTCTTCTCTTTCTTCACTCCCCCTCCTTGGAGGCTTTTAGAATCACTCAAATCTAGTAGAGAATGCCCTAAAGAGGGTACAAAATTCCATTTTACCCTTTTTTTAGAGTGGCAGCTCCCTCGCTGGAATACAAATTTTTGTAATTTTGTAGCGTCTAGATGCTGCATCTACTGACATTATTTTTAGAAAAATATAAGAAAAATATAGATTTTTATACATTCAAATCGACTTTATTTTTTTATAGTCAAATTTATAAAATAATATTAAAAACAACAATATAATTCACAAAAAATCTCAATAACTATCAAAATAATCAAATAAATGATAATCAATTAATTAATGAGTATAAAACCTTATCATCACTAATAACAAACATCATATCCACCCTACAATTTGGGCCACAAATGAAAGAACAAAGACAACAAACAATGATATCTTAACCATTTTAGTCCATCATATCTCACTGCATACATTTTTTTAGAGTGAGAAAAAGTACTATACTCAAAATTCAAATATAATAAAAATATGCTAACCCTGTGGTGCAATGAAGTACGACATTGGGGTATCGTACAGAAACAAGTATGCAAAACCATGCAAGTGCATGTATCATGTAATGAATTTAAAAAAAAAAAAAAAAAGATTGAGTATTATTTAAAAAATAACTAACAATTGAAGAAAACACTCATTGAAGAAGTTTCTGTTCAAACGTCATATATTACTAACTTTAATCTCAAGCTCTTATGTCCACTTGTAGCTATATATGAGTATATTTATCAAAATCATCTATAAGTATTAATTAACCAATATACATTAAAGCAAAGATATTTTCAAATTTTGCACATTCTAATCCTTTAGCTACATAATATAAATCGCAATATTTGTGCCATGAATATAGATTGACATTGATATTTACTCAACAATAATGAAATTGTTAATCAATTTCAAACAAATAATAATGTATCAATGAACAAACTAAATAATTCTTGATAAATGACTACTAATCACTTAACCTTCAACATCTTAGATACGGATATTATTTTGATTCAAGCAAGAATCTGGTCAAGTAACAAGCTAATCAATATTATTACTTAAAGAGTAATTACTAAATAATCATAATTGACAAGCAATAACTCTTTAAGTAATAGTGACTAATTAATTATCAACTAGTCATTAAGAGTGAACTAAATGACTAAGGAGATAGCTTAACTCTTTAATTAAGTAATTTCGCGACTAATGATCCAAATGGTGCATATAGTAACTGTTTACAAAGATAAATAACTAACTATTAAGCCTATTAATCACTTACGAATATAATTAGGCTAATCATGCAATCGGAAATCAATTAATTTCACCTTTTGCCTGCTAAATTGTTTAACAATCAATAATCAGGTCTTAATTGTTAATCATTCAATAATGACTGACCAAGTAAATCTGAATAACACTAATATTTAACTAAACAAAACAGTTGACAACATATAAGAAAGATTAATTAACCAAACCAAATGTTAAGTGTATGTGGTGGCTGAAATCGGGCAACCCTCCCCAACTTTATAGGGAATAAAGGTGGCCACTGCCCCAATTTTTATTTCTAATTTTTTCAAAAGTTGATATAGGGTCCATGCAATTCTCAAGATTTATATATTAAACCCAAAACTTTATAGTTTTCATTTAAGCCCTTGAAACTTTAAATTCTTTGCATTAAGTTCAACAATATTTTTAAGATAGTCCTTGAAGTCCTAGACGTTTTTATTTTGATCTTTATGCTTATAATTCGACTCCAAATCCAAGAAAGATTTTTTGCCAATTTAAATTATGACAATTACAAATATTCAAAGGAGCAACCTGAGCATATTTCAATCATATGCATTAGATGAGTGATCACTATAAAATTGTAGCTAACATCTCATTGCTTTGTCCATTATTTTCAGCGAGTCTTATCATATTCCTTTTCGAGGCCTTCGAAACATCTTAAAAATAGACTCATCTCAAATATTATTATTATTATTATTATTTTGATAATCCAGCTATTCCAATTTACGCCGCACTATAAATATTGGGACTCCAAGAATTATATTTTATAAAATAATATAATATTATAAAATAATATTATATTTTATATGTGAAACGAACGACTCTCCTAACACTTTGTTGTTTAGCAAATTAAAGATGATTTTCCCAGACATGACTCCTCTAATGCTCATGTCAGTATAAAATATCTTGATGAATATAAGAGAATTTAAATATAATTGAAAATGATGAAGGGCATAATTAAAATGTACCCCATTTCAAGGAGCTGAAGACTTATGAATATTTTAGATAGAAAAATAACTACCTTGTAAAACACATACTTCTTTATATTATCAGGCTAAGATATTTAAATACCCTTGAAGAATGTCTTTATAAGAATCATATATCTAGAAGACTTTCCTAATTGCTACTCTAAAAGTAGCCCATGTCTGCATATATGATCAACTTGTTACAGCTTGATTCACCCAATTCAATGTCGAATATTAGTTAGGCCTAATAAGTTGTGATGAAATTTAGTGGTATTAATTTTAATTAAATGGGCCTTTAGTTAATTGATGTGATAGAATAACTAATTTCAATGTTGAATATTAGTTAGGCCTAATAAGTTGTGATGAATTTTAGTGGTATTAATTTTAATTAAATGGGCCTTTAATTAATTGATGTGACAGTAACTAAATTAAGCCCTGAGATCAATTAATTGGGCTTAATTTGCATAAGTTTATGTCCAACCGATATGGACTTGATTTAATTGAATCAATGCACAATTGAATTATAAGCTGAATATCTAAATTCATTATAAACGAGAATAAAGGTAGTAGGATTAGTTTGGAAACTATCCATCGGATTTCTTTTAGCATCAGAAGTAAACTACCTTGTGGAGAAAGACTCCCACATGGAAATAGAAAAGCCCTAAGGAGTGTAAGTATACAAACTCTTCAAGGGGATGAAAATTAGAGGTATTTTTTAAGGCAAAATTCGTCCCCCTCCCTCTCTCTCTCTCTGCACTCTTATTTTGTACTTTTAATTAAATTTATGAAAATCAAGTACATAAGAACCAAATTACCAATTCACAAAGGTATTTGAGTAGTTATTTGTATGGACCCAGTACACGCTATCCTTTAGATGTAAACTATGGAATCATAGATTATTAGTATAATCTAGATTTCTTTTCGCTTAATCAACCCACTTCACTCACAAACGAAAGCATTAGATGTATTAATTTAAAAGTATAGAATATTCTTTCCTCACCAGATGATTTTTTTTTTTTATATCAAACGTTCTGATTACTCCCAATATATGCCCTACTTCCATTTTCTTTCTTTCTTTTTTTAATTTGAAATTACAATCTTAACCTTAAAAATATCTAAACTGCAACCCGTTGAACTAAACCCAAAAGAAAGGTTAATCAACCCCACTGGCACGCGCAATGGTGAGCACCTGGAGAAAAATATAGTAGGTCATAGTTTCAATTTCTTTTCGGAGTCAGGAGTGACGCGTGCCTTTTGGCTCTTTTGGGGGTTTCGTCCGCATTTAAGATAATTCTAGAGGGATAGAATAAATGATACGAATATTCGACTCAAGTGTAAACTACTGGTCCACCAAATTTACTGGAGGATTGAATTAGGGAAAGACCGATCTCTTTCAAAATTAGTTTAAGATCCAAAGGTTTTGGAATTGAGTATCGAAAAAAAAAAAAAAGATTAACCCAATTATAGAAACAAGCTCTTAAAGTGCAAGTGAGTACAAACTAATAAGTTCGTACCTTTGACGTTCTCAAATTATACAATTTTCGATTAGTGTGCTTCAATTGTACAAACGCGCACATAGGTGTGCCATGTCAAAGGTTTAAAACTCAATTTTCCAACATTTACACCAATAATTTTCTCATGGCTTGAAGTGTGGCGCAATTCAAATATGGTGATCATAATTGGGTTATACATGGAATACATTAAATAATTATTTTCTTACATAAATTAAATGAAAACAAAATAATTATTTTCTTACTTAAAAATAAATGAGAACGATGGAAGTAGTTTATATAATCTTATAGCTACTTTATCCCATATTTTAAGATATAATTTTTTTCCTTTTCCTAAAGAAGATATAGAGTTGGAAGGTTCTAAAGAGTGTGATGATATTTTCTTGTGAGTCCCCTACAGAAAAAGGTGTTTAATGAAAAAGACTTAAAGTCAAAACGTTCATACAGAAAAAGGTGTTTAATGAAAAAGATTTAAAAGTCAAAACGTTCATACAGAAAACGACTGATACCAAAATTATCTAATCCTAATCGTTATAATCCCATCTTTATAGACTTATGAGCTGCCAAACTCTATTTTATCTCGTCTTTCTTTTGCCTATATATTGCACGAATGCTTGTGATTGTTTACAAGCATTCTGATCTCCTTTGTGTTTTTAAGCAAAATAATTGTGAAAGGCAACATTTTAGAGAAAATGTGGGTGAAACATCAATCCAATTCGGCTTATGCTTTTTCTTTTTATGTATTCATAAGCTTTTTTATTTTTGTTCTTGTTCCTCGTGCATCCCAAAAAATAAGATGTCTATACAGTCTTTGTACCAACTTGAAGATTCGATTTCTACACAGGCAATGCAAATCGAATTCTCCCTACAGTTGCATCCTCACATTGACCATTTGGCGAAACATTTCCCGACAAATCTACTGGTCGTTGGTCTGATGGTCGTCTTATCATAGACTATATAAGTATGTCCAATCAATATATGTATATGTGTGTGAGTGTGAGTGTATAGCAATACAAATATTTGAGAGATATTTTTTATAGGCTCGATTTGGCCAAATCGAACTAATCACGTGACGAATATAATCGTAGTTGGTCACTCTTCTTAATTAGAATATGAATCAATCACATAGCAAGTGTAAATCTCTTTTACATTTACTTGTCTTTAATATTGGCAGCTATGGCTCTTGGGCTTCCTTTGTTGAACCCTTACTTAGCCAAGACTGCTTCATTCAACAACGGTGTCAATTTTGCGGTGGCCGGAAGTACAACACTCAACATTTCTTTTTTCGTGGCGAAGGGGATCATAATCCCATCACTTCCTTTCTTTCGTGTTCAACTAAGCCAGTTCCATATGTTCCACACCAACAGGTTTTATATAAGACTTACATATATTTGATATGTTGAAAATTTTGTATCCAAGAAGTTCTTGATTTTGGCATCTACCTCTTCTGCTTGAACTTTCAATGAAGATATCCTCTTTAATCTAAAAATTCTAATTAAGAATTAGCCAAAAGTTTACCCCCGATTCCAATCCAAGAAAGAAATAGAAGTTACAAAAAAATATTTGTTACTTTTCATAATGCATATTTTTTCAAAGTAAAAGTACGTGAGAGGCCAAATTGGGAAAAATTACTTTTCTAGTCCTACGGTGTTTGCAAGTTTAGTACCATAATCTCAAAAAAATCAATTTTTGAAAATTTGGTACCTCCTTTAATTTTTTCTTTTTTCTTTATCTTTGATAAAAATGGCATGTCTTAGCCATTAAATCCATGATTTTGGATGGAATTTCCGCATGTGAAATGCACATGCTTTACTGTTAAACTAAAACTTAAGATATAAACTCAATTTGTGAAATATAAATCGAAATTTCTAGTCTTATTTCTCAAATCCTCCCTTTTGGACTTTCTTTTATCTAAAAACAAGTGTATAGTATTGTTGATGTAAAAATAATTTGTTTTTTACGAGAATGTGCCCATAAAGTGTATATTATACATATCCATATCCTGTTCAATTTTATGTATACTCTTTATATTTGTACATATTACTCTCTATTTTTTATATTTCATAATTTTTTTTTGTATTCAATTATAAACTACCTAAAAATTATGCGTACTTTATATTAGGGTTATTCTGACTTTACCCCCCTTTATTTTTATTTGAATATTATTTTACCAATTTATACTTTCAATTGTATTACTTTATCCTTATGTATTTTCAATTAGTATCATTTTACCTCTTTGTACTATTATTATATCAATTTATCTCCCATTCCCCCCCCCCCCCCCCCCCCATTTACTCTTAATAAATATCCTAATTCTCCTTACCATTATTTTTAATAAAATTACTTTTAAAATATTTAAAATTACTAGACTTTTATTTATATTTTAATAATTTTTAACTTGATTAATTAATATTTAATATTAAATTCATTTAAAACTTTATTGTACCAATTTAATGGCTATTTTTTTAATTTAAGATAATTTTGTAAACTACTTTATAGTAGGATATTTTGTTAGATAATATATTTTACTTATAAGTTTCTTATTCATTATAAATCTAAAAAATGTGTAATATATTTTTAAATAAGACTATATTAAACACATTAAATATTATTAAGAAATTTCTCGTTGTAATGATATTATCATAATTTAATAGAAATTATGTTACAAAAATAGTCATTTTAATGTTTAATTTATTATTATTGACTAAATCATAAATGATCTTATTATCGTGATTTAGTAAAAAAAATTAAATTTAAAAAAATCTTATTGCTATTTAACAAAAAAAATCACAACAATGACCATTTTTAATTTTAACTTTATTTTTATTAATTTATGATTACTCAATTAATAATTGAAAAATTACTAATATTTCAAATATTTAATAAAATATTATTTTGAAATATATTGTATATTTTTTAGATTTATGATGAATAAGAAATTTACAAGTATAAATGTATTAGCTAATAAATTTTTTTTACTCTATAGTAATTAATATGAACTATACTAAATTAAATAAATAGCCACTAAATTTTAAGTACAATAAATTTTTTAAATAAATTTAATATTTAATGTTAATTAATCCGTTGAAAAAATTATTAGAATAATTTTAAGATATTTTTGAAGCGATTTTACTAAAAATAATTTTAAGGACAATTAGGTCATGTTTTAAAAGTACATAGGGTTAAAGTGATACAATATGAGTACATGAGGTATAGTCAATTGAGAGTACAATGTATTAAAATGATACAATTAAAAATATAAGAAGGTAAGTAATATTTAATAAGAGTAAATGGGGATAAAGTGAAAATAACCCTTTATATTACATTGTAAATCAATAATATAGATTACAAATTTGCACAACATCTGTACAGTACTATGAATTTACATTCGTGCATTTGGCATATGTATGTATGATTAGGTATGTTGAATTCATATACAAAAGATCTATATAAATATGTCTATATATCAATTAATATATTTAAAGTAAAATATCAATCAGTTATTAGATAGATATATATTCATATTGTATTTTCATATTGTGGACATATGTACTACATAAAGTGTAATATACATTGTATATGTTATATAATAATGCATATTGTATTCAACGCATTTTTCATGAATAACTATTTTCCATCTCATTTACTAGCAAATAATGAAAACTTACTGAAAAATGAGTACAAATTACTGAAAAGTATGTTTGATAGAGCTCCATAATATATTTCCCCTCTCATAAAGAAATTGGACATATATCCACATTCTTGGAGCATGCTACTTTTTGATAAAAAGTTATTGATGGTAATAAAATTGAAATATGATGCTGATATATGAGACTAAAATTGTTTTTTTGGTGTAACTTGATGAAACTTGTAAAGCCCCCTCTATTGTTTGACTAAGTTGTCCTAATTTTGAATTCTAAGGCCCTCTTTAATAATATAAAGAGCATAGATTAGATTCCATGTACAAATAAAGGGCATAATTTTCAAAATTTAAGACGGTATAAATATATAATTTGAATACGAAGTGAGGGACATTAGCTTAAATTTGAGGTTGTCTTTAGTCATATAAATAATTTTTAACATTAAATAGAAACATATTCCCAATGCATTGTGTTTCCATGCATGAAGAATAATCTTGGTCTCTCATATTTTTCAGGATTGTACATTTTGTTCTAATAATATAGAAGTTAATGTTTACTATTTATACTATTAAAGTTTTATATGGTTAATACTTCAATTTTTTTTGGTCTTTTTCTTATCTTTGAAAATTTTATATCATAAAACATTTTTTTCTATTATTTAAAAGATTATTTAATTTCTTATAAACAAAATTAGTCTATAGTTTTAACGTTATTGTCGCGACTGATGCCATTTTACCATTAATTTTTGTGTGCTAATTTGATAGAGTGAAAAGCAAATTTTGCCTATTGTTATCAGAGTGTGCAGATAGGCTGGGCAAATCTCTCGTGTTTGTGGGTGAAACTGAATACAATGATATCAACTATCCATTTTACCAAGGCAAGTCTGTTCAAGAGATCTAGACCTACGTGCCGTTAATAAATCAAGTCATTATCAATACAACAAGAGTAATTTACAACTATTTTTTCCATTTAATTCCTTTAAAAAGGAGATTTATTCTCATCAATTTGTCAAAAATGGATTATATAATGATTGTTATTGATTGTCATTTTTGTAGGAGGTGATTCAGGCTGGTGCTTCACAAGTTGTAGTTCCTGGAAATTTACCGCTTGGATGCTTCCCTGTTTTTCTAAGTGCTTCTCATAGCAAAGATCCCACAGCATATGATGATATAGGGTGTTTGAAAAGTGTGAATAATCTAACAACTTTTCAGAACAATTATCTTCAAGGAGCATTGGACTCTCTCAGAAAGGAATTCCCTAATGTTATCATACTTTATGCGGACTACTATAATGCTTTTCAATCGCTTCTTCGTGAAGCATCCACTCTTGGTCAGTATTAAGTATTTTTGAAATACAAATGGAAAAGAGTCTCCAATATTAACTAGTTTTTTCTTGTGCTTTGTAGGTTTTAATACCACAACTTTGTTGAAACCTTGTTGTGGGGTTGAAGGACAATATAACCCTTATGGCCCGATATTTTGTGGAACTTTGGATGTGCTAGTGTGCCCTAATCCAAATGTCTATATACATTGGGATGGCTTACATTTAACTCAAAAGGCTTATCATCGTATGTCCGAAATCCTCATTAATAATTTAAAGATCAATTGCACTCATTAAACCATATTAAATCAAGACCGTTAATGAGTCTTGAATGTAACTTTCATATATCTTGAAATAAACAATTCTCATCCCTCAAATGGTGAGGGAGTTATGTATGAAAAATAATAAAATCATCATTTCTCAATTGGATATAAGAATGATACCATATTCTAACAAGGCTTAATAGTGGCATATAAAATGTTAACCATAATGTAAATTCATGAAACAACCAATATCACATACGCTATAAGTATTTTTGTATGCTTAAACTAATACATTGATGCACGGACACAAATGTAGGCACACTCATATATATATATATATATATATATACTTTATTCATTCATATAAAATATGTATTCAGGCATTATTACCAAAATGGAATGAATATCGATCTATATAAATATATATTTATATATATTTGATGAGGATTTTCAATTAATTCAGTTAAAAGTACAATAATAGTAGATGAGATACATATTATACTCAAAATAAAATAAACAAGAGGATAGAGACGCCACAAAGCAAATGATTGGTTGACTCATCCTCTTAAATTCATAGGCAAGAACTAGTAGGTACAACACATAGTATCAGAGCCGATTTGATATAAGTCGATGCTTTTCTGACCAAATCCTTGAAGGAACTGAATCCACCCCGCTTCTTGCATATATTAAAACCAGTCATAAATTCAAATCCAAGGGGTTTGATCCATTATATCCACTTTATTTTATTTTGAGTTTAGTTTTAGTTTACCTCTTTTACTCTTCTCTATTCCTACTAAGTATCACTTTACCTCATATACTCTCAATTATCTCACTTTACCTCCTTGTTTTATTATTCTGTCTCACTTAAGTCCCCTTTATTCTCATTCTATCTCATTATTATTGAAATTTCAAAGTTTTATGGATTTTTTTTTGAAATTAACATAGTTTCTTTAAACTTATGTATATTTAATAAAATATTATTTAAAAATATTTATGTATGTGTCAAATTTATAATGAGTGGAAAATTTATAAGAAAAGTGTATTAGCTAAAAAAATCTCAATTTTTAGGAACTATATTAAATTAAAAATAACTATTAAAATTTAAGTACAATATAATTAAGAATGAATTTAATATTAAGTGTTAATTAATCAAGTTGAAAAAATTATTAGAACATATTTAAAAATATATCAATATTAAAGTAGTTTAAAGTAAATTCACTAAATATAATAATTAAGAGCAAATTGGTTATTTTTAGGGTTTATTTCACTTTACTACCCTCCACTCTTGTTGAATATCACTTTACCCTCTTTTACTTTTAATTGTCTCACTTTATTTTCTTTTACTCACATTTTATCTCAACTTACTCTACTGTACTCTCATTGTCTCATTTTACCATCTTGTACTCCCATTATCTCACTTTATCTATCTATACTCTTAAAAAATAACTAAATTGCCCTTATTGATTATTTTTAGTAAAATTACTTTGAAATATTTTAATATTGATATACTTGTATTTATGTTCTACTAATTTTCTCAATTTGATTAATTACTACTTCATATTAAATTCATTTAAAATTATTTCGTACTTAAATTTTAATAGTTATTTTTTAAGTTATTATAGTTCCTATTGTAGTAGGTATTTTTTATTTATTAATACACTTTATTTTTGAATTTTCAACTCATCATAAATCTAAAACTTAATATTTTATTAAATATGTAAAACATTAGCAATAATTTTTTATTTTTAATGAGATTATCATAGTTCATATAAATTATGTTAAATTCAAAAATTATTTCCATAAAAATTTTATAATTCCATTAATAATAAGAAATTTATGACTAATATTTTATGTATTTAACAACATATTATTTAGATACATGTTGTATATTTTTTTATATTTTTAATGAGTAGAAAATTCATAAACAAAGTGTATTAACTATTAAAAAACATCCTAATAATATGTTAATAAACAATTTCCATTAAAATCAATAAAATTTTAAAAAATTTAATGTTAAGTGTTAATTAGTTAAGTTGAAAAAATTAATAAATAGGAATTATGGTAATAAAAAATAGACATTAAATTTAATAAAATTTTAAATGAATTTAATATTAAGTGTTGATTAGTTAACTTGAAAAATTATCAGAATACGTATATTAATTTTAGAACATTATAAAGTAATTTTACTATAAATAGTAAGTAAGGGCAATTTTGTTAGTTTTTTAAATGTACAGAGGGTAAAGTGAAACAAGGAAAGTACATGACGTAAAATTAGATAAAATGAGAGTACAATGGGTAAAGTGAGACAATTTAAAGTATAGGGAATAAAGTGATACTCAACAAGAATAGGGGAAAAAGTGAAATAACCCATTTATTTTTTATTTTTTAAAAAATATCCCCAAAAGCAATCAAAACATGAGAAAATAATGTTATGAACAAATAATCAATTATTTGCACACTTATGTATTATATTTGTTAAAATTAGTATCATACTTGTATAACCTATAAAGTTAATTAAATTTTGAAAAAGTTAATCTAATTGTGCAATATAAGATCCACTATTTGATGTACCAATTTAATACATAAGAGGATCACAATCCTAAATTTTACTTATGATATCAAAAAATATTATAATAAAAAAATATTAATTTAATGGCCTAAGATCAACAATAAAAAGAAACAACTAAATAAGAGAAATGTTTCATAAAAAATATAGACAATCAAAAGAAAGAATTTTTATAAAAAAAGTTATTTTAAAAGTACATAGGTAAAGTGAAACAATGAGAGTAGGGGGGTAAAGTGAGATAAAATAAAAGTACAATGGTATAATGAGATAATTCAGAGTACAGAGAGTAAATTATACTAAATAAGGGTAGGGGGAAAACGTGGAATTAACCCATTTATTTTTTATTTTTTAAAAATATCACCATAACCATTCAAAATATGAGAAAATAATGTTATGAACAAATAATCAATTATTTGCATACTTATGTATTATATTTGTTAAATTTCATAATATACTCGTAACCTATAAAGTTAGTCAAATTTTAAAAAAGTTAATCTGATTGTGCAATATAAGATCTACTGCTTGATATACCAAGTTAATACTTGAGAGGATCGCAATCCTAAATTTTACTTATGATATGAACAAATATTACAATAAAAAATATTAATTTAAAGGCCCAAGATCAACAATAAAAAGAAATAACTAAAATATTTCATAAAAAATATAGACAATCGAAAGATAGAATTTTCATAAAAAAGTTATATTATTTAAGGAATTAACTCCATCACTTGATTTATTACAAATGTATAGAGGGCTTACACTCATATACTGTTGTATTGTTTGGCTTGTTGTTCCACATGGAAAAAGTAATGAAAGTGGTAGGTCCTTGGCATACATAAAAAGGTCCAGCCCCTCCTCGTTGATGAAGCCAAGTTTAAAGTTTCTCTTCTTTAAGGGTGGGCATCGGGTTGGGTAGTCGAATTTTCAGATAGTCGGATTGGGTACCCGACATGTCGGGTAGTATATTTTGCTACCCGACACCAACCCGTTATACTTGGGTACCCGATGTATCGGATACCCAAAAAAATTGTGTATTCGACATGTTGGGTTCCGGGTTTTTCTTTTGAAAAAAAATTATGTTACTTTTGCTTTTGTTTCTCTCAAAAATCTCGAGTCCCGATTCCCCTCTTTTCTTATTTTTTTAATTCTTTTACTCTTTATCTTTCTTCTTCTTCTTTTTTCTCCTTTTCCCGTTTCCTCTGCTTTTTCTTCCTCATTTTCTTCTACTTTTTCTCTTTTTTCTTCCCCCTTTTCTCCCTCACTCGCCCGGTTCTCCACCCCTCTTGTTCTTCTTCTTTTTCTCTTTTTTCTATTTCTTGTTTTCCATTTTCTCTCCCTCTCCCAATTCCCCTCCCCTCTTCTTCTTCTTCTTCTTCTTTCTTTTTCAGTTTTTTTATATTTTTTCTTTCTTCTTCCCCATTTCTCTTCCCCCTCTTCTTCTCTTGTTTTTTTTTTTTGGGTTTCACACTCCAACCCTTATCTCTTTCTTTCTTTTTCTTCCAGGTTTCAACTTTCATCCTCCCGTCTTATTCTTCTTCTTTCTTTTTCTTATACACTTTTTTTTTTGGATTCCTTCTTCTCCACATCTTCTTCTTCTTTTTTCTTGTTTCTTCGGTTGTGTTGATGATGGTATGTAATAATTTGGATTTTTTTTTAAATTTATTTCGGGTACTCGATCGGACAATTCGGGTAGAAAATTTTTACCCGATAACCGATCCAAAAATTATGCAATTGGGTTTAGATTATCCGAAATCCAATTTTTTTTCAAAAAACCCGATCCGATTGGATAAACCCCTACTTTTCTTCGTAAGTTTAAAGAGGTCCTTTAACTAGGAAATCCAAAGTGGTGAGTAATCTTATAATTATCCAAAGTTGTATTTTTTTAGAGTAGTAGAGTGGGTTATTTACTGCAAGGTAAGTTTTCTCCTTCTCTGTTGTTCTCATTTGTTCACTTTTGTAATTTTGTATTCAAGTTTTCTTTTCATTAGTTAATAGCATTCAATATTCATCTTTTGGGGTATCTGCTGCATATTGTCCTATTTTTGAATTTCTCTTTTAAGTATTAACTTCACTTACCCAACAAGTGGTATCAGAGCCAAAGGTTCATCCTAGGATCGTTTGTATCTTTGGTGTAATATTAAATGCTAGTTGGGTTCGAAAAGATGAAAGAAGATCCACTATTGACTTGAACAACTTCAATCTCCTTATTCATATTGGCAAGGATGGTAATGCTAAATGCAAGATTCGTGGAGGAGGTATTTGATGGTAAGGGTCATTTCGGCATACAACAAGGCAAGGTGTTAGACTGCATCTTCCAGCAATGTTTAGACATTGTTATTGAAAAAAAAAAACCAGATGATATTGATGAGAAGATGTGGAAAACCTTTAATTAATTGGCATGCATTCAAGAATGAGATTTCTACACAAAAGTTGTAGAAGGCATTCGAGGACAAGTTTCTAAAGAGGAGTGGCTAGAATAAGCTTCTCCTAAAGAGAAGATTGTTCTACTTTAAGTACCGCCCAGATATATCTACAATTACCATATTACTGCTTTTAATCAGTTAGTAGCAAATTTAGCTAATTTAGATGTTATTTTTAAAGATGAAGACTTGGCTTTGATGTTGTTGTCATTCCTTAATGAATTTGAAATTTAGAAATTACTTTACTTCTTGGGAAAGATAATGGGTCTTGCTGTAGTTTGTGTTGCTTTGTACAGTTATAAATTGAGAAAACAAAATTAAGAGGAAAGTAAGAACATAACAGCTAAAGAAGAAGTATTGGTAGTAAGGAGACGATCGTAAAGCCAAAAGAAGGGAAGAAGAGAGAGATCCCATTCAAAATCTAGATCTGTAAAAGATGAGTGTGCATTTTGTCATAAAAAAAGACACTGGAAGAAAGACTGTCCCAAGATAAGAAGAAATAAAAAGCTACTCAAGATATATGTATAGTTGAAGGCGTAAGTGAAGATTCATAATACTCATTAGTGGCATCACCTACAACATGCTACTCATACGAATGGATATTAGATTTTGGTTGTACCTACTACATTATTTTATTGGGATTGGTTCTTAAATTTCAAGGAGATAAATGAAGGAATTATCTACATGAGCAATGATAAAGCCTGTAAGACAACTTGGGTAGGGTCAATCTGACTGAAAGATCAAGATGGGTCAACTAGAGTTTTGATAGATATTTTGTATGTGCCAGATTTGAAGAAGAATCTCATCTCTTTTAGAGCTTTGGAGTCCAAAGGTTCAGTTGTGACAATGTGGGATGGAATTCTGAAAGCTACTTCCGTCGCACTAATAGTGATAAAAGGTATCAAAAGAAGTAACATGTATTACTACTAAGGTAGTACAGTTGTTGGGACAACAACAACAACAACTTATAATAATGATAAGGATTTTGAAGCAACTAGACTATGACATATGCGATTAGGACATGCCAGTGAAAAAATCTTGTAAACTCTAGCAAAGCAAGGATTATTAAAAGGTGCAAAGGCATGTACGCTTGACTTTTTAAGCATTGTGTTCTAGGAATGCAGAAGAGAGTCAAGTTCGGCACTACTATCCATAATACAAAAGGTGTTTTGGATTACATTCACTCAGATGTATGAGAAACTTCCAAGACACTATCCTTGAGAGGAAGTGCTACTTAGTCACTTTCATTGACGATTTTTCGAGATAAATTTGATGTGCATTATGAAGTCAAGGGATGAAGTGCTTAAAATTTTCCTTAAATGGAAAGCCAAAGTCAAGAACCAAACTAGAAGAAGGATCAAAGTTCTTTAAATAGACAACAGAGGAGAATATAAGAGTGATCCATTCCTTGATGTTTGTCTGAAGTATGGTATTATCATGCACTTCACAGTCAAAAAGATGTCATATTAGAAAAGGGTGTCAGAGAGCATACATCATACTTTCAGCCATGTTTCCCTCATTCAACTTAGTTCGACAAAATTCTTAATGTTCACTATTCTTTCATAAGGGTAACATTTACTAATCTTCTTACCGATAGTACTAGAAGACTTTTCTTTTCCTCTATGTGGCCTTGAGTTGTTTTGATTTCTCTTTCTTTAAAGTTTTTCTTTCTAGCCACAAGGGCATTTTCTTCCCTTTCTCTGTTAGAAATACCAGTCATTTACTTAGCTAGTGAGTCATGTGATGATAATAAATTCTCAAACTCTTCCAAAGATGGTTGTTGAACCTTTCCTTGTATTGATAAAATATAAGGGATATATCCTCGAATAATATTCCCCTTATATGGGCTTTAGAAATCGACTTTTCTGGATTTAATAGAGAAGTTTCTGAAGAAAGATTCTTAATTTTGAGAAAATACTCAACAATAAAAATATTACCTTGTGGTGTTTGTAAGTTTATTCTTTGAAATTCACAGCCAAGTTTTATCTTTTTTATTGAACAACCCGTCTTGAGTTTGCCAAGTTTTGTAGGTTGATTACAAGATAATATGATTGAACAAGCCAATGAGACATTGATCACTTTAAATTGAATTTAGCCTTTGCATTCAGTTGTTTCCATTTCTTAAGTGCATCCACATTTCCTAGTATGGTCGGAGTATTTGTGTTACCTCCACTAACAATTTTCCATGGATCTTCTCGAATAAGATCAGACTCAGCCCTCCATACTATGTAGCTCCATACCAAGTCTACTAACATGGCCACTAGAATCCGTGTATAAAGCACTGTTGAATTTTGTACCAAGAGACCTTGATACATGATATGCCAGAGCCCTATTGTTATGATACCAATAAAAAGATATTATAATAGAAAAAAATATTTGGTGTGCGTGTGCGTTGTGTGAAACACGGACTAGCGAGTTTACTAGTCACAAAAATTAAGTGTATGAGAATATGTGTTGTCGTGTCCGAAGAAAATGTGCATGCAAGTACCGAATATAGATCACATAACTACATTTAACTTAATGAGATTTGATATGTTGATTAAAAATAAAGTGTAGACCACCCAACTATATTTGACCTAGTGGGATTTGATATGTTGATTAGAAATAAAGATAAATAAACAAAGCAAAATTAAAGCTAATAAATACAAGAAATAGAATTCAATTATTTCATTATGAGTTTCTTAAATTTATGATTAAGATGAGTGTTCCATTATACGATAATGGGATCTCCAATTGTACTTGATATTCTCTTTGGGTTCAATCAATTAACAACGCATTAGGATCTTTGAACTCCACTAGCTTTCGACTTTACGCCTATACCATTGCATGTACTAAATACTATATAGCAACCCAAGTCCTCAACATACATTATACAAGCATTTGTTGCAACCGTACCCGTTGGTCTCAATTATAACAACAAAAATCATTTTACAGTTGGCTAAACCTCAAAAATATTAAACACATAATGTATGCTCAACACAATTCAAACACATCCATACCACAAATAAGATATTATCTCATAATCATAAAATGGATTTTCAAGCCTTGACTAAAAGTAGCTTAGCTCATTGAAACAAAGCAAGCACCACATGTTCATCAACATCATAGATTTACAAAGTTTCTCAAAACTAGCTTAAAAAAGAATCTAAGAAAGAAAATTACAATCCACTAAAGATTCTTTACTTCTTCACTTGAATCTCCAATGCCCAAGGTAAGATCCTCCTCTTCTTGAAGTAAATTCCATGCCTTCTTGAGTGGGTGTGTGAGTTTTAATAGAGTGTGTATAAAATATGAAAGAGTGTGTGTTTTTGTAGAGAAAATTTGTGTATGAAAATTAAGTTCGTAGTGTGTGTAATGGTTCATGTATGATAGGATATGAGAGTGTGTGTGATATATACATAGTTTCTAATATGGATTGTGACGTAAAAATTTGTATGTAATGTGTGTGCAATAAGAAAAATGCCAAATTGACATTTTTTCTGCCACTTGTAACTTAGACAATATAAGAATATTTTCTGTTATGCCACATAGTACAACAACACGTAAAACTGATACCGTAGTGCCAAATTCCATGTTAGCTAGTTGTTACTGCCACAACGTGATATGCTTTGTTTTTTAATGGCACCACTATGCAAATGCTTGGAGCCACGAAGCAAAATGTTTTGGACTATACTACCTAATTTTGATAAGTGGCATTGCAATGTAAAATATTTTGGACTCATTTCCAAATTTTTTATGTGGCACCACGGTGCCTAATTTAGGGGCCACTACACGAGTTGCCATTTTTTAAACACTTTATCCATTTTTTATCTTTAAACTCTATTTCTTCCACTCTTTCATGTACACAACATTATCCAAAGATAAGTCCACAATCACATTAGATATGTGACCAAACATGCTAGTTTGTGCTATTGAGAGTGTCAGAAATATGTTAATTATGAGCTTATCAACTGCCCCGAAACTTATCTTTTGCTCATCCTCGAGCAATGTTATAAATAAAACTAAATACAAGCTCAAGAATTGTTCATGAATAATCTATCTTGATTTTCAAAACATGTCTTATCAAATTGACAATTACACAAAAATCTAGAAATAAGTCAAACATCTAATCAAGTAATATTATAAATCTTATGTCTATTCATCATGTCATGATATTTGGAAGTGTGTGTGCTTAGTTAATTTCAAGTTTCATTTGTGTTTTTTGGTTTGAATGATGCAAACCATTGGCTCTCTTGATATAATCAAAGAAGTTTTGGGTATTCCATAGACTTGCTTTTCATACACCTTATGCACTAATGTAGACATTCAAAAACTTAGATCAATAGGACTTCAATAAGATTGTAATGTAAGCCCTAGGTATTAGCTACAAAGAAAGGGTGAGGATAAAACAAAACAAGAGAGCATAATGTGCAGCACGTAAAACTCACCCCCCTTATTGTCTTTCTCTTCTTTACTTTGTTTTTTTTTTTTTTCTTTTTTCTTTTTTCTTTTTTCTTTTTTTCTTTTTTCTTGTTGGGATTCACTTTTTTTCTTTTCGTTTCTTTTCATTTTCAATTCTTTTTCTTTTTTTTCTTCTTTTGTTCTCATTTTTTCGTGAATCCCACAAGCAGTTACAACCCCCAAACTTTTTTTTAATCACCATGGGCTACGATGACTTGTTTTTATATCATTCATGCTCATACACCCAATTATATTTGTTTTCATGCCCAAGATCTCTCAATTTGATCCCCATCTAAAATCGAGTGCAAGAATTCACTCATTAGGATCTCTTAGGGATAATTAATAGTTTTCAAGCTACAAAAGGGTAGGTATGATGAGCTACAAGAAATGAAGTCGAATGGTGATCATTAATATGTTTTGCATATGTCATTCTTTGCCAAAGGCCCAATGGGTAGCTAGTGATAATGATGTTATCATGGTAAGCTTAAAATGCTCAAAAGAGTCAAAGATGGTCTAAATCATTTTCAAGTTTGCTAGTTATCTAATATTTCACCTCAAATGGTAATCAAACAAGTTCTAAAACACCTCATGTCGACCTAATAACTCATTAGATTCAAAATCCTGTACGTAGCAATGCATAATTCATAAGATTTTGACACATCATAGTTAATAAAAATTCATCATTCAAGACAAAGACCAACTAAACACAAGAATCACCATGTTACAAGACTAATAATATTCTTTCTTACTAGAATGTATGCAACATCAAATAAGATTCATTATAGGCTATTGGTCATCAAAATAAATCAATTAATCTCAACTATAAACCTAATCAAGTTTGTCAAAAATAACATGCTTGCTCTCGAACTTTCATCACATAATTTATATAAGATCACACTCAATTCATCTACAAAAATTTTCTATTTCCTATCCCCAAACTTAAATGCAACATTGTCCTCAATATTGAAATAAGAAAAAATATATAAGAGAGAAAGAAACACTCCCTTATAAGTAGAGTGTTCTTTGTAAAGCATGAGTCCCTTGTAGTCTATGTAAAATTCACACACCACTAAGGCAATGGAAACTACAATCTTAAGAATGAAACAAAAGAGAATGGGAAAAAGCAAAACAAAGGACAAAATGAACAAATGAATGCATGGCATAGATAGAAGTAGTTCTAAGTTATAATCATTAGCTTGACTTTGTGGCCTTAATGGAGAGTCCACAAGAGAGATGGTAGACTTGGAATAGTCAATGCCACCCCTAAGTAATTCTTCAATCTCTGTCCATTCACTTTGAAAATGGTATTCTACAGAATAGAGACGTCGACGACTTTAGAAGGAAAGACTATTGACACCTTGAAAGGCCCCAACTATATTGATTTCAATTTATCTAGAAGAAGTCTCAACCTTGAGTTATACAAAAGGATAGCATTCCCCTCAACAAACTTCCTCTTTGCAATATATTTGTCATACCACTGTTTGGTCCTTTCTTTGTAGAGCTTGGCATTCTCATATCGTTGGCTTTGAAACTCATCCATCTCATTCAATTGCAACAACCTATTTTACCCTACAACTTGCATATCTAAGTTGAGGAATTGTATAGCCCAATCATCTGAAGGACTTTTGAGTCATCAACTATGAAAACATAGGAGATTCAGTTGTTTTGCTAGGCAAGTAACGGATCGTTTGTTAGTCACTCATTAACTTCCATGTATGTCATCACAACATCTAACATATCCCCTTCGTGATTATTAGATAATCAAAAGATGCATCAAGATGAAACATGACATACACAAGGCTAATCGTGTACAATCATAATATGAAATTTCTTATTTTGACATACAAAGTCTCCAACTAAAATTTTCTGCTAGTTAGTTCAATGTACTTGTTCCTAACAATACTTGCGCCTGCATACATGCACTAGTGTCATACACCAATATCCATGGAACGAGACATTCTCCTCATGTAAGCATGCATCGTATGTACGGGTCTATTAGGCTATTCGATGTGCTGTCTTAAAAAACTTTCAACTCGAAACTAATTTAAGACCAAAATCTTATAGGCATATATCATGATTGCCATCAAATGTACGACTATGCCTCGTAACTAAATTTAGTGTGGGGACTTTATCTAATTAATAGAAGTAATTAATGATAAAGAAGATTGTCTATTTTATTAATATAATTTGAAAAAAATTGTTTTACAAATACAATAGTAAAATAGACGCCTAATCTAATTAGTGCGTTGGGCATTACTCTAACACCTCATAATAAGAAACCACTCATTACATCAAGTTGCCATAATTCATATCATAGAAGGCTTCCAAAGCTAAACACACTCGGATTGAAACCATCTTAGCCACAAGGCTAAAAGTTTATTCATGATTTTTACCATATTTTTGTGAAAAACATTGAGCAAGCAACCTTGCTTTATATCTATCTATTCTCCCATCATCTTTTCTTTTGATATTGTACACCCATTTATAGGAAATGGGCTGCACATCTTTTGGCTTAGGAACAAGGTTCCAAGTTTGATTTTCTAAAGAGCATCCATTGCAACATCCATAACAAGTTACCACTCTTTGTTTTCTTAGGCTTCTTAAAATGTATAAGGTTCTTCATCATCAATTGGACCCATTAAGGAATAGTAATATGTGCTAATGAAATTTTCATCTTTATAACTAGTTGGTTTGATTGTGGCCCTCCTTGGCTTTTGTGAACTACTAATCATCTCAAATGAATCCCATGTCTTCTACAAATCAAATTATGGAATATTGAAGCTCCCTCTTTCACTTTGTTCTTCATGTTCAACGAAAATGTGTTGTTTGGAAGAGTACTACTAATGGACAATATTGTACTCTCATGATCTAAAGTTTTGAAACATTTTTTGTCCATTACATATTCTCCATAATATAATGAAACTTCATCATAAATGACATCCCATTAAACAACAAAAAAGATGAGTCTTAGCATCCATGCATTTCCAACCATTTTTTTATTTTATCATATGCAACAAAAATGAATTTGCTTACCATCGCTTCTAGCTTGCTTCTTTAAGATTCTGACACATAAACATAACAATTGTGCCAAAAAAATTTAGATATGTCACCCTGGGCTTTTCTCCAAACATCAATTCATAGGGTGACTTTATGTTGATTGGGGAAAGAGGAATTCTGTTCGCATATAATGTACATTTTATATCTTCAGTCCATAGGGCTTTAGGTAGATTTTTGGCATGCAACCAACTCTTGCAAGTCTTTATTAAATGCTTGATATTTTTTTTTCCAGCCATCCCATTTTATTGTGGTGTCTCACCATAAGTGAGTTCTCTCTCAATCCCATGTTGACCATTATAAGACAAAAAATATTCTTAAGTAAATTCATCATCATTCAATGCACAAACGATTGATTTTGAAACCAAGCTCGCCTTCAACCATTTCTTTAAATTTTATAAACTTGATGAAAACTTTTGACTTGTGCTTCACAAAATAAACCTGTGTGCATCTACTATGACCATCAATAAAAATTACAACATAAAATATCTTGAAAATGAAGAAGTTTTTGTAGGTCCTATTAAATCACTGAGAATAGATTCCATTATTTGGGTCTTACACCATTGCCAAAAGGAAGTTGATGGGCATTCTTCACAAACTTTTCCTCCCCAAAACTAATTTAGGCAGCCCTTTTACTATATTCATCTTCACAATAATTTTTAATTTTTCTATGCTAAGATGTCCCAATCTAATATGTCATATATATCTGCATTATTATTGCTACTCATCTTCTTAATATATGTACCAAAGGTAGATAAAATGGATAACTCATTAACTCTCTTACCAGTATAAACGACATATGCCTTGAGCTTCTTGATATGAAGGAACTTCACATCAAGTGTGCCAAGTAACACAAAATTTCTAGCATCTACAACATTTGCCACTGAAAATAGATTTTTCTTCATTCCCAAACCATGAAACATACTATTTTGTGTAATAGTATGTTTTTTGCTTTCGATTGACAAATGTTACCTTCATTTTCGACAGAATTTGTTACCTACCGTCATAATAGCATCACAACCATTCTATTCTTGAAAACTGGAAAAATTGGATTGATCTCCAGTCAGATGATGACCACAACCAGAATATATTCATAATCTAATCATTCTAAAAATTAATAAAAACCATGTTTTAATTCATCTCATTCACCCTATATCATTCTGATTTATCGCTGCCTTATCCTGTCTCCCTGTCTTCCAGCCGCCGCCAGTAAATCCAGCAACGAGCCATCCCCGCCGCAAGCCATTTTCACACAGAGCAACGAGAAAATGTTGAAGACATCCCGTCATCTCCTCGTTGCGGTCGTGGGAGGATAAGGTGGTGGCACGTGGGGCTACAGAACCTGAGCGGCCACCTACCATCACCGTGATTGTCTTCTTCCTTTCCCCACCGTCCAAATCCGCTTTCCAACATCTAGCCAGTTGTGAAAAGAAAGAATTGGCGGCACGGACGACTGCTGCCGCCTCCCTTGTTGTCTTCTTCCTGTCGATTGGTGCACTTGCTCGCCTCAACTGCACGAGGCTATAGGAGATCCACTCTTGGCTTCAAAACTATGGAAATGATGGGGTAGCGCGCCATAAAGTAGAGATGGCTAGAAATTTAGAGATGACGGGACAGAAGAAAGAAATTTCTATTGATGCAGATTCCATTTTAATATGAGGCATTTTTAGAATATTACTAAGAAATGTATTAAGAGAGTGTGTCACAGCTACCTACTTTAAGAGAGTTGAGGTTACCTAAAGTAGTACTCCTTAATACATTAGAATCAAATCATAAATATAACCCTAACCCTTTCTCTGTTAAAGAAAATCCTTAAGCTGAAGAAGACGCTGCTGTATATACAAAAGGGAAGAAGAAATTAAGATGCCAACATCTCCGGAACAAAAAGAACCATTTAAGTAAATTTGAAGTAAATAAATTGGAGTTGAAGTTTAAGTTTGGGCTGAAAATGGCATTAGACTTAAAAAATTACTATGGAGTTGCTTCAAAATTAGAGTTTCATAGAGCTGGCAAAGCTGCACCAATTTATTATAAAGTTAAATACTTCATCATTTTAATTAAAAGATTCATAAATCATAACTCTATTTATGTATAATCAAGTGGGCAACATCTTGTATCCCACAAATTAGAACCATAAAAATGAGAGGGTAAGAGTATCATAACAAGAGGAGAGGGGCGTGTGTGTGGTTAGGTGGGAGCCATTCTTTCTCCCGCCAATTTAACACCCCAATACCCCCACCCCCTTCAAGTTTTATACCCCACCTCAAAACCAGTCACCCAAAGTAAAATCATGTTTTGGATTTCCTTGAAGTAGGCGGATTTCCTTCATCAGTTGGTAGGCCTGGTAAGATTCCATAACTTCATGTTTTGTATTAATTATTACTTCTTCTAAGGAATCAGTTAGTTGACAGTATGAATTGGCTGAACTATTTAAGTAGGTGGAAGTATTGGAGTGGTGAAGGATAGATTTAATTAAGGGTGTTAGATTTAGTTTTGTAAAGCATAAATCAACATGCACAAATTGGAAAACAGTATTGAGTTTTGGATGAATACGGTCTGCTAATGAAGAAATCCCTTTTCCTAGTTATGAGAGTTTATCATATGTTGCACATGAAGGAAAATGAAAAATTAAAGAGGCGGAAAATGTAAAAGAAAGCTTAGTAATAGGAAGATGATATTATAGGTTACCTTTGCTTTAGTATTTACTGAGTTATTCGTTGAGTTTACATTTTTATTGTTTTAGTTTTTATTACAATTAGGATTAAATTCCCTTTATCCACTTTTATTATGGGTAGCATCAATTATTCTCCTCTACTAATAAAATATACGACTATACCCTAAGTTTAAAAGTTTGTACTAATGCGCACAAAATTAACCTCAATCCAAGTAAAAAGATTAATTTATTTTTGTCGCTCTATGATAACCTATATAGCACTTTATATCCTCTATAACTAAATGTCAAATAATTTACTTTCATATTTTATTCAATACTAATTTTATTAAATAAATTAGCCTTTAAGTTCAAATTAAATAGATACAAACATATGATTACAATAATGAAGAGAGAAGACAGATTAAGTTTAGACTTATATGATGTAAACTTACATGACCACCATCTTACATTTTTTTCCAGTTCAAAGCATCTCATATATTTTATTTTATTTTTGAACTCAAAAATCTTAGTTGATTATTAGATAGTACAAAACTTAGGGGTTAAATAAAAACTACAAGAATTTATAGGACTATGCTGAAAACATATTTTGACAAAAATGAAATGAATCTAAAGTTTCAAGGGCTTCATTGAAAATAATGTTTTGTAGTCTATTTATGAACCCTGAGAAGTTCAGTCACTCAATTGCAGTGTTTTTTTTTTTTTTAAAAGAAAAAAGACCAAACACTTTCATTTTTAGCCTCTCATCTTCTCTTAGTTAGTTAATTGGTTTAGTTAACTAATTACTTAATTTCAATTAGTTAGTTAATTGGGTTTAGTTAATTGATTTTTTTTTAAATGTTGTTAACTTTTTGGTTTATTTTATGTTATTAATATTCAATTGGTTAGTGCCAATGAAGCTTGGCTCAAGTGACGAAACTGAGGTTCCAAGAATATGAATTTCGGGTTTGAATCCATCAAAATCAAAAGTGATAGTTGTTGGTTGTTGGTTATTTATGGTGATAGTTGTTGGTGAGTGATTCTTGCTAATTAAAGTAAAATATCAATATTTATGATATAAAACAAAAAACAATTACCTGGTTAGTCTTATTGATTTTTAAACATTTAGCAAGTAAATATAAAATTAATTGATTTCCAATTACTTGATTAGTGTAATTAAGCTATTATTAAGTGATTAATGGACTTTATTATAGTTAGGATTAAATTTCCTTTATCCACTAGTATTCTGGGTACGGATTAGTTATTCCCCTCTGCTAATAAAATATGCAACTACCTCCTAAGCTAAAAAGTTTATATTGATACACAAAATTATCCTCAATCCAAGTAAAAAGATTAATTTACTTTTATTGCCTCTATGATAATCTATATAGCACTTTATATCCTCTATAACTAAATGTCAAATAATTTATATACAAATTTTTTGCAACACTAATTTTATTAAATAAATTAGCCTTTAAGTTCAAATTAAATAGATACAAACATATGATTGCAATAATGTAGAGAGAAGAGAGATTAAGTTTAGACTTATATGATGTAAACTTACATGACCACCATCTTACATTTTTTTTTCGGTTCAAAGCGTCTCATATATTTTATTTTATTTTTAGACTCAAAAATCTTAGTTGATTATTAGATATTACAAAACTTAGGTGTTAAATAAAAACTACTAGAACTTATAGGACTGTGCTGAAAACATTTTTTTGACAAAAATGAAATGAATCTAAAGTTTCAAGGGCTTAATTGAAAACAAAGTTCTGCAGTCAATTTATGAACCATGAGAAGTTCAGTCACTCAATTGCAATTTTTTTTAAAAAGAAAAAAGACCAAACACTTTCATTTTTAGCGTCTCATCTTCTCTTAGTCAGTAAATTGGTTTAGTTAACTAATTACTTAATTTTAATTAGTTAGTTAATTGGGTTTAGTTAATTGATTTTTTTTAGATGTTAACTTTTTTGTTGATTAGATGTTATTAATATTCAATTGGTTAGTGCTAATGAAGCTTAGCTCAAGTGACCGAACTGAGGTTCCAAGAATATGAATTTCGGTTTCGAATCCGGCAAAATCAAAACTGATAGGTGTCGGTTGTTAGTTATTTATTGTGATAGTTGGTGGTGAGTGATTCTTGCTAATTAATGTAAACTATCAATATTTATGATATAAAACAAAAAAAAATTACTTGGTTAGTCTTATTGATTCTTAAACATTTAGCAACTAAATATAAAATTAATTGATTCCCAATGACTTGATTAGTGTAATTAAGCTATTATTACAGTTAGGATTAAATTCCCTTTACCGACTTATACTATGGTTATATTAGGGGTAGGCATCAGTTATTCCCCTCTAATAATAAAATATGCAACTACCCATGAGCTAAAAAGTTTGTAATGATGCGCACGAAAATTAACCTCAATCCAAGTAAAAAGATTAATTTACTTTTGTCGCATCTATGATAATCTATATAGCACTTTATATTCTTTATAATTAAATGTCAAATAATTTACTTCCATAATTTATAAATATATGATTGCAATAATGTAAAGAGAAGACACGTTAAATTTAGACTTATAAGATGTAAACTTACATGACCACCATCTTACATTTTATATATATATATTAACTCAAGAATCTTACTTGATTATTAGATATTACAAGAAATCTCTTTTTACTTTTTTATTTTTTTAATTTTGATTAAACTTTCACAAATAAATAGGTACAGGCTATTGAATGATGCACTCACACCTTATTTATATAATAATATTATTTATACCATTAAACGAAAGGAAAAAAAAGTAATAGATTACTATTAAATATAAAAAAAACATTTTTTCACATAAAAAGGTAAAAACATGTAAATGTTATATTCTAAATAGTAATGTAAATAGATTTTTATCACTTTATCTTATAAATAATATAATATTTAAAAAATTAAATTATTAGTTTTACAAAAAAACTGTTATTCTAACTTTGAAGGATTCAATTGATAGTAGTGATGTGTAGTAATAAGAATTAAAGTACTATTAGAAGTCTAGTATATATTAATTTATAGGCGTTTACATAGCTTACTTAAAATATTAACTTATGTGGAATTTAGAGTTAATTCAAGATTAATTTATTTAATAAATAAGTTTTAAAGTTTGAGGTATATTATTGATATCATTTAAAGGTGTAAATAATTCTATTATATAAATAATGTATAAATGCTTATAGCATTACATATTAAGTAATCTAATTTGACTATGTAGCCTTTTATTTATGAAAGTGTAACCAAAATTAAAAAAATATTTTTTTTGAGTAAAAGCAATATATATATATATATATATGATTGTATTTATATAAATTTACACAAGATAAGTTCAAGTTTAATGTATGTTCTCTACACTACTATTGAAATCATATTTTCTAATTCTTTAATCTATATTGAATTGAATGTTAATTTATTTAATAAAGTTAGTATTGAGTAAATTTTGGAATCAAATTCATTGGCATTTTATTATAGAGGGCAAAGTTATCATATAGATTATTATAGAAGGGGTAAAATGATCGTTTCTTTCGCTTAGTTCAAAGGTATTTTTGTCCATCAATATTAATTATTTTTAGTTAGGGGATATGGGGAGGTTTTAATATTAGAGGGGTTATTAAATGG
This sequence comes from Paulownia fortunei, assembly GCA_019321725.1. NCBI lineage: Eukaryota > Viridiplantae > Streptophyta > Magnoliopsida > Lamiales > Paulowniaceae > Paulownia > Paulownia fortunei. The sequence continues at coordinate 5,354,719 of CM033115.1, forward strand.
GTATTTTACCTATGAATGCCTTTAACATAATTATTTATTTGTGTTCAAATATTTTTTATTGTTTTTTACGTATTTTGTAGGAATTCAAAAATGAGACAAACAAATAAGGTTGCAAAAGAATGGCGGGAAGAACAACATTAGTTATATAATGGCTTAATTAAAGTGTTAAACTATTGCATCAATCTTTTGGTCATTCTTAATCGGTTGATTAGTTGATAATTAATTACTTATTTAGTACTTAAGAGATTTTTTTGTCACTTACGATTGTTTTGCAATTTATTGTTTTAAATACTTATATTGATTAGCCATGCAAGCTTTAGTGAATTACCAAATTTTGAGATTTTGAGTTCGAGTTCCACTATAAGTATAATATTTGTCTACTTTATACGAAGTGTGTCGATAGTTGATTATTATAAATTATTAATTAATAATTATTAGCTCATTTTTTTTAATTAATACATATATATAATTGATATAATCTGTTGGTCAATTTTTCTTATAATTCTAAGTCTTGTAACATCTAGTTAGAACATGCAACGAAAATAAAAAGATCAACGTCAGGATTTTTACGTATTTTAAGTATTACGTACTCTACTGCATGGGACCACGCCCAAAAAAAGAAACAATCCACTAATCAGTAACAATTTACAAAATACATCTCATGGAATTAAAACAATTTAAACACTCCCTCTTTAAATGACTATCCTATGTATTCCACTAATTAGTGCTATTGGACTCCCTCCAACTCTAAGCTCTTTAGATGGTTGATCTGGTCTTCTCCCGAAAACCTTCAGCTTCTTGAAAAATACATAATTTAGCCACATATGACTAGCTCCACTCCCATGGATATGTAGTTTTTTCTGTCAGAGACCTCCAATCATGTCAAAGAATAATTAAAGCATATTTTCTCGAAACTTTTCATGATTACAGTACATATCTGCTTTTCAATGAAAATCAAAGATAGTTAATTGAATTTTAAACAATCTATGCTAGTGATATAGATGATCCTAAATACAGAATGGTTAAGAGACAAAAACAAAAATGCATGGAGTCTATTTTTAACTGATGCATGGAAATGTTGTATCTAGATGATGCAATATTTCTATTGATTACATCATGTATGAGATGTTACAACATTGCAGATGACACTTACACATACTCCAAATGACTATTCCAATGTATCAAATCATTGACAGTCAAGGGCTTTGGTAAAAATATCAGCTTATTGATTCTCAATTGTAATATAATCAATGGTCACAACCTTTCTGTGAACTAAATCCCTTGTAAAATGGTGTTGGATATCTATGTATTTTGTTCTTGAATGTTGGATAGGATTTTTAGAAATATTTATAGTACTAGAATTACCACAATAGACAATCAAACTACTTTCATTTATCTCATAATCTTCCCCTATTTGTTTCATCCATAATAACTAAGAACAACCACTACCAACAACTACCAACAACTATATATTCAAATTCTACAATAGATGGAGAAACACAATTATGTTTCTTGCTATACCATGAAATTGAATTGCTACCAAGATAAAAGCAGCTCCAGTTGTGTGTTTTTTGTTTTCAACATCACCTGCTCAATCTACATCACTATAACCAACCAAGTTAACATTTGTGCTATTAGAATACCAAATTCCTAAGTCAGCAATCCACTTACATATCTAATGATTCTTTTAACAGCTTTTAAGTGAGATTCCTTAGGATTTGATTGATATCTAGCACACACACTAATACTAAAGCTTATGTTTGGCCTACTGGAAGTTAAGTACAAAAGACATTCAATCATGCTCCAACAGAAACTAGGATCAACATTCATTCCACTATCATCCTTGGACAATTTTTGATTTGTTTCCATCGGAGTTTTCATATGTTTTGTATTTTCCATCTCAAATCTCTTTACTAGATTTCTAGCATATTTACTTTGAGAAATGAAAATTTCATTCTCAAGTTGTTGTACTTGAAAACTTAGAAAGTAGTTAAGTTCCCATACCATGCTCATTTTAAATTTTTTAAACATCAAATCAACAAACTCATTCAATTTTTATTGAAAGGTAGAACCAAATACTATGTTATCAATATAGATTTGTGCAATAGTGCTGCCATACTTAAATCTATTGATGAACAGTGTTTTATCCACTCTTCTTTTATACCTTTTTTCAATCAATTTTTTTTTCAATCTTTCACACCAAGCTCTCGGACCTTGTTTTAAACCATACAAAGCATTTTTTAGTTTGTAAACCTAGTTGGGGTAATGAGGATCTTCAAATCTCTTGGGTTTTGTTCAACAAAAATGTTTTCACTAAGAAAACCATTTAAGAAAGCACTTTTGACATCCATTTGTTGATGTTTGAAACTAATATGACATGCAATAGCCAAAAGAAGTCAAATAGACTCAAGTCTAGCAACAGAGACAAAGGTTTCAACAAAATCCACCCCATCCACCTAAGTATTGTTTTGTTTCTACTAGTCTAGCTTTGTTTCTAGTTTTGTTACCAAATTCATCAGTTTTATTTTTGAAAATTCATTTGGTACCAATAACATTAACACATTTTAGCCTAGGAACTAATGTCTAAACATCATTTCTAAAAAATTGTTCAAGTTCTAGTTGCATGGCATGGATCCAAAACTCATCTACCAAAGCTTCTTTCACATTCTTTGGTTTAAAAAAAGAATTGTAATTGACAAATCTTACCATATCTTTATAATTTACCTTGTCCTTATCTCATGTTCTCATACTTTCTGATATACCTCCAATGACCTAATCAAAACTTTCAATTTTTTCTTAGATTCTGAGGATGTTGCAACATCTGGAGTAATATCTGCAGATATTGTTTATGACGTTGTAACATCTAATATTTCTACATTAGTTTTGACTTTTTCTTCCTAATCAGTTTCTATTTTTTAACAAAGATCGATGATTTACTCTTTATGTGAATTTTTTGCAAAGTCACGAAAATCATCAATTATATTATTAAAGGATTCAAAATTATACGTGTTATCATGTTATACACTCTATATGATCGACAGTTTGTAGAATAACTAATAAAGATTCCTTTACACTTTTGGAATCAAATTTCCCCAAGTATTCTTGATAATATGTAACATGCACTACCAAATACATGAAACTGACTGAGATTGGGTTGCTTACCTTTTCATATTTCATATGAAGCCACTTTAGTACTTGGTCTCAAGTGTACACGGTTAGTGGTGTAATATGTCATGTTCAATTCTTCTGCCCACAACCTCTGTCTAAATTTCTTTAAATTTAACATTACACGTGTCATTTCCTGAAGTGTTGTACTTTTTCTTTCCACAACACCATTTTGTTATGTGTTTTAGGAGCAAAAACTCATGAAAGATTCTATATTTATTACAATAATTAGAGAAAATAGAATTATCAAACTCTTATCCATGATCACTCATTATTCTTGCAATTTTACGTGCGTACTCATTTCTAATCTAACACAAAATCTTTCAAAAATCATGAAAGTATCAGATTTTTCTTTAATAAAATAATCCATGTAAATCTTGAAAAAATATTAATACAAGTGAAAGTATACTTCTTACCACCAATACTTTCTACCTGCATTGGTCCCGTAAGATTCATTTGCAAAAGTTTTAGGCAGCGTGTTGTGGTAGTGTGTTGCAACACTTTATGTGATTCCTTTTCTTTTTTTCCAAACTAACATGGTTCGCCAACACCCGAGTTTTTCTTGCTAAGCTTTAGCACACCTAGGACAGCTCATACATTAACAAGCTTGGGTGAACTTTGAAAATTCAGATATTCTAGTTTCTAGTGCTAGAGTTCAGTTTCCTCAGTTCAGGTGTTGTAACAATTCAACTTATGTTGCAACTTATAGCAATTGTCAGATGATCTTCTACCTATCAAGACATATTTATTAGAATCATCAAACACTTGACATGAATCTTTGTTAAATCTGACAAGTTAATTTTAATCACACAGTTGACTAATACTAATCAAATTAGCCTTTAATCCTTCAACATGTAACACATTTCCTAGTGTTGGAAGACCTTCAACATTTAGTGTCCTCTTTCCAATGATTCGTGCTCTAACTCCATCTCAGAATGTAACCTAACCTCCTTCTTAGTTTTGATAATCCCTTTTTTTTTTATCACCTGTCATATTCCTGGAGCATCAACTGTCAAAATATCAAAATTCAATGATGTTAGCTTTTAATGAAGTGTGAGCCACATGACATGCAAGATCAATTTTACTGATCCAAATTCTACGTTTAGAATATTTTTTTAAATTAATCTTGACCTTGGGAGTGTTCTTTGTAGGATGTTGCAACGCTTTAGAAAATATTAAATCAGTTCTCATGCCATTGGGCAAAGTTTTTTTATATTTGAAATAGTTAGATCTAATATGCCCAGGTATTTGACAAAAATGAGAAGTAGGGACAAGCCTGTTGGATTGAGGTCTCTGTCTCTTTAACCAGACATTTTTGACAGATTCAAACATAGATTTAGACTTACCAATTTCCTTCACAAAAATAATTTTAGAACTTTTACCTGACTTTTGCAATTTTGTACCTTTTGAGGATGAATCTCCCACTGAATATTCTAAAACAACACGATTTCCACTATACAGTCCAATGGAAAGAATTTCATCCAATTGAGATGTTCTAGAATTCAAGTTTCTTATAGACTTTATTGTGTTTTCAAGTTCTTTCTTGACTCTATAAAGTTCATGTGTTCTGTTAGAGGCCAAAAGTTCAAACCTGATCACATCACCTTTGAGTATCTCATTTTCCTTTTTCAAGATAGCAACTTGTTTCACAAGTTCTTCATTAGTTTTGCACACTTTAAGCCAATTCTCAAACATCTATTGGTATTTGTGTTGAATGTCCTCGATACTTGATCCTTCATCATCACTGCATTCATCAGAATCTGTACCTACCAAAGAAACATAATTTAGACAAACTTCTGAAGGAGAAATAATTGATTCATACCTGTGAGATATTGCAACATTTCTGACAACATCCTTTGCAACATCCAATATTTATGTCCGTTTATTCTTTTTTCAGGTTGATGGAGGTAAGTGTGACGTGATTGCTAACATGTTCTTCCTGTTCATTTTGATTGCATTTAGAACCTTTATCATTCCAAATAGTGTTGAGTGATCTGCCCATTTTCTGTAAGATGTTAGTACACTCAACTTGAATATGGCCAAATCCTTCACATTCCCTGCATTGAATTCTCCTATTTTTCTTCAAATCAGATACATTAGACTCACTTTTATTTTTCTGAGAGTTAATTATTTTACCAGGCTTTGGGAATTTGTTTCTTTTATTCATTTACTTTAGAAATTTTCTAAAGTTCTTGGTAAGTAAAGAAAGTGGATCATCATCATTCCCATGATCTTGTTCATTTTTAGTTTCAACCTACAATGCACTACCTTTGTTCTTTTCCCTTTTATTTTGATTCAAATTCATTTTAAAGGTTTGTAGTGCCCCCATCAGTTCATCTAAACTCAGTTCTGTAAGGTCCCTAACTTTTTCAATAACAATCACTTTATATGCAAATCTCTTGGAAATGATCTCAAAACTTTCCTAACAAATTTAAAATTAGTGTATTTCTCACTTAAAGCATGCGCTTCATTTTGAATATCACACAATTTACCATTAAACATAGCAATTATTTTATTTTCTTCCATCCTTAGATTTTCAAACCTAGTGGCAAGAATTTAAAGTTTAGACATTCTTATAACCTTAGTTTCTTCGTATGCAATTTGTAAGACATCCCATGCTTATTTAGAAGTTTCACATGTAGAAATCAACTTGAATTGATTCTCATCAATGACACTAAATATAATATTCAGTGCCTTGTAATTATAATTCGCCACTTGATCCTCTGCAATCGACCACTCCATTTCAGGTTTGCATACCTCCTCTTCATCAATAGTTTTTGTCGGATGATTCAATCCATTCAAGACTAACTTCCATACTTGTTCATCAAGTGACTTGATGAATACCCTTATTTTGGCTTTCCAATAAGAATAATTGGATCCATTAAGCAATGGAGGACGTGACACCGAAATTCCTTCATGAAGTTGTTCCATGCCTGCAACAGATAAAAAATTAGAATATCACTAATTAGTTTTAGTAACTTGCTCTTGATGCCAATTGATATAACTTGTTACCCTTTTTTTAAAAAAAAATCTAAGTGTTGTGACAAGTATTGTAACATCTAGATAGAATACGCAGTAGAAATAAAAAAATAAACACTAAGTACTACATACTCTAATGCACGAGACCACGCCTAGAGAAAGGAACAATCCACTAATTAGTAACAATTTACATAATACCTCTCATGGAATTAAAACAATTTATGGACTCCCTCTTTTAATGAAAACCATCCTATGTATTCCACTAATTAGTTGTTCATGCGAGCTCCCCTTGACTTAAATCAGTATTAATGGACTTCCTCCAACTTTGAACTCCTTTAGATGGCTAATTCGGTCTTCTCTTAAAATGCCTCACCCATGAATCACTTTCATGGCACTATTCAGTTCATCCACTTAGGTTCTTCAATGTTGAGACTTTGTATATATGTAGTCATGTATTTCCATCTAAATCCTCCTTGAAATCGAGTCTTAATTGCTGCATATTTGAAATGTATTGATTTATTGCCTTATCCATTAGATTCTCCAAATCTTCTCTTAGCTTATCAAAATAAATCAAGAATATCTTTAGTTTCATCACATCTATCACATATGTGACTTTACTAAATACCTTAAATAAATATTTTAAAAATTCCTGAATTATGAAAACATGTCTAAAATAATTAATTAATTAAATACTGTTCCTCCAGTATTGCAACGTTTCTCATAAAATTGCTTGCAATACCTGATTTTTGTGCAAAATTCCAACTTTCATAAATGCTAATCTTTTCTGATACTAACAATAATGATGTATTTGATTACTTTACTAAAAAAATGATAATATTAATTAGCTAGTTACTTGACCAAATAAAGTTCCCACTTGAATCAAAGTTCTGTTAGTATTTAAAAGTTGAAGGTTAAGTGGTTGGCTATCATTTATTAATAGTTAATACCAGCTTACTTAATAATTCTTTAATTAATCATTTTATATAAGTTTTGATATAAAAATTTATTAGCAGGTTTAATATCATCGAATGAATATCAGTATATATAATCATGGCACAAATTTAGTGATTTATGTTAGTTAACTAGTCAAATTTAGTTGAAGAGGAACGTCTTTTAGTAAGCATGGAATTTGCAAACAAAATTGAAATACTAGCCCAAAACCTTTTGACACATAAATTCAGGTTGGTATTTGAAGTATTTTGTTTATTTTGTTTTGATCCCTCAAATTGCGTTTACTTACACTTTTACTCCAAAATCCAAATCAGTCTTTGCCCAATGAATTTTACTAGTAAGAAATATCCCAAAGAACAATTTAAGCATATTCTATGCACAAAATATACTACAATTAATAAAAATAATAAACCACATTCAATAATTTAATTAAACTGATATGGAACACAATTGACAAGTAAAATGCACTTAATCCTTCTAATTAAATAAAAATTAAAATATCAGTACTTAAACGTTAACGTTAAAAAATATGGGCCTCACATGATGAATTCTAGATGCCCACAACATAGAGTGTAACAACGTCCATGAGGAAAATCTATGTTGTGGACTCTTCTCTCATTAAGAAAGGTTCATCCTAGCTCTAATAATGTAATTACTATACTTAAATGGGCTACAAATGGAGTACATTATTGGATAAATATATAAATAATTATTTTATTTCATAAAGATATTGGAAGGAACACGATGATGATATTGCATGTTCAACTTAGAATAAATAATTACGATGTGCCATCAAAATTAAAGATTTAGTGTACGAACAAATAAAATAATGTGAGGTCCATCACGTAAAAGACACAAATTGGTGGTGTTACTCTTCATTAACAGGATCCACAAGTTTGTTGAAAAGCTTGTATCCACAAACAATAAGATTGACAAGTTTGTTGAAGGTTTATATCCACAAACAAAATCCAAAAATTGAACCAATATACTATTCATATATAAATTACAAAAAAACGTGGAACAAATCAAGAATCTTATGTGAAATGAAGTCTAAGATCTCCATCTACCAATCTTATTCTACCAAATTCTAATTCCTAAGATGAAAAGAGGCAAAAGCTCATAGACTAGTGAGTTGCCAAACCCTATTTGTACCTCATCATTCTTTTTGTCTATGTGATAGTTATCAAACATTTTGATCTTCGTTTTTTTAAGCAAAATAATTGTGAAAGGAAAAATTTGTAGAGAAAGTTTGGGTGAAATATTAATATAATTCATGTTATTCTTTTCCTATACTCATAAGTTTTTTTATTTTTATTCTAGCAGCAGGTGAACCAAAAAATAAAATGCCCTATACAATCTTCATACCAGCTTTTGCTCATACATGCAATTCCATTCGAATTCTCTCTTTAAACCCCCACATCAATTCGGCCTTATGGTGAGACCTTCCTAGATATCCTACCGTCATTGGTCCGATAGTCATCTTATCATGGACTATATAGGTATGTCCCACCAATATATATATCACGATGCAATCATTTGAAAGATAATTCTAGTGTAGACCTAGTTTGGTCAGACAAATTAATGACATGATAAGTATATATATACTCACTCACGTTGCTAGAAAGGGGCTAGGATTTTAATAGAGGGAAGGCGAGCGAGATTGGATTGTTAAAAATATAATATTATTTAGTCATTTTTTATATATAGATATATTTTTTATTGTGATTTTTTTCTTAAGTAAATATTAAAAATAAAATACAAACATAAATATAATACGTGATATTTATACATAAATTTTCATATCTATTATATTTGCCTAAGTATTCGAATAACAATTGACTTTTAAATGAAAATGAGAACTAATCCTAAGTCAATCCAATACAAAACACTAACATACAAAGTTAAAAAATATGATCTGGAAATTGGAGCAACTCTAACAGGTCATTATTAAGTGTTTAAAATTTTCTTATTATAATGGAAAAGAAAAATATTCTTAAAATAAAATGTTGTTTATATAAATAGTTATACATTTAGAAAAAAATCTAATCGTATTACATATTTTAAACATAAAAAAAAATCTCAATATTTTAATTGTGATGTTGTGAAATTGTGTCCCATAGGGTAACATAAATGATATGAGAATTTAATTCTCATTGGACCAAATAAAATTAAAAAGTAAATAAAAAGCAAATTATTGGACAAAGAGAACTCAATAAAAATAAACAAATATGAATGAAAACATTTTAAGAAATCAATAAACTAAAAATATTTTAAAAAATTAATGAAGTTCTTAACTACTTTTATTGTGAAAGAGATCCATTATTAAAATAACTATAACTCTTAAGATTAAAAAAATTATATCAAAAAAATATTTGGCCAATCAAGCTTCCTTCTAAAAACTAGTGCAATAATGTGATCATTATTTCCTAAACATCAACCAAATAAAATAATTTTTATATCATGAAAAACCTACACTTATGATTACTTGTAAAATAAAAAAATTAGGATAACCTCAAATAATAAGCAAAGAAAGTGAAAATAAATAAGTTAAAAACTAAAACATAAAATAAAAAAATAAAAATAATTGTATAAAGTTTAAAATAATTTCAAAACATCTCTATATTTATTAAATTTTCATATTCAGAAAGGATTATAAAAATTTGAGAGCAGTGGATGGGATAATTTAATTATTGAAGAGGGGGCAAAAATTTTAAATTTACTAAACATACATATTAAAAATATAACTAATAAAATTTGAGGGCAGGTTGTCGCCTTGTAATTAGTCATTTTCATTAATTAGATTATGAATCAATCATATGCCAAGTATAAATATATATTTAACCTGTGATTGTTTTAGTTTGGCCGAATCTGGTCCAGATAGGGATTCCTTCATCAAGCTTTTTGTTATGGTGTTGCACAACAAATATTTAATCAAGCTTATGGCTCTTGGGCATCCATTATTGAACCCTTACTTGGCCAGGACTTTCTTCATTCAATAATGGTGTCAATTTTAGGGTGGACAAAAGTATAACACTCAAAACTTCATTTTTCTTGGCGAAGGGGATCATAATTTCGGCTGTACCTCCTTAATGTTCAATTAAGATGGTTTAGGAGATATCTTAACTCCAAATGTTCCACACCAACAGATTTTGTATAAACCATTTATATACTTGATATAATTGAAAATTTGTATTCGATCTTGATTTTTTGACATCTATCTCTCTTTACTTGAAATTAAGGTGAAGATCTTCTTTCTAACATTATTTAGTCAATTATTGTAATAAAAATTTGATTAAAGATTGAAATACACCTATTCCAAAAGAACACACATATACAAGTTTGCAAAAAATTAAAAATGAGTGGGAGTAATTTTAATAATCTGCGATTTTCTAAAATATAAGTGAGAGACCAAGTTTTGAGTTTAAGGCCCTTTCTCTTTAACATTATATATAAAATTTTCAAAATTTAAGTTGGTACACAAATGCATAATTTATAAACGAAGTGAGAGATGTAAGCTTTAATTTGTGAGTCTGCCTTTAGTAGTACAAATGTTAATTATTATTAGAAATAAACAATGTTTAAAACGTTAAATTGGAGTTATTTTCTAAATCATTTGTATTATATGAATTTTCTAAATTCATGCATTATCTTTCCATGCATGAATAATAACCTATTTTGTCTAGATCATTCAAAAGGACCTCATAATTAGAGTTTTGGTCTCTCACACATTTCTAGAATCATGCATTTTATTCTGAACATATAGTTAGTCTATACTGTTTTTATTATGAATTTTTTTCTTTCATCTTTTGGTCTTTTACTTAATGTTTTTTTTTTTTGAAAACTCTTTGTTGTAAAACTAAGTTTTATATTTGGTTGTGTAAAAAGTTGTTATTTTCTCATAAATAAAATTTAGTCTATATTCCTACTGTCATTGATGAAAGTAAAAATTAATTTTTGTCTCCCTTTTCTTTAAAAAAATTTGGCTTCTAAAACAAAATCTCATCTAATTTTAAGATGATGCATTTCCTTTTCATATAGACAAGATAACAGATGACATTTATATAATTAAACTAGGCACGAGAATTAAATTTTTTGAGGCTACATAATGCTTTTCACTATGTAAACTAATCTATAATGTTTGTGAATGGGGTTAAATTTTCAGAGATCCAGACCTACATAACCTTAGTAGCTCAAGCTATTATCAATACCAAAAGAGTATTTTACACCAAATTTTTTCATTTAATTCCTTTGAAAATGAGATTTATTCGCATCAATTAGTGAAAAATGGGATATGTATTTATTGTTATTGATGCTCTTTTTTTGAAGGAGGTGACAGTTATTGGAAATTTTCCCCTTGGATGCTTCCTTTTGCTCTAACTTATGCTGCTAGCAATGATCCCACAGCATATATAGGACGATACAGGGTGATTGAAAAGTGTGAATAATCTGACAACTTTTCAGAACCATGGTGTACAAGTAGCTGTGGACTCTCTCACAGAAATTTCCTGATGCCACCATATTATATGCAGACTACTGTGATACTTATCTGAAACTTCTTCATGAAGCACCACTCTCGATTAGTGTTAAGTGTTTGGGAATATAAAAGAAAAGAGCTTCAATATTATTTTATTTGTTTTTCATTTTGAAAGAGGATTCTAACAAATTTTCACTTCCTTTTAGATGCCTGGAACTAAAAAGAGATTCAATGTTAACTGATTTTTTCTTGTGCTTTTCTAAAAATTTGTTGAAACCTTGCGGCGGAATTGAAGGACAATATAAACCTGAGAACCTGCCATTTTTGTAGAAACATCTATGTACATTGGGATGACAAGCATCGAATACAAGAGGCATATCCCCATATATTCGAAATTTTCATTAATGATTTGAGGGTCAATTGCACTAGATAAACCATGTAAACTCAAGACCTTTGGTGGATATGGAAAAGAATAAATAACAACAAATAAGATCCTTATTCTCGATTTGATATGAGAATAATATTGTACCCCACAAAGGTGTGATAGCGTCATTTATAATATTCACGAAACTGTAAAATCAAGAACAACCACATATTATGCTACAAGTTCTATGTATGCTTAGGGATAGCTATTGGAGAATGTTATTTAGACAACACCACATCAGCAGTATCACACTTCTCACAAATCTCTCCTAAATCTTCAGTTGCCAGAAAAATCTCAATGTACAACCTGATTTCTAGTTTATCTTCCAAGATTTGCTTCAAATATTTATAACAGCAAATATTCAAATTTTGTATTTGAATTTTTATACCCATCTAATATAGTAGATAGTTGTGTATATATATATATATATATCACCCTTGTAAATTGAATTGTGAGAATGAAAGCTCTCACCTTATCATATCTTTCATGGTAATCAAAGCTGGTCTCCAACGAGTTTGATCTTGGTTTTTATTTTTTTAGTTCCCATCTCTTGTCTCTAACTTAAAATAGCCTCCAACTCATCTACTACGACTAACTCAACTTCCCTTGTTGTTGTTCCCTCAAATGTTACTCATAATCTAATAACCATTAATGCTGCTGCTCAATTGCCTCTTACACTCACGTCCCTTAATTACTTCTCATGGAAAGCTCAATTTAGTGCCCTATTTTTTGGACTGGACCTACTTGGGTATCTCGATGACATCATCTCTTGCCTTTCTGCAATGATGGTTCAGAATGGTCAAACTGTCACCAATCCAGAACACGCTGCCTAGGGTTGTCAAGTTCAAGTCATCCTTCATGCCATATTTTTGTCTCTCAGTGAAGCTGTCATACCTCTTGTTTCTTTTGCCACCACTAGTCGAGAGGCTTGGACTTGTCTCAATCACCTCTATGCAAAGAGATTAACTACTCACATCATCCATCTCAAAGACAAACTCACTACGATCAATCATGGTTCTCTTTCTGTGACCAACTTTTTGGTCTCTATTAAATAGATTGCTGATGAACTTACTGCTCTTAGCGATCCTCCAAGTGATGTTGATCAGCTTGTCTACACCACTTGAGATCTTGCTCCTGCTTACAAGGAGCTTATCACAGCTCTAATTTATCTCCAAAAAATTGCTTCATATATTTATAACAACTTACATTCAAATTTTGTATTTTGAATTCTTGTACGCGTCTGATAAAGTAGATAGTTGTGTGTGTATATATATCACCCTTTTATATTGAAACGTATGAATGAAAACTCTCACCTTATCAAATCTTTCAATAGCAACACAGTGGGTTTAGAAGGGATTGATCAAACATATGACTCATCCCTTCAAAAAAAGATTGATCTAAGATCTATCCTACTCCACCTCGATTAAGGATGTGCCCTACCCTTAATCCAAAACCTGGAGGGTCCAACCCGTCAGAACCCGCCAACCCACTAATTAATTTTTTTTTTTTGCCTTGTATTCATCCTTCAAACAATAGTTAGAAAGTTGACCACTTACTTAAAAAACAAAAGAAGAAAATCATTTTCTACCTCCACAAAGATATTCCCCTTAGCTACAATTAGCAATTAAAGTTTTTTAAAATAGAAAGAGAAAAAAAATGAAAAACAAAATGAAAAATGGCAAAGGGAGAGAGACAGAGAGACTCACTAAAGTACCGTGCCCACCATCGGAGGGAGGGGGGTTAGGTAGAGCCTGTTGAGAGGTGTGCTATGTGTATGCCATTAGAGTCCAAAGTCTACCATCAATTCCTAGGGTGGCTAACTTTTGGATTGAATCAAAAAGGCGCGAGGAATTTGGGGAAGACCTAGGAAGAAGGGGTGTACTATGCCTGTGGGTCCACAGTGGGAGTCTAAGGCTATTGCCAATACACAGGTGGGAGGCCAAATGTTGAGTGTTGTGTGGTAAGTGTATATTTTGATATATTCTTATATCAAATTCTTCATAGTTTTCTTACTTCATTCTTGTAAATATTATAGTTTTATTAATATTTTATATTAGAAAATCAATAAAGAGATCAAAAGGAGTCAAAATAAAACTAAAGAAGATAACACGTTTCGTGAACAAGTTTGCCAAACTAGGTAATCAACAAGTTGGATCAAGGAAGCATCACAATTAGAAGATTTTTGCCTAAATCCATCATGTATAAATCAAAATATATGATCTAATAAAGGGGGTCTGTTGGGTGGGTTGACCTTAACCAAAGGTCCTGCTCCAACCGTGTATAGGTTATGACCACATCTAGATTTACCTTGAGGCACTAGGAAAAAAGCCTGCCTCTCCTAGAATTAGTCGGGCGTAAGCTTAGAACTTGGATTATAAAAAAAAAATATATGTAAGAAATCAATTGGAATTTGCAAGTGATTATTTGGCTTGTATTAAATTCAAAATAAGCATTTTCTAGATTTGTTCAGTTTTTGCATTTTGGACATAACTCCATGCTCAAAAGTTTTATAAACCCGAGCCTTACTTCATTTGAAAGTAGAATTACAATTTTGTTATTAGACACTTAGCCCGATTCAGCGTTGATGATAGCAGAAAATTAAGCCAAATATGTGCATTGAAAATGATCTATCTATGCTGACACATTTTTTTAAATCAAATATAACTTTTTCCCTAATGGTTGGAACTAAGTAATTCAAGTTAGAAAATGAAACCAACAAACTAATACTACTTTTATGTTGATTACATTTTTCAAAATCAGCTAATTTAGGAAGAAAAATCTATGATAAAATTCGTATCTAAAAAGAACATGTGAATTTAAGGTATATTTGAAGTAAATTTGGTGTGCACTAGGAGTGAATTTGGACATGCTAATTTAAGCACTCTTCTAATATAAATAGGGGCTCTTGGATGGCATTCAAGACACACAAAAACCCTTTGAGGAGGAAAAAAGTTTTATTGTTATATTTCTTTAGGTTAAGATTTCTAATAATAATAAAAACATATTCTCTAGTTTTTCTTCTACTTTTAGTCTTTTCTACTTTTATTATGTCTTTCAAAATTTCATTTAAGTGAAGAGAAAGGGTGAACCTCTTGATAGAGGAAGATGAATGATTATAAAGGTGTATAATGTTCAGGGGTGTTGTATTAAAATTTTAATTTTTGATTGAAACCCTTCTTGATTTGTAGTGATTTTTGATTTATATATCTCCAATAGCACAATAGATACTTGGATTCATTTTGCATATTGTACAGTTCTACTCTACTGACTGCTAATGTATAACTTTGATTTGTTGTAAATAAATGCGTGCATAAATACTTGATCCCATAATAAGTATTGGCATTAAAACCCTTATTGTTTAGTGGCGATTCTTGATTTTTGTATCACCAATGACAAAATAAATACTTGGGTTCATTTTGCTTATTGTACGGTTCTACTCCAGTGACTGCTAATGTGAAATTTTAATTTGTTGTGTACAAAGGTGGGCATAAATACTTAATCCTATAAACAAGTATTGGTGGTAAGATATAATTTGCAAACAGTAAGTCAATTTTATGATTATCTTAATGCATGAGTTATTTGATAATATCTTCCCATTAGAATCTTCATTATGTTTGGATTTAATAGTGATATTTAATAGAGGTAAAAAAAAATAATTATTTATTTATCCAAAACTCAATAGCGGATTCTTAATCCTCATTATTTTTATTACTCTAATTTCTTAGTTATAGCATAAAGTTTTCTATATTCTAAACCACATAAAGCCCATTTTTTAAGAAATATAATTCTAAGAACTTCAAACAACCTCCCTGTGTATCGACATCGGACTTTTAAAAAATTTATTACTTGACACAACCTATAATTGGTTTCGCAACTTTAATATTGTAACAAGTTTTTAGCGATGTTGTTGGAGAAGGTAAGGTAAGTATTCAGGTTTGTAAATGTTGTATGTGTGTTTTTTTTTTATGGTTATATGTTTTTATGGTATCATAATTATAATTCTTGTTGTTTAGTTACAAATAATTATAAAACTTTCTTTGAAAATTTATTTAAGCCACATCTACACACTTACACATGGCTAAAAATGAAAGTTTCCAAGATGAAAATGAGAATCAATAGGGGCATACCATACGTTATTACTTACAACCTCCTCGAAATTCTTCTTCTTCTTGTTTCATTTCTTATCTTAATGCAAATAACTTTTGATTCAAGCTAGGTATGATCCATTTACTTTCTAATTTTCATGGTATAGACTCTGAAAACCCTTACTTGCATTTGAAAGAATTTGATGAAATATATGCCACTTTTGATGATCAAACTTGTAAAATGAGATTATTAAGTGCAAATTATTTCCCTTTTCTTTAAAAAATAAAGCTAAAACTTGGCTTAACTTTTTAAAACCTAGGTCAATTGGCAGTTGACAAGAAATGCAAGCTGATTTTTTAAATTTTTTTTTCCAACTCATAAAACTAATACTTTAAAAAGAAAAATTCAACTTTTTTCTCAAAATTCTATTGAAGCTTTCTTTCATTGTTGGGAAATATTTAAAAAATTTTTGAATTCATACCCATATCTTGGTTTTAAAATGGCGCTTAATTAGTCCTTTTATGTAGGTTTAACTCTTGAAACAAAACAAATTGTTGAATAATGTGTAATGGTGAGGTTCTTGATAAAGAATCTAGTAAAACCCTAGAATATCTAGACTATTTGACAGAAAACTCTCAATCATAGCATAGTGTTAATTGTTCTGAAAATTTTATTAAATCTAATCTTGCTAATAGTAATAAAGAAAAATATTACATTAGTCAAGAAGACGATCTAAATGCTATGATTGCCAGTTTAACAAGAAAATTGAGGTCATGGAACTTAAAAAAGTAAAGAAAATCACATATGTGTAAGATGAAGAAGTTCGTAGTATTTGTGAAATTGTGGGACACTCCACCATTAAATGCTCAAATATTCCAATATAAGAAAATTTCATGAACACATTCACAAAACTTTTTCATTCTCCATATTCTGAAACTTACAATCCACAATGGAGAAATCATCCTAGTTTTAGTTAGCGAGATGATAACCGTGCCCAACCGCTATATTCACAAAAGTTACCAAACTTTCTTTTTTATCCGTCTCTATATACAAAATATTTTGAGGAGACTTTGTAAGAATTTATGCTTCGTAATCCATCATTGAGATCAAAAACACACTTTCAACGTTGACACATTCTTTATGTACTCATGAAAAAGGTAAATTGCCTACTCAACCTCAACCTAAACCTTTCACTCAGTGTCATGTTTCTTCTTCAGGTGAAAATTCAATCAAGAAGGCTAATTCGATCACAACTCTTCATAATGGAAAAATTGTTGACAAGACTATCCATCCAGAAGATAAAGTTTCTAATCTACCTTCAGAAATAAAGAATGAAAGTAGTCTTGACGATGAAGGTAAGTTTAAGGAATGTGAGTTTGAAAATACTCATTCAAACTCACCTTTAGCTTTTTTTCCTCAAAGATTGCAACCGAATCACAAGTTGAACTCAAATGCTGAAATCTTTGAATTTTTAAACAAGTGAAAATTATTATTCCATTGTTGGATATTATCAAGCAAGTTCCACCTTATGCTAAATTTTTAAAAGCTTTGTGTACAATCAAAATAAAACATTATGTACAAAAGAAGGCTTTTTTAAGTAAAAGTATTAGTTCAATCATTCAACAATTGACTCCACCCAAGTACAGAGATTTATGTTGTCCAACCGTTTCATGTACCATAGGAAACACTAGAATAGAGCATGCTTTGCTTGATCTTGGTGCTAGTGTAACTCTTTTACCTTTCTTAGTTTATGAATAGTTAGATTTGAGAGAACTTAAAACAACTTATGTTTTACTCCAACTAGTTGACCATTCGATTAAAGTTCCAAAGGGAGTAGTAGAAGATGTGTTGGAATAAATTGATAAGTTTTACTTTTCAGTGGATTTTATTATTTTGGACACAAGGCCTGTTGCACATATACATACATAGATTCCTATCATTTTGGTTCTTCCTTTTCTGGAAACTTCAAATGCTCTAATTAATTGTAGGAATGACATTTTTATGTTATCTTTTAGAACTATGACTTGGGAACTAAATGTGTTTAATGTTTGTAAACAACTTGCAGAAGATGTCAAAGTATAGGAACCGGATTCAATTGAAAAACTTGTTCACAAATATTTTATTTTCAATAATCCCTTTGATTCTTTGGAAACTTATTTTGAAACTGAAAGTATTTGTAAAAAGACATACTCTAATACTCTCTCTGAATTTTCATAAGTACAAGAAATATATTTTTAGAAGCTAAGGTTTGAAGAACTTTCATCATCAATAATACAATCTATTTAATCAAGTATTAAAGCTCATGTGATTGATTTGAAATCTTTTCTATTTGATTTAAAATACTCTTATTTAGGTGAGCATAAAACTTTTCCAGTATAATTTCTTCCAAAGTTGATACATCCCAAGAAGATAAGTTGATCAAAACTCTAAAAATGCATAAGAATGCTTTAGGATGGACCATTGCTGACATTAAAGGTGTTAGTCCTTTAATTTACACACACAACATCGATTTATAGATAAATTAGATAATTAAATTATTTATCCTATTCTGACAGCAAATGGGTAAGTCCTACTCATGTTGTACCAAAACAATCTAGCATTATTATAGTCAAGAATGAGAATGATGAATTAATTCCAACTAGGAATGTTATTGGTTAGTGAATATACATTGACTATAGGAAACTCAACTCAATTACTAGAAAAAGATAATTTTTCATTACCTTTCATGGATCAAACCTTAGAAAGAGTTGCGCGGCATGAATTTTACTGCTTCTTAGATGGATATTCTAGGTATAATCAAATTATAATTGTACTTGACAATTAAGAAAATACTGCTTTTACATATTATTTTGGTACTTTTGCATATCAAAGGATGTCATTTGGATTATGTAATGTACTACCTACATTCCAACGATTCATGTTTATTATTTTTAGTGACATGGTAGAACATTTTATTGAAGTCTTCATGGATGATTTTTCTATTTTTTGGTAATTCAATTGACAATTGCTTGTCTAATTTAGAAAAAAGTTTGATTAGGTGTGAAGAAAAGAACCTTATACTTGATTGGGAGAAATGTCATTTCATGGTAACAACTGGTATTATTTTTCGACATATTATTTCATTAAAAGATATTGAAATAGATAAATCTAACATCGATTTAACTGCCAATTTGCCAATACCAAAGTTTTTGAATGTGGTAAGATTATTTCTAGTACATCTTGATTTTTATAAAAGATTTATCAAAGATTTTAGTATAATATCTAAACATTTGTGCAATCTTCTAAAAACAAACACTATTTTTTAATGGACTGAAAATTGTGAAAATGCTTTTGTTAAGCTCAAAAGCATGGTTACATCTACTCCAATCATGCAGCCTCAAAATTGGACTTTACCTTTTGAAATAATGTGTGATGTCAATGACTATGCTATTGGAGTTGTCTTAGGACAAAAAAAAGATAAGAAACTATATTTCATTTATTATGCAAATAAAACTTTGAATAGTGCTCAATTAAACTATTCAACAACTGAAAAAAAATCACTTAGTGTTATTTTTGCATTGGATAAATTTAGATCTTATCTTGTTAACTCACTAGTTGTTTTTAGTGATCATGTAGTTTTGAAATATCCTTCTGTCAAAAAAAAGATGTCAAACCTAAACTGATTATATAGATTATTTTACTATAGGAATTCAACATTACAATTCGAGATAAAAAAGAAGTAGATAATGTGGTGGCTGATCATGTGTCGAGACTCGTTTGTGATGACTTATTTCGAACCACACCCATTAATAATACTTTTCTTTATTTAATGTTTGTATTTTATCTTGGTTTGCTAACATTGTTAATTTTCTTTTGATAAGAAACATGCCATCGCATTTGAAATTCCAAAATAAAAAGAAGTTTTAGACTCAGGTGAAAAACTTTTATTGGGATGATCCATAACTATTCAAATATTATTCTAAACAAATTTTCTGAAGATACATGTCTGACAGTGACATGGGTAATATTGTTAAATTTTGTCATTCAAAAGTATGTGATGGTCACTTTTTGGCAAAGAAAACTGCTGAAAAGATCTTGCGATCTGGATTTTATTGGCCAACTCATTTCAAAAATACTTACACTTTTCTGCAGAAGTTGTAAGAATTATCACAAGTTAGGATCTATTTCAAAGAGAAATATGATGCCCATACACCCTATCATAGTGATTGAAATATTTGATTGTTGGAGTATTGACTTCATAGGACTATTTTTATTATCATTTAGTTTTATTTACATATTGGTCGTCATGGATTATGCCTCAAAATGGATCGAGGCAATTCCCTATCAAAATAATAATTAAAAAAGAATATTTTTTTTAAATAAAATATTTTAAGTCAATTTGGAATTCTTTGATCCATTATCAGTGATGGGTGAAAATATTTTTGTAATAAAGTTTTTGGAACTTTAATGAGAAAATATTGAATTATAAATAAAGTTGCAATCCCTATCACTCTAACATAAATAGACAAGTTATATTTACAAATAGAGACATAAAATAAATTTTAGAAGAAACAGTTAATCCAAATTGTAAGGATTGGTATCTTAGACTTACTGATACACTTTAGAGATAAAATAAATTATGGGATAGACAGTGAACCTAAATCGTAAAGATTGGTTTCCTAGATTTATTGATATACTTTGGGTATATAGAACTATTTCAAAATATCATTAGGTATGTCTTCTTATAGGATAGTTTATGAAAAACCTTGATGAAGCTTATTAGACAATCGAAATGTTTAAATTCAACCTTGACAAAGCTTCAAACTTGGGTAAATTGCAAATCAATGAACTTCGAGAATTGAGAAATGATGCATATGAGAATTCTAAAATTCATAAAGCAAGAATCAAAGAATTTCATGATAATAAAATTTCAAGAAAAATATTTGAAGTTGGTCAAAAGGTTTTGCTTTATAATTCTTGATTGCATTTATTTCCTGGAAAATTGAAATCAAGATAGAGTGGGCCTTTTGTTGTAAAAGAGGTATATTCTTGTGGGGCGATTGACATTAAAAATCCTAAAAATGGTAACGTATTCAAAGTAAATGGACAAATACTTAAACCATTTCTAGATAATCAATTTTTACAAGAGAAAATTCTTTTTCTTTCTAACTCTTATTATGATTAGTATATATATATACATATTTTCTCTAACTTTGTTGGTTTTGTAGGATTTTTCTTTTATTTTTTTTTTATTTTTTTTCGATTAAGTGGCGGATACCAATACTCCAAGGCTATTAAAGTCGGATTTATTAGTTTCCCAAAAAAACTAAAATCTATGTACAAAGTTTGTCTATTTTTTCATTCTCTTTTCTCATTCTTATCAAAATGGATGACATTCTTCCAACTCTCAACAAATGATTTTCTTTTCTTCCTAAAGATGTAATTTTAAAAATTTATAAAATCAAAATTGAAAGATTAAGGATGCTAATGCACAAGGGCATCTCAAAAGACATACGATGGATAATTAAAGCAAAAGTAATAGTTGCAGATGAGTTTTCATACGAGTTTTCAAACTTGCTTATTAAACACATGCTTGGCTTTGATAAAAGCTCATATTCAAAAAAATAAAGGACTAAAAATTGCAAGTTTATCACAAATTTTCTCGATGGACTTGCAACGCAAAGTGTCGTTCTTTTTGAAGAATTTCTAAAAATAAAAAAGATAAAATTCAATTAATAAGAAGTCTTTAGATGATATTATATTAAATCTCGAGATGGATTCATGTTACAATGGGTAATTTTTGATTTATAAAATCACTTTTGGGATGAATATGAGTATTATAGTCTTGAGAATCTGATATTAAAAGACCCTTTTTACCAGTTTATAAGAAAATTAGATAGGAAGCTTATCCTTGACCCATAGAGGGTGTTTAAGCTATTACTAAATGTAAAACCAGAGGAAGATATGAGCCATATTCACAACTACATGTACATTCGCATTTAGAGTTTTTTTTTTCAACTTTGTGTTCTCATTTTCTACTTTTCTGAAGAAAAAAAAAGACATGCAATAAATGTATTTTATGTTCACACCTTATTAAATAGCATCGTACTTATTATATTTTTGTATAACTCATTTTCCAAAAAAAAATAAAAAAATAAAATAGAAGGGTCTACTCGCAAGTTCAACTATATTTGTGTCTTTTCTAGAACTAATCCAAAACAAAATGGTGAGTTTAGGGCAGTCAATAACCTTGGTAAATCTTTAGTAGAAAGATAAATTCATTTAGTGTGTGGAGGAGTCAGTATGAGATTAATAGAAAGTGTTGCTACTTCTGCTTATATAGGAGGAGTAAAAGATTTATGAGTTATCTCAAAGCCTTTAACAGTACAGATTATCACATGTATTACCATTGGAGATGAACTAAAAGTATCATATATTTAGGATAAATACCTAATATATTAAACAATGTGGATGCATTCATCGCTCTACCTGGTAGTTTTGGTACACTAAAGGAGTTGTTCCAAGTTGCCTCTTGGGTACAACTCAATATTCACCAAAAATCTGTATGTATTCTTAGTGTTAATGGTTTCTTTGATAGTTTGCTATCCTTTATAGGTCATTCTGTAAAGAATTTATTTCACCTTTAGTGAGTTGAATTATTATTTTTGTGGCAATACCTCACCAACTGATTGTTCAACTTCTAACATATGTGTTAATGAGTGGAAATTATACACATTAATTGAGCACAATTTGCTTAACTTTTTAATTAGTTTTTGAGATTTTTATGAGTTTTATTATTATTTTTAGCATTTATTTTGTAGATTTGAAGATAAAAAGAATGTCACTTGGATGCACGAAAATCTACATTCATCTTACACTTTTTCAAATAAAAAAAATCAGCCCATGAACAGTAGCTACAGCACCGAGGTACTAGAAAAGCAGTGCCTAGGCGCTGCAGCTACTGGAAAATGGACTCTGTTCAGTGAAGGCAGTGCCTGGTCTGTAAGGGTAAAATAGGCATTTTACCCTCTCTACGACATCCCAATCAAATTTTTAAAATCCCAAGAGCCTCTAAATAAAGAGAGAGAGGATTAGAGATAAAAGAGGAGATGGAAGATTTTAAGAAAGATAAAAAAAAGACAAGAAGAAAGAATTTTGGGGAAGATGGGAGAATTCTTCCAAACTTGAGAAAATACATCTACAAAGAAAGAAAAGCTCATCATCTTTGAAGTTTGATTTTTATTTTCATCTTTTGATTCGAGTATGTGTATGAATATTGCTAACATATTTCTCATTTTTACCATGAACTAATTTTCTATTCTAGGATTGTGATGTAATCTAATTAGGATATGTTGAATATTTTTATTAATTCAAATTTTGATTTATTTATCAAGTTGAGCTTTCTACATTATTCTTAATGCCTTTAATTATTTGGCTACTAATTGAATGATTTTCTAATCATATTGACTCGGGAGGTGATGTATGTGTCTAGTTCTATATGTAGAGAACCATAAATTTCATATGAGATAGGAATATACTTAAATGGTTTGTGTAGTCTTGTTGGAGATCCATAGAACCAAATGAATTATTGATTGTTGTAATTCATATACAAATATAGTGGTTTAACAATTGATAGTAATTTCATTAGACATTGGGAGAGACTTATGGATAATTTAGGTATTTTCGACTATCACTTGAGAAATAAGTTAAAATTGATGAGATAAATTATTCAACTCAAACTTATTTTGATGAAATCATAATCTTAGGCCTTTATAATCATTGATATTCATTTTTATTCAATTTTTGTGCATCGTTTTTAAGAGTAATTTAAATTCATTTGCATTAATTATAACTCATTTTCGTTTGTTCAAATAAAATTTGAATTGACAAAATTTCGATATTTAGTAATTTAATAGTCTTTGTGGGAATAATAATGTACTCATCATTGTATTACTTGTAATCATAACGTGCACTAGCATTCACAAATTCCACAACATGTGCCAGGACCTGATCTAGCCTTAGCTCATGTGGATTCGTCCAACAAAAACAAGGTGAAAAATAAAAAATGAATTTAACTCCCAGACTATGAAATTTATCTTTAATTGTTTCAATTAATAGTATATATATTGTATTGTTTTAACTTTATTTTCCAATAAGACATTTTAGGTAATATCTTATAAACTCTACTTTTCTATCTATTTTCAATATTAGGGATAATGTCTAGAATGGGGGAGGGGATAGTTGTTATCATATCTTGTGTGTTCAAGGTGTGGTTTTCTAATAGTTTTAAAAAAATTCAAGCATGTTTTCTTTTAGGTCTATTGGAACCATGAAAAAGGGTGGTAGAGTAAAGGGTAACTATAACACTCTTGAGATGCACTCCTATCTTATTTACATAACATGACAAGTTTGTAAAGTTTTTAACAAAATTTTATGAATTGTCAATTTTTTTTTAATCATGGATGTTTTTCCAAATTCAATGATTAAAATTAAGTATGGATAATATGGTTTGATTGATGATGGGTGTTGTTTTAGACTTTGATATTGATATTTGGTCAATATATTCTTTAATAATTATACTAAAATATTTTTATACAAATAATTATACTAAAATCATTTTAAAATAGGTAGTTCTTACACCCTCGTTTTAATCATCACTTGAATTTTCGACATGAAATGGTTGATTGTTAGAACTTTTCTTTTAGTCTGTTGAGGTGAACAATTGATTGAGCACCACTTGAAAAATGATTAAGGCATTAGGCTTCCTAGCACCGTGGCCAAATCATCTTGTTGCCCATGTGATGTTCCAAGAGACATCCCCTGTAATAAACCACTTTGAGCCTTTTAGTAAATAAGCATTTTTTATGGTAACTATATCTTCTTACCTAACCTAAATATACTATTATCCTACCCTTGTTCAAAAAATAATTTGGAGTTTAAAAGATATTCTATTAACCAGGTGAACTTACAAAAGAAATTTAGGTTGGAATTGAAAATAATTGTGGGGGAGTTTCTCTTCTATAAAAAAAATAAAAAAAATTTTTGTAAAGTGTTAAAAATATTACAAGTTGCAACTAAAAATGGGATGTTGTAAAATCAATATGAATGATGAAGATGGTCCAATTCAATAACAATAGGCACCGGTGTTGAAATTTGTGGAATATGAGAATTCTTCATTAATAAACTCTATGTATCTAATCCCATGAAATTTTTAGAACCGTTATTGCATCTTATCATTTTTATTTCTTAGCCACATCACTACCCTTTGGCCCTATTCCAACCTTTGTTAAAAATCTTTTTGATTTTGTGTAGTGTCTTCAGTGTAATGGAGATATGTACCATAGGAAGATCCTAAGATGTTTAACTCTTCCGTTAAAGATTGGGTGGTGGTTTTTTGTGAGGTTCTATGGGAATTCATTAGTTTGAAGCATGCAAGGTTTCATCACTATTGATATTAATTATTCACACATATACACACACACTTGAGTATGCTTATTGTAGAAATGTATTGAGTTTTGAATGACTGAAGATTATATTCCACACTTGTTTGATTTTATTCCCATATTACTTTTTTGCTTCCTAAGAGTAATGGTTGGAAGTTAGTTATCATAGGTGTTTGTGGGTATCCCTACTGAAAATTCTCACGAGACTATTACTCATCCTCTATAGGCCACCTAAGGGTTTAAAGGCTTCTTGCATATGCTAAATACAATCTTGATTTTCTACGAAAGTGGATTAGTTTATATTTGTTTTAGACTAGTTAAAGAAAGGGTAAGGGTTAAGTCTGGGAAAATTTGATAAGTGCATATTTAACATATTTTTGTATCAAATCCTTTATACTTTCCTTCCTTTATTCTTGTTAAAGTTATAGTTTTATTAATGTTATGTTAGGGAATCAATGAATAAAAAAAAGATAAAAAGAAGCCAAAATAAAATAAAAAAGACAACACGTTTTGTGAAAAATATGGGAGATAATATTTTATTAGATTAAAAAAATATCATAATTAGAAAAAAAAAAAGGCTATTTTTGCCTAACTCTATCATGTGTGGATCAAAATATATGTAAGAAATCACTTAAAGTTTGCAAGTGATTGTTGGACTTGCATTCAATTCAAAATAAGTATTTTTTCAAACTTGTGTAGTTTTTATTTTTTAAGCATAAATGTATGCTCAAAAGCCTTATGGACCTCAGTCTCACTTCACTTAAAAGCAAAGAGATAGAACTACAACTTTCTAATTCAGTTTGGATTATAGTATAAAATTCATCCAAGTGTGTGCATTAGAAATGATCTATCTATGTTGATATACCTTTACAAATCAAGCATAACTTTCTCCTTAATGGTTGAAATTCTGTGATTCAAGTTAAAAAATGAAGCTAACAAATAAATATTGCTTTTATGTTGATCCCGTTTTTAAAATCAATTGATTGCATAAAGAAAAATCTATGATAAAATTTAGATCTGAAAAAGATACGTGAATCTAGAACATATTTGAAGTAAATTTGGTGGGTATTTGGAGTGAATTTAGATATGTCAATTTAGGCACTCTTCTACTATAAATAGGGGCTATTGGATAGCATTCAAGACATACAAAAATCCTTAGAGGGGGAAAGAAAGTTTTATTGTTGTTCTTCTTTAGGCAAGTAATATAAGATTTCTAGTAGTAATAGAAATGTATTCTCTAGTTTTTCTTCTATTTTTAGTCTTTTGTAATTTCATTATGTCTTTCTAAATGTCATTTAGTTGGAGAGAAAGAGTTGAGCCTACTGATGGAGGAAGATGAACAGTTATAAAGGTGCATAATGTTCAGGTGTGTTATATTATTATTTTAATTTTTGATTGAAACCCTCCTTGTTTTGTGGTGATTCTTTATTTATGTATCCACAATGGCATAACAAATACTTGGATTTATTTTACTTATTGTATAGTTCTACTCCCACCCCACTGACTACTACTATAAAACCTTGATTTGTTGTAGATAAATGTGTACATAAATATTTGATCCCATAAATAAGTGTTGGCATTAAAACCCTTCTTGTTTAGTGGCGATTCTTGATTTTTGTATCACCAATGGCACAATAAAAATCTTGAGTTCATTTAGCTCTCCACTGACTCCTAATGCAAAATCTTAATTTGTTGTAGATAAAGTTATGCATAAATACTTGATTCCTAAGCAAGTATTGGTGTTAAAAGATAATTTGAAAACAGTAAGAAAATATCATGATTATCCTAATGTATGAGCTATTTGATAACATCTTCCCATTGGAACCTTTATTATATGTGGATTCTAATAATGATATTTAAAATAGGTAAAAAGAATAAATATTGGGGCATGTGGAAAATGATACACCTGAGAAAGAAATGCCACTAGTTAGCACTGCTAAAGACCTCACTCAAGTACAAGAGCATAAACTTATTTGGGCGCTTAGAAATTATAAGACGGTGATTGGATGGACAATTTCAGCAGCATATGTTGGGTGATGACGGAAGCAATGTCGAGCTATGGACATTAAACCAAGCGCTTGATAATAGACAGTCAAACAGATGGAAAAAAAGACTATGAGAGCCTATAATCACATATTTGTTTTCTTTAACTCTCATTCTCTTTTTTGTTTATCCATTTATTTTTTAGTTTTTCTACTTTTTTTTCTCATAATCAATAATGTGTGCTAACAATGTGGTAGGCAATATTTTTTAAAATTTCATCATGCAAAAGCACATGGCAGTCACTTTTTGATGTAGAAAACTGCTGCAAAGATCGTGTAGTGTGAATTTTATTAACCCTTTCTTTTCAAAGATACTTGAACTTTTTAAAAAATTTATGAAAATTATAAAAAAATGGGATCTTTTTCCTGTTGAGTAGTGGATAACAATACTCCATGTATGCCAGCTTATAAACTAAAAGATCTTGTATGCTAGCTTATAAAAAACTAGATGGGAAGTATATCCTCAACCTATAGAGGGACTTTAAACTATTACTGGATGTAAAACTAGAGAAAAATGTGAGCCATAATCACAACGACATGTATATTCACATGTAGTAGTTAATTTATTTTTTCAAACTTTGTGTTCTTATTTTCAACAATTCTAACAAAAGAAAAAGGGCTTGCAATAAATGAATTCCATTTTCACACTTTAATAAATAGCACTGTAATTACTCTACTATTTCATAATTCATTTTCTACTCTCTCTAAAAAAAGAAAGAAAAAAATAATAAAAGTCTTTTTCACTCGCAAGTTTAACTATATTTGTGTCTTTTGTGAAACCAATTTAGGAAAAAATAATGAGTTTATAGGGGTAGTCAACAACTTTGGTAGGATGTTAGTAAATCAATTTGTAGAAAAATATTCTATTTCACTGTCTATAAATGAATTCTCATTTCTGCTCCAATACTTGATCAACTGATTGATCAATTTGTAACATATATACTAGAACCTGATTTAGCCTTCACTCGTGTGGATTAGTCCAAAAGGGACAATGGTCAAAAATGCAAAATGAATTTAACTCTCAGCCTCTGAAATTTATCCCTAATGGTTACAACTAATAGCGTATATATTGTGTTGTTTCAACTTTATTTTCCAATAACTCTACTTTCCAATCTATTTTTGATACTGGGGATAAAGTCTTGATTAGGTTAGGAAAATAGATAGTTGATGTTATGTCTTGTATGTTTAATGTGTGGTTTTCTAGTTTCATTTTTTTTAAAAAAATTCAAATATATTTTCTTTTTGGTCTATTGATACCATGAAAAAAGAGTGGCACTGTAAAAGATAGATCTAACACTCTTAAGATGTACCCCTATTTTTATTTATTTTTTTGCATAACATGGCAAATTTGTGAAGTTAATTATAAAAGTTTGTGAATTGTCAATTTTATCTTTTATGTTTAGTCGTAGATATTTTTCTAACTTTAATAATTAAAATTAAGTACGAATAATGTGTTTTGATATATGATGGGTGTTGTTTTGGACTTTGAATTTGTTCTTTGGTTGATTTTTTTGTGTGATAATTATACTCAAATATTTTTGCATGTATAGTTATGTTATTCAGTGTGAAGACAAATATGTCAAAATAGGTCATTTTTATGCCCTCGCTTTAATCATCACTTAGATTTTCGACATATAGGGGCTGAGTATTAGAACTTTTAATTTTGGCCTGTTGAGGTGAACGACTGATTGAACACCAGTTGAAAAATGATTAAGGCATTAGGCTTTCCAGTACCATGGCCAAATCAACTTCTTCTTCATGTAATGTTCTAAGAAAACATCCCCCACAGTGAGCTACTTTGAGCATTTCAATAAATAAGCATTTTTCTATGGTAACCATATATTCTTACCTAACTTGAATATACTATAATCCTACTCTTGTTCTAAAAATGATTTAGAGTTTAACAGACATTCCATTGACATTGTGAGCTAGCAAAAAGATATTTGAGTTGGAAAAGAAGATAAGTATGGGGAAATTTCTCTTCATTAAAAAAAAAAATTGCCACGTTACTACCCTTTAGCCCTAGTATAACCTCTATGGAAGACTTTTTAATTTCGTGTGGTGCATTCTGTGTAGTGAAGATTTGTAATAAATGAAGAGCATATGATGTTTAACTCTTCTATTAGAGATTGGGTGTTAATTCTTGTGAGCTTCTGTGAGAATTCACTTGTTTGAAGCATGCATGATTTCATCAATGTTGATATTAACTATTCACTTCCACACACTTGAGTATGCTTATTATGGCAATATATTGACTTTTGAATGACTAAGGGTTAGATTCAACACTTGTTTGATTTCATTTCCATATTACTTTGTTGCTTACTAAAAATAATGGTTAGAAGCTAGTTATTATAAGTGTTTATGGATATCATCAATAGAAACCCTCACAAGACTATAACTCGTCCTCTATGGGCCACTTAAAAGTTTAAAGGTTTGTTGCATATGCTAACTGCAATCTTGATTTCCTACGAAAGTGGATCAATATAGATTTACTTCAGGCTTGTTCGAGAAAGGGCAAGGGTTAAGTGTGGGGGAATTTGATAAGTGAATATTTTGACATATTTTGGTATCAAATCCTGTATACTTTCCTTGATTTATTCTTGTTAATATTATAACTTTATTAATGTTGTGTTAGAGAATCAATAAACAAAAAAGATCAAAAAAGAGCCAAAATAAAACAAAGAAGACAATGCATTTTGTGAGAAAATTGGAAGATAATATTTTATTAGATCAAAGAAGCATCACAATTAGAAGAAAAAGCCTATTTTTTTTCTATGTCCATCATGTGTAGGTTAAAATATCTACAAGAAATCATTGGACTTTCAAGTGATTGTTGAACTTTCATTAAATTCAAAATAAATATATTTCTATACTCGTGCAATTTTTATATTTTGGTTATAAATCCATTTCAAAATCCCTATGAACTTGAATCTCACTTTATTTTAAAGCCAAGAGATAGAACTACAACTTTGTTGTTGGAAGCTCAGCCCATTCTACCTTAATTATAACAAAAAATTCGTCCAAATGTGTGTATTGGAAAGGATTTATTTGTAGTGACATATTTTCTTAAATCAAGCATAACATTATCTCTTGTAGTTGGAATTAGGTGATTCAAGTTGAAAAGTGAAGGTAACAAATAAATACATAGTTTTTATGTTGATTACTTTCCCAAAATTAGCTGATTTTATGGAGAAAAGGTATAACAAAAATTAGATCTAAAAAAAACATGTGAATTTAGAGCATATTTGAAGGTAATTTGGAGTACATTTGGAGTGAATTTGAAAATGCCAATTTAGGCACTCTTCTACTATAAATATAGGCTCTTGGATGGTATTGAAGATACACAAAAACCCTTAGATGGGGAAAGAAGGTTTTATTTTATTTTTCTTTAGGCTAAATTTTTCAGTAATAATATATATTTTTCAATAGTAATAGAAATGTATTCTCTAGTTTCTCTTCTATTTTTAGTTTTTTTCATTATATCTTTCTAAATTTCATTTAATTGAGGTGAAAGAGTGAACTTCCTGATAGAGGAAGATGAATGGTTATAAAGGTACATAATGTTCAGTATTGTTGTATTATTGTTTTAAATTTTGATTGAAGCACTCCTTGTTTTGTGGTGATTTTTTATTTTTGTATTATCAATGACACAACAAATACTTAGGTTTATTTAGCTTATTGTACAGTTCTACTCCACTCATTGTTAACATGAAACTTTGATTTGTTGTAGACAAATGTGTGTATAAATACTTAATTTCATAAATAAGTGTTGGTGTTAAAACTCTTTTTGTTTTGTGGTGATTGTTAATTTTTGTATCACCAATGACACAATAAACATTCAAGTTTATTTAGCTTATTGTATGATTCTACTCTACTAACTGCTAATGCAAAACCTTAAAGTATCCATGTGTGGCTTGGTTCAAGGTATTTTATTTACAAATGTGAAAAACAACTATAATATGAAGAAAGCTACCATTGGACTAGAGTCAAAGCTATTGATTGATTAAATCCATCATTCTTTTATTTCTCAAAGTGTTCTAAATAATTTGGGATAAATATTTTAAAAAGTTTGTTGATGAATGTTGTTGTAGATGTTCCAACAATGAGAATGAACATCTAAAAGTCAGTCACAACATTTTACTCTTGTGCCCTTATTTGTTTCACTACCAATTTCTCTCTCGCTTTCTCTACCTCTATTTATTGTTGCTTCTAATATTTAAGTATAGATTTGAATCTACAATGGGATCAAACTCTGATATATTTTTATCTGTGACGGAATTGCTACATCACACTGCTGATTCCAATGCTTGAAAGACAAGGGATGTTGAAACACTGCTTGACAACATCCCTGTTGCTAAAGAAGTTGAGTCACAATTACTTTCCTGATCTTCAAGACAGATTCCCTTTTCTTATTTGGTTGTTCCTTCAACCAAGATTATGTTGATATTTTTAAAGCGAAAAAAGGTACGAAGAGGGCCAAATCAAGTTCTGATTTTGAGAAAGGTAAACCAATTTGTCGATGGTCTAAAAGATTGTTGTAAGATAAAATATGGTCCAGTTCTATTTATGAGAATTCTTCTAGTGAAAAAGGACCATCAGGTTCAACCCCCAAAGTTATAACTACATCCTCTAAAGACTCCTTTGAATTAACTGGGCACTCTTATGAAAGTCAAACATAATCAAACTTTAAAGATACTACACAAGGCAATCTAAGCTAAGTAATGAACCTTAAGCTACTGCAGAAGATGTTCCAGGGGGTATTGCAGCACTCATTAAGAGAGAGCAGACAGGCATAAGTGAAGATAGAAATGAACAAAATTAGAGAACAAGGAGAATGAGACACCATCTGACTAAAAAATTGAGATAAAGTATTTTTACTCTATTGTTTTCTATACCTCTCAGAATAAAATGTGTAGAATAAAGTAATACAAAAGATAATATATTCGGAAAGAATAATTCACTTGACTAACTTTAATAAGTGGCAAACTATGGTGATTACAGAGGAAAGGGGAATCCTTGCTACAATTATGAGGTTGCTCCATTTGTGTGAAATATGGATCAACAATTCTATTGTAACTTGTCTAAAAGATTTAATAGTCCAAAGTTTGCAAAATATGGGAAAGTATTTATTAGAGAAAGAATTTTTAATTTTATTCCTGCAATCATTAAAGAATTTTTTGGGTCCTCTAATGTTGATAGAGCCGATGTGATTGGGGGTCCTCTAATGTTGATGGAATGGCTTAGTTTGAAACAAAACTTTCTAGCTAGAAAGCTTTGCCAAATATGCCATCTTGCATAAAATTGCAATTTGCAACTAGACTCCACGTCTGTATATATTTTTTCTCATAAGGAAGAAGAAACAAATGGTGCCACCATAGCTACACAGGGGGAGTCTGGGTAGCACATTGATGATTATGAGCATATTGTTGTAGAGTATGAAGAAATTGAGGAAACTGATGATTGATATATGCTCACCTTTTGATTTTAGATAATTGTTTTTACTTGTATCTATTAATTAGTGGTGTGTCACTCCAAATAATTGGTTTGTTTCTTTTTTTTTCTTGGATGAATATTATCTATTTTCTTGGTATCTATTGATTTGTGTAGGGCGAGTAGTACCAATTTGACTTGTACATTTTTATATGATACTTTTAGTGTTGCAATATTGGTGTCACAATATGCTAGTATTGGTGATAATTTTTAACTATAAAAACATGAATATTAGTTTCAGGGTAGGAGAAGTTTGTTATGATCAAAAACACCAAAGGGAGAGAATGTTGATGTCTAAATATTGGCATTTATGGAAATTGTCACTTTGCACATTAGATAGGTGTTGCAAGTAGTATTGCAACACCAACGATATAGATTGAATTTATTAATTGTTTATATTTATTATATTTAATCTATACAAGTTTTCATAATTCAAGAATATTTAAGCTACTTATTAAGTACGCTACAAAATCAAATTGGAGAAAACTTGTTGAAATTGAATATATGCGTGATTTGGTTTGATAAAGAAAGAGAAAATTTGGGAGGATCTTCAAAATAAGGAAACAAATAAAGATAAAGATTAATTCAAGATATGCAGCTAAATCAACATTTGATTCAAGTGCCATAAAGTAATTCAAGTGCGAGACGATTGAAATCAAACACATTATTATAGAGACAAATGTGATGGTTTTCGATAGGAGATCATATTAGCCATCTAAAGGAGTTCAATAGTGCTAATTAAGTTGAGAGGATCTTGCAAAACAACTATTGGTGGAATACAAAGAATGGAGTTATTTGAGATGGAGTCTTTAAATTACTTAAAGTCCATATATTGTATTCTATAAAATTGATACTAATTAGTGAATTGTTCTTTCTTTGGGCGTGACCTTGCACAGTAGAATATTAATATCCAAAGCACGTTAAAAATTTGTCTGTTAATTTTATATTTCTGCAGTATATTTCAACTTAATGTTACAACACTATTAACAACACTAATCAAGTTGATGCTACAATACTCTAAACAATACTGAGCAAATAAGTTGAACTTTGTTAAAATTCGGCAACATTTCTATCAGTTTCTATCTTGGAAACAACTTCATTTTAGGATACAATAAGAAACAAAATTGTGTTTCATTACCAATTGTAGACTTAGAGTATATGGCGGCTGGAAGTTATTGCAAGCAACTTGAGTTAAGTTCAAGTGTAATGGAAATTCACAAAGTGTTTCTGAAATTTATCAATCCAAAAAATTATAAAGTGTTTGTAGAATTCTGCCACCAAAAAATTCACAAGAGTTTTGTGAGGTTCCTATAAACACTTAAAAAAGAGTTTGGAGCATATGTCACAAGTATTAATTAACCAAGTATTAATTAACCAATATAGATTAAATCATAGATATTTTCAAATATTATGCATTCTAATCCTTCAGTTACGTAACATAAATCACTAAATTTGTGTGATGAATATGATAGACATTGACATTTACTCAATAATAATGAGTCTGTTAATCAATTTCAAATAAATTAGTAAGAATGACCAATTAGAAATTATTAAGAAGGTGTTTGGCTAAACTTATTTAAAAGATGTTATAAGCTCTTATATCTTATAGGATGTTATATCTTATTTTAAAAATAAGTTTTTGAAGTGTTTGAATAAAATAAGATCATTGAATTTTTAAGATGTTAATAATGACAGTTCTATAATTAAAATTATCAAAATTAAAGAAGTTTGTTAAAATAAGATATTATTTTGAAAATAAGTTGCGGTAAATATATTTTTTTTAAATAGTTTATAAGTTTTTAAATAACTTTTTTTTATCTTATAAGCTATTTTAGAAAAAAAATACATAATACTTTTTGATAGTTTATAAATTTTTAAATAACTTATAAAATATTTTGAAAAGTTTATAAGATTTAGGCAAACATCCTTTCTAGTATCAACAAACAAACTGAATAACTCTTGATAAATGATAACTAATCACTTGACCTTATCGTTTTACATACGAATAGTATTTTGATTCGAGAAAGAATCTAATATGGTCAAGTAACAAGCTAATCAATATTAATTCTTAATAATTAATTACTAAATAATCATAATTGACAAGAAATAACTCTTTAAATATTAAAAAAATAATAAATTATCAACTAATCAACTAATTAAGAGTGAACTAAATGACTAATTATATAGCTTAACTCTTTAATTAAGTTATTTAACGACTAATTGTGCGCATAATAATTGATTATAGAGATAAATAACTAACTATTAAGTCTACTATTAACTTATGAATACGGAAGAAAGGTGGTCACCGCCAATTAAAAAATCAATTAATTTCACTTTTTGCAGGCTAAATTATTTTACAATCAATAACCAGCTCTTAATTGTTAATCATTCATTACTGAATGTAAATCTGAATAACACTAATAATCAACTAACAAAACAGTTAAAAACATATAAGAAAGATTAACTAAACCAAATGTGAAGTGTGTGCGGGGGCTGCCCTCCCCTACTTTATAGGGAAGAAAGGTGTCACTGCCCCAAATTTTTATTTGTTATTTTTTATTTTTTCAAATTTTGATATTGAGTCCCTTAAAAAAAAAAATACATATGCAAGCGAGTAGAAATTAATGGGTCCGTACTTGAAGGCGCCCTCAAATAACTTTCAGTTAGTGTGCTTCAATTGTATGAACGTGCACTACTAAATAGGTGTACCTCATTTAAAGTTTAGAACTTATTTTTTCAACACTTACATCTCATGGCTCGACGTTTGGCACAATTCAAATATTATGGGTTACACATGAATACATTATTGGATATGTATAAATAATTATTTTTCTACATAAAATAAATAAAAAATAAATAATTATTTTTCTTACATAAAATAAATGAAAACGATGGAAGTAGTTTATATGATCTTATAGCTACCTTATCCCATGTTTTAAGATATCATTTCTCTTTTTCCTTTTCTCAAATATGATACCGAGTTGGAAAGTTCTAAAGAGAGGTGTTGACATATTGTGTTCAAAATTTATATAGAGAAAAGAATTGTTACCAAAATTAGCTAATCCTAATCTTTATAATTTCAGTTTTTTCCACCACTTTAATATAAATATGATTAACATAATCATATAATTCAGGATCATCATGTAAATTATTAAGGAAATGAACTGAATACTAAAATTGAGTGTACCTTAATCCATAATTGGTATTGAGCCATACATTCATGAATTCTTATTAGGATAGTGTCTTCCACAATCAAATTTCTTTATGTACTCCATAAGTTCTTTCTTTGAGATTGGAATAGAGGAGAAAAGCGATTGATTTGACTTGAAAACTATAACCCTATAATGCTCCTTATATAGTAGGTCAAATAAAAGTTCATCAATTATAATTTAACTAGTATTGAGTCTCTACATATTGCAAAATTCATACTCAATAGACATTTTTGGAGCCCCTTGGAGCCCAACTAATAGATCACTTATTTGACTCTATTAAATTAGATAGCATATAATACAATTGTTATTTACATATATAAACCCACATTGAGAAATTAAATAAAACCCAACAATCTCCCACTTAGGCTACATATATTACTGGAGACAAGTATATTACAAAATCATGAATGTGCACTGAAAATGCTATTTATTCTTGAAATATATCCTTAATTACAATGTGGTCCATCTCATTTGTAACTAGACCTATCAATGGTCACCACATAAATATATTCAATGACATAGATCAAGTATGAATGTGTATCATGAAATTACATACAATGTGATCTTAAACATGCCTATTTCCAATTAGTCCTTTTTTATTTCTTGTGAGATCATGTAAAACTGCAAATGATTTAGAGTCTCAAAATAAACCATATTATTTATTCTGTAGAAAAAAACTCTGAAATGTGTCCAAACCAAAAGAACATCAAAATACAAACTCATACTGAAATGTACATCATCAAACAATACAATACCCTATGAGCAGTGTGCTCATAAAACACCTCAGGCAATAAACCTTTGGTGACTAGATCTGCAATTATAAAGTTTGTCTGAATATGTTCTATAGACACTTGAAAGTTCTGAATTCTTTTTTTATTATACAACAAGAAACTTGATGTCTATGTGCCTCGATATCGAAGAGCTACTGTTGTTATTGGAATATGATAAGGTCGATGTATTGTCACAATATATGTTTAGTGGTACTTCAATACCATCTACAAAACACAGCTCAGTGACAAAGTTTCACAGTCATATCCCAAGATTAGATGCCTCATAACAGGCTATGAACTCAATAGCCATAGTGGAAGGAGATATTAGTGTTTGCTTAGCACTCTTTCAGGAAATAGCTCTTCCATCTAGTAATTAAGTACAACCCAAAGTGGATCTCTCAAAATAGAATGAAATAGCTCTTCCATCTAGCAATTAAATAGCTCTTCCATCTAGCAATTATATATACATCTAGTAAAATCGAAATCAGTATACTGAATGATCTCTCAAAAGATCTAATTAAGTGAGCATATAATTATTT
The DNA here is from genome assembly GCA_019321725.1 of Paulownia fortunei. Taxonomy (NCBI): domain Eukaryota; kingdom Viridiplantae; phylum Streptophyta; class Magnoliopsida; order Lamiales; family Paulowniaceae; genus Paulownia; species Paulownia fortunei. Next base: position 5,392,273 of record CM033115.1, read on the forward strand.
TTGTTCTCTACAAATACCGCATAATCCTTTTGGTCATTTTCCAAATGATCCATTCCAAAGTTACTTAAATATCTGTCTAATATTCCTACTATGCACACTATATGTAGATGCATACATACTTAAGTATATATAAGACTTTCTATAGCTGATGCATAAGGAATCTTTTTCATTTCTTTTACTTTAAACTCATTTTTAGGGTATTGATTGATACTAAACTTGTCTCCCTTAGCAATGAAATTGTCTCCCACTAAGCCTATGGTATATATGATTATCAACTTTGTTTACCTCAAAATAGAATGAGATAATAACTTGATGAAAACTGTAATACTGTTAACAGGAAGCCAACTCTAAATCAAAATGAGCTACAACTGCCGTAATGATTCTAAAGAGTTTTTCGATTAAACTAGAAGAAAAATCTATTTATAATCAACACATCCTTTTGAGTGAAACCCTTTATGATTAGACATGTCTTACATCTCTCAACATTACCTATTTAATTTCTCTTAGTCTTAAATATCCATTTACAACCAATATGTTTTGCACCTTTTGGCAATTTGATGAGATCCCAAGTGTCATTATCTCTTATGGATTTCATCTTATCTTTCATGGCATCAATTCACTTTTGAGAATTAAAACTTTATTGGTTTGATGAAAGTTGATTGAATCATTTTTCATCACTTATATGCCAACCTCATGTTCATGGAGAAATACGATATAATAATCGGAATCATACTTTTCCTTTCTCAAGTGGATTTCTTAATTGCATTTTCTATTGAGATTTTTTAGTTTGCTCTTTAGAAATAATTTTCTTTATTTTGAAGAGAGAGCTCTTCAACATTGTCTTGATATTCCGAATTTGTATCTTGAACAATGTCAGGAATGAAGACTAATGATTGTCAATATAATAGTAGGAAGAGAACTGAATTCCTCTTCAAAGACAATATCTTTAACCTTATTACATATCCTTTTCTCCCTCCCAAACTCATCTTTCTCAAGAGAACTCGCATTTCCCATCTCAAAATAACCTAGTCAGGGGATCATAAACCTTATAATCCCTTGAGCATTTGGAATACCCAACAAAGTGACAACTTAAAGATCTGGAGTCCAGTTCCATTCATTTGGCTTGAAGGCTTTTCCTATGTCACAACCTCCCAAATCCCAAAAATATGTATACATTTATAGAAACAACCTGTGCAACATTGTTTGTACATATATGCCTGTGTATAACTTTTTTTTCTAGCTAGTTAGTTTGACAAAACATTGATAAAAGTAAAGTTCTTTCACATCCTGTAGCACTGTATATAAATATATAGTTATTTGAACAATAACAAGGTCTATCAAAATCACTACAAACTCAAACTTATTTACAATGGAATTTTGAAAGTGATATATAGGCTAAAATCACTAATTTAATATAATAGAGCATAAAATCAAAAGTCACTTCATTTTATAGGGCCCTTGACTGACCTACCATGCACCAAAAAAAGCTCTACAAAATATCAATAATCAAATGATCAATAACAAATTGATACTGCTAAGTGGACAATCCTCCCGTGACCCCTAGAGGTACACCCTTTGTCTTCCTCTGTAATCACCCGAAAAGTCTCCCACCCACAACATCAATTATAACAAAGGCCCATTCAAGTGGACTATCCTCTCTTGATCACCAAATGTCCACCCTCTATCTTTCCTTGTGATCCACCGAGAAGTATCCTACTTGTGACACCTAAAATATCATATAAGCATGCCTCGCATACCTCGGTGCACTAATAGTGTCTAATAAACATCTTTATACATGAAAATCATTTCTCAAATTATATTGTGCAAGCAAGAACCTCAACTATACCTGTTGCCATGGATGCACATGCAAATGTTAGTACAATCAAGATACATAATATACTTGTCATCCAATCAATTTAAATATCATTAACATATTAGGTCTAAATACTTCAAGACATACTATGTTCATGCATTGTAGTTATAAATGGGTCTTTACTTACATTTCAGTTGGTTGGTGGCTTAGTCTAGATTTGTTTAGTATTTATCTCCAACCTTAGATAAAAAAATAGTTTGTAATATTATCCAACATTAAGCATCATTCCCAATTTGACAAGTTGCATTGGTGTGCATAGAGGTTTGTTAGTAGCCAATATAGAATTTGGTATTTATCTTTTTAAATAAGAGAATCTCTTGTATTTTTATAGTTCGTGATTCAAAGACCTTGGCTAAGGAAGGATGAATCGTGATTCATGAGGAATCATTGGAACTTGAAATGATATCACAGTTATTAAATGATTTAGGATTTTGACTTATAATTCATGCGCTAGATTCAATCTGGAGATTATCTATCAAAAGGATCGTACGTGTATGGTACTCACAACTAAAATAGGTTTACTCAATATTTCACCTAAGATTAGTTTGTCATGGTTACTTGTTAGGTTTTTTCACGGAAGTGAGGTTCTTAGAATTCAGGTGTTAATTCCAAGTTGATTAAATGATTGAAATAATTATTATTCATAAGTTGCAAATATTGCAAACTACTACTAGCTAAGTAGTGAACCTAAAAAGGTTGTACATCTTTATGGAAATTAACATTTTTAATTTTGGAATTTATTCAATGGGTGGACATTAATTAATTAATATTGATTGATTAATTAATTAAGGGTCCTATTTAATTTAATGGTTAAATTAAATTATTTAATTACGTAATTAAATTATTTAATTGGACCAAATTTGATTAGAAAACCCAATTGGATTAATTATAATTAATTAATTGGATTAATTAATTTGGGATTAAATCAATTTAACTAATTTATGAATTTTTAAGTTTAAGCTCAAAAATTAAAGTGGATCACTTAATAAGCTTACTACAATATGAAGAGAAAAAATTAAATAAATATAATTTATTTAATTAACATATTTATATAAAAATAAATAAAGTGAGATTTTTATAGGATAAAATCGGCTATTAGGATTTATTTTATATAAATATATTTTAGGCATATGTTTGATATATATCCATCTTGATATTATTTGAAGCGTTCAAATTAATATCAAGAACGTATGTAGATAATTTTGATCACTAATGTAGTCTTAAACAAGTCCATGTTGAATAGAGAGAAAAAGAAGAGTTGTTGGAATATTTAAAATCCTTCCAAGATCAAACTTTGAAAAAGTTCAAAATTGACAAACTTTCCAAGAGTCGGAGTATGAGCAAATTTTCAGCCCCTATATATAAGGATGGGTGAAAATTATATGAAATAATTAGCAAAAAATTATTTGGTTGAGTCTTCTATTTTTCCCACCAAGAAAAGAAAAGAAAAGAAAAGAAAACGAAAAGGTGTTTTCTTGAAATCTTGATTTTCTTGTCTTTAAAAGAAAACTAGTTTCTTGACATTTTCTTTATATAAAAGTTTCAAGAACTTAAAGAATTAATATTTATTGTTCTTGAAATTTATTTTTGATCCATCAATTGGATAAAAAAGGCAAAAATATTTGCGGATCCAAATTAGTAAACGATTAAAAAGATACTAGCAAATCTTTTCAATTGATGTTATTTTTCATATTGTGGACCTTATAGAGGGGAGACACTTGGATCCCTATGAGCTCTGAAAGTTCATGATAACTAATTAATCATTTCATTCTGTACAAAAATCGGAGTGCATGAAACATATAATCTAACTTATTATATATTTTTATATATATTCACTTGAATAAGAGCGATTGTTAGAATTGTTTTCAAAATAAGAGGATCAATTTATTTGATAAATTTATGTTTTTATAAAAAAAATAATTTTTCGTTACACATGCCCCTACGATTATAGCAAACCTAACAAATTTCTCATCTTAGATATATGTAAATATCATGTAATTGAAGTCTTATAACTCTAATATTATGTACCTAATTGTTAGAACTCGATAGCAACATGTTTAGGCTAAAATATGCTAAGTTATCAAACAGAATAGATTCACATGCTAAGAAACGGGCTACGCACCATTTTTCGGGTCCATTTTATTTTTATTTTTTTTGAATTTTAAAATTAAATATTTATTTTAATAATTTTGGAAAAAATATTTTTCAAGCAATTAAGAATTATCCTAAGTCAAAAATTGCATCAAACAACTTGTTAAATTTACATAGTTTGATAATTGCATGTGATGTTAATTATAAGCATGTATGGGATGATCATAAATCATTGGACCAATGTGATTGATTTTATATAATTTTTTTGGATTTTAAAATGAGGCATGTAAGCCTTTTATTCCATCTATATAAGTTATTTATTTTTTTTTGCAAAGAGAGTAGAATAGGTGGTGAAGTTTTTCTTTTTCTTTAGAAGAGAATAAGAATCAATAAGGAGGTTTCAATAAAGGCCCATGTTTGTATGGATACAGTTATGTAATAAAATAGGTTCTATTTTATTTTATTATCCTTAAATTGGCCTTAGATCATTTTTTTACTCATATGGACCATATAGGATGGGTTCATGATCATCCATTTATTTAAATTATGAATTAGATGCTTGATTAGGATTTTATTTAATGCTTTTATGTTTGCGCAATGATATTATGATATTATGCATTAAATAATCAACCTAATTTATATTATGATGAGGTCTTGGATAAAATTAAACCCTAATTAATATACAAAAATTAAGTAAAAGAATTTTTTAAAAAATTTGATTTCAAACAAAATGGACAAGTTAGGTAGGACCTATCATTCCATACCTACCATCAAAGGTGGAGATATGACGACTGCTATCGCACTTGATCAATGGCCATGAGTCGTGGGTTGATCTTGTGTTGGAAAGTTGTGATCTCTACCAAGAATTGAGATGCTCGTGGGATGGAATCATTATTATGTTGGCCATGAGTCATGGGACATCTTTATGCTCTATCTACAAGAATATTTGATGGGTATTGTTTGACACTTATTACCATATAGGCTCATAGAATTGGGGTATTTGGGAAGAGGTGAGATAAAACAAACTTGAGGGTTTTATAGCGATACAATCATCAAAAAGTTGACTACCGATAGAAATATTTTATGGGCTCATAAAATTAGAATGTGAAATACTTTCATTGAACCTAAAACCCACTAAGAAATTTGATTTTCCAAAATTCCACTAGGGGTGATGGGATTTGCAGAAAATAATATAAGATATTTTTTATTAAAGACCTTATATTAAATAAATATATTTTTTCATAATTTACTCATTTTCTACTTCATGTATGTTTGGTAGATTTTTCTACTAAAATGCCAAAGAATTTACTTGCAACAATCCTTGAACAAAATAATTTAACTGGATCTAACTTTGTCAATTGGCTAAGAAACCTTAAGATAGTTCTTCAATTTGAGAAGAGGGCATATGTCCTCGATGCCGCACCTCCTCCGGTTCCATCAGAGGATACTGCTTCAGAGGCTTATGTAGATTACCTACGTCATGTTGATAATAATCTGTAGGCTCGATGCTATATGTTGGCATTGATGTCAAATGAACTGCAAAGGCAGAATGAGGATCAAGATACTACTTATGGGATTACAGTTATTGAATAATTTAGGGTTTCGACTTATAATCTATGCCCTAAAAGTAGCTATCGCAAGGATTGTAGGTGTATGGTACTCGTAATTGAAATAAATTTACTCACTATTTAATCTAAGACTAGTTTGTCATGATTAGTTGTTAAGTGTTTTCATGGATAGTGAGGTTTTTGGAATTAAGTAGTTAATTTCAAGCAGATTAATTAATTGTAATAATTGTTATTCATAAGTTGTAAATGTTGAAAATCCACTACTAGCTTAGTAGTAGACCTAAAAGAGTCACACATCTTTATACAACATTTCTAATTTTAGAATTTATCCAATGGTTGGAAATTAATTAATTAATATTCATTGATAAATTAATTAAGGGTTCTATTTAATTTAATGGTTAAATTAAATTATTTAATTAAATAATTAAATTATTTAATTAGACCTAATTTGATTAGGAAACCCAATTGGAGTAATTTACAATTAGTTAATTGGATTGACTAATTTAGGATTAAATCAATTAGATTGATTTGTGGATTTTAAGTCCAAGCCTAAAAATTAAAGTGGATTACTTAGAAAACCCACTAGAATATGAAGAGAATAAATTAAATAAATATAATTTTTAATTTAGCATATTCATAATTAAATAAATAAAGTGATTGATTTTTATAGTATAAAATTGGCCATTAGGATTCTTTTTTATTAATTTATTTTAGGTATATATTTGATATATATCCATCTCGATATTATTTGAAGAGTTCAAATTAATATCAAAAATGTATATGAAAAATTTTGATCATTAATGTAGTCGCAAACAAGTCCACATATGTTGGAGAGAGAGAAAAATAAGAGTTGTTGGAAGATTTAGAATCCTTTCAAGATCAAACTTTGAAGTAATTCAAAATTGACAAAATTTCCAAGAGTTGGTGTATGAGCAAATCTTCAACCCCCATATATAGGGATAGATGAAAATTATATGAAATAATTAGAAAAAAATTATTTTTTTAAGTCTGTTTTTTTTCAAGAAAAGAAAGAAAAAGAAAAGGTGTTTTCTTAAAATCTTGTTTTTCTTGTTCTTTAAAAAAACTAGTTTCTTGATATTCTCATCCAAGTTTCAAGAAGTTAAAGAATTAATGTTTATTGTTCTTGAAAATTTATTCTTAATCCATCAATTGGATTAAAAAGGCAAAATTTTCTCTAGATCTAGATTAGTAAACGATTAAAAGGATACTAGCGAATTCTTTTATTTAGTGTTATTTTTCATATTATGGACATGATAGAAGGGAGAAATTTGGATTCTTGCAAGTTTTAAAAGTCCAGAATAAATAATTTATTACTTCATTCCCTACAACAATCTGAGTACACTAAATGTATAATTCGAATTAATATAATTTATTTGATAAATTTATGTTTTTATAAAAAAATAATTTTCCGTTGCGCATGCCTCTGCGATTATAGCGAACCCAACAAAAATCTCATCTTAGATATATGTAAACATCCTGTAATTGAAGTATTATAACTCTAATAAATTTACATAATTGTTAGAACTCAATTGCAATATGTTTAAGTGAAAACATGCTAAGTTATCAAATAGAACAGATTCATATTTTCATATTTTCTTATTGTCCAATTTAGTCGCATGATAATTTTGACATTTTTAAGCATATCTAATCACTCCTAAATTTTCACCACATTTATCTAACATCTATTGCAATGTAAACATATTATAGAATTGCCAAAAATCACTGATTTACCTCAGCAAAACTAGCCCCCTTTTCACAACACAAAATCTGCAAACTTTATCATGATAGTTTTAAGTGTCTCTTCAAATTTCAAACGATATTTCAATTTCTAACATCTCCAAACTTACATACATAACCTAAACTCATATATAAACACATATATGGTGAATTATAGGTTTTAATCAAGTTATTATACATATATAAAGCTTTAAAGACAAAAATCAACAAGTATACAGTTTGTGTCCCTAGCGACTTCTATTGTGATTTTGCAATTAAAAATCTTTCTTTTGTAATTTTAAGACCATAAATAATATCGTAACATGTTTATAAACAATAATACAACCTTTATAAATCATAAACCCACAAACTATTCAAGAATTAAAATATAAAATATGAGTTAAGCTTACCTATGCACAATTTTAAGCTTCTACTTGCTCCTCCTTACTTTCCTTTGCTTCCTTCACTTTTTTTCTTTACTTGGAATCACTTGAGAGAAAATTTTAAAATTAAATATAGAGTTTTGGAAGGTGAATTATCTCATAAAATGATTTTTGGTCTTGGCTCAATGCTTAGAAATAAAGAAAGCTTGAGGTGTTAACTTGAGGTGGCAAGTGATGGTTCAAATATGATATTATACACACCTTATGCAACTATAATATAGTATTTCTCAATATTTAATTATCTATTTACAACCTATTTTAATTTCTATATGAATGGATAATAAATTCTACCCTAATTTCTTAACCGTTCATTCGATCTCCAAATCGACTAACATCCATTTCTTCAATGATTGTCTAGTTTGCATTTCTAAAATCATATACATATATGGACCTTATAATATGAAACTTAAATCATATTATATATCAATGCCAATATCCAACATATGTTAATTTTGGATATATACTTTTAAAATACCATGATTTAATTGAATCGAATCATATAAGCTTACTAGTAACACTTTTAACACTTCCAAAATTAAAACATATAACCTATGAATATCCAATATATCAACCAATCTATTATTTTTCTTATCTAAATGTAGAATTACTTAATTAAGTTATAAGATCTCAACTACTAATATCATGTAATAGCATTACAGGTCTGATGATTAATAATGTTGTATAAGATGTCATGTTAATGTTAATGCAAATTAGAATATATATATAGCACGTAGCACATGAATCATATTGGCCAATTGAGTAGTGTGAGGCTTGGGTATTACATCTTTCCCTCCTTGTTAAAATTTTGTCCTCGAAATTTACTTGTTGAAAGTGTTCTGAATACTTAACTTTCATATCATCTTTCCTTTCCCAAGCAGTTTTTTCTGTTGACTGGTTTCTCCATAATACTTTAACCAATGGGATCTTTTTTTCTAAGTTGTTTTACTTCTCGAAGAAAAATTTCTATAGGTCTTTCTTCTTAACTTAAATTTGCTTTCATCTTTATAGGTTCATTCTTAGAATATGAAATGGATTTGCAATATATTTCCTCAACATGGACACATGAAATATATTTTGCACTTGAGACATTGATATAGGTAGGTTAAGTTTGTAAGTAGCATGCCTAATTCATTCAATAAATATGAAATGGACCAATATATATAGGACTAAGCTTTTCTTTTTTTCCAAATCGCATAACCCCCTTCATTGGAGATACCTTCAGAAATACTTGATCTCCTACTATAAATTCTAACATTCTTCTTCTTTGATCTGCATAACTTTTCTGTCAGCTCTGGGTAGTCTGCACTCATTCATGAATTTATGTCATAGCTTCTGTCATTTCTCGAACTATATTGAGGCCCAAAAGCTTCTTTTCACCAACTTCATCCCAATAAACTAGAGATCTACATTTTTTACCATATAATGATTCATTGGGAGCCATTCGATAGTGGATTGATAGCTGTTATTATAACATAATTCTACTGAAGGAGAAAATTTGCTCCATTGACCATGAAAATTTAATACAAAAGCTCTAAGCATATCTTCTAATGTTTGTATTTTTCACTCTGACTGTCCATCAATTTAGGAATGATATGCAGTACTGAAAGATAATTGTGTTCCTAATGCCTTATGTAAACTCTTCCAAAACACAAACAAAAATCTTAAATTTCTATCAAAAATAATAGATAGTGGTACACCATGAAGTCTGACCACTTCCTATATACATATCTGTGCATATGGTCCATGGAATAGATGGAACAAATTGCAAGAAAGTGAGCAAATTTAGTTAACCTGTCAATAATAACCCAAATAGCAACATGACCTTTAACTGTTTTGAGTAATCATGACACGAGATCCATAGTAATTCTATACTATTTGCACTTTGGAATAAATAAAGGTTGCAAGTTTCTTGTGTGATCTTTGATATTTTTGCTTTATTTATTGACATGTTAAACATTGTTCTACAAATTGAGCAACATACCTTTTCATACCTGGCCAATAATAATGCGTCATCAAATCTCTATACATTTTAGTAGCTCCTAGATACATTAGATATAGTGTTGGATATGCCTCTGCCAAAATATCTTCCACAAATGATACCTATATTAGGTACATATAGTCTCTTTTGGAATTGCAAAATACCATTCTCTGATATCTGAAAATCAGACGAATTTCCTGAAGAAATATCTTTTATCATTTTAGTAACATGTTCATCAACTTGTTGTCCCTGTTAAATTCTATCAATCAAAATCGATTGGAATGTCAAAGATGCAAATTTTACCTCCACTGATCTCTAGTTTACAATCTCTACATCCATTTTCAATAGCTCCATTAACTTTAGTTTCAAAAGCTATAGTTGTAGTATTTTATGTTGATTTCCCAGTCAATGCATCAGCCACAATATTAGCCTTACCAAGATGATAGTTGATAGCACAGTCATAATCTTTCACGAACTCCAACTATCTTCGTTGTCGTATATTTAACTCTTTTTGGGTGAACAAATATTTTAAGCTTTTGTGATCAATATATATCTCACATCGTTCACCATATAAATAATATCTCTATATCTTAAGTGCAAAAACCACTACAACAAGCTTTAAATCATGTGTAGGATAATTCTTTTCGTACTCTTTAAGCTATCTGGATGTATAAGTAACTACTTTACCATTTTGCATCAATATACATCCCAAACCATTTTTTGAAGCATCACTATAAACCACAAAGCCTCCAATATTTGATGGAATAGAAAGAATAGGAGTTGAAGTTAACCACTTCTTCAATTCCTGAAAACTTTTCTCACAGGCATCTGTCCATCTAAATGTCGCACATTTTTTTAGTTAATTGTGTCAAATGAAAAGCAATCTATGGTAATATCCAGCCAAACCCAGAAAATTTTGTACTTTTGAAGGATTATTAGGTTGTGACCAACTATTAATATTTTCTACTTTACTTAGATCTACATATATTCCTGCTCCTAATATTACATGTCCTAGAAATACCACTCGATCTAACCAAAATTCACATTTCTTAAATTTAACATATAGTTGTTTATTTTTCAAAACCTCTAAAACTATTCTTAGATATTCACCATGCTCTTCTTCTATGCTAGAGTAAGTCAGGATATCATCAATAAACACAATAACAAATGTATCAAAAAAATTTTAAATACCTAGTTCATCAAATCCATAAAAGTTGCTGGAGCATTTGTCAACCCAAATGGCATCACCAAATGCTTATAACACTCACTAAATATCCCTCATAGCCACTTTCCAAAAATATTTATACTTTTAATACTGATATAATTGGGAATTTGGAGCTTTTTATGGTTCCAATAAAGGTGAATGACTCTTCTCCAAGAGGTTACAAAGTTGCTTTCTCTGATAATCTATAGTAGCATGACACTTTGACAACCAATCCATATTCAAATCATATCATATTCATTCATGGCCAATATAATTAAATCCGCACATAGTTCTCCATTTTCAATGAGAATATCATAATCTCTTAAAACTAGGTTAGTTTGTTTTGAATCTCAAGAAATTATTGCATTGTAACTGACCTTAACAGTATCAGGTACTCTACCCAGCCTCTTCACATATTTAGTGAATATAAATGAGTGTGTAGCTCTAGAGTCAAATAATATAAATGCTAGAATACCAAAGATAGAGAATTTACCTGTTACCACTAATGGGTTCGCCTAAGCATCTAATCTAGTGATAGTACTCTAGCTGGCACTTTTCTTTATCCTATTGGATTTGGATTATTTGGTCATGCTCTAGCAATATGTTTGACCTTCCTACACACAAAGCAAGTTCTAGTCTCTGTAGGGCAGCCTCTACTGTGCTGACCACCACATTTAAGTTGATTAATAATAACATCACGATCATTACTCAGAATATGTGTCTCCTCTCCTAGGGTTCTGGCTCCACTACTACTTTCACTCTTTGTTCTCACCATGATTACAATATCATTTTTCTATAACAAATTTTATAACAAATGGCTAGTATAATTCATGAAATGCATATATATGTATTGCATTATAAGATAAAATAAAACTTACTAGCATGGCTGTGCTCCATAAGTTCCAAAATCATGTACATGGACAGTCTACAGAATTGAGACTTGGGCTTTGATACCACTCTGTCACAACCTCCCAAAACCCAAAAATATGTATACATATATATAAACAACCTGTACAACATCATTTTTGCATGTATGCATGTGTATAATATTTTTTTAGCTAGTTAGTTTGATAAAATATTAATAAAAGTAAAGTGTTTTCACATTTTATAACGGTGTATATACATAGATAGTTATTTGAACAATAACAAGATCTATCAAAATCATCACAAACTCAAACTCATTTACAATGGAGTTTTGAAAGTGATATATAATATAATGTCATTAATATAATACAATAAACTGTAAATAAAAAATATACAACCCACACAATAGCCCAACAAGTCGTTATCTATGTACATTGATCTTTAAAAGCTTGTGGGAGCTCCACTGCCAGCCCAGTAAACCAAAGGTCTCAAGTCTCACCATGCTCACCTATAATGCATGAACTACATGAGTTAACACTCAATAAGTAAAATCACGCATGCCAAGAGTATGATATAAAATTTCATGCAACTCATCTCTAAGATATGATACTAGAATTGTGTCATATGTGAGTACTCATAAATCAAAGAGTTTTTATTCAAAATTATTTCATTTTATAGGGCCCTTGGCCCACCTATTATGCACCAAAAAAAGCTCTATAGAATATTAATATTCAAATGGCCAATAACATATTAATATAGTCGAGTGGACCATCCTCCCATGGACCCCAGATGTACATACCCTGTCTCCCCCTGTAATCACCTGAGAAGTCTCCCACCCATGGCATCAATCATAACAAAGGCACAGTCAAGTAGACTATCCTCTCATGATAGCCAAAGGTCCACCCCTTGCCTTCATTTGTGATTTACCGGGAAGTATCCCACTTGAAGTATCTAAAATATCATATAAGAATGCCTTGCATGCTTAGATATACTAGTAGTGGCCAATAAACATCTTTATATATGCAAATTCTCAAATCATATTGTGCATGCAAGAACTTTAACTATACTCGTATCCCATGCATGCACATAAAAATGCTCATGAATGGTGAATTCAATATGAAGTTCAAGTTATCTTGCTTTTTACATGTTTCAAGAATCATAAACCTCTTAAGGTATATAATATACTTGTCACTCAATCAATTTAAATATCATCAACACATTAGAAATAAATACTTTAAGACGTACTATGTTCAAGCATTGTAGTTGCAAATGGATCTTTACTTACCTTTTACTTGGTTGATGGCTTTATCTAGATTTGTTTAGTATTCCTCTCCAACTTTAGATAAAAAAGTGCCTGTAATATTACCCAACATCAAGCACCATTCCTAATTTGGCAAGTTGAAAGCACAAAATCTCGTAATATCTCATACACTAAAGTGTTTTGGACCTTAAACACCAAACTATCTAGGTAACAATAAAACTTTTACAAACTAGAACACAATATAGTTCTTCAAATATCTTAATTTCTCATCTTAGATACATGTAAACATCATGTAATTCAAGTATTATAACTCTAATAGCATGTACCTAATTGTTAGAGCTCAGTAAAAATATGTTTAGGTTGAAATATGCTAAGTTATAAAAAATGAGACAAATTCATATTTTCATATTTTCTTGTTATCCAATTTAATTACATGATACGTTTGACATCCTTAAGCATATCCAATCACTCCTAAATTTTTATCACACTTATATAACATGTAGTAAATTGTAACCATATTATATAATTTCCAAAACTCATTGATTAACCTCAGCAAAACCAACACCCTTATCACAATACAGAAACTGCAAGTTCTATATGACAGCTTTGAGTGTCTCTTCAAATATCAAACTATATTTCAATTTCTAACCTCTCCAAACTTATATACATCACCTAACCGCATATATAAACACATATATGGTGAAATATATAGGTTTGAATCAAGTTATTATACATATATAAAGCTTTAAAGACAAAAATAAGCAAGTATGCAGTTTCTGTACCTAGTTATTTCTATTATAATTTTGCATCTAAAAATTCTTCTTTTGTATAAGACCATAAATAACATCCTAACATGATTATAAAAAATAATAGAGGCTTTAGAAATCATAAACACTCAAACAATTCAAGAATTGAAATAAAAAACATGAGTTAAGCTCACATATGCACAATTTTAAGCTTCTACTTGCTCCTCCTTACTTCCCTTTGCTTCCTTCACTTTTTTCTTTAGTTGGAATCACTTGAGAGAAACTTCTAAAATTAAATATGGAGGTTTGGAAGGTGAAATAGCTCAAAAAATAGTTTTTAGTATTGGTTCAATGCTTAGAAATGAAGAAAGCATGAGGTGTTAACTTGAGGTGGCAAAACCTAATATGTCAAGTGGTGATACAAATCTGATACTATACACACCTTATACAACTCTAATCTAGTATTTCTCAATATTTATTTTTTAATTTACAATCTATTTTAATTTTTATACGATCGTATAATAAATTATATCCTAATTTCTTAATTATTCATTCGATTTCCAAATCTATTGACATTCGATTCTTAAATGATTGTTTAGTTTGCATTTTAAAATCATATACACATATGGACCTTATAATATGATATTTGAATCACATTATATCATGTTCAATATCCCAAGTATGTTAATTTATGGATGTATAATTTTAAAACACCTTGGTCTAATTGAATTTAATCTTATAAGTTTACTAGTAACACCTTTAACACTTTCAAAATTATAACATATAACCTATGAATATCCAATATATTAACTAATCTATTCTTTTTCTTATCTAAATATAGTATTACTTAATTAGATTATAAGATCTCAACCACTAACATCATGTGATAGTATTAAAGGTCTAACAATTAAGAATGTTATATAAGATACCATGTAAATATTAATGCAATTTAGCATATAAGTAATATGTAATGCATGAATCATATTGGCCAACTGAGTAGTGTGAGTCTTTGGATTACATCTTAGCTGGACAACCCCAAGTATTGAAAAGCCTAATACAATGCTTCTTCCATATCAATAATTCATAAAGAATTTTAGTTGCCGCTTTGATTGGAACCTTATCAATAATGTAAGTTGCAGTCTTTAGTCTTCTCTCAGGATTTTCGGTAAAAAAAATACTTAATCATACTTCCTATCATGTCCTTAAGCATTTTATTTCCTGTATTTTGTATTGATGAATGGATTTTATACCCATTAATTGAGAACCATTTGTTTAATTTTTTGATTAGTTTTTGAGATTTTTGTATGTTTTATTATCATTTTTAGTGTTTATTTCGTATAATTGAAGATGAAGAAAGAATGACACTTGGATGTACTAAAATCTACATTCATCTTACATTTTTCAAAAAAAAAATCAAATAAAAAATTAAAAAAAAAAGTCCGGGAACAGTAGCTACAGCACCTAGGTGCTGCAACTGTTGGAAAATCATAGCATTCCAGTAAGGGCAGCGCTTAGGTGCTGCTTGGCGGACAAGTGAGGGTATTTTTGCACTCTTTAGGGCATTTCTCATAAATGTTAAGTATTCCAAAAGCTTCCAAATCAAATTTTGGAGAGGAAAGAAGAGGAAAAGAGAGGATAATAGTGAAAAGAAGCCCAGAAAGAAAAAGGATAGGAGAAGAAGAGAAGAGTTCTTCCATGATTTGTGAAGAAGATATCAAACAAGTGAAGAAATTCATCCTCTTTCTAGTTTTGTTTCATTGCCCTCTTTCTTTCTTTCCTTATGTGTATGAATGTTGTTAATTTATATTTCAATTTCATCATGAATTAATTTATTTTTCTAGGGTTGTGATGTAATCGAATTATGATATTTTGAATATTTGTATCAATTCAATTCTCAATTTTTTTTCAAGCTAAGTTTTCTACATTGTTCTCAGTGATTTTAATTACTTGGTCACTAATTGAATAATTTGCTAATTATATTGAGCAGGGAGGTGATATATGTATCTAGTTCTATGTGTAGAAAATCATAAATTGCATGTGAGATAGGAATATACTTATATAGTTTGTGTAGTCATATTTGAGACTCCATAAAATCTAATGAATTATTAATTGCTGTAAATCATATAGAAATATAGTGGGTTAACAATTGATGATATTTTCATTAGACCTTGGGAGAGGCTAGTTGATAATTTAGGGATTCTCGATCATCACTTGGTAAATAAATTGAGGTTGATAAGATAAATTATTCAATTCAAAATAATTACGGTGAAATCATAACTCTAGGCTTTTAAATTATTGAATTTCATCATTGGTTGATTTTGATTATTTGTTTAGTCTGGTTAGATTTTGTAAGTAATCATAAACATCAACATTTACTTTCGTTTATTCAAATAAAATTAGAGTTAATATAATTTCGGTAATTAATAATTCAACAGTTCTCGTGGGAATGATAACTTATTCTTCACTTTATTACTTATATACGATAACGTGCACTTGAATTCATGAATTTTCGCAATAAGTTTTTGGCACCGTTGCTGGGGACTATTTTGTTTTGATAATATTAATACCAAGTGACTTTGATTTTAATTTAAATTTTTCTTGTATATATTATTTTTTCTTATTTTTATTTTTCTTTTATCGTTTAAGTCTGCCCTTGTTTATCATCGCATGTGTTTTCTTGTGTGTGTGATATGAGCATAAAGTGGTAGATGAGATGACATATAATTCATACTATTAGCCAAGTGAATATGACATGACAAATCAAGTTTCAACTTAGGCCTTTGGCAGTAATTGAGAATATGCCATTACTGTGTCAACTGCTCATATTAAAATCATTTCTAAACATATGGAGAAATTTATTGCAGCAAATACTATTCATTCAACATTCAAGGCATGTGAGTCATATGGCGGTTTTTCTACGAGAACAAAATACCTAGAGAACAATCAATTTGCACCACCATACGTCGAGTATACTGAATATAGGTAGAATTACAACCAGCTGTAAAATTATCCTTTTTCTAACACTTATCAAGAATGGCCAAATTATTCTAATGCTTCATGGAGAAATGATGAGAATATGATATCGCATGCACCTAGTTACCCACCTTTAGAGAAGAAGCGAAGCCTTGAAGAAGCATTAGCTCAATTCAAACGTACTACCAATTAAATCTTGTTGTGAACTAAACCTAGTAATTCATCACCGGAGATGATTTTTTTGGATAAAGCAATGACTCGATTAGTAAACACTCAGAGCTAATTCATGTTGAAAGCTACAATTGATGTCAAAAATCCATCATTACAACTTCAAAACTCGAAAATCCAAAATTGTGAGATGGATAACATGTTTGAAACAAGATATCAAGACAATTTACCTTACACAACTGAGGCAAATAGAGAGGGCAAAGAACATTGTGATGTTAATTTTCTAAGTGATGAAGAGATTGAAACTATCTTGTGGATTGAAAAATTGATAAAGGATAAACAAGATGTATCAACACAAATACCTCTAGCGGAGAAATGAGAAGAACATGGTGATGTTATTTTGCTAAGCAATGAAGAGATTGAAACCATCTTGTGGATTGAAAATCTAATCAAGGGTGAACAAGAGGTATCAACATAAATACCTCCAGTGGAGAATAGAGAAGACTAAGAAAATGTCCAACCAAGCCCTTCTCAAAAGCAATCATGGGGAGTTTCTTATTCTCATCTTCTACAAAATAACAGGCCTATGTCAAATATTGTGGAAGCTGATACAGGGATCTCATTGCACAAGTATAAAGTGAAGGATTACAAATTGGTAGATTACTCATTAAAGCATTATACGGTGGAAAATATCTCTCTCACACAAGGACAACTATTATTGGTCATCAGGTATGCAACTCAACTATGTAAAAGAGGCACTTGATCCACTAATTTAATGAAAAGTTCCCAAACCTGAAAAGGTATCTCCAATTTAATGAAAAACTTTTAAAATTGAAAATGTGCCTAATAAATATGATCGGTTACAAGGGTACGTATAAAGAGTTGTGATTTTCCACTAACGTTGAAGGGACACGATGAATAGACACATCTGTTCATTAGGCAACAATATCTAAAGGAACATCATAAGGGTTGTGAACTTTTATGAATGGATGCAATGTGAACCATTAGATCTCAACAATATCTAAAGGAATGCGATCCAATGGTCCTAATTGATTTTAATTAAAGGACATGACCAATCACGATGTGACATCTAAAAATCTATAAATAGACCCCCTAATTTAATTTTCTCTATACCAAGTCAATTCGTATTCAATTGATTTCTCTCTTCTTTCTCTTACTAAAATAAATTTTATTATTTTAGTATCCTATTACTCTTTTGAAAAGTATACAATCGAGCTTTTGGATTGTTAATAAAATTAGTATAGTGATGTAGTAATTTTATAAAGAAGTGTTGTATATTAGGAGACAAACATCCAAGTTTCTATAGCACTCTGTAGGGGATGAAATTCGTGTTAAGAAGATTAGTTTCATACTGAATTTTGGATATGAATCCAATCTTCTTTCGACATACATCCAGAAATATCAAGATTTATTTATGATGGCTACTATTGAAGTGCCAACTGAAGTAAGAAATAGAGTAGCTGCTAGCTCTAATCCGATGATCATAGCTTTAGCTTCCCAGCATGAGAAACCAAAGAAATTTACCAAAATTGATTTTAAAGAGATGGCAGCAAAAGATATTGTTCTATCTCACCGCCATGAACCTGGCGAGGTTCTTGACGGATGATGCTCTTACCATGCCAGAGAAAGAATGAGATCACTAGAAATAAGTTGCCTTTGATGCATGTAGTCACAACAATTTCCTATATAGGAACTATGTTTTCAATAGGCTGAACAACAAATTGTTTAATATGTACTGCTCAGTTAATATGGTAAAAGAGCTGTGGAATTCTCTTGACAGACACAAATAAATTTATTATTGGAAAATTCATTGACTTCAAGATGGTTAATACTAA
The DNA here is from genome assembly GCA_019321725.1 of Paulownia fortunei. Taxonomy (NCBI): domain Eukaryota; kingdom Viridiplantae; phylum Streptophyta; class Magnoliopsida; order Lamiales; family Paulowniaceae; genus Paulownia; species Paulownia fortunei. Next base: position 5,411,035 of record CM033115.1, read on the forward strand.
AACTGTTATCAACTAGGTACAAGAAAAGCATATCATCCTATATGATATACTAGCTAAAGGGATGATGCTGAGTGAATCTTTCCAAGTTGCTGCTCTAATTGAGAAGTTGCTCTATTATGAAAAGATTTCAAGAATTATCTCAAACACAAATGCAAAGAGATGATAATGGAGGATTTGATTGTTCGTCTTTGAATTAAGGAAGATAATAGGGTTGTAGAAAAAAAGATTTATGCTATCTAAATGGAAGCCAAATTCAACATGGTATAGGACTCTAAAGTCAAGAAGTGCAAGAAAAATAAGCATCTTGGCTTATCTAAGGATAGGGATGCAAAGTGGTTCAAGGTCAATTTCTACAACTGTAACAAATCAAACCACAAGACGAAAGATTGCCGACTACTAAAAAGGGCAATCAGAACCAGACTAACATAACCAGAGACAAGACAATGCTGGTAGACACGTCGGACCTTATGTTCTCGATTATTGTGTTTAAAGCCAACTTGGTGGATAACTAGAGAGAATAGTACATTGACACAGGAGCTACACACAATATTTGGTCGGATAAGGAGATGTTCTCCACATATATTATGATCAATGGAAGGAAGGTGTTTATGGAAAAGTCATCAACTTCCAACATAGTTAGATTGGGCAAAGTCATATTGAAGACGACATTAAGCAAAGAGCTGACACTCGTTGATGTACTTTATGTTCTAAATATTAGAAAAAAAAATTGTATTTAGTTCACTACTTGTCAAGAGTAGATTTAGGCTAGTATCTGAATTTGACAAATTTGTAATGATAAAAAATGGTCAATTTGTAGAAAAGGGATACATAGCCAAGGGGTTATTCAAAATGAATGTAACGTTTGAAATTCATTCTAAAAGTAATAAAAGTTTACCTTTTGTTTACTTGTTTGAGTCTTCATTTTTATGGAACAGTAGACTAGGTCATGTTAACCGAGCTTCTCTTAGAAAGCTGGCAGGTTTAGGCCTTATACTTAAACTTGATATGGATGATAAACACAAATGTGAAATTTATGTTGTAGCTAAGTTTGCTAAAGAATCTTTTAGTTTAGCTGAAAGGAGTAGCAAACCTTCAAGTTTAATACATAGTGATATATATGATCTAAAGTTTATTCAAAACCGAAGTGGTAAAAAATATTTTATTACCTTTATTGATGATCACACTATATATTACTATGTATGTTTACTAAATAGTAAAGATAGGGCTTTGGACACTTTCGTCACTTATAAAAATAAAGTTGACAATCAACTTGGTCAAATGATTGAGGTATTGAGATCCAATAGAGATGGAGAATATGATTCATTATCTTTTGGTGAGTTATGTGTTAAGTTTGGAATTATTCACCAAACTACAACTTTATAGACACCTCAGCAAAATAGAATTGTTACAAGAAAGAATAGAACTCTTAAGGGCATGGTTAATGCTATGCTTATCAGTACTGGATTACCTCAGAACTTGTGGGAAGAAACTATTCTTATAGCTAACTTTATTTTATATAGAGTTACTCACAAGAAAATTGTATTAATACCTCATAAAATGTGGAAAGGTAGAATGCCTTCCTATAAATACTTGAAAGTGTGGGGGTGTTTAGCTAAAGTAGTTATACCACCTCATAAAAAGGTCAAGTTAGATCCTAAAATTGTTGATTGTACCTTTATTGGATATGCAATGAAGTAGTGTATACAAATTTTTGGTACAAAAATCTAATATAAGTGACATTCATGTGAACACAATCATTGAGTTCAGAGATGTTGAATTCTTTGAAAACGCGTTTCCCTCTAAAGGAGATATTCAAAAGAATACTCAAAATAGAACGATGAAGCTACGTATGACATAAAATTTAAACCTAGAAGGAGTAAGATAGTTAAAGTAGCTACGTATGACATAAATGATTGAAAGTGAACCTCAAAACTTTAACAAGGCCATGGCTAGTCCAGAAACTCCATTCTGGAAGGAAGCCATAGATAATGAAATAGAATCCATTCTAGATAACACTACTTGGCAATTGGTTGATCTTCTTTTGGGAACTAAACTTATTGGATGCAAATAGACTTTTAATAAAAAGTTAAAGGTAGATGATGCAATTGATAAAACAAAGCTAGACTTGTTGCCATAGGATATCGTTAAAAGGAATGTGTTGACTATTTTGACATTTATTTATCGGTAATAAGGATTATGTTAATCCAGATATATATAGCCATAGCAGTCTTGTATGATTTACACATACATCAGATAGATGTAAAAACTACATTTTTAAATAGTAATTTAGATGAGGAAATTTACATGGAGCAACATGATGACTTCAAAATAAAAGAACATGAACACAACGTGTATAGACTTGTCAAATCTTTTTATGGTTTGAAATAAACCCCTAAACAATGGCATGAAAAAGTTTGATAATGTTAATATAAGAAATGAGTTCACCATAAAATGAGTGAGATAAATGTGTCTACTTCAAGAAATTTGGAGAAACACGTATACTTGTATATCTTTATGTAGATGACATTTTCATATTAAGAACTAATATGGAAGTCATCCACAAAGATAGAGAAAATACTCATCAATAACTTTGATATGAAAAATATGGGTGAAGTTGACATGATCTTAGGAAAGAAGATCTCTAGAACACCTATTGGGATATATTTATCTCAATCACATTATGTTGATAAAGTGGTTGAGAAATTTAAGTCCTATGATATTAGAGAGACAAACAATCCATTTTTACCTTATATTATTCTTCATAAGAATACCAAAAATGAAAAACAACAGTTAGAATATTTTCAAATCATTGAAAGCCTTATGTACTTAATGAATTGTACAAGGTCGGATATAACTTACCCTGTAAGTAAGTTAAGTAGATTTACAAATAACCTAAGTAATGACCACTAGAGTGCATTAATTAGCGTATTTTGATACTTGAAAAGAACCAAGGAGTATGCATTACACTATGAAAAATATCCTCCAGTTAATAAATGATATAGTGATGCGAATTGGATTTCAGACACTAATGAAGCCAAGCCAACTAGTGGCTATGTATTTACTCTTGGTAATGGTGCTATATCATGGAAATCTTTCAAATAATCATGTATAGCTTGTTCTACTATAGAACCTGAGTTTATAGCTTTAGATAAAGGTGGAGAAGAAGCGGAATGGTTAAAGTATTTCGTAGAAGATGTTCTAATATGGCCAGCAATATGCATTTATTGTGATAGCCAAACAACTATAGCTAGGGCATAAAATATTGTATATAACAGTAAGTCAAGACATATCTATCGAATGCATAATACTGTTAGGCAATTACTCTCTAACTATTTTGATTGATTTTATAAAATCAAAGAATAACCTAGCAGATTCATTTACTAAGGATTTATCAAAAGAGTGTATAGACTACATATCAAGGGAAATGTATATGAAGCCTAAAGAATCAATGAGTCATCATAATGGAAACCTAATCCAACGACTGGAGATCCTACGGACTAAGTTCAATAGAAAAACCAAGTTATGAATAACTCGATTGGAAGCACTTAGGAATTTAATTCCTTCAATTTCTAGGATGCTAATAAGTGCTACCAACAAAATGGTTAAGGATAAGTATTGCTTTTAATGATGCCTATATCTTGTAATAGTACAAGTGGAGTATAGTAGAATACTCTTTATATCACATCACCTATATGAGTGTGAATATAGCCGATTCTACGAGGATTTTGATAGTTAAATTCTCTAAAATACTTGCAGAACCCAAGAGAGTTCATGATCAAAATAATGAATACAATAGAGAACAAAACTCGATATGAGAGTTAGTGCGTGATTGACTGAGCTTGCAATAACGACTGAGAGTTCAAAACTTATAGTTTACTGATTAACTAGGTGAGTCTGATAGGCTTTTATTAGGGAAGATTCAAAGTAAAAACTACCTATCTCGATTCACTATCTTTTAGACAGTATGTTTGTTTGTCTTCTTAGTTTTTTGTCGACTATGTGGGGGATTGTTGGAATAAATTTGGTAAATTGAAAATTTCTCTAATTTAATGAAAAGCTTCCAAACTTAAAAAAGTGTCTCTAATTTAATAAAACACTTTTAAACTTAAAAAGATACCTAATGAATATGACCAGTTACAAGAGTGCGTATGAAGAGTTGTGACTGTCCACTAATGTTGAAGGGGCATGATGAATAGACACATCTATTCATATGTAAGAGGTGCATAATAAGAATTGTGAACCTTCATAAAGGGATGAAGGTGAACCATTAAATCGCAACCATATGTTAATGGATGTGATCCAATAGTCCATATTGCTTTTAATTACGAGACATGTCCAATCACAATGAGACATTTAAAAATCTAGAAATAGACCCCCTCCCCCCCCACCCCCTTATTCCAGTATCTCTATACTAAATCAATTCGTATTTAATTAATTTTTTTCTTCTTCCTCCTACTACAATAAATTATGTTATTTTAATATTCTTATTACTCTTTTGAGAAGTATACAATCAAACTTTTAGTTCCCTTGATAAAATTATTGTAATGTTGTACTAATTTTATAAAAAAATATTATATTTTGGGAGATAAGTGTCCAAATTGTTATAACACAATATAGAGGACGAAATATATTTTAAGAAGATTAATTTCATACTTAACTCACTTTAGCTGAAATTCCGAATATAAATCCAATCTCCTTTCGATATATAACCAACATATTGTACTGATTAGAATCTATTTTTCATCTCAAATTTATTCTAGTTTAATGGGTTAACGGAAATGTTATTATTTTGGCATTTTTCTTACTACTTAAATGGAGTCCAGTAAATAATATTCTCCTTGACTTAGTGACTTAAATTGTAATTTATGTGCTTCTATCTAAAACACTTTAGTTTTTGCTTGAGGGCTTCACTATCATATATTTAACCAAGGTTCAAATCCATTTTCGAAAATATGATGTGTAGTGGTGTTCGAGAAGAGGTAGTAGGTGGTGGCACTGCTCTACTGCCACCCAGCTGCGCTGTTTTTCTTAGACTGTATTGTCATTTAGAATACCACGGTAGGAAAAATAAATGAAGCAGGTCCAAAAACCATTACTGCTATTTTAAATTATAATATGAAATTTTGAGAGATAGAAAGATAGTAATTACATGTTTCGACCTTTAGATAAATACTTAAAGAGCTAAAACATATTCATTTTTCTAATTACAATAATCACTTACATATGTGGGTGAGAGACTACAACATGTGCAGCATAACTAGGGGAGGAAATCACTTCAAATTATACCACAATCTACTAAAATCATGGTTTCCAATCCCCTTTTTTCTTCCATAACTTTTATCATATCAAATTTGATTTCCCAACATATAATATATTATTTTCAATAGTTTATGCATAATCATCGTCTTCATTTTATGCAACTATTGGAGCACACATATATTGTTTGTGTACTGTAGTTTTTATTTTGCCACATAATTTGGGGAAATTGCAAAATTAGTCCCGTACCAATAGAGGTCGGCAAAAATAATTATGTCCAAATTCAAATTGACAATAAAACCCTATAATTATTAAAAATTCTCAAATTAAGTCATAATTTCGCCAAAAATTAAAATTTTCACTGAAAAAATTCACATGCCTGTCACGTGAGGCAAAAAATTTGAGAATTCCAGTCAATTTCGCTTATGTGTATATTTTTAATAAAAAAATTAATTTGAGCTTAAAGTTTTGACATTTAATGTGTAACTCTATTTAATATTGAAATTCATAATTAAATTCTAATTAATTGAATGAATAATCATCAAAAGATAGGAAAAATTAACATTAATTATTTTAAGATATAAAAATAAATTTAAAAGTTATATTTTTAATAAAAAATAACATTAATTATTTTAGAATATTAAAATAAATTAATATATAAGTTATATATTTTCATTAAACACTTTAATTTCACTTTAATAATTTAACATTTAATGTGTAACTTTAATTAATATTAAAATTTTAAAATTAAATTATGATTAATTGAATAATTAATCATAAAAAAGGTAAAAATTAATATTAATTATTTTGGAATATAAAAATAAATTAAACAAAATATATTTTTTGTAATAAAAGAATTAATTCTTTTAATTTTAAATCTTTTTCTTTTTTTTGTCCTTCTCTTTCTCCTTATCCCCCCTCCAACCACACCACCACCAACAACAACAACAACCAAATCCAACCCATTTAATCTTCATAACGGGTTACTCAGCTTGTCCTCCTATTCCATCTTTAACCCAACTCGAGTTCTTCTTCTTCAAATGTTAATTCATAGTTGCAATTTTCCATCTCAAACCCTAACAACCACCACCACAATAGGTTGCCACCAAACCCGTAGGACCCCGATGACGAAGGGATCAAACCGCCTTCTCCTCTTTCTCTACAAAGTTATTGCTATAATTTATCATGATGAAGTGAATGCAAGGTGGGTTTTGTTGGGGGGATGCAAAGGTGGCAGGGGTTGTGTGAGGTGGTTTTTGGGTTGGCCCAGTTGGGGGTTGGAGGGTAGGTGGGTTGGGTTAGATTGGTGGATGGAAGAGTAGGTAGAAGCTGGCAGTGTGGCGGTGGTGGTGGCGTGAGTTTGGTGTTGTTGGTGGTGGTTCGATCGTGATGAGGAAGAAGAAGAGAAGAGAGAAAGGGAGAAAAAAAAATAAAAAAAATGTGAGTTTAGTTGGCAATCCTTTGTCGACCTTGGCATATGAGAACACCTTGCAGGCACCATATTTGTTGGGACATGGCCACCTAGGATGATACTATCGCAGTCTCCAAATTTTTTGGCTCACATGACAGGCATGTGAGTTTTTCCAGCAAAATTTTAATTTTTAGCGAAATTACGATTCAATTCAAGTGGTTTTAATAATTATAGGGTTTTATTGCAAATTTGGATTTGAGTAGGACTATTTTTGCCAATCCCTATTGCTACTAGACTAATTTTGTAATTTTTCCCAGGGAATGTCAATACGTTCAGGTGAACCAGAGTTTTTATCTTTGAACCCAGGCATATCAAGGTCATAACACGAATCTCAGCCAACCCAATCAAAACCCACCTCGCTTAAATTGTGTGTGTGTGTGTATATATATTATATGTCTAAATATGTATGGTATATTTAGTTACAAAATATATGTATGCTACATACACCATCACATTTAAAACATAATACTATTTAAAATAACAATGAAACATTGATGACATATTTATCCTTTCAAAGTAAACAAAACTGAAAAAATAAATTTAAGATTATAATTTATTCAAAAAAAAAGCATGCATACATAAGTGAACAAATAATTTGTTTATAACATTATTTAATCATGTTTTGAATGGTTATGATGATATTTTATTTAAAAATAAATAAATAAATATAAAATTGGTATAGTAGGTCAAATCCACTGGTTAAATCATTCGAGGATTTAATGGAATAAGTCATGAGTTTATCAAATTGTACCCTATCTAGTTCTTGGTAATGAATTATTATTTTACTTTGAGTTGAATTAACTGAAAACTTGCAACAAATAATATATATATAGATATATTTATACATATAGATTGATATTCATGCCATGTTACTAATGACATATAGTACATAAATGAACATAGTTTATATGTGTGTGCGCGTGTATGTCTATGCATCAATATGTTAGTTTAAGCATACAAAAAACTTATAAAACGTATATAATATTGGTTGCTCGTGACATTACATTGTCGCGAACATTGTAAATGCCACTATTAAGTTTTTTTAGAATACGATATTATTCTCTTATTCAATTAAGAATGATGATCTTATTCTTTTTAATACATAACTCCCTTATCATACGAGGGATGAGGATTAATTTATTTCAAGATACATTAAAGTCTTAAATTATGTTACTCAGTACAGTTGATCTTCAAATTCTTAATGAGAATTTCAGATATACGACGGTAAGCCTCTTGTGTTAGATGCACGCCATCCCAATGTATATAAATGTTTGGATTAGAGCACACAGGCACACCCAAATTTCCACAAAATATCGGGTTGAGAGCGTTATATTGTCCTTCAACTCCACAGCAAGGTTTCAATAAAGTTGTGGTATTAAACCCTACAAAGCACAAGAAAAAATCAGTAACAATAATGTTGTAGTATTAAACCCTACAAAACATGAGAAAAAATTAATTAACATTGAAAACTCTTTTCCTTTTGAATCCTAAAAAATATGTAACACTGACCAAGAGTGGATGCTTCATGAAGAATCAACTGAAAAGTGTTATAGTAGTCCGCATAAAGTATGACAACATTAGGAAATTCCTTTCTCAACGAACCCAAAGCTTCTTGAAGATAATTGTTCTGAAAAGTTGTTAGATTATTCAAACTTTTCAAACACCCTAGATCATCATAGGCTGTGGGATCGTTGCTACGAGAAGCACTTAGAACAATAGGGAAGCATCCGAGGGGAAAATTTCCAGGAACTACAACTTGTGAAGCACCAGCCTGAATCACCTCCTTCAAAAATGATAATCAATAACAATCATTATATAATCCATTTTTCACTAGTTGATGAGAATAAATCTCATTTTCATAGAAATTAAATGGAAAAGGAGTTGTAAATTACTTTTGTTGTATTGATAATGACTTGATTTACTAAGGACATGTAGGTCAAGATCTCTTCAACAGACCTGCCTTGCTGAAATGCAATGATGATATCATTGACTCCAGTTTCACCCACAAATACGAGAGATTTGCTTAGTTTATCAGCACACTCTAATAAGAATAGGCAAAAATTTGTTTTTCAGAAAGCACACATAAGTTAATGTGAAATTTCCATCCTTGTCCTATGAAGATTTGGCTTCTCGCATCACTCTTTATATTGTTTGGATTTTTGACAAAAACATTATGTCTGATATTGTTTGGTCAAAGGATTTAATGAAATTATTAAAATTTTAAACCACCATAATTCATGTATATAAAGAAAATCATAACTTTCAAAAGAACAAAAAAATTGAAAGGCATCAATCGCTATAATAATATTAAAACTGTATACTAATTTTTGTTTATGAGAAAGAATATAATCTTCTGAACAAAAAAAAAAATGTTTAACAATTTAAAATTTTCAAAAAAATAAGCTAAGGATTATTGTTCATGTATGGAAACACAACGCCTTTGGAATATGATCCTATTTAATGTTAAAAATTATTTAATTGACTAAAGACAGCCTCAAATTTAAGCTAATGTCCCTCACTTCATATTGAAATTATGCATTTGTGTACCAGTCTTAAATTTTGAAGAATATCCCTTTTTTTATTCCTTTCTTATTCAAACAATATAGGGAGCTTTACAAGTTTCCCAAAAACAATTTAGTCCCGTTTACCAGCATCATATCCCAACTTTAGTATCACCATTAATTTTTTGACAAAAAATAGCTTGTTTGAAGCATGTGGCTGTTACTCACCTTTTCTAGCAGGAAAATCTATCTAATTTTTTTTTGAGAGGGGTTGTTATGGCGCTCTATCAAACTCATTTTTCAGCAATTTGAACTCATTTTTCATTATTTGTTGGTAATTGAGACACAAAATAGTTATCCACTTCCATTTTGTAGGGCAAATACGATGTATGTACAATATATATTACTATATAACATATCCAATGTATATTACATTATTTATATAGTACACAAAAATATAATATGTATATACATATCTAATAACTGTTTGACATTTTACTTCAAATATATTAATTGATATATTTAGACATATTTATATAGATATATGAGCTTACTATATATGAATTCAATATACATAATCATACATATATATGCAGAATCCAAAAGGAGTGTAACATTCTCAATATTGTACAAACGTTTTGTACATGTGTAATCTATATTGTTAATTTACAATATAATATAAAATATGCATAATTTATAAGTAGTTTGTAATTGTACACAAAAAAAATTATGTAATATATAAAAATTAAGAGTAATATGTACAAATATAAAGAGTATACAAAAAAAAAAATGAATATAATATAGATATGTATAGTATACATTTTGTGGGCACATTCACTACAAAAAAGAATTATTTTTGGATAAAAGGTATTATACATTCATTTGAATATAATAGAAAGCCCAAAAGGGAAAATTTGGAGAAAAAAGACTCAAAATTTTGATTCATGTTTTATCATTGAGAAAATGAGATAATATCTTAAGTACTAAAATAATAGTGAAGCATGTGCAAATCACATGCCAAAATTATCTCCAAAATCTTGAATTTGACGGTCAAGATATGCTATTTTATGAAGAAAAAAAAATATTAACGGTGGTACCAAATTTGCAGAACATGAATTTTTTTTGAAATTATGATACTAAACTTGCAAATCATGTAGGACTAAAAACTTATTTTTTTTCAATTTGGTCTCTCACTTACTTTTACTTAAAAAAATTATGCATTATGAAAAGTAACTTATAAGTATATTTTTAGAACTTTCATATTTGGTTCTTGGATTGAATTGGGGTATTCTAATCTTCTGGCCAATTTTTTAATTAGAATTTTTAGATCAAACAGGAGATCTTTATCGAAAGTTTACGCAAAGGAGGTAGATACCAAAAATCACGAACTTCATGATACAAAGTATTCAACATATCAAGTAGATGCAAGTCTTATATAAAACCTGTTGGTGTGGAGCAAATGGAGTTAAGATATGTCATGAACTAGCTTAGTTGAACACGAAGGGAAGGGACTGGCGGAACTATGACCCCCTTCGCATAGAAAAAAGAAATGTTCAGTGCTGTACTTCTTGCCACCGCAAAATTGATACCATTATCGAATGAAGCAGTCTTGGCCAAGTAAGGGTTCAACAACGGAAGCCCAAGAGCCATAGCTATCAATGTTAATTAAAAGACAAAACAAACTCAAGTAAGGAACTTTAGTTCAAACCAATTTGGCCAAGCTATGACAATTAAATGGCAAATAAATTTATACTTATACGTGATTGGTCCAGAGTCTAACTAACGAGATTGACCAACTATATTTACACTTGTCACATTAATTTAGTTTGACCACGTTGGGTCTACACAAAATTCTCTCTCAAATACTTGTACTACGATATAAATATATTTATATATTGGTTGAACATACATATATATTCTATGATAAGAGGACCATCAGACCAACGACCGGTAGGATTGACAGAAAAGGTTTCACCATAAGGTAGACGTGAGGACGTGACTATAGAAAGAATTCGATTCGAATTTTCCGTGTCAGATATCAAGTCTCCAAATTGATACAAAGAGTGTAGAGGGTATCTTATTTCTTGAGGTGCACCAACCACTAGAACAAAAATAAAAAAGTTTATGAATATATAAAAGTCAAACGCATAACCCAAATTGGATTGATGTTTCACCCACATTTTCTCTAAACTGTTTCCTTTCTCAATTATTTTGCTTAAAAACACAAACGAGATCAGAATGCTTGAAAACAATCACAAGCATTCGTGCTTTATATAAGCAAAAGAAAGACGAGATAAACTGAGTTTGACAGATCATAAGTCTATAAAGATGGGATTAAATTCTATAGGTGAATTAACCTTTCTTCTGGGTTTAATTCATAATTAATCAGCACTGTACTCATTTTTAGGGACTCAATATCAAAATTTTAAAAAACAAAAAATAAAAAAAATTGGGGCAAAGACTTCCTCTCTGCCCGATTTCAACGCCCCCGCCACACACACTTAACATTTGGTTTAGTTAATTAATATTTCTTATATGTTTTTAACTGTTTTGTTTAGTTGATTATTAGTGTTATTCAGATTTACTTCGTCAGTCATTAATGAATGATTAACCATTAAGACTTAGTTATTGATTGTTAAACATTTAGCACGTAAGAGGTGAAATTAATTGACTTTTGATTGCTTAATTATCCTAATTAAGCTATTCATAAGTGATTAATAGACTTAATAGTTAGTTATTATCTCTGTAATCAATTATCGTGTGCATCAATGGATCATTTGTCGTGACTTAATTAAAAAGTTAAGCTATCTCATTAGTCATTTAGTTCACTCTTAATGGGTTGATTAGTTGATAATTAATTAGTCATTTAATACTTAAAGAGTTAAATTCTTGTCCATTATGACTATTTAGTAATTAGTCTTTTAAGTATTAATATTTATTAGTTTGTTATTTGACCATATTAGATTCTTGCTTGAATCAAAATACTATTCGTGTCTAAAACAAGATTAAGTGATTGCTTATAATTCATCAACAGTTATTTTATTTGTTCATCGATACTAACTTAATAATTTCAAATTGATCATTCTTAATAAGTTATTATTTATTTAAAATTGATCAACAGATTCATTATTGTTGAATAAATAGCAATGTCTATCATATCCATGGCACAAATGTAGTCATTTATATTACGTTAACTAGTCAATTTTAATTGAAGAATTAAAATGCGTAATATTTGAAAATATATATGATTTAATATATATATATATATTGATTAGTTAATACTTAGATATAATTATGACAAATGTACTGATTTTTAGGCACAATTGGACATTAGAGCCGGGAATTAAAGTTAGTAAGAGATTACGTTTGAAGAACAACTTCTTCTACACAACGAGTGGTTTATTTAATTGTCAGTTATTTATTAAATAATGTTCTATCCTAGGGGTCTTTAGAATACATTACATGGTACATGCACTTGTATGATTTGGCATACTTGTTTATGTATTATGACCCATGTATCGCATTTTATTGCAACTTAGAATTCGGGAGACAGTATATGTATGATACCTTGAATTAGAGTTCACCAAATAATTTCAATGATGTGAAATGTTATGAAATTAACTAATTTTAATTTTTTAAATCCAAATATTTATCTATTTTAATGTATTTTTTTATTCTTTTAGATTAAATATCTTATTTTTTGAGTTCATATTGTTGGATTCACATAGACTCAAATACGTTGCACCGGCGAAAAATTAAAATTTTATCAATTATAAACTAATTACATCACATGCAATAAATAAATTAATTAATTGTAATATTTATAATTAATAAACCTACATATGCCATTGTTTTTAGATCTATTATACATACATTGATTTGACTATAAGAGAGGTAAAAAAAAATCACCTCTCTTGCTTTCAGTTGATGATATTGGTAGAATTGTGAATCAACTCATTCTCTGTGCCTTGACTTGGAACGGGTTCATATTACAGTGTCAACTATTCCTTCTATAAAATTAATCCATGCATCAAACATTCACATGAGATTACCCTATGCTATTAGGTTGAATTCGATAATTTAATTTTTGAAAGAATACTCGGAACTCTTTTTCAGGGTTCAAGGAAGCCTAACAAAATTCAAGTGAATATTTGGGTTGAATAATTTTACAATCACTTTACAAAGTTTTGGATTTAAAAATTTCACAAAAAAAAAAAAATTATGATTTTTTTCAACTCTTGAACTTACAGATAACTCATCAGAAGTTGCTTGCACGCAACTTCACTGCTAGATACTCTGACTATGAAATTGATAATGAAACACATTTTTGTTTTAGGTTATACCATGAAATAAGTTTGCTTCCAAGGTAGAAATATCCTCCAACAGTACACTTCCAACTACCAGCATCACCTGCTCTATGTTCATCATTAAAAACCTATATAGGCCACACCTTTTTTCAGTTCCTCAATTACGATTTACGATTACCATATTTGAATTGTGCCAAACGAAAAAATTGTTGGTGTAAATATTGGAAAAATGAGCTCTGAACCTTACATGGGGCACACCTATTTAATAGCGTGCATTCATAAATTGTTTACTTTGAAGACGCCAATTGAGGTACGAACTCATTAATGGACTCACTTGCATGTTCAGGGCTTGCTTTTATTGGTGGATTAACCTTCTTTTTTTTTTTTTTGTTTTAATTCAATATTAGTCAGTGTTGGAGTAGTACCCAGTTGTAATTTAGATATTTTTAAGTTTAAAATTGTAATTTCAGATAAAAAAAAATGGAAAAAGAAAATTGGAAGTACAGCAAATCTTGACAGTAATCTGACACATGTTTGACAGAAAACAAGTGAGGAATCTGGTGAGGAAAGAAAGTAAAAGAGAAAGAGAAGAAAGAAAATAATTAAGGCTATGTTAGGACTTTTAATTTTAGTAGGAAAAGGTAAGGAAAAATCAAAATATATAAAATATAAAGGACTCGGTGATATCATTTGAAGGTAGACAATTCTTTTCTTGATATTTTTCCCATCAAAATCCAAGATCCAAACATAAAGTGAAGAAAAGAAAAATAAAGGAAAAGACAGAAATACTAAGGAAAGTCGATTAAGTAAAGAAAAGGAATTTTAGTTATTTGATTATTCCTAAATTTATTATTTTAAAAACATAACTATATATCGATCTGGTTTTACAGAAAATAGAAAATGTTGGTAATTTATTATCATTAACTAATATTAACCCCATGCTAAATCACGGGCGTACAATTTTTTTTCGATAGTTCGTTTTCATTAAAATAACAAAAGAAATTAAAAGAGGGACTAATGTTTTAAAATACAAATATCTCATAGAAAAATTAATGAAACAAGAAAGTGTGTGAAGCTGTAATACCCCTTAACTTAACTGTAGAGCCTTAGAGCCTAAACAAGTTGATACAGTTAAGTTAAGAAATATTAATTTTTCATCAATATTAGAGTTATAATTTTAATAAAAGTTCTCATTTTTAACTATAAGAGAAAGAACTTGAATCGTTTTAAACACACCATATACATATATCAAAATTAAATACATCTGTTTACAAAACCATAAAAGAGCGGCTTATTTAAAAATGAAACAGAGTTTTCAAAATAAACTATAAAATAGTTCGAAACATGACATATGAACAAATCTCTATCCGGACGCTCTAGAAACTCAGTCAACCTCTAAACTTGTACATTTCCACCTACGTCACATAAATCTAATGAGTTAAAGGTTTAGTAAGATGAAACTGATGTAATAATAAATAATATATATGCACATCTCATAAATCATTAAATCTATTATTCTATTTAATAACTTTCATTCATAAATCATTCTTTAGGGCCCTTGAAGTGTGATATCTAACTAATAACGATAGTTCATAATGATTGGTCAATAAGAGAACTAATACAAGGTTTTCATACTTGGTCTTTCAACTTCAGGTATTAGCCATATTCTATCTCATTTATTGTAGCTTTCCTATACCAATTTTCAACTTCAAATATTTGCCACTATTTGTTGGATCCACCGGTCCCTCCCTCGTCCCTTGTCTACCCGACCATCAATCAAGTACCATACTTCCTTTTCAAAGAACTCATTATATTCTTAATAGTGCCATGCTTCATAAACCATAAATGCATCAAACATTACATCATTTGACAAACAATAACAATTACATTAAAACATGAACAAACATTATATGATTATTGTGATACAGCAAATGAAAGTTTCAACTTACCTCAAGTCCACTTTGTGGCAAGTGAAAAACCAATATCTTTGGAAAATAAGATGTGTTAAAGGTCTAACATAATCAAATCATGTACCATTTAATATCCTTTTTATAAATCATTTAGTTTATTCTAGTTAAAGTTCATATACACTTTTCAATCTTTTGTAAACAATTTCATATCAATTACATCACCTTAAAAATAATGCATACTCCATATTTTACTACTAATTCAAATTAAACATTAGTGCAACCATTAAATAACTAATAATTCAAACATAATTATTAGGGCAGCCCCTAAAACATGCACACAATTCAAATTAACATGACATAAATTCAGTTTTAACTTAAATTGATTGTACCCTTTGCTACAACTTTAAAGTTGCAAACCCAAGTGCAGGTTGTAGTAAGTAATAAATTTTTCGTGAGTCCGAGGTTGATCCATAGGGAAGTTGTTTGAAGAATTCAAGTTTATATTTATAAAAAAATGGAGTTTATGTGAATCAAAAATATATGAACAATTAATGTATGATGTAGCTAAAGAAAAAACCAAAGTAATAAAAGTACTGAGGATTAGGGATCCACTCTTGAGTTTTGGATAGATAAATGGTTATTTATTCTTTTTACCTCTATTAATTGCCACAATTGGAATCCATACATAATGAAGGTTCCAATGGGAAGATATTATCAAGTAACTCATGCAATAAGGTAATCATGATATTGTCTTACTATTGCAAATTATCTCTTAACGCCAACACTTATTTATGGGATCAAGCATTTATATACTCTTTCGTCAACAACAAATCAAGGTTTCACATTAGCAGTCGGTGGGGTAAAACCGTACAATAAGCTAAATGAACCCAAGTATTTGTTGTGCCATTGGAGATACATAAATCAAGAATCACCACAAAAATAAGTAGGGTTTAGATCAAAAATAATAATAATAATACAACATACTTAAACAATTTCTACCCTTATAACCATTTCTCTTCCTCCATCAAGAGATTCACCCTTTTTCCTCAACAAAATAAAATTTAGAAAGACATAATAAAAGTAACAAAGACTAAAAATATAAGAGAAACTAGAGAATGCATTTCTATTACTACTAGAAAACTTACAATACTAGAAAACATACAAACTAGATAACTTAGCCTAAAGAAACCCTCTACCCCCTTCCTCTTACAAGCTAAATACATGGCCTATTTATAGTACTTGGAGTAAGCTAGAGGCCAAACAAATAATGGAGGGTTTAATCAAGTGGTATGCTAGTTGCCAAGAGTTGGTAAGTTGTTACACAAATTTCTCAACCACTGAATTGAATTATATTTTTTGGTCCGATACAACTAGATTTTGAAGATACGTAAAGAATAAAAATTGTAGATCTTTCAACACTGATATATTTTCATATATCTTTTGTCAAATTTGGCGATCGGATGAAGAAGATATGGTTAAATTACCGAGTCATGTCCAAGAGCCGCCCTGTAACATCAGCAGCAACTTGCAGCCTATGGTTTTACCATTTCGACATATTTTCACACCATCTTGTCTTCAGTAAAATTGTTTATTTACCTCTTGGGTATAACATATCCGAATTTCAGACCAAAATAAATTTGGGCTCAAGATATATAACCGAATTGGTAAAATAAGTCAATATTGGGCTGAACTCTGATCTGAATTTTGGTGATCCATTTTGTATAATTACTTGGACGAATTTTCTGCTATCATCAAAACTGAATTAGGTTGAGCCTCCAACATAAAAGTTGTACCTCTATCTCTTGGCTTTTAAATGAAATAAGGTTCAGGTCCATAGAGCTTTTGATCATGAAGTTATGCTCAAATTACAAAAACTGCACAAGTCTGAAAACATGCTTCCATTTATTCTCTAACACAAAACATTAATAAAACAAGAATATTAACAAGAATAAAGCAAGAAAAGTATAAAGGATTTGATATAAAAATATGTCAAAATATGCACTTATCAAATTCCCCCACACTTAACCCTTGCTTGTCCTCGAGCAAGCTTAAAACAAACATAAACTAATCCACTTTCGTAGGAAAACACGATTGCATTTAGCATATGCAACAAGCCTTTAAACCCCTAGGTGGCCCATAGAGGACGAGTTATAGTCTCGTGAAGGTTTCCAGCAGTGATACCTACAAACACCTATAATAACTATCTTCCAACTTTTATTCTCATGAAGCAACAAAGTAATATGGAAATAAAATCAAACAAGTGTTGAGTTTAACTCTTAGTCATTCAAAAATCAATACATTTCCACAATAATCATACTCAAGTGTGTGTGTGGACAGTTAATGTCAATAGTGATGAAACTATGCATGTTTCAAATAAGTGAATTCTCATAAAACCTTACAAAACCATCACCCAATCTCTAACAGAAAAATTAAATATCATAAACTCTTCCTTTGGTGCAAATCTCCACTACACTGAAGGCACCACACGAAATCAAAAGGTTTTTAACAAAGGTTGTAATGGGGCCAAAGGGTGGTGATGTAGCTAAGAAATAAAAGGATAGGATGCAACAAAGTTCTAAAAACTTCATGGAATCAGAGACATAAAATTTATCGATGAAGAATTCTCCAACTCCACAAATTTCACACTGGAGTCTATTGTTATTGAATTGGACCCCTCTTATTCATCTTGCAACATCTCATTTTTAGTTGCAACTTGTAGCACTTTGCAACTTTTTTTTTTATATTGTTTTTTTCTTTTTTTTTTTTTTTTTTGAGAGACTCCCCCACACTTATCTTCTATCCCAACCTAAATTTCTTTTGTAAGTCCAAGCTTTCAATTGAATGTCTCTTAAACTCCAATCATTTTTAGAACAAGGGTTGGATAATAGTGTATTTAGGCTAGGTAAAAAGATATGGTTAAAAAAAAATATATATTTATTTATTGTAAGGCTCAAAGTGGTTTACTAGGGGGATGTTTTCTTTAAATATCATATAGGGAACAAGCTGATTTGGCAATGGTGCTAGAAAGCCTAATGCCTTAATCATTTTTCTAGTGGTGCACTATCAGTCGTTCGCCTCGACAGACCAAAAGTAAAAGTTCTAATACTCAACCCCTACATGTTGAAGATTCAAGTGATGATTAGAGTAAGGGCATAAGAACTATATATTTTGACATGATTGTCTTCACACTAAATAACATAACTATTTGTGCAAAATAAAATTTGAGTATAATTATCGCAAAAATATATTAACCAAATAACAACATCGAAGTCCAAAACAACACCCATCATCAATTAAACCATATTATTCATACTTAATTTTAATCATTGACGTTGGAAGAACCTATACGACTCAAAAAAAAAATATTGGTAATTCACAAACACTTGTTAAAAACTTTACAAACCTGCCATATTTGGAAAAAATAGGGATGCGTCTCAAGAGTGTTACAATTACCCTTTATTCAGCCACCTTTTTTTTTCATACTTTCAACGGACCCAGCAAAAAAAACACGCTTGATTTATATTTTTTTTTTATTTTTTTTTATTAATTTTTTTAAATACTAAAAAAAAAACACATTGAATATACAAGTCATGATATCAATTATCCCTCCCCCCAACCTAATCGAGACATTGTCCCCAATGTAAAAAATAGATATGAAAGTAAAGTTTGAAAGATATCACCTGAAATGCGGCTAAAAAAGCTGAAACAAAAAAAAACACACATACTATTAGATAAAATCATTAACAATAAGTATCACAGACTGAGAGTCAAATTCAATTTGGTTTTCGACCATTGTTCCTATTGGACCAATCCATATTGGCCAAGACTGGATCAGGTTTTGGCACATATGCTAGAAGTTGATCAATCAGCTGGTTAGGTGTTGGAGCAGAAATGATGATTCTTCTCATAGAAGTTGAAATAAACCCTTTTTTCGCAGCATGATCTACAAAAGATAGCAAACCATCATAAAAACCATTAACATTAAGAATACCTATAGGTTTTTTGTGAATGTTGAGTTGTGCCCAAGAGACAATTTGGAATAATTCTTCCAGTGTACCAAAACCACCAGGTAGAATGATGAATGCATCCGCATTGTTTACCATATTAGGCATTCTGTCCTTAATGTGTGACACTTTCAGCTCATCTCCAATGGTCATACCTGTGATATTCTGTACTGTTTAAAATTTTGGGATAACTCCCAAAACTTTGACACCTCCTACATAAGCAGAAATGGCAACACTCCCATTAACCCCAAACTGCCTCCTCCATACACTAAATGAATTTTTCTTTCTGCTAAAGTTCTACCAAGATTATTGGCTGCCCCTATAAACTCACCATTTTTTCCTAGATTGGATCCACAAAAAACACAAATGGAATTAAATTTGCGAGTTGAAGAAACTCCCATTTTTTTTTTTTTTGAAAATAAGTTGTGCAAAAATAGAGTGAGTACGGTGATATTTATTTAGGTGTGAACAGGGAATACATTTATTGCATGTCTTTTTCTTTTGTCAAAAAGGTTGAAAATAAGACACATGCGAAATTTAAAAATTACCTACTACCACGTGTATGTACATGTAGTTGTGATTGTGGCTCACATCTTCCTCTGGTTTTACGTCCAGTAACGGCTTAAACGCCCTCTATGGGTCGAGGATATGCTTCCCATCCAGTTTTTCTTATAAACTGGCAAACAGGGTCTTTTAATGTCAGATTCCCAAGACTATAAAGCTCATATTCATTTGAAAACGATCCCATAAATCAAGAATTGCACGTTGTACCAATCCACATGAATGCGTCTCAAGAGTCAATATAATGTGATCTAAAGACTCCTTACTCAGTCCATCCATAATGAATTTAAGTTTATCTTCTCGATTTTTAGAGACCATTTCCTAAAGAACGACACTTTGTGTTGCAAGTCCATCTAGCACAAATATGACAAACTTTCATTTTTTTTGCCCTTCGTTTTTTTGAATATGTGCTTTTACCAAAACCAGACATGTATCTAGTAAGCAAATCTGGAAACTCATGTGAAAACTCACCTGCCCTTACCTTTGCTTCAATTAACCATCGTATGTCCTCCGGAATGCCTTGTGCATAAGCATCCTCAATCTTTCAATCCTGATTTTATAAATTTTCAAAATTGCATTTTTAGGAAGAAAAGGAAATTACTTCTTGAGAGTTAGAAATATGTCACCCATTTTGAAAATAACAAGAAAAGAGAATGAGAAAAACAAAGAAAATTTGTACAAAGATTTCAGTTGTTTGAGAAACTTACAAGTCCGACTTTTATAGCCACGGAGTACCGTTATCCGCCATTTAACCGGGAAAGAAAAAAATAAAAAATAAAAGAAGAAGAAGAGAAGAAAAAAAATAATGTCAGATAAAAAAAATATATACAACACTAATCATAACAAGGTTAGAAAGAAAAAGAATTTCCTCCTGTGAAAATGATTTTCTAGAAATGGTTTAACTCTTTGTCCATTTACTTTGAATATGTTACCATTTCTAGGATTCTCAATGTCAATCGCCCCATAAGGATATATTTTTTTTACAACAAAAGGACCACTCCACCTTGATCTCAATTTTCCAGGAAACAAATGCAATCGAGAAATTATAAGCAAAACCTTTTGACCAACCTCAAATATTTTTCTTGAAATTTTATTATCATGAAAAAATTTGATTCTTGCTTTATAAATTTTAGAATTCTCATATGCATCATTTCTCAGTTCTTCAAGTTCATTGATTTGCAATTTGCGCAATTTTGAAGCTTCATCAAGGTTGAAGTTAAACATTTTGATTGCCCAATAAGCTTTATGTTCAAGTTTAACAGGTAAATGACAAGATTTTCCATAAACTATCCTATAAGGAGACATACCTAATGATGTTTTGAAAGCAGTTCTATATGCCCAAAGTGTATCGGTAAGTCTAAGAGACCAATCTTTACGGTTTGGGTTAACGTTTTCTCCAAAATTTGTTTTATCTCCCTATTTGCAAGTTCAACTTGTCCATTTGTCTGAGGATGATAAGGGGTTGCAACTTTATGTATGATTCCATATTTTTTCATTAAAGTTCCGAAAACTTTGTTACAAAAATATTTTCCCCCATCACTGATAATAGATCTAGAAATTCCAAATCGACTTAAAATATTTTCTTTCAAAAATTTTATCACTATTTTGTGATCATTGTTTCGACAAGGAATTGCCTCGATCCATTTTGAAACATAATCTATGGCAACCAATATGTAAAGAAAACCAAATGATAATGGAAATGGCCCCATAAAATCAATATCCCAACAGTCAAAGATTTCAATCACTAGGATAGGGTGTAGGGGCATCATATTTCTCTTTGAAAGGGACCCTAACTTTTGACAATTTTCACAACTTTTGCAGAAAGTGTAAGTATATTTGAAAAGAGTTGGCCAATAAAATCCACATTGCAAGATTTTTGCAGTAGTTTTCTTTACAGAAAAATGACCACCACATGCTTTTGAATGACAAAATTTGACAATATTACCTATCTCATTGTCAGGCACACATCTTCGAAAGATTTGATCCGGACAATATTTGAATAGGTATGGATCATCCCAATAAAATTTTTAACCTCAGTCAAAAACTTCTTTTTATCTTGAGAGTTCCAATGTGATGGCATCTTTCCTGTTACAAGAAAATTAACAATGTCAGCAAACCAAGGTAAAATAGAAATGTTAAATAATTGTTCATCAGGGAAAGTGTCATTAATAGGTGTGGTTTGAAATGAGTCATCACAAACAAGTCTCGACAAATGATCAGCCACTACATTCTCTACTCCCATTTTATCTCGAATAGTAACATTAAATTCCTGAAGTAAGAGAATACACCTAATCAGTCTTGGTTTAGCATCTTTTTTTGACAAAAGATATTTCAAAGCTGCATGATCACTGAAAACAACAATTGGTGAGCCAACAAGACAAGATCGAAATTTATCCAATGCAAAAACTACAGCAAGTAATTCTTTTTCAGTTGTTGTTTATAATTCAATTGAGCACCATTTAAAGTTTTACTTGCATAGTAAATAACATATGGTTTTTTATCTTTTCTTTGTCCCAAGACAGCTCCAACAGCATAATCACTAGCATCACACATTATTTCAAAAGGTAAAGTCCAATCTGGAGGCTGCATGATTGGAGCAGACGTAAGCATGCTTTTAAGCTTAACAAAAGCATTTTCACAGTTTTCAGTCTATTCAAAAATAGTGTCTTTTGTTAGAAGATTACACAAAGGTTTAGATATTATACTAAAATCTTTGATAAATCTTCTATAAAAACCAGCATGTCCTAAAAATGATCTAATCTCCTTCACAGTCTTTGGTGTTGGCAAATTGGCAATTAACTCAATTTTAGATTTATCAACCTCAATACCTTCTGATGATATAATGTGTCCAAGAGCAATACCAGTTGTTACCATGAAGTGACATTTCTCCTAATTGAGCACAAGATTCTTTTCTTCACACCTGATCAAAACCTTTTCTAAATTAGATAAGCAATCATCAAATGAATTACCAAAAACAGAAAAATCATCCATGAAGACTTCAAGAAACATTCAACCATGTCACTAAAAATACTAAGCATGCATCGTTGGAATGTAGCTGGTGCATTACATAATCCAAAAGGCATCCTTCGATATGCAAAAGTACCAAAAGGACATGTAAAAGTTGTTTTCTCTTGATCTTCAAGTGTAATTGCAATTTGGTTATATCCAGAATATCCATCTAAAAAGCAATAAAATTCGTGTCCTGCAACTCTTTCTAAAATTTGATCCATGAAAGGTAATGGAAAATGATCTTTTCTAGTGACTGAGTTGAGTTTTCTATAGTCAATGCACATTCGCCAACCAGTAACAGTCCTAGTTGGAATTAATTCATCATTCTCATTCTTGACTACAGTAACTCCAGATTTCTTAGGTACAACTTGAGTCGGACTTACCCATTTGCTATCTGAAATAGAATAAATGATTCCATTATCTAAGAGTTTAATGACTTCATTTCTTACTACTTCTTTCATATTAGGATTTAGCCTTCGTTGCATTTCTCTAGATGGTTTATCATTTTCCTCTAGATAGATGTTATGTGTGCAAATAAAAGGATTAATACCTTTAATATCAGTAATGGTCCATCCTAAAGCATTCTTATGCATTTTCAGAGTTTCGATCAACTTACCTTCTTGATATGCATCGAGTTTGGAAGAAATTATTACTGGAAAAGTTTCATTCTCACCCAAGAAAGAGTATTTCAAATTAACTGGCAAAGGTTTCAATTCAACCACGGGAGTTTTAATACTTGATGGAATAGATTTTACTGTTGATGATGAAAGTTCTTCGAACCTTGGCTTCCAAAAATATTTTTCTTGTACCTGCAAAAATTCAGAGATAGTATTAGTGTGTTCCTTTTTATAAATACTTTCACTTTCAAAACAAGTTTCCAAAGAATCTGAAGAGTTAGTAGTAGTAAAGTATTCATGAACAAGTTCTTCAATTGAATCCACTTTATGTACTTCGACATCTTCTGCAGGTTGCATACAAACATTAAACACATTTAGTTCCAAAGTCATATTTCCAAATGATAACTTCAAAATACCATTTCTACAATTGATCAAAGCATTTGAAGTTGCAAGAAAAGGACGACCCAAAATGATAGGAATTGTGTATGTGTTTGTGCAACAGGCTCTGTGTCCAAAACAATGAAATTAACTGGAAAGTAAAACTTATCAATTTGTACCAACACATCTTTACTATTCCCTTTAGAACTTTAATCGAACGGTCAGCTAATTGGAGTACAACATAAGTTGTTTTAAGTTCTCCCAAACCTAACTGTTTAAAACTGAGAAAGGTAGAAGATTTACACTAGCACCAAGATCAAGCAAAGCACGCTCTATTCTAGTGTTTCCTATGATACATGAAATGGTTGGACAACCTGGATCTTTGTACTTGGGTGGAGTGAATTGTTGAATGATTGAACTAACACTTTCAGTTAAAAATGCCTTCTTTTGTACATGATGTTTTCTTTTGATTGTACACAAATCTTTCAAAAATTTGGCATAAGGTGGAACTTGTTTGATTGCATCCAATAATGGAATATTAATCTTGACTTGTTTAAAAATTTCAAAAATTTCAGCATTTGAGTTCAATTTCTGAGTTGCTTGCAATTTTTGAGGAAAGGGTGCTGGAGGTAAATATTTTTTTTTTCTTCATTTTCACGCTTACCTTCTTCAAACTTACCTTTATCGTCAAGACTATTTCCATTTTTCATTTCTGGAGGTGGATTAGAAACTTTCTCCTTGGGATGAATAGTCTTGTCAACAACTTTTCCATTCCGAAGAGTTGTAACTGAATTAGCCTCCTTGACTGCATTTTCACCTGAAGAAGAAACATGACACTGAGTAGAAGGATTAGGTTGAGGTTGAGCAGGAAATTTACCTTTTTCATGAGTACGCAAAGAAGTTGTCAGTGTTGAAAATGTACTTCTGATCTCATTGATAGCTTGTGAAGTCTGATTATTGATGTTTGTTTGTTCATGCATAAATGCTTGCAAAGTCTCCTCAATGGATTTTGTATGTGGAGGTGGATAAGAATGAAAGTTTTGTGGTTTTTGTGAATGCGGTGGTTGGGCACGGTTATCATCTCGCCAACTGAAATTGAGATGATTTCTCCATTGTGGATTGTAAGTTTCAGAATATGGAGAATGGAAAGGCTTTTTGAATGTGTTCATAAAATTTGCTTGTACTGGAAGGTTTGGACATTCATTGGTGGAGTGCCCCAAAAGTTCACAATTGCTACAAACTTCTTCCTCTTGTACAGATTTGATTTCCTTTACTTTCTTAAGTTCCATGGCTTCAACTTTTCTTGTTAAACTAGCAAGTCTAGCATTTAGATCATCTTCTTGACTAAGGTAATATTTTCCTTTATTACTATTAGCAAGATTAGATCTAATAGAACCTTCGGAAGAATTAACACTATGCCATGATTGAGAGTTTTCTGCCAAATGATCTAGGTATTCTAGGGTTTCATCAGGTTCCTTATCAAGAAACTCACCATTACACATTGTTTCAACAAATTGTTTTGTTTCAGGAGTTAAACCTTCATAAAAGAAACTAATTAAGCGCCATTTTTCAAAACCATGATGTGGGCATGAATTCAACAAATCTTTAAATCTTTCCCAACATTGAAAGAAAACTTCATTCGAATTTTGAGAAAAATTTTGAATTTGTCTTTTCAAAGCATTAGTTTTATGAGTTGGAAAGAATTTTTTCAAGAATTCAGCTTGAATTTCTTGCCAAGTACCAATTGACCTAGGTTTTAAAGAATTAAACCAATTTTTTGCTTTATCTTTTAAAGAGAAAGGAAATAATTTGAGCTTAACAATCTCATTTGTGCAAGTTTGATCATCAAAAGTGGCACATACTTCATCAAATTCTTTTAAATGCAAGTAAGGACTTTCCAGAGTCTAAACTATGGAAATTAGGAAGTAAAGGGATCATACCTGACTTGAATCGAAAATTATTTGCATTTAGAGGAAAAATGAAACAAGAAGGAGAAGAATTTCGAGGAGGTTGCAAGTAATAACGCATGGTACGCACCTGTTGATTCTCATTTTCATCCTGGACACTTTCATTTTCAGCCATGGTGGAAGTGTGTGGAGATGATTCAAACAAATTTCCAAACAAAGTTTCAGAATTATTTCTTACTAAACGTCGAGAATTATGACTACGATACCATATAACCATATATCCATAAAGAAAATAAACAAACTATATTTACAAAGGAAAAAATTTACAAACCTGAATACTTACCTTGCCTTCCCGGCAACGGCGCCAAAAACTTGCTACAACTTTAAAATTGCAAACCAAGTGCAGGTTGTAGTAAGTAATAAATTTCTCGTGAGTCCGAGGTCGATCCACAGGGAAGTTGTTTGAAGAATTCAAGTTTATATTTATAAAAAAATGGAGTTTATGTGAATCAAAAATATATGAACAATTAATGTATGATGTAGCTAAAGAAAAATGAAGTAATAAAAGTACTGAGGATTAGGGATCCACTCTTGAGTTTTGGATAGATAAATGGTTATTTATTCTTTTTACCTCTATTAATTGCCACAATTGGAATCCATACATAATGAAGGTTCCAATGGGAAGATATTATCAAGTAACTCATGCAATAAGGTAATCATGATATTGTCTTACTATTGCAAATTATCTCTTAACGCCAATACTTATTTATGGGATCAAGCATTTATATACTCTTTCGTCAACAACAAATCAAGGTTTCACATTAGCAGTCGGTGGGGTAAAACCGTACAATAAGCTAAATGAACCCAAGTATTTGTTGTGCCATTGGAGATACATAAATCAAGAATCACCACAAAAATAAGTAGGGTTTAGATCAAAAATAATAATAATAATACAACATACTTAAACAATTTCTACCCTTATAACCATTTCTCTTCCTCCATCAAGAGATTCACCCTTTTTCCTCAGCAAAATGAAATTTAGAAAGACATAATAAAAGTAATAAAGACTAAAAATATAAGAGAAACTAGAGAATGCATTTCTATTACTACTAGAAAACTTACAATACTAGAAAACATACAAACTAGATAACTTAGCCTAAAGAAACCCTCTACCCCCTTCCTCTTACAAGCTGAATACATGGCCTATTTATAGTACTTGAAGTAAGCTAGAGGCCAAACAAATAATGGAGGGTTTAATCAAGTGGTATGCTAGTTGCCAAGAGTTGGTAAGTTGTTACACAAATTTCTCAACCACTGAATTGAATTACATTTTTCGGTCAGATACAGCCCGATTTTGAAGATACATAAAGAATAAAAATTGTAGATCTTTCAACGCTGATATATTTTCATATATCTTTTGTCAAATTTGGCAATCGGATGAAGAAGAT
Organism: Paulownia fortunei; assembly: GCA_019321725.1. NCBI lineage: Eukaryota > Viridiplantae > Streptophyta > Magnoliopsida > Lamiales > Paulowniaceae > Paulownia > Paulownia fortunei. The sequence goes on from CM033115.1 coordinate 5,438,404, forward strand.
ATGGTCAAATTACCGAATCATGTCCAAGAGCCGCCCTGTAACATCAGCAGCAACTTGCAGCCTATAGTTTTACCATTTCGACACATTTTCACACCATCTTGTCTTCAGTAAACTTGTTTATTTACCTCTTGAGTATAACATATCCGAATTTCAGACCAAAATAAATTTGGGCTCAAGATATATAACTGAATTAGTAAAATAAGTCAATACTGGGCTGAACTCTGATCTGAATTTTGGTGATCCATTTTGTATAATTACTTGGACGAATTTTCTGCTATCATCAAAACTGAATTGGGCTGAGCCTCCAACATAAAAGTTGTACCTCTATCTCTTGGCTTTCAAATGAAACAAGGTTCAGGTCCATAGAGCTTTTGATCATGAAGTTATGCTCAAATTACAAAAATTGCACAAGTCTGAAAACATGCTTCCATTTATTCCCTAACACAAAACATTAATAAAACAAGAATATTAACAAGAATAAAGCAAGAAAAGTATAAAGGATTTGATATAAAAATATGTCAAAATATGCACTTATCACCCTTCAATTAAACAAACTAATTGCTATTGTTTTTAATCATTCAAAGGAACTTTCAAACACAATATAAGCATTACAAGATTAATAGAAATAAGTAAATTAAGTATATTTCATAAAACTGTCAATTTTGCTAAAAACTAGCTTGGTTTTGGCTTCAAGTGTAACTTACTTAAATTTTCAATCATACAAAAACATATTAAAACATATAACCATACAAAATACTACAAATTCATCATAAGAAATATTGAAAAAGAATATACCTTGATTAAGTTGGAATTAGGCTTTAAAATCAACGATTTTCAAGATTAAAAAGAGTGGAACTTGTTCTAGTTTGTGTTCTATGAATTTCTATGGATTTAATTCAATTTTTGTGAGTATGAAAGTGTAGAAATTTGGGAGAAATTTAGGAGAATAAAGGTTGGTCGTTTTTTAGGTTCTTCCATAAGAAATATGGATGAAAATGATTTATTTGACCTTTCAAAAAGAGGTAAGTGGAGAGTGATGATTGGTTGCATTATGTTTGGTGTCCTCTCATGTCAAACGCCACGTTCATGGGGTAAGGAGATGACAAAAATTGATGCTTTGGTGTTATAATCAAATGCAATGCGATTTAAAATGATTTCATGCAACCTAGTCAACCAACAAATCAAATTGCATCATTTTGCATACTTTTAGTTTTTAACCAAATGTAACATATTTAAAGCAAATATGTAGGCAAATAATCACTTTAGAATGTAACAAGTATGGAGCAATACGAAAATTTCATTTTATGGTCATTCAACACATCAATCTTCCTTAACCGAGATACCGAGTTTTTCACTACAAAAAGACACTTAAGGAATATGTTAAATCAAAAAACAAAAGTTTGATTTCATATTTCATATACTAATGCATGTTAAAGCATAACTAGAGCATATAATAATAATTATTCAAGTTCGTGCAATCATGCTATTTGTATGTCATAATTCAATAATATGCATTGATTATATGCATATTCATGCAAGATGCTTATTTTTGGCAATGTAGGAGAGAATTGGGCATTACAGAAACCCTTTCCCTTGTATAAATGAATAGATGTTGGGAGCAAATTTAGAGTTATAACAAAAACCTTAAAATATAGAGGACTTAGTGAGCTTTAAAATGGGGCAAAATTAAAAAAAAAACGTTCTATAAGCTGACTTGGCTTAAGTAGATATTTATTTAATTTATCTTATTTTGATTTTAGTATATTATCGTTCATAAATTAGCACATTTAGCCATTTTTTCATCGAAAAAAATAATTTTAGCCGATGATTGATGACATTGGCTAAAATGCGACCGAAACTTGACGATGTCAATGAATTTGAAACATAGAGGACTTCCTTAAAACTTAAAACTTCCTTTCTTGGAAGGGCTGTGGTTATGGCTGAGATGCTATATTGGCGTGCAGTTCTGATCAGTTGAAAACATCAAACTATAATAGATGAAAATAAGATTGAGGTTTACAAGCCGGAGGAAACTAGGACCAACAAGGAAGATCAAATTGCCAACAGTAACTCTAAAGCACTGAATGCCATTTTCAATGCTGTTAATGCAAACCAATTCAAGCTTATTACAGCTTGTGAGTCTGCCAATTATACCACAATCTACTAAAATCATGGTTTCCAATCCCCTTTTTTCTCCATAATTTTATCATATCAAATTTGATTTATCAGCATACAATATATTATTTTCAATAGTTTATGTATAATAATCGTCTTGATTTTGTGCAACTATTGGAACACACATATATATTGTCTGTGTAATGTAATTTTATTTTGCCACGCACTTTTACTAAAATAATTATGGAAATGTCAATAACTTCGGTTAAACCTGGGTTTTTGTCTTTGGACCTAGGCAAATTGAGGGCGAGTTCCCGAGTGTCGGCCAATCCAATCCGAACCCACCCGTTTAAATTGTGTGTATATACTATATGTGTGTATTTATATGATATTTTAGTTACAAAATATATGTATGCTACATACACAATCACATTTAAAACATAATACAAATTAAAATAAGAGTAAAACATTAATGACATATTTATACCTTCAAAGTAAATAAAAGTAAAAAATATATTTAAAGTATAATTTATTAAAAAATAATAAGCATGCATACATAAGTGAACAAATAATTTGTTTATAACTTTGTTTAATCATGTTTTGAATGGTTACGATGATATTTTATTTAAAAAATAAATAAATATAAAGTAGGCATTGTGGTTAAAACCCACTGAATTTGGGATTCGGACTGTTAATAAAAAAAGAGGGGGATGCACATCCTTCAAGGATTTGATGAGACAAGTCTCCAATTTTATGAAATTGTACCCTGTCTAGTTTTTGGTAATGAATTTAAGAGAGTGAGTCAACATGACATTTGCTTGAGGCATCTTTATCCTCTTGTATATTTTGTTTTGAGTATAATATGTATCTTATCTACTATTGTTTTACTTTTAGTAGAGTTAACTGAAATCCTGCATCAAATATATATGTATATATAGATTGATATTCATGCCATTTTACTAATGACATATAATATATGAATGAATATAATATATATATATATATATATGTGCGTGCACTTGTGTGTTTGTGTCCGTGCATTAGTTTAAGCACATAAAAATAAAAATTTATACAAAAAACTCATAAAAAGAAAAGCGTATATAATGTTGGTTGCTTCGTGTCTTTACATGGTGGCGACCATTGTAAATGCCACTATTAAGCCTTTTTATGATATGGCATTATTCTCATAATCAACCGAGAATGATGATCTTATTCTTTTTAATACATAACTCCCTTATCATATGAGGGATGAAGATTAGTTTATTTCAAGATACATTAAAATTTTTGATTTAATATGGTTTATTGAGTGTAGTTGATCTTCAAATTCTTAATGAGAATTTCAGACATACGATGATAAGCCTCTTGTGTTAGATGTATGTCATCCCATGTATATAGATATTTGGATTATGGCACTCTGGCACACCCAAATTTTCACAAAATATCGGACCAAGAGCGTTATATTGTCCTTCGATCCCACAATAAGGTTTCAACAAAGTTGTGATATTAAACCCTACAAAACACAAGAAAAAACTAGTTAATATTGAAGACTCTTTTCCAATTATATTCCAAAAAAAAAGAAATTCCTTTCTGAGAGAGCCCAAAGCTCCTTGAAGACAATTCTTCTGAAAAGTTGTTAGATTATTCAAACTTTTCAAACACCCTAGATCATCATAGGTTGTGGGATCGTTGCTACGAGAAGCACTTAGCAATAGGGAAGCATCCAAGGGGAAAATTTTGAGGAACTACGACTTGTGAAACACCAGCCTAGATCACCTCCTTCAAAAATAATAATCAATAACAATAATTATATAATCCATTTTTTGACTAAGTGATGAGCATAAATCACATTTTTAAAGAATTTAAATAGATAAAATAGTTATAAATCACTTTTGTTATATTGATAATGACTTGTTTTACTAAGGGCACATAAGTTTGGATCTTTTGAACAGACTCCTTACTGAAATACAATGATGATATCATTGCATCTAGTTTCACCCACAAACACGAGAGATCTGCTTAGCCTATGTGCACATTCTGATAACAATGGGCAAGATTTGCTCTTCTGAAACTCTATCAAATTAGGACACATAAATTAATGGGAAATTTCAATCCTTGTCCCATTGAAGTTTTGGCTTCTGGCATCACTCTCTCTATTGACAAAAACATTATGTATGATATTATTTGGTCAAAGAATTTAATGAAATTATTAAAATTTTAAACCACCACCAATACATGTACATAAAGAAACTCATAACTTTCTAAAAAAATAAAATTAAATGGCATCACTTGCTACAATAATGTTTAAACTATAGACTAATTTTTGTTTACAAGAAATAATAAAATCTTTCGAACAACAAAAAAAAAATGTTTTACAATTTAAAATTTTCAAAAAAAAAAAAAATATTATTGTTCATGTATGGAAACATAATGCATTTGGAATATGTTCCTATTTAATGTTAAAAATTATTTATTCGACTAAAGACAGCCTCAAATTTATGCTAATGCCCCTCACTTCGTATTGAAATTATACATTTGTGTGTCGTCTTAAATTTTGAAAATTATGCCCTTTTTATTCCTTTCTTAATCAAACAATATAGGGGCTTTGCAAGTTTCATCAAGTTCCCAAAAAAATCAATTTTAGTTCTATATATTAGCATCATATTGCAACTTTAGTATCATTATTAACTTTATGACAAAAAATAGCCGTTAACTCACCTGTTCTAGCCGGAAAATCCGTCCAATTTCTTTTTGAGAGGGGAAATATATTACGGAGCTCTATCAAATTCATTTTTCAGTAATTTGCACTCATTTTTTATTATTTATTAGTAATTGAGATGAAAAATAGTTATCCACTTACATTTGTTTTTGGCAAATACGATGTATGTATAATGTGTATTACGATATAACATATCCAACATATGTTACGCTATTTATATAGTACATATGAGTTCAACATAAAAATACAATATGTATATATACATATCTAATAACTGATTGATATTTTACTTAAATATATTAATTGATATATATAGACATAATTATATAGATATATGAGAATATTATATATGAATTCAAGATACATAATCATATATATATGTGAAAAATGCATGTGTAACATTCATAATATTGTACAAATGTTGCGTACGTGTGTAATCTATATTTTTAATTTACAATATAATATAAAATATGCATAATTTATAGGTAGTTTATGATTGGATACAAAAAAACAATTATTCAATTTATAAAAATAAAGAGTAACATGTACAAATATGAAGAGTATGCATAAAAAATGAATAGAATATAGATATGTATAATATACATTTTGTGGGCACATTCACTCCAAAAATAATTATTTTTGCATCAAAAATATTATACACTCATTTGCAGATAAAAGAAAGTCCAAATGGGAGACTTTGGAGAAATAAGACTAAAAATTTTGATTTATGCTTTATCATTGAAAAAATGAATTTATATCTTAAGTACTAGAGTAACGGTGCAGCATGTGCATCTCACGTGCCAAAATTCCTTCCAAAATCTTGGATTTAATGGCCAAGATATGCCATTTTTCCAATTTGATCTCTCACTTACTTTTACTTTAAAAAATTATGCATTATAAAAGTAACTTACAAATATATTTTTGAACTTTTTATTTCTTTCTTGGATTGAATTGGGGGTATTCTAATCTTTTGCCCAATTTTTTAATTAGAATTTTTAGATCAAAAAAGGAGATATTTACTACAAGTTCAAGCAAAAGAGATAGATGCCAAAAATAACAAACTTCTTAAATACAAAGTTTTCAACGTATCAAGTATAAGCAAGTCTTACATAAAATATGTTGGTGTGGAACATATGGAGTTAAGATATGTCATGAACTGGCTTAGTTGAACACGAGGGAAGGGACTACCGAAACTATGACCCCCTTCGCATAGAAAAAAAAGTGTTGAGCGGTGTACTTTCGGCCACCACAAAATTGATAGCATTGTCAATTGAAGCAGTCTTAGCTAAGGAAAGGTTCAACAACAGAAGGCCAAGAGCCATAATTGTCAATGTTAAATAAAAGACAAAACAAACTCAAGTAAGAAAACTTTAGTTCAAACCAATTTGGTGAAACTAGGACAATCAAATGGTAAATAGGATTATGGTTATATGTGATTAGTTCACAATATATAATTAATGATAGTGACTAATTACAATTACACTTGTCACATGATTAATTTAGTTTAACCATATTGGGTCTACACAAAATTCTCTCTCAAATATTTGTACTACGATATATATATATATATATATATTGGTTAGACATACCTATATAGTCTATGATATGACGACTATCGGACCAACAACCAGTAGGATTTTAGTGAAAGGTTTCACCATAAGGTCAATGTAAGGATAGGACTATAGGGAGAATTCAAATGGAATTGCCCATATCAGATATCGAGTCTCCAAATTGGTAAAAGACTGTACAGGGCATCTTATATTTTGGGGTGCACCAGCAGCTAGATCAAAAATAAAAAAGCTTATGAATACAAAAAAAGAAAAAGCATAACCCGAATTGGATCGATGTTTCACCCACATTTTCTCTAAACTATTTCCTTTCATAATTATTTTGCATAAAAACACAAAAGGAGATCAAAATGCTTGAAAATAATCACAAGCATTCATGAAATATATAGGCAAAAGAAAAATAAAAAAAATAGAGTTTGACAGCTCGTAAGTCTATAAAGATGGGTTAGGTGTTGGAGTTTATTTAATTTCTTAATGTGGGCTTACATATGTGAATAAAAAATATATTATATGCTATCTAATTTAATAGAGCCAAATAAATGATCTATCAGTTGAGTTCTAAAATATCTATTGAGTATGAATACTGTAATGTATAGAGACCCAATACTAGTCAAATTATGATTGATGGACATCTATTTGACCTAGTATATAAGAAGCATTATAGGGTTATGCTCCTCAAGTCAACTCAATCAATTTGCTCTTCTTCTCTATCTCCATCTTCGAGAGAGAACCTATGGAGCACATAAGGAGATTTGATTATGGAAGATACTAACCCACTAAGGATACATAAATGTATGCCTCAATACGAATTATGGATTAAGGTACGCTCGATTTTAGTATTCAATTCATTTTCTTGATAATTTACATGATAATCCTAGATTATATGATTCTATTAATCATATTTATATTAAAATCTAATAAGTGGTGTTTGCTCAGTTCATATTAGATTATTAAGAAATTTTATTTCTTCTTCAATGATTATATTCACTATTACAATTTTATTTGAAAGAAGAAATCGAGAAATTTTATAAAATTGTTAGTTATTTTATTGATATTATTTTTGGGTTAAATAATTTCATGAAGAATTCAGTTGTTGAAATTTTGTTTATTCTCGTGAAATTTTGTTATTAAGATTATATGAAGTTTTGTAATCTTGTTGACAAAATGATTCAGGAGCAAATTTTATAATAATAATTTTTCTTTTCAGTGAAGTAATATAATTGTAACAAAAAGGGAAAATTTAGATTAAGATTGCTATCTTGTTGTTACTATTATTTAAAAAAAATATAGGGGCAAGGCAAATTCAAGTCAACATGGATTGAGGTTGTGAAGATGAAGATGGGTTTTGATTTTCAAGGGTTTTCTAACGAAGAAGAAGAATTTAAAGAAATTTGGGCCTTTAATTTTCTTTTGGGCCGAAATATTTTTTGTTTAAAAGAAATTTTGGGCTTAAATTAAATTTTGATTTTGGGTTTAATATATTCTTAGGCTCAAACTTATAAGAATGGATTTTTGGCCATATTTCATTTTGGGCTTAATTTGGTCTTGGGTTCATTTTAATTTTGGCTTTCAATTCAAATAGAGTTGTTTTTTTTTTTTTTTGTTTTAATTTGATTTTTGTTCTGAAATCCAAATAAGGTTGAATTTTGAGCTTAAGTTTGGGCTCATTGTTTGGGTCTTATAGTAGGTAAGATTTAATTTAACCGATAAAGATTGCATTAGATTTGAATTCAAATTGAGTTCAAGTCTGATTTGTATAGAACTCGACCCAATTTTAGTAAAATTCATTAAAGAAAATTAATTATTTTTATTTTGCAAATCTTATCTTATATTTATAGATAAATTGAAATAATATATCACCAAAGTGACCTAATTTATTTTTAAAATATTAAATATCAAGTAAAAGGTTTGGATTATGTCTATATCTCTACGGATAATAATCAGCATAAAGGAAGATTAATATTTGACCAGTTGATAGACATGTGAGATAAAATTGGTATTATATTTGTTCCTACTTGTCTGATATTTCAAAATAATTAATTAAAATAATACGTTGCCAAAGTAACCTCTATTGTGTAGATTTATTTATCTCGGGATATTAAGATATGTATGTTTGTTAATTATGCGAATAATAATCGGCCTAAAGGAAGGTTATTATTTGGCCAGATAATAGATATATCTATGGTAATAAATACGTGATGATTATCATATTTTTCATGTGCGCTATAATTGGCCCAAATCAAGATTACTATTTGACAGAATTAATTATCAGTATTTGATTACTACATTGAGAGTACCACTTACAATTGATGTTTTGTCCAAAGACTAAAAATTAATGTTGTGCTAGATATCTCGTGATGGGGCCAACTACTATTTAATTATATCATGTATAAATATGAATTTTTTTAATGATTATGTTAAGACATGAATATTAATTACGAGCATGTCATTTAGTTTGGTTCTCTGAATTAAGTTTCTACTTATATTTCTATAAGATCTGCCAATATTAATTTTATTTGTGATTAAAGGCACAAACTTTAAGAATTTAATAAAGAACATTGTGATTATTCTAGGGTGCATGGATCTTGACCATGCGTTTAAGATAGAACGATGTCTTACTCTCACTAAGGAAAGTGCCCTAAGGCTAAAGGGATTTTGAAAAGTGGGATCATTCTAACTGCATGGGTCTTATGACCATAAAGTACACCATTCTGGAAATATTTAGATGCACTACATCTGAGGAGAATAGTTCTAAGAAGTTCATTAAAGATATTGTTTGAAACAAGCACCTTTTTGGCTAATTTTGTTTAAATAAGGTATGTAGGAAAAGGAAAATAAGGGAGTACATTATGAAAATGTCTAATCTCGCTTCCAAACTGAAGGCACTAAATTAAAGTTGTATGAGGATTTGCTCGTGCATATAATTTCATTTCTCTTCCTGCACAATATAGTCAATTTAAAGTAAATGACAACATTCTAAAGGACAAACAAACTCTTAATGAGTTCACATCTTACTGTGCAATAAGAAGAAAAGTTTGATCAAGAAAAGACTAAAAGTGCTCATTTAGCAACTACCCCCATGATAAAAAAAAAAGTAAGCTGCAATTGGGAACCATAACAACATTGCAAAAGAAATAGGAATAGGAATTTACCTGTTACTTCTGCAAGAAGGGTAAACACATAATGAAGGAATATCCCAAGTACACTAATGTGCTTCTCATTTTGGTTCATTTTGAAGTTAGTTTAGTTTTTATACCTAGACAACTTGGTGGGTAGACTTTGATTCTACTACTCACATAAGTGTGTCTATATAAGATTGTCTATTGATCCAATAGCTAAGTGATGCTGAAAGATGTATCTATGTGGGCTATGGTAAAATAATTACACTTGAGGCTATATGGATTTTTAGGCTATCATTAATGGTTAGTTATTTTTTAAATTTTAAAGAGACATACACTATTATCATTTAGATAGAGTATGCTCTCTATTTTCACTTTGGACAAATTCAGTTATTATTGTTCATTTGAAAATAACATATTTAATCTCTTTTAAGATTTAAATCTTATTAGTACTAGTTCTTTATCGTTGATGATAACCTATATTTTGGACATAATTTCCTCGTATAATTAAACCTTGGATACCAGCTCATAAGGTATATGTTGTGAAAATTTGTGAACGCAAATGCACGTTATCATATACAAGTAATAAAATACTAAATAAGTTATCGTTCCCATGAGTACTGTTGAATTATTAATTACCAAAATTATATTAACTCTAATTTTATTTGAATAAATAAAAGTAAATGTTGATGTTTATGACCACTAACAAAATTTAACTAGACTAAACAAATAATCAACAATCGACCAATGATAAAATTCAAAAATTTAAAAGCCTAGAGTTATAATTTCACCGTAATTATTTCGAATTGAATAATTTATCTTATCAATCTCAATTTATTTACCAAGTGATAGTCGAGAATCCCTAAATTATCTACTAGCCTTTCCCAAGGTCTAGTGAAAACATCATCAATTGCTAACCCACTATATTCCTATGTGAATTACAATAATCAATAATTCATTAGGTTCTATGGAGTCTCAAACATGACTACATAAACTATGTAAGTATATTCATATCTCACATGCAATTTATGATTTTCTACACATAGAACTAGACACATATATCACCTCCCGGGTCAATATGATTAGCAAATTATTCAATTAGTGGCCAGGTAATTGAAAGCATTAAGATCAATGTAGAAAATAAATCTTTAAGATAAATTGAAATTAAATTGATTCAAATATTCAAAATATCATAATTAGATTACATCGCAACCCTAGAAAAATAAATTAATTCATGATGAAAATAAAATACAAATTAACAACATTCATACACATAATGAAAGAAAGAAAGAGGACAATGAAACGAAACTAGAAAGATGATGAATGTCTTCCCTTGTTGATGCATGGAAGAATTGTTCTTTTCTTCTCCTCTTCTTGTTTTTTGGCTTCTTTTCACTCTTCTCCTCTCTTTTCCTCTTGTTTCCTCCCCAAAATCTTATTTGGAGGCTTTTGAAATAGTTAACATTGATGGAAGATGCCCTAAAGAGGGGGAAAAATACTATTTTTGCCCTTTCTTGTCTACTAGGCGCTGCCATTACTAGAATGCCATGATTTTACAGTAGCTGCAGTGCCTAGGCACAGTAGCTACTGTTCCCAAATGAATTATTATTTTTTTTAAATATAAGATGAATGTAGATTTTAGTACATTCAAGTGACATATTTTCTTCATCTTCAAATCTACAAAATCAACACTAAAAATGATAATAAAACTTACAAAAATCTCAAAAACTAATAAAAAATTAAGCAAATGGTACTCAATTAATAAGTATAAAATCCACTTATCAAATACCCCTAAACTTTATATTTTTCTTGTCCTCGAGCAAAAGAAAGAAATAAAAAATTTAAAATAACAAGTGATGATCACAACCTACTAATCAAATGAGTTTTGAAAAATGTTGTGAGTTTATAACTCAAGAAAATCCAAAAATATCATCGAAATGCTCGATTTCAACTCAAGTGTCAAATTCACCCATCTTTAAATCATTTAAGTTTGTGTATGTCACCTCTTACATCTAACTTTTCTCGACTTAAATTGGTTTATGCAAACTCAATAAAATTATTGATCTCTTATTTATGTATTTTTGAATTCAGTAGGCTTATTTTTTATGTCACTCTCCACCAATGTAGACTAACACAACATCAAAGATCATTAGAACTTGAAAGCTTGTAATGTGTGGCTAAGGTAATGGTAGGATAACAGATAATATAGTGGCTCAAATTAGTCATAACACGTAATTATTCTAGAACCTCATTGATAGGCACCAACACATTTTCGGTTTCACACCTTCACGAACCTTTCTTCTTTTGATTTGTCACGCCACTTTATTCATTAAACTTTCTTTTTTTTCTTCATATATTCCTTTTTTTTAAGTGCTATACCCCCAAACTTACTTGTTTTTATGAATAATGGGTGTTGCACTATTTTCTCATATTTATTTACTCTTTTTTTTTCTTTTTTTTTTTGGGAGTTTTCGCCACCTCTCTTTTGCCATTTTTTTTTTCAAACCACTTTCAATACTCAAAATAATGTTACTATAATAGTAATGAGCTGAGTGTGGGATAATATGTAAGATGAAAAAAAAAATCATTGATTGAGGTTGATTGGTAGGGTGATAAATAAAATGACTCAACAGACTTAATGGGGGACACTAGGGATTATGCATTATAAATAGAGTGGCTTGAAAGGCTTAAACGGTACAAAAATGGCTTAAATCACTTTCGTAATATTATGTATCAAAGGATTTCACATCGAGTGACAATCAAACAATTTCTAGAATTATATAAGATTGCAAAAAAAGGGTATCAAGTTCACATAAGCTTTTTCTAAGCATGCAGAAAATTCAATTGTTCAGGCCTATGTGCTCAATATGTTAAAGGATTACAATAAAGATAAAAATTGCCACAAGATTCATGCACATACATAAGCACAATATTTATGAATTTTCAAAAGCTATAAACAAACAAAATCAAATAAAACATATACATCCACCCCCAAACTTAGAACTAACATTATCCTCAATGCTAAATAAAGCAAGATAAGGTATAGAAGACTTTCTTGAATGGTGTCAGTTCTCATCAACTGAATCATCATCTTTTTCTAGAATAGATGTGCATTCATTAGTTGGTTGCATATCAATCCTTATTTTATAAATCCTTTCCCAAACTTAAGTTGGATCCTGAAATGAAAAACAAACAAAAAACAATCATCAGACTAAAATAACAAAATTAACATTAAACAGCTAAATAAGTGTTTATCATGCCATGCCTTTGTATGCTCTAGAAGTGTAGGTGGTCCTCAAAGATAAGCATAGTGAGCATAATCCGGCATACCATAAAGTCTTATCTCCATCGCTATTAAAATAGCCAACACCAATCATGTGTCTGAAAGAGAATTTTCATCGACAGATGATGCTTTTGATGATAATGGAAAGAAAATAAAGTGAATATTTATTTTTAATAGACCTGGCCCGCTTAAAATATTGGGGAGTAAAATAGCCAGCCATAAAAAATTGGCTATCACTAAGATGTCAAAGGATTTGAAAAGTGTTAGTAAGCTACGAGCCACCTAAAAACTTTAAAGTCTAATTGTATCTCGTATCAAGTGATGCACCACTTTGCTCTAACCGTGTGAAAAAGTCCTGAAAGTTAAATTGCAAATAATTATTTTCACATGAACTTAAGGCGATGAAGATAATAGAGAAAATGTGGCTTCATCTTATCATATTAGTAGTGGAGTTAACCATGCAACTCGTTGAAATGCTAACGACTACTTGTGCAAACAAATCTTCAAATTGACCAATAGCAGTTATAACAGCAAACTGAGTGATGCTATGTAAATAATTAGCATAAGACAAAAAAATGGTCTAATGATAATGTGTGTGTGAGTTTTAAGGAGATGAAACATGTAGAGAAAGATGTAGTGTCAACATATCACACCACTTTAAGTGAAGAAATGGAAGATGAAGATGCTGAATCTGCTTCTCCTAAACTTGAAGAAGGCATTAAAACTACCGTTGATGAGCTAAAGGAGATTAATTTGGGCAATGTCGACAGTCCTCGATCAATCAATATCAGCGCCTTGTTGGCAATTGATGAAGAAAAAATATACATCGAGCTATTTTAAGAGTTCAAGAGATGCTTGGATTGGATTTGAAAGTAGCAGTCCCTCACCTATTTGTTAAGAAATGAGCTCGTCCTATCAAACAAGCTAAATGTTAATGTAGGCTTGAGTTGGTTTCTTTAATTGAGGCTAAAGTGAATAAACTCATCGAAGTTGGGTTCATTCAAGAATTCAATCATCCTACTGGATCTCAAGCATTGTCCCTATGAGAAAGAAGAATAGTCAAATTCGAGTTTATGTTGATTTTAGAGATTTTAATGATGCATGTCCTAAAAATGACTTTCTATTGCCTATTACTGAGCTCATGATTGATGCTACGATGGGCCATGAAGCGTTATCTTTCATGAATGGATCATCTAGGTATAATTAAAATATGTATGGCCCCAAAAGATAAAGAGTTAATGGCATTTTTGTACCCTGAAAGATATATATTGTTATAAAGTGATGTCATTTAGATTGAAAAATGTTGGTGCTATATATGAAAGGGCTATGCAGAAAATTTTCGATGATATGTTCCATAAAAACATTGAATGCTATGTTGATGATGTGGTTGTCAAGTCTAAAACACGAGAAGATCATCTTTAAGATTTTAGAAAAGTCTTTGAATGATTGAGAAGAAATCAACTCAAGATGGATCCGCAAAAATGTGCATTTGATGTTAAGTGTGGAAAGTTTCTTAGGTTCATTGATCATCATCGAAGGATAGAAATCGAGCAAGCAAAAATTGATGTGATTCTAAAGATGCCTGAACCTCAAGATATTCATGAACTTAAAATTTCCAAGAAAAGTTAGCTTATCTTCAAAGGTTCATTTCAAACCTAATCCGCCAATACTAGCCATTCAGCTGACTCATGAAGAAAGGTATTTAGTTTGGTAGAATGCTCCTGTCACATGAGCCTAAATTATATGTTACTCCTGACCCGCATGAGTATAAACTGTGAATGGTACCCCACCAAAGGTAGTGCACGTGGTTAAATTGCTAGCTTGCCCCACCAAAAGTGAATCCATATGGTTAAACTATTAATTTACCCCACTAAAGGTATTTTATGTGGTTAGAATATTAAATACCCTACCTAGTCTAGGGAGGTTAAGCAATAGATGCTCCTAGCCCGCATGAGTATAAACTTTGTTCAACCCCTCTCAAATAAAAAAATGAGTGTTTTTGAACTACGTTATGACTTGATCCATTTGTCGGGGTATGTAGACAGCTTAGATATTTTCTAAGTTCAGTCATGAGTGTAGAATACACTATGTTTTTTCTTCTATAGGATAGTAGTTTATTGCAAGAAAAAGTAAAAAAAAAATGGGCTTCATAAATTTTGATGAACGTGAATGCACTTGAAGGATTACAAGATAGAAAAATAATAATTTCTATTATGTAATCTTAATTAATAATGATGTTCATTACATGAAGCGAAACGAAAGGGAAAGGTCTTAAACAAATACTAAGCAAAGAGTCTCAAAATTTTCAATTCTTCTTTGGCAGCTTCTAGACGTACCATTGAAGACTTCAAATTTTCGACCACTTCTTCACTCAATTAAGAAGTATTTTTTATAGAAACAATCTCTTCTTCAATCTTATAAACTTTGGTTTGGGTACTTTGAAGAAGTTGTTGTTTCAATGATGTAGACAAGTGCTTCTTTCGTCCTTTTGAATCATCAAGCTCCTTCTTGATGCGCTCCAACTCCTCATTGGTTGATTGAATTTGATTAACCTCTTTGTTTTCTCCAGTCTTGGCTTTGTGGAGGCGATCATTGGCTTCACTTAATTGCTATGCAAGGAATTCTTTGGATATCTTTTCAGAAGATGTTGACCTTGCCTCGTCATAAGCAGCGACCTTGGCAAAAAGTTCTTTCAATAGTTTTTCTACATAAGAAATATCAAAATTTGTAAAGCTCTTCATGGACTCAAGCACAAATGACATATCATCTTTGATGGATGAGAGGGAGTCGATCGAAGTATTTGTTGTCCTCTCATGGAGATCGCTCCACAACTATTGAAAATACTCCTTTTGGTCATTAAGTATGAATTTTTTGGCTTCAAACACTAAAAATGCAGCATAATGAGGCATCTACTTGGCCCTCGTTGAGCTAAGTATTTCCTTTTGTGTTGCCCCATCAATTGGAAGAAATGTGGCTGACAAGTTGGGCCCTCTAATTGATGTTTTGCTAACTCGTGATCCTTCACCATTATCAATATTAAGTAGTTCTTTCTCCAATTGAAACATTATATGTTTTCAATTAGAAAACAGTTACCCAAAAAGAGAAGAAAAAGAAGAGAAGAGAAGAAGAAGAAGTTAGGAAATGACCTCTTTTACGAAGTTCTCTATTTGCAGTGGATTACTCATAACATTACCAACATCAACGCCCCTTGGCTCTAAAGACCTGGGATTCTTTTTAAGTCTCTTCCAATGACGATCCGCATTGCTACTACCACTTTTCTCCGAAGAGGGAAAGACATTCTTTCTCTTGCTGGCTTCGAGAGGCTCAATAGCTTGTACCTCACATCTATCAGGAAAAGAAGTGATAGATGCATGTAGGGGATTTTGAGCATTTCCACCAAGAGTACTATCTTATTATTCATGTTCTTTATCTTTAAAATGAACTTTACTTGGCTTCACATTGATTAAATTTGCGATGTTTTTCTCAAAGTAACCTTCATGATGTTTTCATCACATCATGTCTTGTAATCTTCTGAAAAGAATTTCTTTATATTGAGGGCAGACAAGGAAGACAAACCTCAGACATAGATTTGGATAGAGGGCATAAGTGCCAATGGTGAACTTCTTCCTCCAAAGAAGCTTTGCAGATGTCTCATGTTCCTGACGCTACTTGATAAAATCTAAATTACAGACTGAATCGATGGGGACTAGAAGGCTCGATGATAAAGTATTTATCTTGCCTCAAAGAAAGATAGTTCGAACGGATAGTGATAAAGATGTTTTGCTCAAACTTCTCCACATTCCCATTGTCAACATATAAGAAATCTTTGCTCTTGGTAATTATGGTATAAGTCCAAGAAACGAAGTCTCCTTTATAGATTCCTTGTGGGCTTTCTTGGAATCATAGTACTTTGAGCTACTTTTGCCAAAAAAGATCACCATTTTTGGGCCGTGTACTTTTTTCCAAAAGTGGTAATGAGTCTTGAAGTAGTGCGCCAGCCACCTGTAGAAAAAGTGGATAAGGAATGTTGAATACACACAAGATGGTCTTGGAGAATTTGGGACCTTGTTTAGGCCTTTATAGATTCTTTTTAAAATGGGAACAACAAGGCTCACCCTCCGACCGCTTGCCATAATGCTTGCTATTTGGAAGGTACTGGTGTGTATCTAGTTGATGTCATCATTGGAAAGGACAAATGCACAAAGCTAACAAGCTAAATGTGCCGTCAAATATGTCTCATCTCTTGAACTCTCTTTTATGCCAAACTTTGAAAATAAAGCCAACTTTGAGGGACACCATTCTCTATGTACGTTAAAATCACCAAGTAGATTATGGATTGATTTGAAATGACTCATCTTCTTTTCTCTACGTGGAGGAAGGGGAAGATACTTAGTAGCCTTCTTGGACCAAGATTTAAACCACATCAATGGATACTTGAGAAGATTGATCTCCATTGGCTCTCCATCAAAACAAATAATAAGCATAGAATAGATGCTTGCAAAAGCGAGCACCTTATCGACACCAGTGAGCTCCTTATTGTTGGAGATACTTCATCATATAAAGATCCAGTCATAGAAAGGCCTGTGAGAGTGTGAAAATCCCATAATGATATGGACAATTCTCCAAGGAAAGTCAATAAAGTGTTGGTGAGTGGACACCACACCTCGCAAATACCTTGACTATGTTAGAATTATGATCATACATGAACAACGAAGCATATACTGAGTCATATATTTATGCCGCAAGAAGCTTGTGCTCATACTGATTGAGGATGTCTTCAGTCCACTCCCAATAGCCCTTGATGTAGTGGAATTCACCAGCAAACTAAATAGCATCTCCCCACTTGGTTTTGCCTTTGATGATGTGATGACCCAATGTTGGTAATGGAGTTAGCTCATTCAACTGCTGATGGTGAGTTGCTTGCAAAGCTCACACCCTGGAATTCTTTCTCAATGAGATCATTCCGCTAAGTAAAGTGGATTTGTCAACTTCGCCCATGGCTTTGTGTATCGATCAACAAGGGGGGTATAGACTACCAAAATTATGCTCTTCTCCATGGGTTGACTTTCATCATCAGGGACCACCAAGTGATACACCCCATAAGAAGAGGAAATATCTTTGAAATAAACCATTGTGAAAACTATCAAAGAGCAAAAATAAAAATCGAAAGGAAGAATCAAAATTTAGAATATTGGAATATCAGAAAGAATTTTAAATCCCAGCTGAACTATATGCTAAAGTTCTATAAAATTCTGGTGATTCTCCAAGTAGCAGTCTTGAATTAATTACCTTCCTCAAAATATCTGAAACTTGAGGAACATAAAGGAAAAAAAATTTAGAGAACATGAGTTGTAAAAATAGTTATGTTTGTTACCATGCCTAGGTTGATTAAGTTTGATAATTTGTTGTGTTCAAAGAAAAGCATAACAGATGTGCATCATGCCAAAGAAAAGAACAAGGCAATGCTTTGTACTAAAAAAAGAGTAGGGGCGTCTATATAAATTCATATGCTTGAGAAATTAAAATTCTATGTTTCATGTTTGAGACAATTAAATAAACACATTGTCTTGAGCAGAAATAAGATATGAGAAGCTTACCAATTCAACAATTGGCAACAAAAAGGGAGAAACAAAGCAACAAAAATCCAGTGAGCAATACTGCAATTTTTTTTCTTGTCTGAGAGATTATTGGAAAAAATAAAGCATCGAAGCATATCTTTTATAGGCCATGGATGTGAATTAATATTAAAAGTCTTTCATTATCCAATTACTTGAGATAGAGTTTAATTAGAAGAGAATTTCCAGCTTATATTCAAAATAAAGAGTCCATTGATTGTAATATGGTTGAATGGTGAATAACTTTGATATGTTTTGTTAGTATAAGTTTGCTTCAAATATACAATGGCAGTAGTTGCAAAGTTGGACGGAAATTGGAGCTAATTTCAAACCACATGCACCATAATTCATGTCGGCCCAAGTAAGTTAAGAAAAAAAATGGAAAAGTAGAAAAAGGAAAATTGGAAAGAATAAAGCCATGCTGCTTTGCTGCGTAACTGATTTGCAATGGGAATGAGTCATCGACCGAATTAATTTGCAAAGATAAAGATGTGATTCAATGCTAATGGATATTTTTGGAGGATATGAAATTTGGACTATATTGCAATAATACATTTCTATTATGAAAGAAATGGGCATTCAAAGGTGGAAGGCCCGAGAGCCAATATCATGGGACAAACATCCAATTATTTGGTTCAATTGTTCAAGTTTAAAAGTCTACATGCAATTTTTGCAATGCGTAATTACAAATGGAAATTGAATTAATTATTGTGACTTATTCACTTCAAGATATTTTGTCAGTGAACAAATCTCGAGGGGATATTTGTAGACAAATTAAATTTATGTCAATTAAATGGCGATACGTGTACATTAATATATTAAATGTCAATTTTATATTTTTTTATTTATATTAGGAATTTAATTAAATTTAATTCCTAAAATAAATAATTAATTAATTGATATTATAATATATATTTTGTTGGCCATTAAATATCACAAAGTGCCAAATCTTAATTGTTGGAAATCAATACTATCTTTTAACTTATGGAAGTGAGTACTAACACAAATTGGTAATTCAAGTCATATCTTGTGATTATAAAAAAAACATGAATGACCAATCAAATTTTGTCATTTGATTAAATGACTTATATAAGAACCTCTATCTTACTAGTATAAATAGGGGTCATTCTCAAGAGTTAAAAGCATAAGTTGTGAAGAAAAGATCCGAACAAGAATGATATTAGAAGGAAATTCTCTCAACTTAAGGTGATCCTTGGTATTCAAGGCAAAAAATAAGGCGTTCATCACGAAATCCGTTCAAATAATACTATTTTAATTTGAGATTAGATTGTTAAATCCTCAAACTAACATTATTGAAGATCAAATCCACTTTGAAGGAAATCAAATGGTCAATTACATCAACAAGTTGTCAAATTCCAAAGTCAATGTTCTTGAAATTCTAATGTTTAATTTAAGATCAAATTGCTAGATCTTCGAATTAACATTATTTAAAGGACGAAATCAAGTTCAGAAGAGATCAAATTATTGATTCCACCTCTAAAAGTTCAAATCACGAAAAATTTTGTTTTTGAAGAGAAGAATAAAAAAACCCACAGAGATTATAATCATTTAATTCTTTTAATTCAATACAATTCAATTTGTACTATTTTTCTTGTTATAATTTTTACAGACAACGAAATTTGTCTTACATTTATATTCTAAATGGTAATATAAATAGCTTTATCTCTTTATCTTATAAATAATATAATACTTAAAAAATAAAATTATTAGTTTTACAAAAAAACTATTATTCTAACTATGAAGGAATAAATTTATAGTAGTGACGAGTAGAAATAAGAATTGAAGTATTATTAGAAGTCTAATATATATTAATTTATTGGTGTTTAGATAACTTACTTTAAAATATTAACTTATGTGGAATTTAGAGTTAATTCAAGATTTAATAAGCAAGTATTAAAGTTTGAGGTAAATTATTGATATCATTTAATGGTATAAATAATTCTATTATATAAATAAGGTATGCATGCATATATCAATAAATATTAACTAATCTAATTTCAATATGTAGCAATTGATTTGTGAAAGTACAATCAAAATTAAAAAATTAAGAATTTTTTAGTAAAAACAAAAAATATGAGAGATGATTTTGCAAATATATATATATATATATGATGGCATTTATATTAATTTATGTAAGATAATTTCAAGTTTAATGTATATTCTCTATAATATTGAACTCATATTTTCTAGTTTTTTAATCTATATTTAATTAAATATTAATTTATTTATAAAGTTAGTATTGAATAAACTTTGGAATCAAATTAATTGACATTTGATTATAAATGGTCAAAGTATAGATTATTATAGAGGGGCAAAGTGACTGTTTTCACTATTTTAGAGGTATTTTTGCTCATCAATATTATTTATTTTGATTAGGGGATATTTGAAGGTTTTATTAGTGGAGGAAATTATTAAGTGGGAATTTTACCGACAAATGTTTTTGACATAATTATTTATTTCTATTCAAATAATTTATGTTGCTTTTTATGTACTTTGTTTGTATTTTGTGGGAATTCGAAAATGAGACAAACAAATAAGGTTGCAAAAGAATGACTAGAAAAAGTGAGAAAAAGTGCGGGAATGTACAACTAGGTCTCTTTTGTGCATTTTTTTTTATCGGAAGAAGGATATAAAAATAGAAGACCTAACAACACGTTGGGGGACTTTTGGCGCATCTTGGATAAGGAGAAATGAAGGGAATAAGAAAGAACACTTCAAGAGCAAGATTGGAGACATCAATTAATTCCTAGACATAAGAATCGATTCTCCTCTCGATTCCTAGAGTTCTTTCTTTTCTTTGAATCATGAGTGTGTATTTGTCTATAAGTTTTCTAAATTCCGTTATGAACTAAATTCAGTTTCTGAGGAATGATATAACTTGAGTTTGAACCGATGTTTTGATAATTTGAGTTATTTCAGTTTATTTTTATCATCTGATTTGATTGCATCATGGTTAACTAATCACTAATTTGGATTATATGGTATATAAGAATTTGACACTTGTGATGTGACCTTGACACAACACAACCTACAAATTCATATAGTCCGGAGTATATGAACTATTTGAAGTCTTGTAAAGAATAGTTTAGCTTTATACAAATTTAATTTTAGATTTTTATAGAAATATCAAAACATGATCACTTGGCACTAGGGAGAAAGAGTTGATTAATTTAGGATTCTTGACTAATAAATTGATTATTCTGAATTTGATTGATTGATCTGATAGAACATACAGATAATTAAACAAAATCAAACCCCTAGAGTTTAGCCAATATCAATTCTTCTTAAAATTTGCCAAGTCAAAAGCTTTCTTTAATTTTAGGATTTTTGTTACAATCTTCAATCGTTTTGAGTAAAGTTAGAATTATTTTAATTACAGTACTTAGTATTTATTAAATTCCAATCACGATAGATATGACAATCCTTCTCATTTTATTATACTAAAACTTTATGTTGTAGGCTTGCACTTTGGAATTTCATGAACAGCAGTGATTGATACTAATCCGTATAGTACAAGGGCGTAAAATGAATTTAATCCTTTTAGTTAGGGCTAGTTATGTATCTTTGTAATTAATTGTTGTGTGCAGCATTAGTAACATAATTGCTTAATTAAAGTGTTAAACCATTTCATGAGTCCTTTGGGTCATTCTTAATCGGTTGATGAGTTGACAATTAATTACTCATTTATTTTTATTACTTAAGAGTTTTTTTGTCACTTACGATTGTTTTGTAATTTATTATTTTAAGTACTTATATTGATTAGCCATGGAAGCTTTAATGAAGTCCCAAATTTTGAGGGTTTGAGTTCAGTCCACTAGAACTATGGATATTTGTCTACTTCATACTAATTGTGTGTTGATAATTGATTATTATAAATTATTGATTAAAAATTATTAACTCATTTTTTAATTAATATCCAGATATAATGATGTATTTGATTGGTTCACTAAAAAATTACTAATATTAATTAGCTAGTTACTTGACCAAATAAAATTCCCACTTGAATCAAAGTACTGTTAGTATTTAAAAGTTGATGGTTAAGTGGTTGGTTATCATTTATCAAGAGTTATCCAGTCTGCTCATTAATACCAGCTTACTTAATAATTTTTTAGTTAATCATTTTTGATAAGTTTTGATATAAAAAATTATTAGCAGATTTATTATCATCCAATGAATATCATTATATATCTATATTCATGGCACAAATTTAGTGATTTATGTTAATTAACTAGTCAAATTTAGTTGAAGAGGAACGTCTTTTAGTAAGCATGGATTTTGCAAACAAAATTCATATTCTAGCTCAAAACCTTTTGACACATAAATTCAGGTTGCTATTTGAAGTATTTTGTTTATTTTGTTCTGATCCCTCAAATTGCATTTACTTACACTATTACTCCAAAATCCAAGGAAGTCTTTGCCTAATGAATTTTGCAAGAAATATCCAAAGGAACAATTTAAGCATATGCTATGCACATAATATACTACAATCATTAAAAATAATAAACCACATACAATAATTTAATTAAACTGATTGGAACACAATTGACAAGTAAAATGCACTTAATCCTTCAAATTAAATAAAAATTAAAATATCAATACTTAAACGTTAACGTTAAAAAATATGGGTCTCACCTGATGAATTCCAGATGCCCACAGCATATAGTGTAACAACGTCCATGAGAAAAACCTATGTTGTGGACTCTTCTCTCATTAAGAAAAGTTCCTCCTAGTTCTAGTAATTTAATTACCATCCTTAAATGGGTTACAAATGGAGTACATTATTGGATAAATATATAAATAACTATCTTCTTACATAAAATAAATAAAAGCTATCGTAAGTTGTTTATATACAATTATTTTATCCTGTGTTTAAATATAGTGTTAAATGAATCCATTGCATTCATAGATCGTATATTGGGGTTGATCTTAAATTTTGGAAGGAACACGATGAAGATATTTCATGTTCAACTTGGAATAAATAATTATGATGTGCCACAAAAATTAAGAATTGAGTGTTTGAACAAATAAAATAATATGAGGTCCAGCACTTAAAAGACACAAATTCGTGGCGTTACTCTTAATAAGATCCACAAGTTTGTCGAAAAACTTGTATCCATAAAAAATAACATTGACAAGTTTGTTGGCCACAAACAAAATCCAAAAATTGAAACCATTATAGAATTCATATTTAAATAACAAAAAAACGTGGAACAAATCAACAATCTTATGTGAAATGAAGTCTAAGGTCTCCATCTACCAATCTCATTCTGCCAAACTCTAATTCCTAAGATGAAAAGAGGCAAAAGCTCATAGACTACTGAGTTGCCAAACCCTATTTGTGCCTATGAGATAGTTATCAAACATTCTGATCTTCATTTTTTTAACCAAATAATCGTGAGAGGAAACATTTGTAGAGAAAATATTAGTAAAACATCGATCTATTTCGTGTTATTCTTTTTCTATACTCATAAGCTTCTCTATTTTTGTTCTAACAAATAGGTGCACCCAAGAAATAAGAGGTCCTATATAATCCGCATACCAGCTTTTGCTCATACACGTAATTCCATTCGAATTTCTCTCTTTAAGCCCCACATCATATTGGCCTGATGGTGAAATCTTTCCTGGATATCCTACTGCCATTGGTTCGATGGTTATCTTATCATAAACTATATAAGTATGTCCTATCAATATATATATCACGGTTCAATTATTTAAAAGACAATTCTAGGGTAGACCCAATTTGGTCAGACAAATTAATGACATGATAAGTATATATATATATATACTCACTCACGTTACAGGAACGGAGCTAGGATTTTAAAAAGGTAAGGGGAGTGGATTGTAAAAAACATAATATTATTTAGTCATTTTTTTATATATAGATATATTTTCTTATACGATTTTTTTAAGTAAATATTAAAAATAAAATACAAACATAAATATAATACGTGATATTTATACATAGATTTTTTATATCTATTATATTTGTATAAGTATTTGAACAAAAATTGAATTCTAAACAAATATGAGAATTAATTCTAAGTCAATCCAATACAAAACAAAACTAACTTACAAAGTTACAAAATATGATCTGAAAATTGGAGCAACCTCACAGGTCATTATTAACTGTTCAAAATTTTCTTATTATAATGGAAAAGAAAAGTGTTCTTAAAATAAAATGTTGTTTATGTAAATA
This sequence comes from Paulownia fortunei, assembly GCA_019321725.1. NCBI lineage: Eukaryota > Viridiplantae > Streptophyta > Magnoliopsida > Lamiales > Paulowniaceae > Paulownia > Paulownia fortunei. Next base: position 5,463,037 of record CM033115.1, read on the forward strand.
GTTATATATTTTTAAAAGATTACATTAGCAAAAATGTAATCGTGATACATATTTTAAACATACAAAAAATATGAATGTTTTAATTGTGATGTTGTGAAATTGTGTCCCATAGGGTAATACAAATAATAAGAGAATTTAACTCTAGTTGGACCAAATAAAATTGAAAAGAAAATAAAATGCAAATTATTGAACAAAGAGAACTCAATAAAAATAAATAAATATGAATGAAAATATTTTAAGAAATCAATGAACTACAACCATTTTAAAAATTAATGAAGTTCTTAACTACTTTTATTGTGAAAGAGATCCATTATTAAAATAACTATAATTCTTAACATTAAAAAAAATTATAGTAACATATCAAAATAGATTTGGCCAATCAAGCTTCTTCCAAAAACTAATGAAATAATTTGAACATTATTTCATAAACATCAACTGAATAAAATAATTTTTATATTATGAAAAACCTACATTTATAATTTCTTGTAAAATAAAAAATTAGAATAACCTCAAATAATAAGCAAAGAAAGTGGAAACAAATACGTTTAAAACTATAAATAAAAAATAACAATAATAGTATAGACTAAAATATACAACATTTGTACAAACTAAATCATAATAAAATTTTTAAAGTTAGTACAAATACCTTTTAAAAATTTTGTAATAATAATAAATTTCATTATATATAAAATTTTAAAAAATAAAATTTAAAATAATTTCAAAATAACTCTATATTTATTAAATTTACATATTTAAAATAGAATTATAAAAATTTGAAAGTAGCAGATAGGATAATTTAATTATTCAAGAGTTGGCAAAAATTTTAAATTTACTAAACTTACATATTAAAAATGCAATTTAAAAAAAATCGAGTGTAGGTTGTCGCCTTGTAATTAGTCATTCTCTTTAATTAGAATATGAATTAATCATATGAAAAGTATAGCTATATTTAAACTGTGATTGTTTTAGTTTGGCCGAACCTTGTCCAAGCTAGGGTTTCCTTAATCAAGCTTTGTGTTATGGTGTTGTACGACAAATATTTAACCAAGCTTTGTGTTGTGGCGTTGCATTATAAAAATTGACAGCTATGGCTCTTGGGCATCCATTATTAAACCCTTGCTTGGCCAGGACTTTCTTCATTCCACAATGGTGTCTTCTTTTTTCTTGGCGAAGGGGATCATAGTTTCGGCTGTACCCCCTTAATGTTCAATTAAGATGGTTTAGGAGATATCTTAACTCCACATGTTCTACACCAACAGATTTTATATAAATCATTTATATACTTGATATAATGAAAAATTCGGTCTTGATTTTTGACATCTATCTCTTTCTAAGCTTGAAATTAAGGTGAAGATCTTCTTTCTAACATTATTTAGTCAATTATTCTAATAAAAATTTGATTAAAGATTAAAATATACCCATTCTGAAAGAATACACATATACAAGTTTGCAAAAAATAAAAAATAAAAAATAAAAAATAAGTGGGAGTTATTGTAATAATCCGCGATTTTCTAAAGTATAAGTGAGAGACCAAGTTTTGAGTTTAAGGCCGTTTCTCTTTAACATTATATATAAAAATGAAAATTTTCAAAATATAAAGTGGTACACAAATGCATAATTTCTAAATGAAGTGAGAGATGTAAGCTTTAAATTGTGAGTATGCCTTTAGTAGTACAAATGTTAACTATTATTAGAAATAAACAATGTTTAAAAAGTTAAATTGGAGTTATTTTCTAAATGTATTATCTTTCCATGCATGAATAATAACATATTTTGTCTAAATCATTCAAAAGGACCTCATAATTAGAGTTTTGGTCTCTCACATTTTCTAGAATCATACATTTTATCCTGAACATATAGTTAGTCTATACTATTTTTATTATGAAATTTTTTCTTTCATCTTTTGGTCTTTTACTTAATGTTGTTTCTTTTCTTTTCTTTTCTTTTCTTTTCTTTTTTTGAAAGCTCACTGTTGTAAAACTAAGTTTTACTTTTAGTTGTGTAAAAAATTGTTATTTTCTCATAAATAAAATTTAGTCTATATTCCTAATGTTATTGAAGAAGGTAAAATTTAATTTTTGTCCCAGTTTTCTTTAAAAAAATTTGGTTTCAAACAAAAAAAAAATCTCATCTAATTTTAAGATGATGCATTTCCTTTTCATATAGGAAATTTCATATAGACAAGTTAACAGATGACATTTATATAATTAAATTAGGCACGAGAATTAATTTTTTTGTCGCTGATTTCTTTTTGTGCACAATATAATGCTTTTCAATGTGTAAACAAATCTATACTGTTTGTGCATGGGGTTAAAATTTTAATTTTGGTTTTTCACTTTCTTTTTAAATATGCATTTTTGGAAAAATGACCCATCTAATTGAAAGTTATGAATTTCTTTAAATATATTGAATTATGGGTGTTTATTATTTTATTAGTTTTTTCAGAATTTTTGATCAAACAGTATTTGATATAATATTTTTTTTTTTAAATTTCAAACAATAGAAGTGATGCCAAAAATCAAAATCTCACATTTCACAATGAAAATCTCTCAACAAGTTTTGTGTGTCAATTTGGTAGAATTTTTGAAAAGTAAAATTTTGTATGTTCTTGTGAGAGTCTGCAAGTAAGTTAAGGCAATGTTTGGTTAGTATTTGAGAGTGACTGGAAGGTGTGTCCGAGGGAAGAAATTAGAATTAAAGAAATATTTAATTTGTATTTTGGGAGGAGATAAATTCTATTATAGATATCATTTCTTGTAAAATTTTATTGGTTAGTGATGTCACATCAAGGTTTTTAATATTATAGGTTGTATTTTTGAATGTAAAAAAAAAAAAGATACATATTTATAATACTATAAAATTAAAAAATATAATGATATTGCTTTATAGTGGGTCCTATTTTTTTTGGGAGAAGAAGAAATTGTAATTGAGGAAAGGTGTAATACAAACATGATTTTGTTTATGAAAAAAAGAATTAGAGAAATCCCAAATGCTAACCAAACACAACCTAAATAAATCTCTCGTGTTTGCCAGTAAAATTGGATACAACGATGTCTGATATGCAACTTCCCAAGGGCGGTTAGTTCAAAAGATCCAGACCTACATACCCTTAGTAACTCAAGCTATTATCAATACCACAAGAGTATTTTATACCAATTTTTTTCATTTAATTCCATTGAAAATGAGATTTATTCACATCAATTAGTGAAAAATGGGATATATATTGATTGTTATTGATTCTCTTTTTTGCAGGAGGTGATCCAGGCTGGTGCTTCACAAGTAGTAGTTATTGGAAATTTTCCACCTTGGATGCTTCCCTTTTGCTCCAAATTATGCTGCTAGCAATGACCCCACAACATAGGATGATATAAGGTGATTGAAAAGTGTGAATAATCCAACAATTTTTCAGAACAATGGTGTACAAGTAGCTCTGGACTCTCTCACAAAGGAATTTCCTGATGCCACCAAATTACATGTGGACTACTATAATACTTCTCTGAAACTTCTTCATGAAGCACCACTCTTGATTAGTGTTAAGTGTTTTGGAATATAAAAGGAAAAGAGATTCAATGTTATTTTATTTTATTTTGATTTTGAAAGAGGATACTAACAAATTCTCAACTTTCCTCTAAGTGACTGGAATCGAAAAGAGATTTAGTGTTAACTGATATTTTCTTGTTCTTTTCCAAAAATTTGTTAAAGCTTTGCGGCAGAATTGAAGGACAATATAAACCTAAGAAGTTGCCATTTTTTTGTGGAAACATCTATATACATTGGGATGACATACATCTAACACAAGAGGCAAATCTTCATATATCCAAAGTTCTCATTAATAATTTGAGGGTCAACTGCACTAAATAAACCATGTTAACTCAAAACCTTTGGTGACTATTGAAAAGAATAAATATCCCACAAAGGTGTGATAGCGGCATTTATAATATTCACCAAACTATAAAATCAAGAAACAACCACATATTATGCTACAAGTTCCATGTATGCTTAAGCATAGCTGTTAGAGGATGTTATTTAGACACCACCACATCAGCAGTATCAAACTCCTCACAAATCTCTCCTAAAGCTTCGGTTGCCAGAAAAATCTCAATGTACAACCTGATTTCTAGTTTATCTCCCAAGATTTGCTTCAGATATTTGTAACAACTTACATTCAAATTTTGTGTTTTGAATTCCTGTACACATCTGATAAAGTAGAAAGTTGAGTTTATATATATATCACCCTTGTATATTGAAACGTATGAATGAAAACTCTCACCTTATAAAATCTTTTATGGAAGTTAGAGTCTCATCTATGACTAACTCATCTTCCCTGGTTGTTGCTCCCTCAAATGTTACTCATAATCTAATAACCATTCATGTTGCTGCTCAATTGCCTCTTAAACTCACGTCCCTCAATTACTTCTCATGGAAAGCTTAATATAATGCCCTACTTTTTGGATGGGACCTACTTGGGTATCTTGATGGCAGCGTCCCTTACCCCTCTGCAATGATGGTTTAGAATGGTTAAACCATCACCAATTCAAAACACACTGCCTAGCGTCGTCAAGATCAACTCATCCTTCATGCATTATTTGTGTATGTAGTGAAGTTGCCATGCCTCTCGTTTCTTCTGCCACCACTAGTCAAGAGGCTTGGACTTGTCTCAATCACCTCTATGAAAATAGATCAACAACTCACATCATCTATCTCAAAGTCAAACTCACTACGATCACTCATGGTTCTCTTTCTGTGACTGACTTTTTAGTCTCTATTAAATAGATTGCCGATGAACTTAATGATCTTAGCGATCCTCCAAGTGATGTTGATCTTCTTATCTATGCCACTCATGATCTTGGTCCTGCATACAAGGACCTTATCACTACTACGAGTTGTTGAGATTCCATTATTCTATTTGAAGATATGTTTGAAAAGATCATTGATGATGAAACTTTCCTCCTTCATCATGAAAAACAAAATGCAAAACCCACCCCTCCAACCACACACCTAGCTAAACACTCTTTATCCGCTCACCATTCTCGTAAGTCATTTTTTCCCTCTTCTGTTTGTGACTCCAAAACAAATGATACAAACCATAAGTATACGATGTCAGTAAGTAATAAAGAATGAGTAGAGTATCGTTTCCCAAGGGAGTGTGTGTGTAAGTACCTAAGTGTAAACCACTTAAATTATATCTGACCAAACTATAATAGTGGTGATTGAATTAAAATACAACGACTACTAAATTTAACAAAAGTAACTAAAACCTAAGGAGACTAATGGATTGAATGTGATACTAAAGAGAGTCAAGGCATTGATTATCCATCATGTGTTGTTATGAACCTAGCTTAATTGTGATTTAGAATGATGTGAGGTGTGTGACAGCAGGTCTTCCTATTGTAATTGGTGTTCTCTCTCGAAACAGACCAAATCTACCCCTAGTAGGTTACCGGTGCCATCTCTAGCTATGGGTCACCCTACTAACAATGTTTTGAGCTTTTTGAATTCCACTTGCTTTCGACTATCAAGTCTATGACTACCACATGTACCTGTGCCTATATTTTTATAGGGGTTGGTCCATGGCATATCCTACTCAGTCCATTGCTACAACCTTACTTTTCGGCCTAATTGCAACAATTAGGATCAACTTGAAATTCGTCAAATCTCAAGAAGCATTAAATACATAGCATATGCTCATCATAATAAAAACAACATTCCAATCACAATATAAACATCAACACATAACTCCATAGAAATGGCTTTCCAAGTCTTGACAAAAATAGTTTAGCTCATATTGAAATTAAACAAGTACTAAGTGTTTGTCAACATCATGATCCTTACAAATTTTTCAAAAGTAAATAAAATGAAAGAAGAAATTGAAGTAGAAGATTACAACCACTAAGTAATTATTCTCTACATCTTCAAAATCTTTAATGCCCAAATGAAGCTCCTCGTCTTCTTATCTTCAAATCCCCAAGATCCTTGGTGAATGGGTAATAGGTGTTCTAGGTGTGGTGTGCAAATATATATGGATAAGTATGTGTTTTAGATAGAGGGAGAACGTGTGTGAGAATTTAGGTATCAAATGTGTGTAGGTGATGAATTGTGTGTTGAATGTTGTGTATTCTATGTGTTGTTCCTAAAAATATGAGTAAGCATGTGTGTATCTCTTATTTGTGTGATGTAATTGTGTGTGTATAGTGTATATAATAGAGGGTCACATGGTGTGTGTGATGTATGTACTATATCTAAGGTGTGGAAAACAAGACAGATGCTAAAATGAGCCTTTTTTCGCCACTTATCATCAAAATCCTATTGGAGAATATTTTTATGTTATGCACAGTAGAGTTGTAGCTCAAGATTTTGGGGCCGTGACTCAAAATATTTTATTTTGTAATTTTTGCATTGGGGTCGCGGCTCCAAACACACTGGTCACTTGGGGCCGCGACCTAGAATTTTAGAGTGGCAACTCCAATTGGTAATTCACACAATATGTAATTCACATACAATATGCAATTCACACACAATTCTTCAACAAAAATAAAAAAAATTGCTCAATGTTTCACATAAAGCTCAAACATACAAAACACAAATCTCACCCCCAATTTTAAAATTAACATTGTCCTCAATGTTTAAAGAATGAAAGCACATAAGAGATGAAAATAAGAAACTCCCTTTTCTAATAGATGATGTATTTGGATTACATAGGAGATCCACACATATCACCAAGGAGACGGCTATTTACACAAGAAAAAAAGGCATGAAAGCATATAGGCTAAAGCAACAAAAGTGAGAGCACAAAGATAGATAAAGCAACACAATAGCTAAACATGCCAAAATCTAGAAAGGGAACATACTTCAAAAACTAACTAAGAAATTATTCAAAAGCAAAGAAAAAAGGGCTTGAGTTACCTCCCAAGAAGTGCTACGTTTATAGTCATCAACTCGACTATATTCTTTACTTATCCTGGATCTAAAAATAATTGTTTATCTTGCCATGCCTTTGTATGTTCTAAGAGTGTCGGTGAAACTTCCAGATAAATAAGGTGAGGATGATCAAAGTAGCATCAAGGGTCTTTTGGATATCAACAAGTGTATCCCTATTGTTGTAAATTATTTTCCAACCATAGTAAAGATATGCTTATCTTTTTGCATACTAAAGATGAAAAAATCTGTAGAGCACAAGAATTGATCACCATTCCCAAGAATGTCTTAAGTCACCCTAGTAGGCCTTGCTTCATCTAATGCATGTTTTCTAAAATTAAACACTAAAATTTAATTAGTCCAAGTCCACAACTCCAAAAATCTCCAAGAGATGTTCACACACACATCAAGATTGAAACACTCTAAGAAAGTTGCTAGGATTCTCTTAGATGAGAGAGATGTTGTACGGTTGATAGCTTGAGAGGAGATGGAGAGAAATATTGTTGTTCCCCACTTATCACACTAATTCACATACTTTATAATTGTATATCTATACAATAATGCACATTTGACTATTGTATCTCTATACAATAATGCACATTTAATTATTGTATCTCTATAGTGTGAATTTTCTTCTTTATCCATAGGCATCAAAAGACATTTCTCTCCTTAACCATGAGCCTCAAAATAAATCAATGTGCTAATTATTTAGGCCTTAATTTGATTTAATCTAATTAAACAAAACTTGACGCAACATAATTAGTGATTGATTAAATGGATCTTAGCACAACTATTAGACTATTGGCTCATGGAACCGATTAAGTAACTTTTAATTAATTGGTCCACAATCAACTCTTTAATTGTAGAAATTCTTTGGCCCAATAATTAATAATCTCTTATTAATCAATTTTTGATCAATTTAACTCTTAAATTGATTAGTTCAATTTATCTAATAAATTATTCTAGCCAATTATTAATTGATCCATTAAACAATAAAACTTCCTTCAACCATGTCACATCTTATCTCTTGTGTAACAATCGAGGATTTGTGTGTGACTTCTATGGTCCACCAATTAATTAGACATGGGCTCGCAAGTCCTTGCTATTTAATTAATGAATAATTAAATTATTATTTTGATTAATTGAATTATTTTCTAATTAACCACTCATCGAATTAATCTCCATTAATCCTTGAGTACCCAATCTCCGAAGGACAGTCATTCTAGCCATACAAACTTCGGAGCCCAATCATTTGGTGAATTAATATATGTTAACCATTTCCGCTCTACGAGTGTCATGTAAATATAGTTCTTCCATTTATTATCTCCCAATCTCAACCTAGGGTTAAGATATTGATCGGCACCCCAATAGTCATGACAACTATGAATATATTTTTATTATTCGGCTCTCCATGAAAGTTGCCTTTTTGGAAACTCCTTTCCAAATAAGTCACATCACCTTGCGCAAGGATTTTCATGAACCGAGCAAAATAAAACTCATAGGAGATCAACTCACTCTACGATGTGAGCGAATTGATCCTTTCTTGGAAAGAAGTTCAAACACCCATGAACAAGACAACTGTGGAACCTCAAGTCAAAGGACTAATAATATGCACTATCATAAGTATAGAGGAATTCCATTGCCAATGGTCCACTATGGCTATCTTATGGTTTCTCTAGTCGGAGCCCTCGATGAACTCTTACTCTAAAGAGAACCCGTTGATGTTTACCGATATTAATACACCATTTACCTATGAAACGAGGTAAATTCCAACTTCTTGGTGTACACATCATCAATGCAAGTTTATCTAAATCTATTATGTCCTCATTCTCATAGATTCTATAACTTGGAGTATTTTGAGATTGCGACTGTAGATACTTGTTTCATGATCATCAGCAAAAGTGTACTGACCAAGTATAGGAACAGAAATAATGTTCTTTATTAAATAGGGTACATAATAACATGGATCTAATACAAGATGAGAATTGCCTAAGTCTAACCTCACAATTCCCTCTTCTTTGGCCTCAACGGTTGAGCCATTCCCAAGGCGAAGCAGGAGCTCCCCTCTACTTAGTTTCCTTCTTGTTTTCATCGCCTACAACACATTGGAAAGATGAGAACTATATGCGGTATCAAATAACCATGAGGAAGAATTTATGGAAACATTAAGTTCAACAAAATACATATCGCTTCCCAAGCTAGCAAGGTAAGCTTTGCTATCGGACGTACATGAATAGTACCATGCTATTAAATGATCCAATTTTAATTCCATAAAATTTCCCATATTTCTAGACATGTTTTAAAATTTTTAAAATAACAAAATCGATTTTCAAAGTGCTCAAAAATTCTAGATTTCTAATTTTCTTTAATGTGTCAAAAACCAAGCAAAAATTCAATCGCATTGAATTGTAGTCACTAAATCTTATTTAGCAACTTGTGAATCCATGTATAATCAACATCATACAACAACTATTTCATGATTCTCAACTCATCACATGAATTAAACAAGAAATTCAATAGATCATCAACATATGAATCATTCAAAACTTAATCCAATTAAGTGTGGTATGAGATGGCTCTGATACCACTTGAAGGATCTAGATGATATTTATGTGGAAATCAAAAGGTTTGATCGGATAGATTTCAAAACTTTGATCCGATCACAATATTATATAAATCTACCCGGATCTCACAATACCACACTATATTGTATGAAATCAAGAAAAAAGAAGAATATTACCTCAAGATGTACTTCTTGATTGAAGATGATGATGATGATCCTTAGTTTTCCTCAAGTTTGGATTCTCCAATCCAATCTTCAAGTGAGATCTCCAAGTCCACAACTCCAAAAACCTCCAAGAGATGTTCACACACACGTCAAGATTGAAACACTCTAAGAAAGTTGCTAGGATTCTCTTAGATGAGAGATATGTTGTATGGTTGATAGCTTGAGAGGAGATGGAGAGAATTATTATTGTTCCCCACTTATCACACTAATTCACATACTTTATAATTGTATATCTATACAATAATGCACATTTGATTATTGTATCTCTATAGTGTGATTTTTATTCTTTGTCCATGGGCACCAAAAGATATTTCTCTCCGTAACCATGGGCTTCCAAATAAATCAATGTGCTAATTATTTATACCTTAATTTGATTTAATCTAATTAAACAAGACTTGACCTAGCATAATTTGTGACTGATTAAATAGATCTTAGCACAACTATTAGACTATTGGCTCATGGACCTAATTAAGTAACTCTTAATTAATTGATGCATAATCAACTCTCTAATTGTAGAAATTCTTTGGCCTAATAATTAATAATCTCTTATTAATCAATTTTTTATCAATTTAACTCTTAAATTGATTAGTTCAATTTATCTAATAAATTGTTCTAGCCAATTATCGATTAATCCGATTAACCAATAAAACTTCCTTCAACTATGTCATATCTTATCTTTTGTGTAACAACTGAGGATTTGTGTGCGACCCCTATGGTCCACCAATTAATTAGACATGGGCTCTCATTGCGATTAAATCATTATTCTAATTAATTGAACTACTTTCCAATTAATCACTTATCAGATTAATCTCTATTAATCCTTGAGTACTTAATCTCCGAAGGATAGTCATTCTAGCTATACGAACTTCAGAGCCCAATCGTTTGGTGAATTAATATATATGAACCATTTCTGCTCTACGAGTGCCATGCAAATACGTTTCTTCTATTTGTTATCTTGCAGTCTCGACCTAAGGTTAAGATATTGATCGACACCCCATTAGTCATGACAACATGAATCTATTCTTATAGTTCGACTCTCCATGACTATTACCTTTTTGAAAACTCCTTTCTAAATAAGTCACATCACCTTGCGTAAGGATTTTCATGAACTAAGCAACATAAAACTCATAGGAGATCAACTCACTCTACGATGTGAGCAAACGGATCCTTTCTTGGAACTCATATGTCTTTGAGCATAAGTCGAATGAACCCCGAGTATATCCACATAGGCTCACTAGGAGTCAAGATACAGACAAAAGCTCAAATACCTATGAACAAAACAACCGTGGAACCTCATATCAAAGGATTAATAATATACACTATCGTAAGCGTACAGAAATTCCATTACCTATGTTCCACTACAACTATCTTATGGTTTCTTTAGTCGGAGCCCTCGGTGAACTATTACTCTAATGAACGCCCATTGATATGTACCGATGTTAATACATCATTTACCTATGAAACGAGGTAAATTCCAACTCCTTGGTGTATACATCATCAATGTATCTATCTGAATCTATGATGTCCTTATTCTCATAGATTCTATGACTTGGAGTATTTTGATATTGCGACTGTAGAGACTTATTTCATGATCATCACTAAAAGTGTACTGACCAAGTCTCATAGTCTAATGTGATCTCGAGGACTTCATTCAAATGCATTCGTAGTGAAAATTATGTATAAGATGAATATGGCCATGTAATAAGATATTGACTAAATAAAGATTGTATTACAATAGTGTAATTTTACAATGCAATTACAATTGATTGCAGGGCACTACTCCAATAACTTCTCTTGTAAGATGGCATTGCACTTTTCAATGGTCTCACTCTCCTCCAATTATTATTGTTATGAGAGGATGTCCTCGTTATCCCACACAACCTTGCTCTTCTCTAAGACTTGAAGACAAGAAACTTTCATTGATGATTCTTGGAAATGGCTTGATTGAATTACAATTCTTCATCTTCCATAATAGGCATTTATTTTGTTTTCTATTATTCACTCTTGCCCAATTCATCAACTCTAAAGGGGGATTCTAACTCTTCATCACTTTTCCAAAAATATCAACATTGTCATGCTCTTACCCAACTTTATTTGCCTTAAGTGTGCAAGGTAAGTTTTCTAGTTGCTCATCAACTAGTGCACTTTTTAGCTCACTAAGTTGGGCTTCCAATCTCTATTATGATGTAATGTATTTTGAAGACTTGCCTCGGTGTTCTTCATCAATTAAGTCAATAAATCTTCTAAATTTGACTTCTTCTCTTGAGGTGGATAAGTAGATTCAGCATTTACAATGAATTAAGTCAATAAATCTTCCAAATTTGACTCCTCTTGAGGTGGATAAGTGGGTTCACACCATGCCATATTGTGATCATTTTGTCATGAAATTTTTTGGTGAACTTGTCATTCTTGATTGTTAATGCTGGAGAAAAGGGGGTCATGTTTCTCATAGTAATCCCACATATATTAAGCATGATCAACTTGTGATGTTGCCCATGAATTGCTCATTTGGTATTCTATTCTTGCATGGAAACCACCATACAACTCTAGCATTGCAAAGGATGTATGAATAGCATGTGCTGAAAATATGTCAATCTTTATAGACAAGGCATTGATTTGGACGGTTAATGCTCTAAGGAGGTCTATTTTAGGGCTTTCAAAAGTTCATATTGACATGGCACATTTGGTTGGCCAATAATGTGTATACATTACTATTGCATCCAACAAAGTGCCTCCAAAAGAAACAAAACAAAATAACTAAAGTAAACTAAAACAAAATAACAAAAAGAAAAGAAAAGAAATAAAAGTAAAGCAAGCAAAATGTCCAAACTACAGCTAGACAATCAACTTTGATATCACATAAAAACACACTCCCTGACAACAACGCCAAAAACTTGATGACCACAAAATGAGTGGTACAAACAACAAGTGCACGGTGTCAACAAATAATAAATAGTGCGTAGGGTATCATTTCCGAAGGAAGTATGTGTGTAAGTACCTAAGTGTAGACCGCCTAAACTATATTTAACCCAACGATAATGGTGGTGATTGAATTAAAATGCAATGACTACTAAATTTAACAAAAGTAACTAAAACCCAAGAAGACTAGGGGATTGAATGCAATACTAAGGAGAGTCAAGGCATTTGTTAGCCATCCTATGTTGTTATGAACCCAACTTAATTGTGATTTGAGATGATGTGAGGTATGTGATAGTGGGTCTTCCTATTGTAATTGGTGCTCTTTCTCGAGATGGACCAAATCCACCCCTAGCAAGCCACCTGCACCATCTCTAGCTACGGGCCATCCTACTAAGAATGCTTTGAGCTTTGTGAATTTCACTAGCTTTCGACGGTAAGTCTATGACCACCACATGTACCTATGTTTATATCTCTATAGGGGTCGGTCCATAGTATATACTACCCAGTCTATTGGTACAACCTTATCTCTTAGCCTAGTTGCAACAATTAGGATCAACTTGAAATTGACCAAATCTCAAGAAGTATTAAACACATAGCATATGCTCATCATAATAAAAACAACATTCTAATTACAATATAAACATCAATGTATAACTCCATTGAAATAGGTTTCCAAGCCTTGATAAAAATAGTTTAGCTTTTGAAATTAAACAAGTACCAAGTGTTTGTCAACATCATGATCCTTACAAATTTATCAAAACCAAAGAAAATAAAAGAAACAATTAAAGTAGAAGATTACAACCACTAAGTGATTCTTCTTTTTGTCTTGAAAATCTTCAATACCCAAATGAAGCTCCTCCTCTTCTTATCTTCAAATCCCCAAGCTCCTTAGTAAATTGGTAATGGATGTTCTAGGTATGGTGTGTGAAGAAATATGGGAGAAGTGTGTCTTTTGGATGGAAAGAAAAAATGTGTGAGAATATAAGTGTAAAGTGTGTATGGGTGATGAATGTATTTTGCTTCTTCTTCCCGAAAATATATGTAAGCATGTGCGTATATCTTATTTGTGTAATGTAATTGTGTGTGTATAGTGTATTTAATAGAGACTCAGATGGTGTGTGTGATGTATGTGTTATATCTAAGGTGTGAAAAATAAGAAAGATGCCAAAATGAGTCTTTTTTTGCCACTTGTCATCAAAATCCCACTGGATAATATTTTTCTGTTATATATAGTAGAGCCATGGCTCAAAACCTTCTGTTTTGTAATTTTTGCATTGGGGACGCATCTTCAAAAGCACTTTTCATTTGGGGCCATGGCCTAGAATTTCAAAGTCGCGGCTCCAAACGCACTGTTCATTTGGGGTCACGGCCTGGAATTTTTGGGTTGCAGTTCGGACCCTTTTTATATTTCAACCTTATTTCTTCCAATTTTGTACATACACATAATTATCATAAAATAAGGTAAAATTGTATCAATTGTAAAGCAAAAACATATGTAATTATGCTCATGGAGGTGTCAAAAATATCGCAATTTATGAGTTTATCATCTGTGCGTAGTCTTCTTCCTAATCCTACAATTTCCACCAAATAGTATAAACCTCCTATTTTTCTCCCTCCCAAGTCTACCCCAATTATGTGTCAATATTGTAAGAAATACGGGCATGATGCCAAAAGATGCTTTAAATTATTTTCTCAACTCCGAACCCAATGTTCCTCTACCAATCATGTCACCACTTTATCCTCGGCCTCTACTCCATAGATAGTCGACTTAGGTGCATCTCACCATGTCACCTCACAAATGGCAAAACTTTCTCTTCATCAGTCTTATGAAGGTCCTGATGACGTTCAAATTGGTTATGCTTCAGGTTAAAAATAATACACACTGGTTTTCTTTTCTTTTACCCTTCATTTCATTTATTTAATATTTTATGTGCTTCTTCTATTAAACAAAATTTAGTTTCTATCTCTAAATTGTGTCGCTCTAATCGCACATCAATTGAATTTTTTCCATCTTATTTTGTTGTGAAAGATTTATGTATAGGGACTCCTCTACTCCACGGGAAGAATTGGACTGGCCTCTATGAGTGGCCGTTTACAAAGAGTGCAATAAACAGTCTAGTTGTAGTCTTCTCTGCTGGCATCAAAACATCCACACCTGTAGTGATTTGGCATGGACATCTTCATCATCCATCTTCTAAAATAATAAAATATCTTTTTAATTATGGGTTTGTGTCATTTTCTTCACCTATACCTTTGGATTTTCACTGTGAATCTTGATTATGCAATAAAAGCCAGCGTCTTCCATTTGGTGAATCATCTTTATAGATTAATTAATTAATTAACACTGATAGTTAGGAACCCTCTCCTATTAAATTGATTGATGGTTTTTATTATTATGTCATATTTGTTGATCATTTTACAAAGTATGGGTGGTTTTATCCCTTACGTCTTAAATCTGATGTGTTTATAATTTTTTATCAATTTTCAACTGTTATTGAGAAATTTTTTAAACGTTCTATTATATCAGTTTACTCGGATAGTGGCGATGAATATATCGCCTTAAAATAGTTTTTAAGCAATTTAGGTATTCAACATCTAAAAACATAGCCTCACGCTCCTCAACATAAAAGTACTATTGAATGACATCAGAAACACACAGTTGACACTAGCTTAACTCTTTTACATCAAGCTAATCTTCCTCATAAATATTGGTCCTATGCTTTTCAAGTAGTTGTGTACTTAATTAACTGTCTTCCAACTCCTATTCTTAATTTTTCTTACCCTTATGGGAAGTTGTTTAACTAAAAACCAAATTACAATAAATTAAAAGTTTTTAGTTGTTTGTGCTTCCATGGCTCCATATAATTCCAATATAATTGAACCAAAATGCTCTCTATGTGTTTTTCTTGGCTATTCACTTAATCAAAGTGCATGTTTTTGTTTGGATATTAGAACACATTAAATCTACACTTCTCGTCATGTTTGATTTATTGAACTGAATTTTCTTTTTCCAAAACTCTTCCTACTGATGCTACGCAGTATCAAACTCTTCACAAACCGAAACCTCCCTCTTATACTATGATAACTCACTCCAAAATTAATATTTTTAAACCCAAACATATTTACCAAATATCTACAAAATATTCTCTCCTTGGTTCTATTGAACCCACATGTGTCACCCAAGTAATCAAACAAGTTGAATGAAGGGAAGCCATGTCTGATGAACTTACTGTACTTCTTCGTAACAACACTTGGGAACTCATTCATCCCTCACCTTCTCAAAATATTGTAGGCTGCAAATGGGTCTTTCGTATCAAATGAAATCCTGATGGCTCAATCTCCAACTACAATGCTTGTCTCATTGCCAAATGCTTTCATCAACGTCCTGGTACTACTCTCATGACACCTTTAGCCTAGTTGTAAAGCTAACAACAATCCACCTCATCTTTGCTCTTGCCTTGTCTCATGGTTGGCCACTCCGACAACTAGATATCAATAATATTTTTTGATAAGTTAGTTTTATACCAATAATTTATATGCCTTTTTATTAAAATTTGATTTGTTTTCAAGTATTTTTGTTACTTTTTATGTATTTAGTTTGAAATCTTGTAGGTAATGACAAAAAGGAAAGAAAATGGAAAGAAACCAAAAACTTGGTTAAAATATTGAAGAATCTGAATTGTGGTGCAACTGATGACAGTTTTTTTATTTCAATCATAACTCTTTGCTCAAATATGATTTTGAATTTATTCTTGAACCAATATAAATATAAGAGATATGTGTATAACTTCTATTTTTACCACAAAATCCAATTCTATCGATCTCAATAAGAAAAATGGAGTTCAAATGTCAGCACTGGGCTGCAATTTTTGTATTTCAGGCATAACTATCTCCACAGATGTTATAATTAGTTGATTCAAGTTCCTATGGAAAGCTAAGACATAGAGATACAATTCTTATGAAGATACCAAAAGCCAATTTGGAATAGAAAATGGTCCAAAATGGATTTAAAAAGGCTAAAGATGTTGAAGACAGTGCCAGGCTATTCAATCAGTACCTACACGTTGCCACATGGATAAAATGGGCAAAATGGATTTTTTACCCTCTTTAGGGTTTCTCCCATCTAATTTTAAGGACTCCAAAGAGCCTTTAAAGGAATTCTGGGTATGAGGAGTTGTTCTTGGACAGAAGAAGGCTGCTGGACAGTTAGAGCTTACTGCTGGGCAGAGAGCTACTCTTGGAGAGAAAAGTGAGTCATTCCTGGAGACAAGGAGAGCTTCAACCATTTCTTCCATTTCATAAATTTGTGAACAATTTTCATGTTCTTTCTTATGTATTTCTTGATGTTATATTCATACATGATGAACTAAATATTTCTTTTTAGAGAATGATGTAACCTTATTTGATCCTATGTTTTAAATTCCAAATATTACTAGTTCAAGTTATTCATCTTGTTTGTGTTATCTTATTTCATATTGTATCTTGATTATTTTCGATACTTGAGAGAGGGAATATTATACATGATTATAAAGATAACATAACCTAGGAATCATAGAGTTGAGAAGCTTATGAAACCTTTGAAGTTTTTTGAAGAAGAATTCATGGAACCTTTGTAGAGTTTTATTCTTGAGTTTTTATAGAGATATTGAAATTCATATTACAACTCATAATCAATTCGACACTCGAGAGAGGGAATTGATGAGCTTAGAAATTCTTGACTTACATGTATTGTTGACTTGAATTAGTATGTTTTGGAAGAAAAAACATAGGTGATAATTAGGTGAGTCATTCCTTTAGAATTCCTTGTTCATAAGGTGTTTGTTGTATAACTTCTAAGAACTCTAGTCTTGTCTTTTGTGATTTTATCTTATTCTACTTTGTTTAATCATCACTTGATTCTCTAAATAAAATTAAGACTATTTGAACTACAATACTTGCTGTAATTTTTTATTACAATACTTGCTGTAATTTTTTATTACAATCCTTGTGGATACGATACTCAATTCACCATTGTATTAAAATTTAACATCGTGCACTTACGGTATGCAAAATATTTCACAAACACTTTTCTTCATGGCACCTTATCCGAAGAAGTTTATATGTAACAATCACCGGGTTTAATTTATCAAAATAATTTGGGGTTCGTTTGCAAATTACATTAGATAATTTACGGACTTAAACAAGGACCGAGAGCTTGGTACATTAAGTTAAAAGTATTATTATTGTCCTATGGCTTTGTTAACTCATGAAGTGATGCCTCCCAATTCATTTATCATACCACTACTATTACACTCCCTTTTTTTGTTTATGTTGATGATTTAATTATTACCAACAATGACAACAAATTTTTCCAAGTCTTCTTGCAAGCACTCGCCAATCATTTTTCCATCAAAGATCATTGCGATCTCCACTACTTTCTCGGCATTGAGCTTATTTCCACCAAGTCTAGTCTACTCCTCACTCAACATAAGTTTATTTGTGACTTACCAAGCCAAACATCCATGGTTGGCAAAAAGAGTGCACCAAGACTATGTTCTCTACTCAATCACTTCACCTCCATGATGGTTCACCATCAACAGATGCAATGAAGTTTCATCAAGTTGTTGGTGCTCTCCAATAGCTATCACTCACCCGAGCTAACATATTTTATGCCATTAACAAACAAACTTAGTTCATGCACTCCCCTACTGAAACTCTTTGGTCTACCGTCAAGCAACTCATATGCTATTTGAAGTACACAATGCATCATGGTCTCTTCCTTGAGTGTCATCAATAGCTTAATGTTAGTGTCTTCATGGATGCTGATTGGGTGTGCAATTATGATGATCACACTTCTACCTCAGCATACATTATTTATTTAGATGGTAATGTAATCTCATGGTGTTCAAAAAGCAAAAGTATATTATTGCTGACTCATCAACAGAAGTCGAATATCGAGCTCTTGTATCATGTGCTACATATGTTTTTTGGATTAAAAATCTCCTTTGTGAGCTTCATGTCACCTGCCCATCTGTTCCACAAATATTTTTTGATAATATTGGTGCCACTTATCTCTCTATTAATCCTGTGTAGCACTTAAGGATGAAGCATATTTTAATTAACTATCATTTTATTCATGATAATATGGCTCAAGGTTCTTCTTCATCTCTTATATCTTCTCCAAAGACTAGCTTGCTAATGCCCTTACCAAGCCTTTACAATCCATTACATTTCACTAGTTACACTCCAAGATCGGTATCTCCAATGGGAGCATCGTCTTTCAGAGGCCTATTAGAGAATGTAATTTGGACAACACCATATCAGCAATATCAAACTCCTCACAAATCTGTCCTAAGGCTTCAGTTGCCAAAACAATCTCAACAACCTAATTTCTAGTTTATCTCCCAAGATTTGCTTTTGATATTTGTAACACCTTATATTCAAATTTTGTATTTTGAATTCTTGTACACATCTGATAAAGTAGATAGTTATGTGTATATATATATCACCCTTATATAATAAAAACCCTCACCTTGTCAAATCTTTCAATAGCAACACGGTGGGTTTATGAGGGATTGATCAAACATATGACTCATCCATTTAAAAAAAGATTGGATCTAAATCTATCTTGTCCTACTTCGATTAAGGATATGCCCCACCCTAAACCTAAAACTTAAAGGGTCCAACCCGTTAGAACCCGCCAACCCGCTAATTAATTTTTTTTTACCTTGTATTCATACTTCAAACAATAGTTAGAAGGTTGACTGCTTACTGATAAGTTGGTATTATACCCAACTATTTGATATCCTTTTACTAAATAGATTGTTTATCTTCAAGCATTTTGTGTTGATTTTATACTTTTTGTATTAATTGTGTAGGTCTCATGGAAAGGAGAAGAAAAATTAGAAATAAAAAAACAAAAATTTGTAAAAAATTTGAAAGTCATGCCACAACTCAATAAATTGAGTTGTTGCATGATAATCCAATTTATTTGGTGACACATCGCCAAATTTTCAAGCCCCAGTGCCGAAAATGATCAAATTTATAAAGGGGGGCAGACTACTTTGAGTCACAGCGCCAGTTCGAAAGAATAATGACAGATTATTTGGCGTCGCAGTGTCAGTTCATTTTGTGCTGAATACAGACAATGTGGAGTCGCGGTGCCAGAAAGTAGAGCCACGGCCCTAGTTAATGAAAATTTTAAAACACAATTTTTAAGTCAGATTTTAGGACTTCTTTTGGCCAAAAAACACAAGGAAAAGCATGAGGAAAGAGAACTAGGGCTTCAAGATTCAAGAAATGGGTTTCTTTTTCAAGATTTCAGAGTTTTTCTTTTCTTTTCCTTTTTATTACCTTTTGTTATAAATTCAGATTTGTCTATGAATTTGATAGACATGATTAAGGGCTAAATTTCTAATCTAGGATTTTGATGTAACCTAATTAGCATGATTTAAATTTCTCTTTCAATTCAATTGAATTTTATTTGATCTAGTTGTATTTTCTACATGGTTCTTAATACTTTCAATTACTTGGCCACTAATTAAATAATTTGCTAGTCATATTGACCCGTAAGGTGATATATATATTTAATTCTATGTGTAGAAAATTATAAATTGCATGTAAGATAGAAATATACTTGCATGATTTGTGTAGTCTTAATTGAGATCCATAGAGCCCAATGATTTATTGATTATTTAATTCACATATGAATATAGTGGATTAGCAATTGGTAAAATTTTCAACAGAGATTAGGAGAGGCTATTGAATAATCGAGGGATTTTCGACTACCAACTAAGAAAATCATTTAAAATTAATGTGATTGAGTGTTTAAATCTAATTAAATATGGTGAAATTATAAACCCTAGATCTTTAAATCATAGAAGTTAATCTTAATTTTCTTTTGCTGATTATTTTAGTATTTTCTTAGTTTGCATTAATTACCACTCTGTTAAGATTGTTCAAATAGAATTAGAGTTAACTCATTTCGGTACTTAGTAATTCAACAGTTTTTTGTGGAAATGATATCCTACCTATCCACTTTATTACTTGTCTATGATAGCGTGCACTTACGTTCATAAATTTCGCATCGCTTACTAAAAAAATAAAAGAAGAAAATCATTTTCTACCTCCACAAAGACATTCCCCTTAGTTACAATTAGCAGTTAAAGTTTTTTAAAATAGAAACAGAAAAAAAAAAAAAAGCAAAACTGGAAAAAGGAAAAGGACAAAGAGATTCACTGAAGTGTCGTACCTGCCGCCGGGTGGGGGATGGGGTTAGGGAGAGCTTGCTGAGAGGTGCATTGTGAGTCCACCACTGGAGTCCAAAGACCGTTGTTAATTCCCTGGGAATCTAACTTTTGGATTAAATCAGAGAAGTGCAAGGAATTTAGGGAAAACCTAGAAAAAAGGGGTGCATTGTGCTTATGGGTCCACAATGGGAGTCTAAGGCTATTGCTAGTACATAGGTGGGAAGCCAAATGTTGAGTGTTGTGGCGTGAGAGACTCAGGGTTTTTTTTTTTTTTTTTTTTTTTTAGGGGGGGGGGGGGGGGGGAAGGGGAGGGAGAATGATCCAAAGTGGGTTCGCTATTACCTAGTACCCATTACCTACTCCAAGAGTTGTATAACTATCTCGAGCCCATCAGTGGGTTCATTAATACTCATTACCTACTCTAAGACCTATATAATCACCCCAAGCCCACCCCGAACAGGATGACTTCTTGACGGATCCAAATTTAGCCAATCTCCTTACCATCCTAAGTATGCTTTAACTAACACATAAGGCATGCACACAAACACACACACACACTTCAGATGGGTAAGGACAACTTATTTTCTTGATTCATATTGCTACTAATATATACTCAAGCATTAGCAACACGGCATGTATATCAATCGGGATTATTTTATTTTATTTTTTTTCATTTTCGATGAAGGATGTCAATCTATTCAATTAAAAGTACATAAAAATAAATAAAATACATATTACACTTAAATAAAAAAAACAACATGAGGGAGACCCTACAAAGCAAATGACATGTTAATCCTATTACAGTTAATATATAACCAAGAATCAGATTCGGCAAAGCACATGGCACCGGGGTAGGTGTGGCAGAGCTCAAGACTTGCCCGAACAAACCCATGAAGGCTCCGAACTCACCCTGCTTCCCATTCAATTGAGACTCGTTTTGAATTCAGAATCAAAGTAGATGGCTTTAATCCATTAGACTTAGGAATAAATCTTTTTAAAAGAAACTATCATCATTATTACCTTCAAAAGTATGAGAAAAATATTATAAATAAATAATTAATTATTTGCAAAATTATGTATGCATATTTTTATTTTGAATAATTATAACTATGAACATTTTTTTTTTTGCGATACATTGAAAGTATAAAGCAATTACTAATTATCCAATCTTATTTTAGTCTATTATGCGATTTTATAACTGAGGTATATGTAACATGTATATCTTTTGGAATAAACATACCACATAAATACACATATAGTATGCACAGACACACACAACTTAAATGAGTGGGTTCAGGTTGGATTGGCCCAAACCAGCAGCCCGCCCCAAACTTGTCTGAATCTAAAATACCAAAAATGGAGACCCGCTTCCTTGGGGCCAAGTAGGATTTGATCCAAACCTAGTGTCCAATAGTTGCAAAAAATAATTTCATAAAAAACTATTGGAAATAATAATTTATTTGTTGGGAAATCAAATTAATATGATTAAAATAATCAAATATATGAGGATTGCGAATAATTTTAAGTAGATTGTGATATAGTTTGCAGTAATTTCCTCCACTAATAGTTTACACATGTTGTAGTCTCTTACTTATATATGTAGATGATTATTGTTGTTTAAACTTAAGAGTGAGTGAATAAGTTTTAGCCCCCTGGACATTTAAATGATCGAATCACATAATTCGCATCTTCTTCTTTGTTTCTTCATTTGTTACTATAACTTAAAACTTTACATGGCATTAGAACACGTCTTTGGGCCTGCTTCTTTCGGCTTCTGTGTTGGAAGTAGCATGATATTCATTTGGTGCATTTCATTCTTTGGTGTCATCAATTATGGTGTTCATGGATTGTTCCATACTGTATTGTGTGATGTGTAGTGCATTTTTTCTCTCATCATGCATGTCAACTTCATGGACTGCATAGAATTTTTGAATTTCTTACTATTTCAAATTGAACATTTCAAACTAACTTTTTCTGTTCCATTTTTTTTTTTTTTTGGGGTGGTGGGGGGATCAGGAATAAAATTTGATATGTTGAGAAATCAAATTTGATGTGATTAAGATTATGAAAACTTATGGGGATTGAGTATGACGATTTGAGTAGATTGTTATATAGTTTGGAGTGATTTTCTTCATTTATTATGTTACATATGTTGTGATATCTATATATATATGTAATTCAAAGTTAAAAAAGAATGAACATCTTCTAGTCCTTTTGAACCAAATAACTGAACCATATAAGGTGTGATTACTTGATCTGTTGTTTTATAGTATTTTATTTTAGAGAGAATAATGAGTAAAAAGTAGTTTTAAGAAAAAATAATGAGTTTTGAGATTGCATTTAGATAGGAGATGAAAATTTAACTATTATAGTTCATGTAATATATATATATATATGTATGTATGTATATATTTTGAAATATATTGGAATATGAAATATTTTTCAAAAATAATATGTAAATGATAGATAAAAGTATAATGGTTATAATTGATGTGATATATTATTTTTTATAAAGCGACGTTAGGATATGAAAATAATTTTGAATTTTTTTTTTAAAAAACTCAACCAAACAATATCTTAGAAAAAAAAATTAAATGAAAACTCTCAAATTTTTTAACAAGCAAGCACAGCCATAATTGTTATCTTCCTCCCTTTGTTACTAATATTTGAAATATAATAGAAATGATGCCACAATTTCTCACATACATTTTTGTTTTATTTGGATTTTTGCTTTTTGTGAGTTTGATAATTCAAAACATATTTGATGGAAACAGAAGTTTCAATATAGCATGTTTCTATTGCGTAATGACAATATTTTTGTCTAATGAAAATAACTTGTTAGTCTCTGGCATTGTTGGAGAAAAATTGGATTTACTTATAAGTGCATATAATGTGTTTTTTTACATAGTTCGGATCAACTGTTTCGTAGAACAAAAGTAAACTAGTTACTACTAAAGTCTATTACTTTGAAGTCTTACATGCAGAACCTGCTTCTATGGGACCAAAGCTTTAGATAATTATATCAGTGGCCGACCATGAGGGTACTATAAAGACGAAAATCCTGAATATTTATTGAGAATGGTCTTAAGACTGTGGAAGGTGTATTCAGATTATGCGAGAGCTTGGAGGAAGTGTCCAAATGAATTGAGGCCAGAGAGAGTGATTTTGAAGTGGACGATTTAGTGGGCTTTTTTACCAACTGTTCTGCAAGCCGAGGGTTAAAGCGTAATAATTGCTAGCAAAGTCAATTATATTAAAATCTTAGTTGTGGTCTTTGATTGTGAAAGAAGGCAGACGTAAGTGGGGTAGTTGTAATATCCACAATAGTTGAGGGAGAAAATTAAAACTAACTTAAGTGGTTACAATTACGAGGTGTTAGAGCAATTTGGATTTTTTTTTTTTTTTGGTAAAATGAAAATAAGTGTGAAATAATTTATAGTGTAGTCTATATATCGGAATTTCAACTATGGTCATATGAACCCCACCTCACATGCCTGGGATGTGACAAAATGTGATATTCTACATAAATTATGGGAGAAAGTTTGAATTTATTTTTAAATTTGTATCATAAACTCTTCTAACAAATTGAGTTAATAATTTTCAAAAAATAGAGATAAGTGTGAAGTAATTGCTCGTAGAGTACGTTGTGATTGAATCTCATTACTTATATTAAACTAAAAATAAATATAATACTACTGCATGAAGTTCCATTAAATTGATTATTAAAAACAAACTATAATATATTTAATTTTAACTCAATTATATATCTATATATTTGTACATTTTTCACACAAAAATGTACCAAATAGAAGGACTAAAAGTAAAAGGAATATTTTTTTTAAATACCATTTTCTATATCTATCTATATCTATACTATTATAAAAGTGTGAATGTTTTTCTAATTTTTTATTCGACTAAAATACTCTTTTAATATTATTAATTTTAATGGTAGTTATGTAATTTAATAGTTATGTAATTTTGAAACAAATAATACTTATTTTTTTAATTGGTCAATGAGATTATAGAATAATTATAATAAGAGAACATTAAGAGTTCAAGTTAAATTCTAATTTCATTTGTTTGATATTTCGAAAATATGTGTGAAAATTATATTTATAAGTATTTTACTTTTTGTTTTCTCTTTTGTCCATTTATGTGTTCATATTTTGATTCAATTATTTTGTTAAATGAAATTTAAATAAAAAAATTAAATAATTCAAATTTAAATAACAAATTCTAATTGTATTTTGAATTTATTATTTTTAGTTTGGTAGGTTAAATTTAAAGAAAAAAAATAAATTTAATTATTAAATATAAACTAGGATAAAAAAAATTAGTTATAAAATTTGTAAAAATTTAAATTTATTATTGGGTATGGATCGATAAATCGAAATAAAACACCAAAATTAAAATGAATTTGAATTTTTATGAAAATAATAATCAAATACCAAGTCTAATTTTTTTGTTCGACTTTGATAAATAATGAATTTTCAGTTTCGATTTGATAAAAGTGCGAATATTTCTTCTAATTTTTGATCCGATTAAAATACCTTTTAATATTATTAATTTTAATGGTAGTTATTTAATTTAATAATTATGTAATTTTGGAACAAATAGTTTTTATTTTTCTAATTGGCCAATGAGGTTATAAAACCATTACAATAAGAGACCACCTAAGTCAACTGTATCTTTATTTGTTTGATATTTTGAAAACATGTTTAAAATTATATTTATAAGTACTTTGCCTTTTGTTTTCTTTTTGTCTACTTATGTGTTCATATTTTGATTCAATTATTTTGTTAAATGAAATTTGAAAAAATTACTAAAAATTAAATAATTCGAATTTAAATAAAAAAATTTAATTGTATTTTAAATTAAATATTTTTAGTTTGGTAATTTAAAATTAATGAAAAAAAATAAAATAATTAATAAATATAAAATAAGATATAAATATTATTTATAAAATTTATAA
Organism: Paulownia fortunei; assembly: GCA_019321725.1. NCBI lineage: Eukaryota > Viridiplantae > Streptophyta > Magnoliopsida > Lamiales > Paulowniaceae > Paulownia > Paulownia fortunei. The sequence goes on from CM033115.1 coordinate 5,488,859, forward strand.
AAATTAAAATTTGATATTGGGTATGGTTCGATAAGCTCAAATAAAACACCAAAATTAAACCAAAAAACTGAATTTTTATAAAGATAAAAATCAAATAACAAATTTATTTTTTTGTTCGACTTTGATAAATACCAAATTTTTAATTTAGATTGATAAAAGTGTGAATGTTTCTTTCAATTTTTGATTTGATTAAAATATATTTTTAATATTATTAATTTTAATGGTAGTTATGTAATTTAATAATTATGTAATATTGGAATAAATAATACTTATTTTTTTAATTGGTCAATGAAGTTAATTACAATAAGAGAACATAAGAGTCTAAGTCAAACTTTATTTTCATTTGTTTGATATTCCGAAAACATGTGTGAAAATCATATTTATAAGTATTTTATTTTTTATTTTCTCTTATGTCCATTTATGTATTGATAATTTGATTCAATTACTTTTAGGATGACAATGGGGTGGGTTTGCCAAAACTTAAGAGCCGCCCCGTCAAGGTTTTTAAGGGCTCAAGACCTGCCCCACCCCAAACCTGGCGGGTTTAGGTTAGACCCATTACACCCATTTTATATTTTTAAAAATAATAAAAAATATAATTTTTAAAAATAACACCATTACCTTTTCTGAAAAATATATTTTTTAATATATAATATTACATAAATACATATATATATATAATAATTAATTAATTTAAACAGGCAGAGCGGGCTGGGTTTGAAAATAAAAAACCCACCCCAAGCAGGGAGCGTTCGGGGTGGGTATGGGTTTGGATTCGTCCCAATACCACCCCTAATTATTTTGCTAACTCAATTGTAAAAAATATTAAAAATATTAAATAGTTCAAGTTTAAATAACAAAATCTAATTATATTTTGTATTTATTAATTTTAGTTTGGTAAGCTAAAAAATAAGAAAAAAAAAGTAGAAAATTAATTAATAAATATGAACTAAGATATAATTTTTTTTATAAAATTTGATATTGGGTATGGTTCGATAAACCAAAATAAAACACAAAAATTAAATTGAGTACTGATTTTTTATAAAAATAAAAATCAAATACCAAATCCAATTATTTTATTCGACTTTGATAAATATCGAAATTTCAGTTTCGATTTAATTCCACCGATTTATCGAATTGTTGTCACACGTATAAAAAAATTACATTAAATTAGAATAAAAAAATATGACACACTATATGAAAATTATTTTATTATGAAATATGTTTATTTGAATAAACTAAATGTATCTAATAATATCTAGTTTAATCAATAACATCTATTTTTTTATATAATTAAAAAACATATTCCACTATTGTATTTATAAGTTGATTATTTCACTTCTTGAAAACATAGAATAGAGCAATACTGATATATTAAAGTGCATTCATGGTTAAAATTGGATTTTTTCTGAATCATGATATTAAATTTGCAAGACCTCCAGAACTATAAAACTAAAAGTATATTTTCGTGTACATGGGAGATACGAAAATTATTATATTAATTAATGAGATATTTGATTCCTTTAACATATGCTTTTTCAAACCATACACATTTGAATTTTATATTACATTTACCAATTTGCTAATTTCTTTTGAGAATATGTGTGAAAATTATATTTATAAGTATTTTACCTTTTGTTTTATATTTTGTCCATTTTCAATTCTATGATTTTGTTAAATGAATTTAAAAAAAATAAAAAAAATAGTTCAAAATTAAATAACAAAATCTAATTGTATTTTGAATTTATTATTTTTTAGTTTGGTAAGTTAAAGTTAAGAAAAAAGTAAAATATTTATTAAAAAATATAAAATAAGATATAACAACTATTTATAAAATTTATAAAAATTAAAATTCAATATTTTGTATGATTCGAAGAATCAAAATCAAATCGAATACCAATTTTTTATGAAAATATACTTTACAATATCCAATTTAATTAGATTTATTAAAATCAATATGAAAATAACATCTATTTTTTTATATATCAATTCAAAGGCACATTCTACTATCATATTTATAATTTGGTTATTCTATATTATGAAAGGAAAAAGAATATAGCAAAACCTAAAGTGCATTCATGATTAAAATTTGATATTTTCCAAATCATGAGACTATACGAAAATAATTACATTAATTGATGGAGTATTTGATTCCTTTAATATATACTTTCTCAAGCCACCACATCTGAATTTTATATTATATTTACCAATTATAAGACCATATTCCATAAAATAATGTTATTAATTATATTTCGTATATTTTATGCACAATAATCTATTTTAATCATTTGACTTATCGTTTACCGTTGCAATCATAGTAACTCGGTTGCAATTAAATCTGATATTTGACTTAGTTAATCTTTTTATCCTTTTGAAAATCACTCATCGAGTCACTTCATGAAAAAAGCAAATCTTTGGGTTGATCATTTAATCTAATAAATTTTATTTATACTATTTTATTGTGAGTTTGAATATTATAATTTCTATTGGTTTTCTCTTTCTATTTTTTTCCAAACATTATTTTTTTTACTTTAGATACGAAAACATGTTTACTACTTGTATTTTCTTGAAATGGTATTTTCCCCCAAAATATCAAATTATTTATTACAATATTTAGATAACATTGTACCCTATATTGTCACTAATTACAACACTATAATATTGACAAGATATCTATAGTTGAAAATATCCCTCATTAACCACAACAAAATAATATTGACAATATATCTACAATTGATGAAATATTTTTCAAAATACATCATATTATTTGTCCTAACAAAACATACACATTTTTATCTTCTTTGAAATTCTGGAAATCAAAACTAAACAGAGTCTAAATTTTTTCAACAAAATTAAACATGACAAAATTAAGTTGTATGAACCTTCATGCTGTATCATCACATTTTAACATAAATATTTTAACAGGAAATATATATTATATTAAGTAGAAAATAATTTTGTATTACATTTACTTGTGTATTTTTTGATCCTTTTACATATTATCCTATTGAACCAATTACACAATTGATAAAGTATTTTTAAAAGTATATAGGGGGTAAAATGAAATTAACAATAATTTTTTAAGATAATTTAATAGAGATAAAATATTGTTATGTCTATATATTATTATAGTATTACAAAACTCTATATAGCATATTTTTATCTCAAATTCTCTTTATTTTCATTTCTTAACAAAATCTAATTATATTTTGAATTTATTATTTTTAGCTTGGTAAGTTAAAAGTAAGGAAAAAAACTAATTAATAAATATAAAATAAGATAAAATTATTATTCATAAAATTTTAAAAATTAAATTTAATATTTGGTATAGTTCGATAAATTGAAATAAAAAATTAAATATCAAATCAAATTTGTTCGACTTTGGTATATACCGAATTTTCAATTTTAATTTGATAATTTTTTTGAATCTCTAAGGAACAAGCATCGCTTATAAATTATGAGTTGAAAGAGAGTTCATTACTTTGTTGTAATATCAACTGCAATTTTTTTTTTGTAACCTCAATTTATATTTTTTCAAAATACTTAATTTTTTCATTTTAATTTCAATTCATCTTTTTTTTTCTAGAGTTTATATATTTATAATTAATAAAATTACAAAAAATAAAATTATAAATATTATAAGTATCATGATTTATATACACTAACTATATGATTTTGAAGTTATTGATATTCATCAATATGTCAAACTTGAAAAATAAAATGTAATCAACCATCAAATAAGATTTTAAGTTTGTTTGTTGGAGTAATAATATTGTTAGCTTTACATGCATTTTTACTATCATATATCTACCCGAGCTGACTGAAATTTATGATGGACTTGACAATGGTGTTTATTGTGCACCAACAGATGTGAAAGTTATTTAGGATATATAGCAATATCTAAAAATTTCAAAAGAGAATTAGAAACTTCAGTTGAATTACAGGTTGTCAAAATTTTGAAAAGTTTGCATTTATTCTTGGAGAGCTTGGAAAAAAAATATTAGTTCATATGGTCTTCCAAATATTCCTATTTATATAGATAATATGAAAAATAATTTTTCAACAAAGGTAAATATAAAATGTCACTAGAAATACCTCTAAAAGATTATAAAGCACAACTAAAGTTAAATCATAAACATAAAGTTTTTCTAATAATTTTAGATTGCATACAAAAGACAATGATTTCTTTATTGATAAGCCGTGTGGAATATGAAAAATATTTTTATATCATGCATTGTCAACTCATTTTAAATTCAAAAATTAAATATCATTTGTAACCGCAGCATCTGGAGTTGCTGTGGCAATAACGCCAGGGTGTAGAATAACATATTCTCGCTTTAAAATACCAATAGATGCAATTAAATCAAGTGGGAGCACTATGTCAAAGCAAAGTAGGGCTGTAGACCTATTACGTAAAGCACAATTATTTTTATGTGATGAAGCAACAATGGCGAAAAAATAGCTATCAAATGATAAAATTTGGGTTTCACTTAACACCCTTAGAGATTACAAAAATTCAAGTACCAAAATAATTTAGGTAATAAAATAATTCAATTTAACAAAATAAAATATAATATGAAAAATTAAAATAAGAATTGAAATTGGATAAAGTCTATAAGTGTATATATGCCATTGCAGGAAGAAAAACAAATATTCACAGTTGTTCCTAGGGCAACAATCTACCAAACTATTTCTGCAAGTTTTGTAAAATCATATTTGTAGCCCAAAATTAAAAAAAAAAACTTTATCAATGAACATAATTTGAGGAATAATTCAAACTTCATTGAGTTTTTACTTAGAGTTGGAAAATGTGAGAAATCAAGTGATACTAAAAGTAATATCAAAATTTTAGAATAGATGATTATTGAGTATGACAATGAAAAAAGCTCAATATTACGACTTATTAGGGCTATTTTTCCAACCTTAAATAAGAATGCCTATTCAACTTATTACATGACAAGCCGAGTATTGAGAAGTAAGAACTTTTAATAATTTTGATAAAGTTATTGATGACAAAAATTAATATTATAAAGAGGGCGCTTTGAGGTTTTTAACTCCAAATGGCTTACCTTCTCATAAATTGGTGTTGAAAAAAATTCAATAATTCTTTTGAGAAATTTAGACCTGTATAATTAATGGATTAAATAATGATACAAGAATGGTATGCAAGATTTTAAGAATAACGTAATTGATGCAAAGATTGTGTTAAGACAATATAATGGAAAAAACTTGTCTTTATATCTAAAGTGTCACTTTCACTAGCCAAAAACGAAGGTTATCTTCAATTTAGACGTAAAAAATTCCATATAAAATAATTTAAAATGTTGGTGTCTATTTGCCTCATTTAGTGTGTTCCTTAAGTGATACATTATATATTATTAATGGTAACTAATATTTTATTTTTATTAAAAAAAATAAAATTGAAGCATGATTCACTGTAGCATAAAGTTCTGATACCTAACAATCATATAATATGAAAAAAATTCCAACATTCAAGTAATTAAACAAAGATCATATGTACACCGAATAATAAGTAAAAACTGACAAATATTTCTGTAAATCCTTGAATATAGGATTTATATTTTACTTAATTTTTAATCCTAAACCCTAATCATTTCACTTAGTTTCACATATATTCATCATTAAAGTAGAAATATAACTAAATTGTAGTTTTATTTATGTTCGTAAAAGAATTTTTTTTAATATTATTTATCTATCTTTCTTAACATTTAGATTCTTTCAATTTATCAAATTTCTTCATTCTCTAGAGAACAAGTATCGCCTACAAAGTATAAGCTGGAAGAGAGTCTCTTTCTTTGTTGCAATGTCACATCGATCAATAAGTAATTTATGAAATAATTTATTTTTATTGATCATATTTTATTTAATATTTTTTAATTTATGAAGTATTAAATTATTAAATAATATAATTAATTTACTAGAATAATATAAATTACGTGTAACACCCCATTATTACACAAATATATATATAATATAATTTGACATGATAGAACCAGTGTGCATGCATGAGTTTTTTTTTCTTTTTTTTTTCCCTGTAACATCATAATAAATAATAAACTATTTTTTCCACTCATAAATTAATATATATACCTGCAGAGGACCCATAACAACCATAATATTTATATACCCGTGTACAGAATTTTTTTAAAAGTAACACATAATACAATAGACTTCAAAATCAAATAAGTTAACAACCAGCCCAACAGGTCGTCGTCCATATATACTAATCCTCAGAACCTATAAGAGCTCCAGTCGGTCGCTCAGTAAGTCCATGGCTTCAAGTATCATCAAACTCACCTATAGTGTATAAACTACGTAAGCTAATGCTCAGTAAATGAAAATCATGCATGCTGAAGGGATAATCTAATATAAATACAATGCATTTCAATGAGATCATGATAAGAATGCAACTTATGCATAAAAATAGTTCATTCAAAATTATTTTCTATCATTAGGCCCTTGACCCACCTACTATATACTGGATATACCTTTCAATAATATCAATAATCAAATGGCCATAAATAGATCGACATAATTCAGAGGCCATCTCCTGGGATCACTAGAGGTCCACCCTCTATCTTCCCCTATGATCCTCTAGAAGTCTTCCCACCAGCGGTGTCGATAAGGGCGCAGTCAAGTGGTCCACCCTCTCGTGACCACCAGAGGCACACTCTCTATCAATCCCTGTGATCCTCTAAGAAGTAATACTCGCGGCGCTTTAAAATATCATATCAATAAGCCACACAAGCCTTGGTACACTAGTAATGGTCAATTAAAAGATTTTCTTTATGAAAATAATATCATGCATGTAAAATCTCAATTGTGAGTACATATTATGCATGCACGTGTAAATATTGATGAATGGTATGTTCAATAACACAATGGATCACATATCCTATCATATACACAATGTATGTAATATAAGATACTTATAATACTCATAATACACTCATCAAGACACAAGGATCATATTTAATATAGATAAGGCAAGAAATACTATGCCCATGCATTGTAGTTGCAAATGGATTTTCACTTACCTTTCACCTTTGATATTCTATTGAAGGTTAACAAAATTCTCCTCCCTAACCTTAGATATAAGGCTGCCTATAAAAGTATAACATATTAATTTTTATTCTTAATCAGTAAGTTTCTATATCAAATCTCATAAGCAATCTTAAATCTTAAATTTAATTAAGTAACAATCAAACCTTAAAATTTATACTTCACCCCAATTAGAAAATTTTAAATACCTTAATTTCTCATCTCAAATTCATTCTAATATTATCTAATTCATGTGTTATAATCCTTGTAACAAATTTTTCAATTAAATTAGCTTATTCATCCAATTAATACAAGATAATAAAATCAAATATTTGTAACTAATTTTGAATTAAAGGTGTATATTAATTATTGTCTCACAAGCAGATAACTAGTTAATTTGGATCAAAAACTTTCTTTCAAATTAAAATAACCAGCATAAATATATATTTTTATCCATACAAAAATAAGAAGGGAGTTATCCAAAATTTCCTTAAATTTCTATGGTCAAAATTTATTATTTCTTTCTCCCTTATTCTTTTTCTTTTCCTGCCGTGCTATTTCTTCTCCCCCTTTTTTTTTTCTCTTCTTTCCTTTTTTTTCTCTATTTTCCTTTCCTTTGTTGTCGTGAATGTGTGTGTGTGGTGTTAATGGTGTGTGTGTTTTAAGAACTTAACTATTACTTAGCTATTAAGAAAACCTAATATAATATTATAACATATGTATACTTATTCTTAATATAATATAATATATTATAACCTAATATAATATATTATAACATATGTATAATATCTTATAACTATTACTACCTTGTACACGTGTATACATATATGCATATATATATATATACATATTATGGTATTATTTTATTATACTCCACACATGTACTTATATATATATATTTCGTACATCAACCCCTAAGTATATATATATATATATTATTATTTTATTTTTCTTATATATATAATTAATACATAATATTTTTATTTATTTATTCGCATAGTTTATCCTACAGTGATAAATACAACGACACCATTTTTCACTTACGTGTATCGTAATCATATCTGATAGTTGACATCCAAATCCTCGTATCTTAGTACCAACTCAACCAATTAGGTTAAAAAATTTGGAGACTAATATTGGGTGACAACTTCAAAAGTTTAATTATTAAAAATGGCGCATAAAATATAGTGCATTATGAAATATCAATTAAAATGCAAATGACACATACGTAGCATGAAATGCAAAAACTATATTGATCAGGTGAGTAGTGCGAGACTCGGGTATTACATCACGTGTAACACACATCTTACTCACTAGTATCATTAAAAGTAGCATATACCACACACATGAATGTATTTTGGGCAAAAAAACCATCTTAAAGTTATCTAAAGGACCAATGTGATATTCATGATTTTAACTCGAAAATTTTTATATCACTTTGGTTAGTTCATCTCAAAAGTTTGAATCTTTGTTAGAAATTGGGTTATATCATAGGCCAAGAGTCAATTACGTCGGTAGCGAAAAGGGGATTGTGGATCACGGAAAATATGCTGTAATTTCATCATATGATCCTTCTCCACATGAAGAGGCCCAAGATGAGGTTCCTCATTATGGAGGAAATAGGGAGTAAATGAAGATGGCTCATTGCGCAAGTTGATGCTCATTACCTTGAATGTGAGTTTTGATGGTCCCTTTAATTCTGTTTTAACTTGCTTCTTATGATGAGTAGCTAAATATATAATTTTCAGGGTATCTTGTATTGCAATTGGTTCCAAGAGCTGCTTGTGGTTCTGAGCCGATAGTTGTGTACACAATCTAGCCCTGAACAATGAATACGATATGATCCCTGTGAAGTATTTATTTGTTGGAATTTATTTGCAAAACAAATCTGCAAGATGGAAAGTTTTCAAACATAGTAATGTAGACTTTCCATATTGAAATATTAAATTTATTGTCTAACTATTTTGTGTTTGTTTCCTTGCAGAATAATTAAATCGCTTGCTTCCTTATATGGATGGATTTGGTGGAGGATTGATGGGTGAATCTGCGAGATTGCATTTAATAGGGATTTAGTTCAATTAGGAAACTAATGATTTCATGTATCTTGATTCCTTGCATGTATTAAAGTCTTAACATGGAAAGAGTTTGAGTTATGAAAGGTCTTCGACTTGTAGTAAGAAACTTTCTCTGTCTTCTAGATTTCCTAGGAATCTGATTCACGAATTGGTGCATTTAAAACACAAACATTCGTGCGTTTTTGTTGTTGAATTACGCAAGCATCAATCAAGACAAAATCTGCAGTTATTCCTCTCGAAGGCGAACCTCTATAACATCGGACGTGGGAAACCTAAGGCTGGCTTCTTGGCCGGCAATGTGAAAGGCTAGGCATCGGGGGAGGGTCATGCATCCTATCTCTAGGGCCAGGTTTGATCATCTTAAAGTTGTCAAGGATAAAGAAGCGATGCCTAGTACCCCCGACCTTATTCTCTTGAACAGTAAACTTTATTAAGGCCCAAGGGGCCGTGAATTAAGGTCTGGATCCTCAGGATCAGCGCCTTGGTCACAAGAACCCTCATCCTCATTCCCTTTCGGGAACAATTCTCTAGTCACGGGGAGCTGAGAGTTCAGAAATTTCCTTATCCCCTGATGGCCAATGGGTCCTTGCTGGGGTCTCGTTACATTCTCAGAACTCGAGGTCGAATTTGAGCTAGAATCACTGGAATTAGAAGATGATAAAGTCGCAAGCACCCGCGAATCGAAGGATCTGTGAGTTCGTTCCAATGAGGTTCGAGAAGACATTTTTATTAAAGAAAAAGTACACAAGAATGCAAACACAAAATTTAACTCAATAAAAAAACAAGGACGCTACCTCAGTTCCAGAAAGCTGGAGAACTGCTGAGTGTTTTCCTAATCTTTTGAGGTCGTTCCGATCTCTAAAGAGTTTTTACTCTAAGTTGGAAAGATAAAAGTGAGGAAGGTAAAAGAATAGGACCTTATAAGTGAAAGGCATCTGTTATATCCAACGGCTGAGAATGGGCCAAGGATTGATCAACGGTTCGGATCATACAAGGGCATCACTGTTCAGCTTTTTTTAAATTTAATGCACAAAAAGCTGGGCACTAATAATGGGGCCCAGACGTTATTTTACCATTTTGCCCCTCCTAAATTATCAAAATGCCCAAACACTCCAGGATTCGCAACTTTCTACGTTGCCTCTGACCTGATCGAAACCAAGGACCATTGATCTAAGAGGTTAATGTGACCAGCGAACCATAAAGATTGCGACACCTATGCCTAATTATGTGTCATCCACGTAGATTAAGGTATAAATGCGACAATTAAGGTAATTTCTCATTTTGTGTTCTTCTATTACACGTGTTCACAATGACTTCACAATCCGAATCGACTTAAGTATTGAAATCACCCCAATATGCCTGACGTATATTAGTGTTTCAGGTCTCAAAACTCGAAGTACTTACAACTTGTGATCTCGTTGACTCAAACTCAAGTACACTAATTCCCAATCAGAATGCACCAAGGCTAGGAACATAGGCCTTCTGGAGAAGGAGATATCTAGGGATAATAAGTCATATTTGATATCAAAGGACCTCAAGAATGTAATAACCTGAGGAAATTGTCCCCCTTAAATGGCATGAACTGGAGGAAAATGAGGAAATGAACTTAGGCAGTGAACTGGTGGAAAAAAATATTGTAACTGGTAATGGAACTGAAAAAGTTGTTCCACCTACTTCAAGTTTGAAGAAACACACAACACATTGTTATTGTGGCAATTCGTGCGATCATATGCTTAATTAGATTCTCATGTTTATGATGTTCATTTTATTGGTAATGGAATCAACTTCCATAACATGGTAAAAGTAAGTGAAAGTGAGCAGCTTTCATTCAGAGGCTCTTCAAAAGTTCATGATAGAAACGAAGAGAGTTTCATTGATCAGCTTTGGTTCAGAGGTTCTTCGGAAGTTCATTTTAGAAATGAAGAGGGTTTTATTCAACTTTCATTCACTGGTTCTTCAATGTTCTTGTAAGCAGCTTCATTCAGTTGTTCTGTTCCATTTGGAAGCTTCTGTAATCAAGAGGGCCAAAGTGTTTTTACTGATTCTCCAAGTACTAGTGTGTGGATACTGAAGTTGATGTCAAGGGAAGCACTTCAGACATATCTAGTGGACTTCCACAAATAGATACTCAAATGGATACTGAAATGTTAATAGTTGCCAGCCAAATCGGACCGCTTCGAGAAAGATTAAATTGTTCAGGAAGGGAGAGAAATTTGGCCTCTCTCTTCATATGCTAAATATGGTGCCTGCTGGAGAAAGCATATTTTTTCTTTATTCATGTTTGATTTTTTCTCTTTATTTAGTTGTGAGCTATATTTAGAGGTCATTATAGACAAGTTGGAATCGGAACCGACCCATAATCGACTCATGATCAACGGTTTAAAAATCGTTGACCACGGGTCGACATGTCTGACTCGTAATTGGCTTTTGGGTTCACGGGCTAGTTACGGGTTAAGGTAAACCAACTCGTTAAACCGCCGAATCGGGGCCGGTGGTTCCGACTTGTGGAACCGCCGGACCTGACTCAATGGTTCCCTTTTTTTCCCCCTATCAAAACCCTTCCATTTCTTCATCTTTTTTCACATTTCTACATTTCAATTCTCAATTTTTTAATTTTGAACTATCAATTGTCTAATTCTCTACTTTCAATTGATCATTTTTCAATTTTATATTCTATATTATTTCAATTGTTTTATTAGATTATTTTTCATATTTTATTTCCTTTATTTTCAATTATTCATTCTATATTTTTAAAACTTCAAGTTGAGCATTTTTTTTTAATTTATTATTTTTAGAATATTTGATAATTTAAATTAGGTAACAATTCTTTTTTTCTAACTTAAGTTAAATTTTTTTGATTAAATTCAAAAATTAATAATATTTTTTTCAAATTTAAATTCAAAAATTTTCATTCAAATTTAAGTTTAAAACTTTAAGCTCTTTTTTTATTTTTTAAATGTTGTAATTTTGTAAAATTAATGGTTAGTTAAGAAATAATAATTTTTCAAAGCGTAAGTCAAAATTAAAAAAAATAAAAAAATCCAAGGGTCGAAATCGGACTTGGAACCGACGATTAACCGAACCCATAACTGGAACCGGCCCGCTGGTTCGGGAACCCTAACCGTAACCGACTTTGTTTATTACTGTTAATCCTGACCTTTGAAATCGATAGTTTCAAACCGAAATCGACGATTTTAGAACCTTTGTCTAGCTATATTACTGATTGATACGAGTTTCTTATAAATAATTTTCTTCATAGTTGCACTCATTTTGGCACTGTAACACAATTTAGGGTTTGTCAGTTTTTATTTTCTCCTGTCCTGTTGCACTTCTATTTCTTCCAGGCAAATTGCAAGAATTAACATCAAAGAACTTGGTATGTTGTGCAACTACAAACTTAGATAATAAAATCAATGTCACAGTGTTCAAAATTTCTGTCGAGGCAAACTGCATGACAATCACTTCTTTGTTTTCGTGTTCAATACTTTATGACAGTTCAAAAGTTGGACTTAGCTGCTTGAGAACTCTTAATTGGACTACAAAAGCAGAACCGTTTGTAATTTTTCCGACAATTTGCATTCAATACGCTCACTTTATAGGGAAAAATGGTGAACAGCTAGAAAAAAATTTTTTGGGTGCTTCTACTGCAGATGCCATTGTAATTTGTGTGATCGTCCCTGGTTGATGTGCCAAATACCTGATTAGAATTCTTTACAATTGCCTAGAGGGAATTTTGTACTTTGTACCTATTCAATCTATAACTTCAGATGTATGGCTTAGATCTCTCTTATTTATGGTATTTTATCTTTTATAATTTGAGCAAATTTTATTTTTGGCCTCATAAGACGAGGTATTTCAGATTTGGTCCCACAAGATCACTTTTAGTCTCATAAGCAATATTTCTGTGCAATTATAGTTTTGGCTGTCAAAATACTAACAGAGAAGACCACGTACTTCGCATGTGGCCATTAAATTCATAGGACTAAAAGTGATCGTGAAACCTAATATGCAACGCCCTTAGTCTCATGGGACCATATTTAAAAATTCAAAAAATATTTTTTAAATAAATTTAATTTATTAAAATTAAAATCATAATTACTACAAATCAAATTGAAAGATTAAAGATAAAAATTTTCGTTTAAAAAAATAATTCATTAAATTGAATGTTGGGTTTTCTTGAAATAAGTTAATGGAATGTATTTTTTAGTCTGAAAAATATTTTATGAGTTTTTTTTGGATAGAAAATATATTTTATTTCAAGAAATTTTATTAGTTTTCCCTAAACTAATTTTCAGATTATATACAAATAGTGGACATTGAATGTGCAACTCAAGTGCATTCATACTAGTAAATAGTAAGTTAAAAAGCATTGATGTATAATATTGAAACTCTTCAAGTAAGCATCATGTCTCGTATGACCTAGATACTCTAATTGAATTTTATTTTGGCATCCAGTAATTTAGATATATTTATTTTATTAAATTTAGAGAAATACATATCTTTATCTAAAAGAGTCTAATATTTGTCTAAAATATAAGATAGTTAGTTTATATTTTGATTATAATTCAAATAAGCAAAGTAAAAGTTTTCATACCTCTACTTTTATATTTATGATAGTTATCCATCACTTTAAGTTTTTAATATAAATTGTTGAAATTATCTACATATCCCTTATATTTACATTTAATTTTTTTTTTACTGTGCCTTGATATGGGATTAAAACTAGTTTTACGCTATACAAAATCCTTCCAAGTTATATTTAAAATTATCGAAATATGGATTTTCCATACATGTAAGATAATATTTTATTCTCTAAAAAAATCAATGAATGTAATATTCTTTTCTTTCTTAAAATATATAAATTAATATATGTAAGGCCATACATATGTACCTTGTCTTCATAGCAGTCAACGAGAGTCAAGCCATCATCACCCCAAGCCAATTTCCAGTGCTCACACGAAATGTTGTGAGTTAGTGATTCCAATGACGCCAGTAGCTAACATGTAGTTTCACCACATCAACTATAAGTTAATTATTGGAATAGAAGATTTGAGTTGTATAATTTTTCTTCTAATTAAAGTATACAACCTAATTCAAAATTTAATGTTGTATTAATGCTATTTATTAGTTGAATTAAATAATTTTTAATATAATATTGGATAAAATATTTGAATTATTTAAGAATATTTACTAATATCAAACAACATAATAAGTAAAAATGTGATTTAAAAGTTTAAAAATATTAAAATTACAAAAAAAAAAAAAAAAATCAGTGAAAAATTAAATAGTGTGACTTAATATTATAGCAAACTAAATAATTAATAAACACATTGCATCAAATTGATCAGACACATATATTTTGTATTTAAAATATTTATAAAAAAGTTAAAATCGATTCACCATTATAAATAGTATTGAAAGCAAGACTAAAAGTGATCGTATAGGACCTAAATTGCAGCGCCCCTAGTCTCATGAGACTAAAAGTGAAATTTGCCCCTTTAATTTCACATCTTGATGGTCGACCGTTAATTATTTAACGACAGGACCTTTTTTGCAAGAAAATATTTATTACGGGGACCATTGTGAAATATACGGACCAAAATTAGAATGTCTCTATTTTTATGGGACCAAAAGTAAAATTTGTCGTGTTAAGAAAGAAAGTTTCTCCTACGCTTCTTTGAGTGTTGGAGATATTTCCATCAGTTTCTTCTGTCCATTCCTCATCAGCGGGAAGAGCCAAGAACCAACTCTGGTTTGTTGGAAGATATATTCCGATATGAAGATAAAGTAAGCTAGTAACTGCTGCTTTGCCAGACTCTCTTTTGTTTGTTTTTGTTTTGTTTTCCCCAAGTGCTTTGTTAGTAGCTTAGTTGAAAGCCTGGAGCTGAGTATTATTTTAGCAAATATTTTGATAGTCGGTAGTGTTATAACATATCTAAATTGGACTTTTCTCTAGTTCTAATTTTGAAGTTGGTATAGACCCACCACTTGTTTCAATCAGAATAAGCCCATAGACATTGGTGATCGCATCCCATATATATCCTACATTGTAACCTGCGGCTGATTCAACTTCTGTTTCTGGGAGATTGCAGCTCAACTAGTTTTTTTTTTTTTTTTGATAATCCAAGTCTCAACATTTGGCTTGACTAATTCTGAGAGTGGTCGGCTTTCCCCCTGGTTCGATCACCTAGTAAATGCTGATTTGATGACAGCTTATTCACACTTATAGTGGACATTCGACACGTTGACTGCTGCCAAAACACAAACGCATTGTGATACCCGAACCTCTCACAACTCACTTGACTAATGTGATTCATGCATTACATGCTATTTATATACTAATTTGCATTAACATTCACATGGCATCTTATATAGCATTCTTAATCGCTAGACCTCTAATGCTATCACATGATATAAGTGGTTGAGATCTTATAACCTAATTAAGAAATTCTATATTTAAATAAGAAAAAGAATAGATTGGTCGATATATTGGATATTCATAGGTTATATGTTATAATTTTGGAAGTGTAAAAGGTGCTACTAGTAAGTTTATATGATTCGATTTAATTAGATCGAGGTGTTTTAAAAGTATACATCCATGGATTAACATATTTGGAATATTGGACATGATATAATGTGATTTAAGTGTCATAATACAAGGTCCATATGTGCATATAATTTTAGAAATGCAAACTAGACAATCATTTAAGAATCGAATGTCAATCGATTTGGAGATCGAATGAACGAACATAGGAATTACCTATGGGAATGAATGGTGACTAAGATAGGTTGCAACCAAATAGGAATATATGAGACACACAAGCTTAAGGCTGCAAAATAAGGGAGAAAATTAGATTATACCATTACATGCCACCTCAAGCTTTGCCACCTCATGCTTTCTTATTAAACTTAAGCTAACATCTCGAGATAACACCTCAAACCTTTCACCCTTAAGCCATGACCAGACCTTTAATTCAGCCATTTTCATCTTCCAAACACACACATTAAGGTATCCAAGTGCTCCAAATTGATTCCAAGTTGAAATAAAAGCAAGAAAAGCAAAGGAGAAGTGATTACCATCAAGTTTAACCTCAAAATCTGCATAGGTAACACTTATCTACAATTTTGCCTTTGGTTTTCAGATTATTCTGAATGGTTTTATTGTTTATTAAGCTTTCAATATCTCTTATAAAAGTGTTACGAAGTTTTTAGTTAGACTTTGGTGCACAAAGAAAAGGTTTTTGATGACAAACTCTTAATAGAAAATACTTGTGGTAGAAACTGTCACCTTACTGTTTTCTTATGTTTTAGGCTTCGAAAGTGTATGGTATGTTGAATAAAACCTGTAATTATCATCATATACATGTTTATATATGGATTAAGAGTATTGGAATAAATTTTCATCGATTAGAAATTGAAATAGGGTATGATATTGAAGAAATGCTCAAATTGTCACCATCGAATTTCAAATTCTGTCCTATGTGAAGTGGACTAGTTTTACAGAATTAAATCCATTAGTTTTTGGCAAGAATATAACCTGGTTGTCTCTTTTTATATGTTATATAAGTTTGGTGAAAATTTGGGAGTGATTGAATATACTTAAGGGCGCCAAAACAATTAATGTCATGAAGTGCGTAAAACTGTCACAGTAGGAAAAATTTATTTTAGTATGCTGTGAAAGGAGCTGAACTTGGGAAGGTATATCCATGAGTTTTAGCCATTCTATAACATGGTTACATTATTTTTGATGTTAGATAAGTGTGATAAAATTTTTGGAGTGAATGAATATGTCTAAGGGTGTCAAAATCATCATACAAATTAATGTGGCAGCAAGAAAATGTAAAGTGGTGAATCTGTCCCATTTTGTTCATGAACATGTTCTAGCATAGATGTGGTGCATTTGATCCCTAACATTTAGAAAAATGTTGTAAGAGTTATAATACATCAATTAAGTGAGGTTAGTATACATTTAAGATGTGGAACAAAGGTACGTAGAAGATTGTATTCGGTTATAGTTTCTAACTGGTAAGGTTGTTTAATTAAATTGATATTCAAGATCTTTATAGTACATTAGGTATAATGAACTTTTTAAATGAGGATGGATATTGATATCTTGTATTTTTACAGATTGTTTCACATCTAGGGTTGGGGATTTATACTTAAGAAATCTAGAAGTAACACAACCGATCAAAGATAAGTAAATGTTCATTTGCAACTACAATGCACAGACATAGTAGATGTGTGAATTAGATGTAATATCATAAATCATATGTGCATAGTAGAGGGCTCTCCATTGAGTATACATATATGAGCATTATCATTGGCACATGCATGCATCATATACGAGCATTGTGATAAATCTTGCATTGCACGACATGCATGGATTTGCATGGTTGTATACATGGATTTGCAGGTTCGCGTGCATGGATTTGCATGCATACGAGTGTGCATGGATTTGCATGCTTTTATAATTATTGGCCATTGGATTATGGCGTTGTGCAGAGCTCTTTTTCGGTGCATGGGATAGTAGCATTAGTCAGGGGCCCAAGAAAGAAATGACTTTGAGAGAAATATTTTGATGCATGGAATTGCATTGTGGGCATAGCAATTTGAGATGCATGACTTGATATTGTGAATTATTCTTTGACATGCATAATCTTTACTTGCTGAGCGTTAGCTCATATAGTTTATGCATTGTAGGTGAGTCTGGTAATACTTGATACCATGGACTTACTGGGCAAGTTGTTGGGGTTCCTACAGGTTCTGAGGATCAGTGTACATGGATGACGACCTGTTGGGTTGTATTGCGGGCATATTCTAATTTTTACATTCATTATTATTATGTAAGTTTTCGACTATATATAAAGGGTTACAAGATGCAAAATGTCCTTACTTCTTCTGAAAGTAAATTCTTCTATTTTTATTGTTGAGTATTTCGTATTATAACTTTGGGATGTCGTGTTCTATATAATTCTTGAAATTTGATAGTAAATCAGCCTGGGAATAGCGTTATTGTGATGGGTGTTGTATTTTTATATAAATAATAATTTTTCTATATAAAGGTTTATATGTGTGAAAACATTGTTTCTCAAAGTGCTACATTTGATAAAAGTAAATATATATATACACATGCACACACATGTGTTACATTATCAAAATTATTGCTATACTAATATCTATATTTAGTGTTGGGGGGATGTTACACGCACACCCCACATGGGGCCTAAAGACACGACCCGAGAGCTCACTCACCAACGAGCACACCCACAGGGGGCTAAAGTGATACCTAGGGGATTCGAACCACCGATCCTCTATAGGATGCCACAAGCGCTTTACCACTACGCCACTTCAAGCAGGAGCTACAAGGCTAAGTGTTGGTTATATACAACATATACAAAGGCAAAACATAGTTAACTTCCTATAGTCAACTCTTAAAATAAGGGGAAAGATCATTCACATGATTTTTTTCTAATTAAAATCCTATAATTATGTTAGGAGATCCCATAATTCAAGGGAAGTACAACTACCTAACAAAGTCAACACTTTAATTTAAGAAACGACATACTCTTCCACACTCCCCATTGAATCGACATCTTCCATTTTCGCTTGGAAATAATGGTATGAAATCGATAAGCATCCAGTCCTTTCATTAAAACATCTACCCATTGATATCCTTTTAGAATATACAGTGTGCATATCAACCTATTCTCCAGTTTTTCTTTGATAAAGTTTTTATCAATTTTAATCTGCTTCGTTTGATCACGATGTACTGGATTGAGAGAAATCATTGTTCTTAACTTGTGATAGGTATAATCTTATTGGCCAATTCTACTTGATCTTTAAGTCATCCAAAATGATCTTCAACCACAAAAGTTCATAAACTCCTTGTGCCATTACTCTAAATTTAGCCTCTACACTTGATCTTGCCATGAAATTTTAAACACGTGATTCTACATGGTCAGCATCAATATATGCCTCAAGAACTAACCCAATTTTCCTCCTAAATAAAATTCCTTTTCCCAAACTAGCTTCCAAATATTGGAGTAGTCGTAAATAACCTGTAGGTGTACTTCCCTCAGATCTTGCATAAAGTGTTTACTACACTTAGTGAATAAGCTATATCGGGTTGTTTGTGAGCTAAATAAATGAGTTTGCCAACTAGCGTCTAGTACATCTCCTTATCAACGACAGGGTCTTCAATGACATTTCGAAGTTTGTGATTTGGATCTACAGGAGTTGATGTAAGTTTGCGGCTAGTTTTCCAATCTTCATTAAAGCATCTATGGCATACTTCTGTTGAGAGATGAAGATATCCTTGTTTTGAATGAGCAACTTCAATTCCGAGAAAGTAATTTAATCTCCATAGCTCTTTTTTTATTAAACTCCTTAATAAAACATTTCTTCAATTCTTCTCTCGCCTTTTCTTCATTACTTGTTACAATTATGTCATCAACATATACTAGCAAGCCCATGTTGGTTTTCGTATATCTAAGATGGGTAAATTAGTAAAAAAGTAAAATTTTTAATACATGAATATTTAAACCAGTAAACATGCAATCTTGAGAATTTATACGAATTAATCTATTGCGTTTAAAATACTTTCTTTAAAATAAAGAAACAAGGTTTAGCAAATCAATACCTAAAGCACTCTAATTGACGTAGGGAATGAAGGAATTCAAATTTCTAAGCTTGGATTCAAAATTGGTTTGTGAGGAATCCAAGTGTTTTTTGTCTAAGCATATCCACACTCTATGCAAGCCTACAAATATTTTATTCTTGCAGGTGAATCAAAATTGTTTTTCTAATATAACTTTTGGAGTGCAAATTTATTCTTAAAACAACTTGTGTTTCAAAAACAAAATTAATTCAAGAAGGTTGGAACCATTCTTGGTGGAAGGAAATTTTCTTGTGAAGAAAAAAAAATGACGAGAAAGAATAGAAGAGGGAGATTGAAATTTCTTGCTTCAAAGCTAGTTATTTAGGCCCCCTCAAGTGTGTATTTATACACAGTTGAGTTTAGCCCTAATCCCATTAGGACTCATTTCTTTCCATTCTTATCCATATCCTTTCCTCCAAGAGTAGGATCATTGTCTTGCTTTCCAAGACTCTTATGTGGGTCTTTTAATACCATGGGCTTGGACTCTAATAAAAAGTCTAATTAATTTATCTCTATCATTTAATCAAGCCCAATTTCTTTAATTGATTCAATTAATTAATTAATTGATTCCATAAAGGCTATATAATCAAATTAGGTCCAATTAAATAATTTTAACCCCTTCAATTAATTTAAGTCTATTTAATTAATTAATCTAATCAATTAATTAATTTCACTTTCCATGAGCCCCTAATGATAAGTGCATATTTTGACATATTTTCGTATCAAACCTTTTATACTTTCATTGCTTTATTCTTGTTAATATTATAGTTTTATTAATATTTTGTGTTAGAGAATCAATGAACAAAAAGAGATCAAAAAAAGTCAACATGAAACCAAAGAAGGCAACACGTTTCATGAGCAAGTTGGGAGATAATATTTCATTGGATCAAAGAAGCATTACAATTAGAAGAAAATAACCATTTATGATTAAGTCCAACATGTGCAGATCAAAATATATGCAAGAAATCACTTAGACTTTGGAAGTGATTAAATCATACTTCATTTGAAAGTTAAAAGATAGAACTATAACTTTACTGTTGGAAGCTCAGCCCAATTTATCCTTGATTAAAATAGAAAATCAATTCGAATGGGTGTATTAGAAGGAATCTATCTATGCTAGCACATTTCTTTAAATTAAGCCTAACTTTCTTCCTAATGGTTGGAATTAGGTGATTCAAGTTGGAAAATGAAGCTAACAGAAAGACACATCGTTCATGTTGATCATATTTCCAAAATTAGTTGATTGCATAGATAAAATTATTTGTCAAAATTCAAATCTAAAAAGGATATGTGAATTTAGAACACATTTGAAGTTAATTTGGAGTGCATTTGGAGATGCCAATTTAGGCATTCTTCTACTATATATAGGGGCTCTTGGATAGCATTCAAGACACACAAAAATCCTCAGAGGGGGAAATAAAGTTTTATTGTTGTCTTTCTTTAGGCTAAATTTTCTAGTAGTAATGTAAGTTTTCTAGTGGTAATAGAAATGTATTCTCTAGTTTCTATTCTATTTTTAGTATTTTCTACTTTCATTACCTCTTTCTAAATTTTATGTAGCTGAGAAGAAATGGTGAACTTCTTGATGGAGGAAGAAGACTGATTATAAATGTGCATAATATTCAGGTTGTATTATTATTTTAATTTTTGATTGAAACCCTCTTTGTTTTGTGGTGATTCTTGATTTATGTATCACCAATGACACAACAAATATTTAGGTTCATTTAGCTTATTGTACTATTCTACTCCACTGACTGCTAATATGAAACTTTGATTTGTTATAAATAGAGGTGCGTATAAATACTTAATCTCATAAATAAGTGTTGGTGTTACAACCCTTCTTATTTAGTGGCGATTCTTGATTTTTGTATCACCAATGGCACAACAAATACATGGGTTCATTCAACTTATTATACGGTTCTAGTCCAACGACTGCTAACTTGAAATTTTGATTTGTTGTAGACAAATGTGTGTATAAATATTTAATCTATAAACAAGTATTAGTGTTAAAAGATAATTTACAAATAGTAAGATAATATCATGTTTACTTTAATGCTTGAGCTATTTGATAACATCTTCTCATTGGAAATTTCATTTTGTATGGATTCTAATAGTGACAATTAAAAGAGGTACAAAATAATAATAAATAGTCGTTGCTCTATCTAAAACTCAAGAGCGGATCCCTAATCGTCAATACTTTTATTACTTTAATATTTTAGTTGTATCATAAATTTTTCTTTATAATCTAAACCACATTCAATAATCTTTTAAGAAATATATACCCAAAAACTTCAAATGATTTCCCTGTAGATTGACCTCGGACTTTTGAGAAATTTATTACTTGACACAACCTGCACTTGGGTATGTAACTTTAAAGTTGTAGCAAGTTTTTGGCGCCATTGTCCGGGAAGGCAAGGTAAGTATTCATGTTTGTAAATATATTCCCTTTGTAAATATTGTGTTTTTATTTTCTTTATGATTATATGGTCATATGGTATCATAATCATAATTCTCGTTGTTTAGTTAGAAATACTTCTAAAACTTTGTTTGAAAATTTATTTGAGTCATCTCAACACACTTTCACCATGGCTGAAAATGAAAGTGTCCTATCATAAAAATGAGAATCAACAAGTGCATACCATGCATTATTACTTGCAACCTTCTTGAAAATTTTCTTCTTATTGTTTCATTTTTTATCTTAATGCAAATAACTTTCGATTCAAGCCAGGTATAATCCCTTCACTTCCTAATTTCTATGGTTTAGACTTTGAAAACCTTTACTTGCATCTGAAAGAATTTGATGAACTTATGTGCCACTTTTGAAGATCAAACTTGTAAAATGAGATTGTTAAGGTCAAAGTATTTCTTTTTTCTTTAAAATATAAAGCAAACACTTAGCTTAACTTTTTAAAACCTAAGTCAGTTGACACTTGGCAAGAAATGCAAGCTGAATTTTAGAAAAAAGTTCTTTCCAACTCATAAAACTAATACTTTGAAAAGACAAATTCAAATTTTTTCTCAAAATTCTAATGAAGTTTTCTTTCAATGTTGGGAAATATTTAAAAATTTGTTGAATTCATACCCACATCATGGTTTTGAAAAATGGCGTAATTAGTTTCTTTTATATAGGTTTAACTCCTAAAACAAAATAATTTGTTGAAATAATTTGTAATAGCGAGTTTCTTAATAAAAAACATGATAAAACCCTAGAATATCTAGACCATTTAATAGAAAACTCTCTATTATGACATAGTGTTAATTCTTTTGAAGGTTCTATTAGTTCTAATCTTGATAATAGTAATAAAGAAAAATATTACCTTAGTCAAGAAAATGATCTAAATGCTAGGATTGCTAGTTTAACAAGAAAAGTTGACGCCATGGAACTTAAAAAAGTAAAAAAAAATTAGATCTGTGCAAAATGAAGTTTGTAACATTTTGTGAACTTGTGAGACACTCCACCAATGAATGCCCAAATATTCCAATACAAACAAATGTCATGAACACGTTCAAAAATCCTTTTCATTCTCCATATTCTGAAACTTACAATCCACAATGGATAAATCATCTCAATTTTAGTTGGTGAGATGAGAACCGTTCCCAACCGCTATGTTCACAAAACCCACCAAAATTTTCTTCTTATCTAACTCCACATACAAAATCTCTTGAGGAAACTTTACAAGCATTCATGCATGGAGAAAAACACATCAATAACTAGACTTTATAAGCTATCAATGAGATCAAAAACACACTTTCAACACTGACAACTTCTTTGCATACTCATAAAAAAGGTAAATTTTTTGCTCAACCTTAACCTAATCCTTCCACTCAATGTTATGTTTCTTCTTCTAGTGAAAATTCAATTAAGGAGGTTAATTCGGCTACAACTCTTCAAAATGAAAAAGTTATTGACAAGACTATTCATTCAAAGATGAAAATTTCTAATCCACCTTAAAAAATGAAAAATGGAAATAGTCTTGACACTGAAGGTAAGTTTAAGGAAGATGAGTTCGAAAATGATGAAAAATAAAAATATTCACCTTTAGCTCATTTTCCTCAAAGATTGGAACCGATCAAAAATTGAACACAAATGTTGAAATCTTTGAAGTTTTTAAACAAGTCAAGATTAATATTCCATTGTTGGATGCAATCAAGCATGTTCCACCTTATGCCAAAATTTTAAAAGATTTGTGTACGGTCAACAGAAAATATCTTGTACAGAATAAGACATTTTTAACTGAAAGTGTCAGTTCAATCATTCAACTCCACCCAACTATAAAGATCCAGGTTATTCAACCATTTCACGTACCATTGGAAATATTAGAATAGAGCATGCTTTGCTTGATCTTGGTGCTAGTGTAAATCTTTTACCTTTCTCAGTTTATGAACAGTTAGGTTTGAGAGTTTAAAACAACTTTCGTTGTATTCCAACTAGTTGACCATTCGATTAAAGTTCAAAGGGAGTAGTAGAAGATGTGTTGTACAAATTAATAAGTTTTACTTTTCAGTGAATTTTATTGTTTTGGACATAGAGCCTGTTACACATACTCAAATACAAATTCCTATCATTTGGGTCACCTTTTTCTTGCAACTTCAAATGCTCTGATTAATTATAGGAATGATATTTTGAAGTTAATATTTGTAAGCAACTGCAGAAGATATCAAAGTACAAGAAGTGGATTCAATCGAAGAACTTGTTCACAAATATTTTACTACTGCTAATTCTTCAGATCCTTTGGAGACTTGTTTTGAAAGTGAAAGTATTTATAAAAAGACACACTTTAATACTTTCTCTAAATTTTCGCAGATACAAGAAAAATATTTTTGGAAGCCAAGGATTGAAGAATTCATCATCCACAGTACAACCTATTCCATCAAGTATTAAAGCTCTTGTGATTGATTTGAAACCTTTGCCATCTGATTTGAAATACTCTTTGTTGGGTGAGAATGAGATTTTTCCTGTAATAATTTCTTCCAAACTTGATACATTCCAAGAATGTAAGTTGATCAAAACTCTAAAAATATATAAGAATGATTTAGGATAGACCATTGCTGATATTAAAGGTATTAGTCATTTTATTTACACACATAACATCGATATAGAGGAAAATGATATACCTTCTACAGAGATGCAATGAAGGCTAAATCTTAATATGAAAGAAGTAGTGAGAAATGAAGTTATTAAACTCTTAGATAATAGAATCATTTATCTTATTTCTAATAGCAAATGGGTAACTCCTACTCAAGTTGTATCTAAAAAATCCAGAGTTACTATAGTAAAAAATGAGAATGATTGATTAATTCCAACTAGGATTGTTATTGGTTGGCGAATGTGCATTGACTATAGGAAGCTCAAGTTACTTGAAAATATCATTTTTCATTACCTTTCATGGATCAAATCTTAGAAAGAGTTGTGGGACATGAATTTTACTGCTACTTAGATGGATATTCCGGATATAATCAAATTGCAATTACACTTGAAGATCAAGAGAAAACTACTTTTATATGTCCTCTTGGTACTTTTGCACATTGAAGGATGTCTTTTAGATTATCTAATGCACCAACTATATGCTAACGATACATGTTTAGTACTTTTAGTGACATGGTTGAATGTTTTCTTGAAGTCTTCATAGATAATTTTTTTTATTTTTGGTAATCAATTTGACGATTGCTTGTCTAATTTAGAAAAAATTTTGATCAGGTGTAAATAAAAAAACCTTTTTACTCAATTGGCAGAAATGTCATTTCATGATAACAATTGGTATTGTTCTTAGACATATTATTTTGTCAAAAGGTATTGAAATAGATAAATCTAAAACTGAGTTAATTGCTAATTTGGCAATACCAAAGTCTATGAATGAGGTAAGATAATTTTTAGAACATGCTAATTTTTATAGAAGATTTATCAAATATTTTAGTATAATATCTAAACCTTTGTGTAATCTTCTAAACAAAGATACTATTTTTCAATGGACTAAAAATTGTGAGAATGCTTTTGTTAAGCTTAAAATCATGCTTATGTCTACTCCAATCATGCAGCCTCCAGATTGGACTTTACCTTTTGAAATAATGTGTGATGCTAGTGACTATGATGTTGGAACTGTTTTAACATAAAGAAAAGATAAGAAACCATATGTCATTTACTATGTAAACAAAAAATCGAATAGTGCTCAATTGGATTATTCAACAACTAAAAAAGAATTACTTGTTGTAGTTTTTACATTGGATAAATTTAGATTTTATCATACTCTAGGAATTCAACATTATGATTAGAGATAAGAAAGGAGTATAGAATATGGTGGTTGATCATTTGTCGAGACTGGTTTGTAATAATTCATTTCAAACCACACCCATTTATGGAACTTTCTTTAATGAACAACTATTTAATATTTTTATTTTACCTTAGTTTACTGACATTATTAATTTTCTTGTGATAGGAAAGATGCCACTACATTGGAATTCCCAAAATAATTTTTTTTTAATTGAGGTGAAAAACTTTTATTGGGATGATTCATACCTATCCAAATATTATCCTAATCAAATCTTTCAGAGATCTTGCAATGTGGTGGTCATTTTTTGACAAAGAATCATTGCAAAGACCTTGCAATGTGGATTTTACTGGTTAACTTTTTTCAAAAATACTTACACTTTTTGCAAAAGTTGTGAAAATTATCAAAAGTTAGGATCAATTTCAAAGCAAAACATGATGCCCCTACTCTCTATCCTAGTGATTGAAATCTTTTACTGTTGGAGTATGACTTCATGGGATCATTTCCATTATTATTTGGTTTTATTTATATATTGGTCACCATAGATTATGTCTCAAAATGGATTGAGGCAATTCTTTCTCGAAACAATGATCATAAAATAGAGATAATTTTTTTGAAATAAAATATTTTAAGTCGATTTGAAATTTCTCGATTCATTATCAGTGATGGGGGAAAATATTTTTGTAACAAAGTTTTTAAAACTTTAATGAGGAAATATGGAATCATACTTAAAGTTGCAACTCCAATTAACATTGAGAATCCTAGAAATGGTGACGTATTCAAAGTAAATAGACAAAGACTTAAATTGTTTCTTGAGAATTAATTTTCATACGAAGAAATTTCTTCTAACCCTTGTTATGTATGTGTATATACATATTTTCTCTAACTTTGTTTGTTTTTAGGCTTTCTTTCTTTTATTTTTCTTCTTTTCTTTTCCAATTAAGTAGCGAATAACGATACTCTGTGACTATGGAAGTTGGATTTATTAGTTTCCTAAACAACTGAATTTTCTGTACAAAGTTTCTCTCTTTTACTCATTCTCTTTTCTTATTGTTTTCAAAATGGATGACATTCTTCTAATGTTCAAGAAAAAATTTTCTTTTCTTCCTAAAAATGCAATTTTAAAATTTTATAAAACTATGATTGAATGACTAAGAATGCTTATGTACAAGGGCATCTTAGGGGACATACGATGGATAATTGAAGTAAAGGTAAGAGTAGTAAGTTTGTTTTCATATGAATTTTCAAACTTGCTTACTATATATATGCTTGATTTTGGTAAAAGCACATATTCAAAAAAATAAAGGATAGAAAAAATGCAAGTTTGTCACAAATGTGTTACATGGACTTGCAACGTAAAGTGTTGTTCCTTAGGAATAGTTTCTAAAAATTGAGAAGATAAAATTCAATTTATTAAGGATGGACTGAGTAAGGAGATGATACTCAATTAACTCGACTCTTGAGATATATTCTTGTAAATTTGTGCATTGTACAATTCTTGATTTATGGAATCACTTTTGGGATGAATATGAAATTTATAGTCTTAGAAATCTAATAAAAGACCATGTTTGCCAGTTTATAAGAAAACTAGATGGAAAGCATATTCTCAACCCATAAATGACGTTTAAACTAGTACTAGATGTAAACCAGAGAAAGATATCAGTCACAATCACAACTACATGTACATTCACATGTAAGTAGTTTATTTTCAAATTTTGTGTCCTTATTTTCATCCTTTCTAATAAAAGAAAAAGACTTGCAATACATGCATTCTCTATTTTGCACATCTCACTTTCAACAAAAAAAGAAAAAAAATGGAAGGGTCTTCTACTCGCAAGTTCAACTATATTTATGTCTTTTTTGGAACCAATCTATGAAAAACTGATGAGTTTATATGGGCAACCAATAACCTTGGTAGAACATTAGCAGAAAGAAAAATTTATTTAGTATATGGGGGAGGTAGTCTAGGGTTAATAGGGAGTGTTGCTACTTCTGTTGATGTTGGATGAGTCAAAGTTTTCACAGTTATCCCGTAAAATATCACATGTATGACAATCGGAGATGAGCTAACAGTATCACATATTTAGGACAAATTGCCTAATATGTTAAATAATGCGGATGTATTCATTACTCTACCTGGTGGTTTTGGTACACTGGATGAATTATTTCAAGTTATCTCTTGGACACAACCCAATATTTACCAGAAACTTATATGTAGTCTTAATGTTAATGGTTTATTTGATGGTTTGCTATCTTTTGTAGATCATGTTATAGAAAAAGATTTTATTTTATCATCTGCGAGATAAATTCTCATTTCTACTCCAAAACTTGACCATCTGATTGATTTAACTTCTAACATATGTGCCAAAATTTGATCCAGCCTTGACTCATGTGGATTGGTCCAATAGGGACAATGGTAAAAAATATAAAATGAATTTGACTCTAAGCTTGTGAAAATTTATCCTTAATGGTTTCATCTAATAGTGTATATATTGTATTGTTTCAACTTTATTTTTTAATAAATCACATTTCAAGTAATATCTTCCAAACACTACTTTTATATCTATTTTCAACATTGGAGGCAATGTCTCAATTAGGTAGGGGAGGAGATAGTTGATATCATGTTTTATGTGTTAAATGTATTTTTTTTCTAGTTTTTTTTAAATAAAAATTCAAGCGTATTTTCTTTTGTGTATGTTGAAACCATGAAAAAGGGTGGCAGAGTAAAGGGTAACTTTAACACTCTTGAGACATACCCCTATATATTTTTTTTGCATAGCATGACAAGTTTGTGAAGGTTTTAATAAAAGATTGTGAATTGTCAATTTTTTTTTGTAGATGTTCTTCCAACTTCAATGATTTAAATTAAACAAGAATACCGTGGTTTGATTGATGATACATGTTGTTTTGGACTTTAATATTGTTATTTGGTTAATATATTTTTGTGATAGTTATACTCAAATCCATTTGCACAAATAGTTATATTATTTAGTATGGAGACAAGCATGTCAAAATAGGTAGTTCCTATGCCCTTGCTTTAATCATCACTTGGATTTTTGACATGCAGGGGTTGAGCACTACTTGAAAAATGATTAGGACATTAGGCTTTTTAGCACTATGGCCAAATCAGCTTGTTCCCCATGTTATGTTCCAAGAGAACATCCCCCATAGTCAGCTATTTTGAGACTTTCAATAAATAAAACTTTTTTATGGTAACGACATATTATTACCTAGCCTAAAGGCACTATTATTCTACCTTGTTCTAAAAATAATTTGGAGCTTAAGAGACATTCCATTGACAAGGTGAGCTTGCAAAAGAAATTTGGGTTGGAATAGAAGATAAGTGTGGGGGAGTTTCTCTTCTAAAAAAATAAAAATAAAATTGCAAAGTGTTAAAATATTACGAGTTCAAATAAAAATGGGATGTTGCAAAATCAATAAAAATGATGAAGAGGGGTCTAATTCAATAAAAATAGTGCTTGGTGTTGAAATTCGTGGAATATGAGATTTTTTCATAGATAAACTCTATGTCTCTAATCCCATGAAATTTTTAGAACCTTTGTTGCATCTTATCGTTTTACTTCTTAGCCACATCACTATCATTTGGCCTTATTACAACATTTGTTGAAAACCTTCTGATTTCGTATGGTGCCTTTAGTATAGTGGAGATTTGTATCAAAAGAAGAGCTTATGATGTTTAACTATTCTATTCAAGATTGAGTGATAATTTTTGTGAGGTTTTATAGGAATTCACTTATCTGAAGTATACATGGTTTCGTCACTATTGACATTAACTATTTACACACATACAGTTGAGTATGCTTATTATAGAAATGTATTGACTTTTGAATAACTATGGGTTAGATTCAACACTTGTTAATTTGTTGCTTCCTTAGAATAATGGTTGGAAGTTAGTTGTCATAGGTATTTGTGGATATCACTACTGGAAATCCTCACGAGACTATAACTCGTCCTCTATAGGCCACTTAGGGGTATAAAGACTTGTTGCATATGATAAATGTAATCGTGATTTCCTACGAAAATGGATTAGTTTAGGTTTGTTTTAGGCTTCCTCAAGGACGAGCAAGGGTTAAATGTGGGATAATTTGATAAGTGCATATTTTGACATATTTTTATATCAAATCCTTTATAAATGTGGGAGAATTTGATAGTTTTATTAATGTTTTGTATTAGAGAATCAATGATCAAAAAGAGTTAAAATAAAACCAAAGAAGACAACATGTTTTATGAGCAAGTTGGGAGATAATATTTCATTGGATCAACGAAGCATCACAATTAAAAGAAAATGGCCATTTGTTCCTAAGTTCATTATGTGTAAATTAAAATATATGCAAGAAATCACTTGGACTTTGCAAGTGATTGTTGGGCTTGCAATAAATTCAAAATAAACATGTTTCTAGACTTGGGCAGTTTTTGTATTTTGGGCATAACTCTATATTCAAAAGCCCTATCAATCTAAATCTTACTTCATTTGATATCCAAGAGATAGAACTACAACTTTACTGATAAAAGCTCAGCCCAATTTATCATTGATTAAAGCAGAATATTTGTCAAAGTGAGTATATTGGAATGAATCTATCTATGTTGACATATTTTTTTTAAATCAAGCAGAATGTTCTCCCTAGTAGTTGGAATTAGGTGATTCAAGTTAGAAAATGAAGTTATCAAACAAATACACAACTTTTATATTGATCACTTTTCCAAAATCAGCTAATTGCATGGAGAAAAATGTGTGACAAGATTCAGATCTAAAAATGACATGTGAATTTAGAGTATATTTGAACTTAGTTTGGAGTGCATTTAGAGTGAATTTAGAGATGCCAATTTAGGCACTCTTCTACTATAAATAGAAAATCTTGGATGATATTCAAGACACATAAAATCCCTTAGAGGTGGAGAAAGTTTTATTGTTATCTTTCTTTAGGCTAAATTTTCTAACAGTAATATAAGTTTCCTAGTACTGATAGAAACGTATTATCAAAGTTCTTTTCTATTTTTAGTCATTTATACTTTAATTATGTCTTTCTAAATTTCATTTAGCTAAGGAGAAATGGAGAACTTCTTGATGGAGAAATAAGAACGGTTATAAAGGTGCATAATGTTTAGGTGTGTTGTATTATTATTTTAATTTTTGATTGAAACCCTTCTTGTTTTGTGGTGATTCTTGATTTATGTATCATCAATTACACAATAAATACTTAGGTTCATTTAGCTTATTATACGGTTCTAGTCCATCGACTTCTAATGTGAAATTTTGTTTTGTTATAGACAAAGGTATGCATAAATACTTAATCTCATAAATAAGTGTTGGTGTTAAAACCCTTCTTGTTTAGTGGTTATTCTTCATTTTTGTATCACTAATGGCACAATAAATACTTGGGTTCATTTAACTTATAGTGCGGTTCTACTCCATCTACTGCTAATGTGAAACCTTGATTTGTTGTAGATTAAGGTGTGTATAAATACTTGATCCCATAAACAAGTATTGGTATTAATAGATAATTTGCAAATAGTAAGACAATGTCATGCTTACCTTAATGCATGAGCTATTTGATAATGTCTTCTCATTGAAACCTTCATTGTGTATGGATTCCAATAGTGATATTTAAAAGAGGTAAAATAAAATAATAAATAATCGTTCCTTTATCCAAAACTTAAGAGTGGATCCCTAATCCTCAATTGTTTTATTATTTTGCTTTATTAAATATAGCATAAATTTTTCTTGATAACTATATTCAACCTATCTTTTAAGAAATATAGACTCGAAAACTTCAAATAACTTCCCTATGGATTGACCTCGGACTTTCAAAAAATTTATTACTTGACACAACTTGAACTTGAATTTGAAACTTTAAAGTTGTAGCACCTAATATTAATTAGATCTAATTAAATAATCACAATATTTAATTAAATGAATAAAATTAACTCTTTAAAAAAATTCTAGTTCAAGTTAATTAATATCCATTAATTAACATAATCCAACACCTAGGATTACCACTTAGGTCAGAAGTGGACTATCTCGTATCGTGTGTGATATTTTTAGAATCACAACTATGCTAGCAGTGAGTTTGCAATTTTTGAAACTTATGAATATTTTAATATTTTGATTAATTAATCCAATTAATTAATCTATTTGGAATTAACTCCTTAATTCCAAGAACCTCTTAAGTCAAGTGAAGTACCTAGTTGTGCGTCTTGACTACCTAGTCTTAGGTGGATAATAAGAAAAGTTATTTCAATTACGAGTATTATGAAAATACGGTCATTCAATTTCTAATATCTTGATTAAGCCTATTGCATGGATTATTAATCAAAATCCTATTTTGACTCAACAACAATGATTTTATTTCAAGTTACAATGATCATTTGATAAATCATTAGAGAACCCCATGTCTAATATTCATCCTACTTTGGCCAAGATCTTCGAGATCAAGAACTCTGAAAATATAGGAGATTTATCTATCTTACTAGATAGGTGATGGATCTTTTATTGGCCATTCATTAACCTTCATACACCCAACATAAATCCCTTATGAATATTATGCAATCGAAAAATACATCAAAGCACTTGATGTCGTGCACAAGGCTACCATGGTGCCTCAAGTCAAGGACTAGTTAATGCACTAGATAGGAGGTTCTCATTTGACAAACAACGTTTCCAATTGAGAATTTTTCATGGGCCTATTTAGTGTACTTGTTATCCAAGAAGCACCTACACAGATGTACTAGCATCACCATGCCAGTGTCTATATAATGAGACATCCTCCTTTCAAGCATGCAACGTGTGTGTGAGTTTATTGGGTTTATCGATGTTCTATCTCAATGAACCCATAACTCAAAACTAGTTTAAGATTAAAATCATAGATGCATGTTCCATAATCACGATCATATGTGTGACCATACCTCGTAATTATGTATGATCTAGGACTTTATCCAATTGACAAAATAATTAAAGATAAAAAATGCCTTTTATTGATAAGCGTAATGAATAAGATTATTTTTACAAGAGTGTAAATGCTCGCCACTAATTGGCTCGCTGGACAGTACTCTAAGAATTTTTTTCTTATTGTGTATTTTGTATACTTTCTGAGCTAAGGGCGTTGTAGAGTTTCTATATTTTTTGTGCAGGGCACTTGCTCCACTCGAATGTCACCTCTACCAATGGTCTCTTGGATGAAATGGTATCTCCTCATAATATGTTTGGATTTTGACGAGATCATGGCTCCTTGTGCAGTAGCCCTATTATTATAATAGTAGACCATAATTGGATCAACAATAGATAGAAGTATACCCAACTATTGGATAAAATTTCACATCTAGACACCCTCTTTGATGTATCACATACAATAATGTATTCAGCCTTGGTGGTAGAATCCACAATAGTCTCCTGCTTGGAACTTTTCTAGCTGACCGTCCCACCATTTAAGGTGAATACCAGTCCTGAGACAGACTTTGAATCATCTACATTAGATTGAAAGCTAGAATGAGTGAAGCCTTCTAGCTTCAATTCTCTATTTTTGTAAACCAATAAGACATTCTTTGTCCTTTGTAAGTACTTAAGGATTATCTTAACGGCATTCCAGCGCTCCTCGTCTGTATTGGACAAATATCTATTCGTGACACTTAAAGTTTATGCAACATCAAGCTGCATGCATAGCATAACATACATAATAATTCCAATGTTGGATGCTTATAGCATGCGAGTCATTCTTTCTCTTTTATCTGGAGTCTTGGGGATATTGACTTTGAAAGAGAGATCCCATGACTCATGAGCAAGAATCCTCTTTTGAACTCTTCTATGCTAAATGTCTTTAGCATTTAGTCTATGTACATGGATTGAAATAGTGCAATCATCCTCTTGGATCCATCTCTATAGATCCTTATCTCCAAGATATGGGATACTTTTCTCAAATTCTTCATTGAGAACTGAGTAGACAACCAAGTTTTCGTTGACTGCAACATTCCTACATCATTCCCAAAGAGTAGAATATCATCAACGTAAAGCACAACAAACGTCACCGCACTCTCATATATCCTGGGATGGGTAATGCAGTTCCAAAATAAAATTTTAAAATTATGCACACAAATATACATCCTGGTAATCAATACGAATTAATCGATTAAGTTTAATTAATTTCTTTAATAATAAAAAAATAAATTTTTATGAGTTTATACCTAAGTGCACTCTGGTTGATGCAGGGAGTGGAGGAATCTAAATTTCTAAACCTGGACTTAAAACTAATTCGCAAGGAATCTAGTTGTCTTTTTTTTAAATATATCCACACACCGAGCAAGTCCATGAATTTTTTATCCTTGCTAGTGATTCAAAAACCCCTTTTCTACTCTTAAGTTTTGGGAGTGCAATTTTATTCTTAGAACAACTTATGTTAGAAGAATAAGATCAATGCAAAGGCTTTGAACCTTTGATGGAGAGAACAAGATAAGAGAGAAAGTGAGGGAGAGAGGGGCCTAATTTTTTAGCTCTAATGCTTGTGATTTTTGGCCCCCGTCAAGTGTGTATTTATACACACTTGATTATTGCCCTAATCCCATTAGGACACTTCATATTTCATTTTTTATCCAAATCCTTTTCCATCAAAGTCTAGGATCCTTTGTCTGCTTTCCACAACTCCTAGTTCACTCATGGGCTTGGACTTTAAATTAATTAAAAATCTAGTTAATTGATTCCCATCAATTAATCGAGATCATTTAAATTAATTAATCTAATCAATTGATTAATGGGTTCTAATAAAGACCAACTAATCATATTAGGCCCAATTAAAATAATTTTATTAATTCAACTGATTAAATTAATTAAACTTATTAAATTAATTTATGCCTACTAAATTAATTAATTCAATTAATTAATTAATTCATTCCCATGAGATATTAAATAATTCTATTATTTAATTGAATGTATTTATTTAATGAGTTAAGTTAATTCTAGTTCAAGTTAATTAATCATAATTAATTAACTTTATCCAACCCCTTGGATCAATGAAATAAATTAGAAGATGAGCATCTCGTAATGGGCTTATAATATTTACAACTTATGAATATATTAATATTTCAATTAATTAAACTAATTAATTAATATGCTTGAAATTAACTCCTTAATTCCAAAAACCTCATAAGTCAAGTGAAGCACTTAGCAATGCATTTTCATTATTAGTTGTAGGTGAACATCAATCGAACTTATTTCGGTTACGAGTACTATGAAAATATGGTCCCTCCTTTAGCTAATCTCTCAATTAACTGTAGGGCATGAATTATTAGTCAAAATTCTATTTTGACTTAATAACTATTATTTCAATTCAAGTCACATTGGTCATTTGATAAATTATTAGAAAACCTCCAGTCTAATATTAACCCTATCGTGGCTAAGGTCTTTGGGATCAAGGACTATCTAAACATAAGAGATTCACTTATTCTACTAAAAAGGTCATGAATTCTTTGTCGGCCACTCATTAACCTCTATACATTAATGCACCCAACTCCTACAACTTTAAAGTTACAAACCCAATTTCAGGTTGTATTAAGTAATCAATTTATCATGAGTCCGAGGCCGATCCACAGACAAGTTGTTTGAAGATTTCAGGATTATATTTCTAAAAAATATGGGCTTTATGTGGTTTACAATATATAAAAAAATATATGCTATAACTAAAAAAACCAAATTAATAAAAATAATGATAATTAGGGATTCGCTTTTGAGTTTTGGATAGAAGATCGATTATTTATTCTTTTTATCTATTTTAATTGTCACTATTGGACTCCATACATAATGAAGGTTCCAATGGAAAGATGCCATCAAATAGCTTATGTAATAGGATAATCATGATATTGTCGTACTATTTATAAATTATCTCTTAACAACAATATTTATTTATAGAATCAAGTATTTATGTACATCTTTTGTCTATAACAAATCAAGGTTTTACATTAGCGGTTGGTGTAGTAAAACCAAACATCTAGTTAAATGAACCTAAGTATTTGTTGTTTCATGAGTGATACATAAATCAATAATTACTACAAAACAAGTAGGGTTTAGATAAAAAATTAAAACAATAATACAACAAACTTAAATATTTTCTACCTTTACAAACGTTTTTCTTTATCCATCAAGAGGTTCACCTTTTTTCCTCAACTAAATGAAATTAAAAAAAATATAATGAAAGTAGAAAAGACTAAAAATAAAAGAGAAACTAGAGAACACTTTTTTATTACTGCTATAAAACTTACATTACTACTATAAAACTTTTTTCCCCCTCCACTCTCACAAGCTTAATACATAGTTTATTTATAGTGCTTAGAGTATGTTAAAGGCCAAACATATAATGGAGGAGTTAAACAGTCAAGTGGTATGCTAGTTGTCAAGAGTTGGTAAATTGTTACACCAAATCCTAGAATTGAATTTTCAAGCTGGATACAATCAGATTTTGATAACGGGTAAAGAATAAAAATTGTAGATCTTTTTTTGATGATATATTTAAATATGTTATTTTTCAAATTTGGCTTAAGATGAGAGAGATATGGTCAAATTACGGGATCATGTTCAAAAGCCATCCTTCAATATCAGCAATGTACTGCAACATATTTATTGACCATTTTGACATATTTTCTCACGATTTTGTCTTCAATAAACTTGTTTATCTACCTCTTTTTTATAATATATCCCAATTCCAAATCGAAAGAAATTTTCATTTAAGAGATATGACCTAATTGGTAAAATAGGTCAGGATTTGGCTTAACTTTGATCCGAATTTTTGGTGATCTATTTTGCACAACCACTTGTAATCCAACTTCTTTGATCCTTACACGTTTAGTATGGGATTCAAGGTCTGCATGAACTTATGAATGAATGACTTATCAATCTATAGTCTTAAGAATTAACCCAAAACTATTTCGAAATCAAAAGTTACGCCACTTTCTCTAAAATCTGCATAGAAAAAGATAAAACTATTTAATCTCATTTTTTTATGTTGATTTCTCATTTTATTCCTAAAATATAAAAATGCTTTAATTGGGAGTTTTAATGACAATTTCAAAGTAAAAACAATTATATAAATTTTAATTAATTGTACACTTTTAAATGTTTATCACACCCCATAGCCAGCTTATTACTAGTTCATTATAGCGAAATAAAATGTAATACAAATAAAAAAGAACATGGCATGATGATCATAATTTAAAAAAAAAAAACCTACAAAATAGTCTAACAATCACTTGTTAGAGATCATAGATACTATCAAAATTTTTTTTTTAATTTCCAAAAGATGTTGTGTACATGTGCACTAAGCCAACTTTTTATTCCACACACCAAGATACATAACTTTAAAATTAATTATGAAAAAGCCTCAACTCCATATCATTTAAGTTGGTAAAATGTTCACTCATGTAGTTGGAAAATAGTTAAAACACTTAAGAAAATGGTTTAAATGATTTAGGAAAAATATTCAAACTAAAACTGAGCATACGATAGGTAGTTACAAAACTTGAAATACCTAATCCATCTTACCAAAATATGATTCAAAATTTCATTATTTAACCTGAAAACGAAATGGTGATTTTTTTTTGTTTTTGTTTTTTATTTGTATTTTGTTGTTATTTTTTTTTATTTTTTTATACAACATGACTTGCATGATAATAGAAGGGCAAAAGAAGGATTTATAATTATACTCACATCACTAGCTACAAAGCGACATATTTCAATAA
Source organism: Paulownia fortunei (assembly GCA_019321725.1). Lineage (NCBI taxonomy): Eukaryota > Viridiplantae > Streptophyta > Magnoliopsida > Lamiales > Paulowniaceae > Paulownia > Paulownia fortunei. Next base: position 5,526,655 of record CM033115.1, read on the forward strand.
AAATAGATAACTACACAGGTTTACACAATTCATTTATCCACATGCAGGGTAGATATAATTAAACATCTCAAATTATAACAAAATTAATTCAAATGATCAAATAAAGTTCAGAATGCTTGTTTTTGTCAAACTCTCCACTTATTCACAAAAGACATGTGAATATTAAAAAGTGACATTTTAACATGGTTTGAATTTTCAGTTATATGTATCGCAACCAATCCTTAGGACGTGCACAAGAATAATTATATTTTTTCAAGATAGTACCTTTGGACTCTAACAAAAAGAGGATTGCAATTATATTTTGGCAATTCATAAAATTTCAGTTAAAAATATCACAAACATGTCATGTTATGAAAAAAAAGAGGGGGTGCATTTCAAGAGTGTCAAAAGATTTTCTTTTACTCTAGCCACCCTTACTCATGGTTTCAACAATGAAATAAAATATTTTCCATAGTATGATCTACAAAAGATAGCAAACCATCATAGAAATCATTAACATCAACAATACCTACATGTTTCTGGTGAATATTGAGTTGTGCCCAAGAGACAACTTGGAATAATTCCTCCAGTGTACCAAAACCACCAGGTAGAGTGATGAATGCATCCGTATTGTTTAACATGTTGGGCATTCTGTCCAGAATATATGACACTTTTAGCTCATCTTTGATGGTCGTAACTGTGATATTCTGTATTGTTAAAGGTTTTGGAATAACTCCTAAAATTTTGACTCCTCCTACAAGTGCAGAAATAGCAACACTCCTCATTAACCCCAAACTGCCTTCCCCATACACTAAATGATTTTTTCTTTCTGCTAATGTTTTGCTAAGGTTATGGGCTGCCCCTACAAACTAATCATTTTTTTGTTGATTGGTTCCATAGAAGACACAAATATATTTGGACTTGCAAGTGGAAGAGAATTGTATTTTTCTATTTTTTGAAAGTGAGTTGTACAAAAATAAAGTGAGTACGACGCTATTTATTGATATGTGAACAGGGAATGCATTTATTGTATGTCTTTTTCTTTTGTCAGAAAGGTTGAAAATAAGGACATAAAATTTAAAAAAGTATCTACTTATATGTGAATGTACATGTAGTTGTGATTGTGGCTCACTTCTTCCTCAGGTTTTACATCCAGTAATAGCTTAAACGCTTTACATGGTTCGAGGATATGCTTCCCATCTAATTTTCTTATAAATTGGCAAACATGGTCTTTTAATGTCAGATTCCCAAGACTATAACACTTATATTCATCCCGAAATTATTTCATAAATCAAGAATTACATGTTGTACTAATCTACATGAATGCAACTCAAGAGTTAATATAATGTTATCTAAAGACTTCTTAGTCCATCTATAATGAATTAAATTTTATAATCTTCATTTTTTAGATACCATTCCTAAGAAACGATACTTTATGTTGCAAGTTTGTTGAGCACATTTGTGACAAACTTGCATTTTTTTGCCTTTTATTTTTTTGAGTATGTGCTTTTACTAAAACCAGGCACGTATCTAGTAAGCAAGTTGAAGATTCATATAAAAAATCATCTTCTACTCTTACCTTTGCTTTAATTATCTTTTGTATGTCTCTTGGGATACCCTTGTGCATAAGCATCCTTAATCTTGCAATCCTGGTTTTATAAATTTTTAAAATTGCATTTTTAGGCAGAAAAAGAATTCACTTCTTAAGAGTTAGAAGAATGTCATTCTCTTTGAAAAGAACAAAAAAAAAAAAGAATGAGAAAAAGTGAGACACTTTGTACAGAGATTTTAGTTATTTGGGAAACTGATAAGTTCGGGTTTGATAGCCATGAAGTACCATTATCAGCCACTTAACCAGGAAAAGAAAAGAAAATTTCTAAATTATTGAAGTTCATTGATTTGTAATTTGCATAATTTTGAATATCCATCAAGGTTGAAGTTAAACAATTTTATTGCAAAATTAGCTTTATGTTCAAGTTCAACTGGTAAATGACAAGATTTTTCATAAACTATTCTATAAGGAGACATGCCTAATAATGTTTTAAAAACAATTCTATATGCCCAAAGTATATCGGTAAGTCTAAGAGACCAATCTTTATGATTTGGGTTAACTGGCTTTTCCAAAATTTATTTTATCTCCCTATTTGCAAGTTCAACTTATCTATTTGTCTCAGGGTGATAAGGGGTTGCAACTTTATGTATGATTCCATATTTGCTCATTAAAGTTTCAAAAAACTTTGTTACAAAAATATTTTTCCCCATCACTGATAATGGATCGAGGATTCCAAATCGACTTAAAAATTTCTTTCAAAACTTTTATCAGTATTTTGTAATCATTATTTTGATAGGGAATTGCCTTGATCTATTTTGAGATATAATCAATGATGGTCAGTATGTAAATAAAACCAAATGATAATGGAAATGGTCCTATGAAATCAATACCCCAATAGTCAAAAATTTCAATCACTATGATCGGGTGTAGGGGCATCATGTTTTGCTTTGAAATAGATCCTAACTTTTTGACAATTTTCACAACTTTTGTAGAAAGTGTAAGTGTCTTTGAAAATAGTTGGCCCATAAGATCCACATTATAATATCTTTGTAGTGGTTTTGTTTGCTGAAAAGTGACCATCACATGATTCTGAATCACAAATTTTAACAATATTACCTATCTCATTGTCAGGTAAGCATTTTCGAAAGATTTGATCAAAATAATATTTGAATAGGTATGGATCACCACAATAAAAGTTTTTCACCTCAGTCAAAAACTTCTTTTTATCTTGGGAGTTCCAATACGATAGCATCTTTCCTGTCACAAGAAAATTAACATTGTAAGCAAACCAAGAAAAAATAGAAATATTAAATAGTTATTCATCAGGGAAAGTGTATTAATTAGTGTGGTTTGAAATAAATCATCACAAACAAGTCTCAATGAATGATCAGCCACCACATTCTCTATTCCTTTCTTATCTCGAATCGTAATGATGAATTCTTGGTGTAAGAGAATCCACCTAGGTTTGGCATTTTTTTTTACAAAAAATAATTCAAAGTTGTATGATTACTAAAAAAAATGATTGGTGAGCCCACAAGATAAGATCTAACTTTGTCCAATGCAAAAACTGCAATACGTAATTTTTTTAGTTGTTGAATATTTCAATTTAGCACTATTTAAAGTTTTACTTGCATAGTAAATAACATATGGTTTCTTATCTTTTCTTTGTCCTAAAACAACACCAAAAATATAGTCACTAGCATAACATATTATTTCAAAAGGTAAAGTCCAATCTGGAGGCTGAATGGTTGGAGAAGATGTAAGCAACTTTTAAGCTTAACAAAAGCATTTGCACAATTTTCAGTCTATTCAAATATAGTGTCTTTTGTTAGAAGATTACACATTATATTAAAATCTTTGATAAACCTTGTATAAAAACCAGCATGTCTAAAAATTGAGTACATGAAATAACATTTCTCCCAATTGAGTACAAGGTTTTTTTCTTCACACCTGATCAAAACTTTTTCTAAACTAGACAAGAAATCATCAAATGAATTACCAAAAATAAAAAAATTATTCATGAAGACTTCAAGAATACATTCAGCCATGCCACTAAAAATACTAAGCATGCATCATTGTAATATCTATATAAGAAGTAGTAAAATTCATGTCCCGCAACTCTTTCTAGGATTTGATCCATGAAGGTTAGTGAAAAATGATCTTTTCTAGTAACTAAAATGAGTTTTCTATAGTCAATGCACATTCTCCATCCAGTAACAGTCCTAGTTGGAATTAATTCATCATTCTCTTTCTTGACTACAGTAACTCCGAATTTCTTTAGTACAACTTGAGTAGAACTCATCTTTGCTATCCGAAATAGTATAAATTATTCCATTATCTAGGAGTTTAATGACTTCATTTCTCACTACTTTTTTCATATTAGGGTTTAGCCTTCGTTGCATCTTTTTTAGAAGGTTTAACATTTTTCTCTAGATAGATGTTATGTGTGTAAATTAAAGGACTAATATCTTTAATATCAGTAATGGTCTATCCTAAAGCATTCTTATGCATTTTCAAAATTTCGATCATCTTACCTACTTGAGATGTATCAAGTTTAGAAGAAATTATTACAGGAAAATTTTTATTATCACACAAGAAAGAGTATTTCAAATCAAATGACAAAGATTTCAAATCAATCAACGAGCTTTAATACTTGATAGAATAGATTGTATTGTTGATGATGAAAGTTCTTTATTTTAAAAATGTTTTTCTTGTACCTGCAAAAATTCAAAGAGAATATTAGAGTGTGCCTTGTTATAAATACTTTCACTTTCAAAAAAAGTCTCCAAATGATCTAAAGAATTAGGGGTAGTAAAATATTCATTAACAAGTTCCTAGATTGAATCCACTTCATGTCCTTCGACATCTTCTGCAAGTTGTTTACAAATATTAAACACATTTAGTTCTAAAGTCATATTTCTAAAAGATAACTTCAAAATACCATTCTTACAATTAATTAAAGCATTTGAAGTTGCAAGAAAAGGATAACCCAAAATGATAGAAATCTGTCTGTGTATGTGCAACAGGCTCTGTGTTTAAAATAATAAAATCTATTGGAAAGTAAAACTCATCAATTTGTACAAACACATCTGTTACTACTCCATTTAGAACTTTAATCGCATAAAAAGTAAAACAGAAGTTGTTTTAAGTTCTCCCAAACCTAACTGTACATAAACTGAGAAAGGTAGAAGATTTATACTAACACAAAGATCAAGCAAAGCACACTCTATTCTAGTACCTATGGTACATTAAATGGACAACTTGGATTTTTATACTTGAGTGGAGTGAATTATTGAATCATTGAACTAACACTTTCAGTAAAAAAACACCTTCTTTTGTGCATGATATTTTCTTTTGATTGTACATAAATATTTCAAAAATTTGGCAAAAGAAAGAACTTATTTGATTGCATCTACCAATGGAATATTAATCTTGACTTGTTGAAAAAGTTCAAAGATTTTAGAATTTAAGTTTAATTTCCGAGTTGGTTGAAATCTTTGAGAAAAGGGTGCTGGAGGTAAATATTTTTCTTTTTCATCATTTTCACACTTGCCTTTATTGTCAACACTATTTTCGTTCTTTGCTCCTGAAGGTGGAGTAGGAACGTTCTCCTTAGGATGAATAGTATTGTCAATAACTTTTCTATTTAGAAGAGTTGTGACCAAAAATAGCCTACTTGACTGAATTTTCACATGAAGAAGAAATATGACACTGAGTGGAAGGATTAGGTTGAGGTTGAGCAGGAAAATAACCTTTTCCCTGAGTGTTCAAAGAGGTAGTTAATGTCGAAAGTGTATTTTTGATCTCATTATTGGCTTGTGAAGTTTGATTATTCATGTTTGTTTATTCATGCATAAATGCTTGCAGAATCTCCTTATGGGATTTTATATATGGAGCTAGATAAGAAGAAAAGTTTGGTAGCTTTTGTGGATATAGTGGTTGTGCATGGTTATCATCTCGCCAACTCAAATTGGGATGATTTCTCCATTGTGGATTGTAAGTTTCGGAATATGAAGAATGGAAAGATTTTTTGAATGTGTTCATGAAATTTGTACTTGAATGTTTGGACATTTATTGGTGGAGTGCCCCATAAGTTCACAATTACTACAAACTTCTTCCTCTCACACAAATTTGATTTTCTTTACTTTTTTAAGTTCCATGGCTTCAAATTTTTTTATTAAATTAGCAATCCTCGCATTTAGATCATCTGCCAAATGGTCAGATATTCAAAGACTTCATCAAGTTCTTTATTAATAAACTCACCATTATACATTATGTCAATAAATTATTTTATTTTAGGAGTTAAACCTTCACAAAAAAACTAGTTAAGTGCCATTTTTCAAAACCATGATGTGTGTATGGATTTAACAACTTTTTGAATCTTTTCCAATATCGAAAGAAAGCTTCATTAGAATTTTAAGAGAAGTTTTGGATTTGTCTTTTCAAAGCATTAGTTTTATGAGTTGTAAATTTTTTTTTCAAAAATTCAGCTTACATTTCTTTCCAAGTGCCAATTAACTCAGGTTTTAAAAAATTAAACCAAATTTTAGCTTTATCTTTTAAAGAAAAATGAAATAATTTAAGTTTAGCAATCTCATTTGTATAATTTGATAATCAAAAGTGGCACATACTTCATCAAATTCTTTCAAATGCAAGTAAGGGCTTTTAGAGTCTAAACCATAAAAATTCGGAAGTAAAATTCAGAGTTATTTGCATTGAGAGAAAACATGAAATAAGAAGAAGAAGAATTTTGAGGAGATTGCAAGTAATAACACATGATATGCACCTGTTGATTCTCATTTTCAAACTGGGCATTTTTATTTTCAGCTATGGTGGAAGTGTGTGGAGGTGACTCAAACAAATTTCCAAACAAATTTTCATAATTATTTCTAACTAAATGCTGAGAATTATGACTGCGATACCATATGATCATATAATCATAAAGAAAATAAACACACAATATTTACAAACTTAAAAACTTACCTTGCCTCCTCGAAAATGGTGCCAAAAAACTTGCTACAACTTAAGATAGCATACCCGAGTACAGGTTGTGTCAAGTAATAAATTTTTCATGAGTCTGAGGTTGGTCCACAGGGAAGTTGTTTGAAAATTTTAGAATTATATTTCTATAAACGATGAGCTTTATGTGGTTTAGAATATATAAAAATAATAATATATGTTATAATTAAAAAAAAAGTAAAAGTAATAAAAATATTGAGAATTACGAATCCGCTCTTGAGTTTTGGATAGAGGATGAATTACGAATCACTATTGGAATCTATACATAATGACGGTTTCAATGTGAAGATGTTATTAAATAGCTCATGCAATAAGATAATCATAATATTATCTTACTATTTGCAAATTATCTCTTAACACCAACACTTGTTTATGGGATCAAATATTTATGAACACATTTGTCTACAACAAATCCAAGTTTCACATTAACAGTTGGTGTAGTAAAACCAAACGTCTAGCTAAATGAACCCAAATATTTTTTTGTCACTAGTAATATATAAATCAAAAATCACCACAAAACAATTAGGGTTTAGATAAAAAATTAAAACAATAATACAACACACTTAAATTTTTTTTATTACTAGTAGAAAACTTATATTACTACTATAAAATTTAGTCTAAAAAAAGACAACATTAAAACTTTCTTTTCCCCTATACTCCCCCATTCTTACATGCTTAATACAGGCCTATTATAGTGCTTGGAGTATGCTAGAGTTCAAACATATAATGGAGGAGTTAAACAATCAAATGGTATGGTAGTTGTCAAGAGTTGATAAGTTGTTACACCAAATCTTATAAATATTCACCTACCCGATTGAATTAAATTTTCAAGTAGGATACATCCAGATTCTAATGATGGGTAAAGAATAAAAGTTATAAATCTTTATTTTATGATATATTTAAATATGTCATTTATTAAATTTGGCTGCAGGATGAATGAGATATGGTCAAATTACGGGATCATGTTTAAGAGTCATCCTTCAACATCTATAGTGCACTACAATATATTTATTAGCCATTTTGACATATTTTCTCACTATATTATCTTCAAAATACTTATTATCTACCTCTTATATATAACATATCTAAATTTCAGCCCAAATAAAATTTTGGTTTAAGAGATATGACCCAGTTGGTAAAATAGATCAGGATTTGGTTTAACTCTGGTCCGAATTTTTAGTGATTCATTTTGTACAGCCACTTGTAATCTAACTTCTTTAATCCTTACACGTTTTGTATGGGATCCAAGGTCTGCATAAACTTATAGATTAATAACCTATCAATCCATAGCCTCAAGAATTAACCCCAAAAAAGAGAAAACTTTTTATTCTCATGTTTTATGTTGATTTCCCATTTTAGTCCTAAATTACAAAAAAAAATTAATTAGGAGTTCTAATGATAATTTCAAAGTGAAAATAATTTATAAAAAATCCTAATTAATTGTACACTTTTAAATGTTCATCACCAACATAGACCCCCTGTGATTATCATGTAATTGAGAAAATACATCATGGTGCCTCAATTTGAAGGACTAGTTATTACGCTATCGTAACTAGAAAATTCTCATTTAACAAACAATATTGCTATTTGAAAAATTTCCATGGTCTAGTTCGGTATATTTGTTCCATAACAAGACCCACACATATGAACTAGCATCACTATGCCAACGTCTATAGAATGATACAATATCTTTTCAAACATGCATTGTGTGTGTAAACCTATCGGGTTTATCGTTGTCCCGTCTAAATGAACCACTAACTCAAAACTAGTTTCTTATCAAAACTATAGAGGCATGTTTCATGATTGTAATTATATGGGCGACCATACCCTATACTTATGTATGATCTGGGAATTTTTTCTTAAAATAAAGATAAAAAAATATTATTTATTGATAAACATAATAAATAAGATTATTTTTACAAAAGTATAGAAACTCGCCACTAATTGGTTTATCGTGGTTTATCGAGCACTACTCTAAAAATCTCCCGCTTGCCATACAGCCAAATGCCCATGTATTTAAGACTCATCATCTTAAGATGTCCTTCAAATACTCTCTGAGTTAAGGGCTTTGTTAGTGGATCTGCTAAAGTTTTTGTTGTGGATGCTCGCTCAACTCGAACATCACTTTTACTATTAATCTTTCAGATCAAATGGTATCGCCTTAATATGTGCTTGGATCTTTGATGAGATCTTAGTTACATGGCTTGCACAATCGCCCCGTTGTTATCACAATAGACCATAACTGGATCAACAATAGAAGAGACTACACCCAACTTTTGGATGAGGAAAAATTTCTTATCCAAACACCTTCTTTTGTTGCATCATATGCAGTGCTGTATTTAGCCTCGATGGTGGAATCCACGATCGTCTCATGATTGATACTCTTCCAATTAACCACTCCACCATTTAGGATGAATACAAATCCCCAACATAGACTTGAAATTGTCTATATCAGATTGAAAGTTAGAATTAGTGAAGCCTTCTAGCTTTAGTTCTTCATTGTCATAGGTCATGAAGACATTCTTAGTCCTTCACAAGTACTGAAGGATCATCTTTATAGTTTTTCAGTGCTTCTCTATGGGATTAGGTTGATATCTACTCATGACACTCAGAGCATATGTGACATCAAGTCCTGTACATAGCATAGCATATATTATGCTTCCAATAGCAGATGCATAGGGTATGCAAGTCATTTTTTCTCTTTATTTTGGAGTCTTTGGGGACATAGACTTTGAAAGAGAGACCCCATGACTCATGGGTAAGAATTCTCTATTGGACTCTTTTATGTTAAACCTCTCTAGCATTTTTCTATGTACATAGATTGGGATAGTCTAACTATGTTTTTGTGTATCTATCTTTATAGATCCTAATCTCCAAGTATAGGATGATTCTCCCAAATCCTTCATAGAGAACTGAGTAGACAACCAAGTCTTTGTTGACTGCAACATCACTATATTATTCCCAATGAGTAAGATGTCATCAACTTAAATCACAATAAACATCACCCCGCTCCCACTAACATTTTTATACATACAGAGTTTATGCAGATCTTTGAGAAAACTAAACGATTTAATTGCATCATCGAGTCACAAACCTTTTGCTCATGATATGAAGCCCTCTGACTGTCTCATATATATCTATTTCTCAATATTCCTTTGAGGAAGGTAGTTTTCACATCCATTTGCTATATCTCATATTCATAATATGTTGACATGGCAAGCAATATCTGAATGGATTTTAGCATTATCGCTGGTGAGAAGATTTCATCATAGTCATTTCCTTGCCTTTAAACATAACCTTTTGCAACTAATCATGCTATTACAGGCCACTATCTCTCCATCTACACCAAGATTCTGCTTGTAGACCTATTTTGGGAATAATACCATGTGGTAGGTCCATCAAGGCCCATACCTTGTTGGAGTACGACCCTTTCAATATTCCCGAGTCAATGTCATACATCATTTCTCTATAATTCCTTGGATCACTATCCAAAAAATGCTTCTCATTTTTGTTCTCCAACAAAGGACCATACCTCCCAGGTGACCTTGAGATCCTTTCGAATCTTCTAGAAAGCTGTGTGATAGAAATGTTAGTCGATGGTGGTTTCAGTATTACCACCTCTTGTAGGATGCTTTATGGTTCTTGAATTTCTTTAAGTTTTTTAATCTCACCATTTCTATCTAATAGAAATTCCTTCTCAAGAAATGTGGCATTCCTCAAAGCGGACACCTTTTATTCTAAGGGGTTATAGAAATAGTATGGAAAGAATTTCTTTGGATACCTCACAAACTTGCATAATTTGGGTCTAACATACAACTTATCTCCAACTAGTTGTTTCACATAAGCAGGCAACCTCATACTATAAGGTATTTGTATGAAGGGGTCTTACCACACCACATCCCTTATGGTGTTTTGGGAACAGAGTCACTTGGTACTCTAATTAATAGAAATGTCATTGTTGCTATAGCATAGCCTATGAATAAAAGAGGAATCCCAACGAAACTCATCATGGACCAAACCATTTCTAACAATATTCTATTCCTATGCTCAGAAACTCTATTCAGTTGTGGAGTTGTAAGCAAATTACACTGCGAGAGAATCTCATTCTCTCTTAGATAATCAAGAAATTTTGAGCCTAAATATTCGACTCCTCAATTAGATTGAAGAGTTTTAATACTTCTTCAGTTTGTTTATTAACTTCATGCATAAATTCTTGGAACCTTTTGAAGGCTTCAAACATGTATCTCAAAAGAAACACCTACCCATATCTAGAATAATCATCAGTTTAGGTAATGAAATAGCGAAAGTTTTCTCAGGCACTAACACTTAGTGGCCAACATATATCCATATAGATCAAATACAAAGGATTTGTAGCATTCTCCACTTGTCCAAAAAATGGTGACTTTGTCATTTTTCTCTTTAGGCAAGACTCGCATGTTGGTATTTCTTGCTCATCCTCAAGGCCAAGCAATTATACCAATTTTTTTATTCTTTTCTTGGAGATATGTCCAAGTTTAGCATTCCACATGTATGTGGAACTATGACCATGTAATTTGCGTTTGTTACTTTGTTGAATATGGAAAATAGAGTTTATGGGTTAGACAGTATATAAATCATTTGTCAAAGTTCCAGTATGAACTAAAGAAAAACCAAATTAAATAGAACACTTCCATTATTTATAGAAAAATATTAACCCTCTTTATCTAAAATAGGAATAAAAATACCCAAGAAGCATCATTAAACAAAAGGTTAACTTTAACAAAGAACATACTAGAACTTGCAAGATACTCATAGTTGTTTCTCTTCCAATGCCCTAGCTTGCCACAGTAGTTGAACTTGTCCTCGACTTTGGAACCCTTTTTTCACTCCATCGGAGGCATTCAAACCATTGGTCTTCTTAGATGAATATTTCTTTTACCATTTTGTTGATTTTTTAGTCTTAGATTGGGATGAAGAGCCAATGAGTAAGACAAGCTTCTCATTGTTTATGGTGGATTCTTCAATCTTCAATATGTTTACTAGCTCAGCAAGGCTAGTCTCTATTTTGTGCATGTTGAAATTTACCATAAATAAATCAAATGAGGGTGAACAAAGACTACAAGATGAGGCCCATAATAACTCCAAGAGGCTCAGGCTTTTCAGTCAAGGCTTTATCTTCAGTCCATGGTTAAAGACCGAAGAGCCTTCCATCATACAGTATTGAAAGAGCTCCATAGATAGCTAGTATCTAGCATGCCTTGTATGGTCACCATGCAATTTCTTTAAATAAATGTGGATATCAACAGCATGTGTCATACCCTCATGTTATTTTGCAACTCATTGGACATCGATGCTATCATGTAGCACTGAGCTTGTGGATCATCTTCAACATATTGATCATGGTCCACAAGCTCTTCCTTAGTGGCATCTGTCGGCAGAGCCGACAATGACACATCAAGGACATAAGCCCTATTTTAAGACTAGAGAACAATCGAAAGGTTCCTTAGCCCGTTGACATATTTGGGACTGTGAATTTGTTATTATAAAGAATAAATGCAAGTGGATTTTTAATTATATGCAAATCAATATCTACAAGAATGTGAAGTATAAAAAAGCATACATTCAATAGTTTATTCATTTATAATAAGGACTTTAAAATTAAATCTCTCCCACTATTTAACTTGAATTTTATCATATTTCAGGAAATCATATTTCCTAGTGGGCTTGAGGTCCAATTAGCTTTACCATACACGCTAATTTTATGAACCCATATGATAAAACTAAAATGTAGCTAACATATTAGCAATTACATCTTCATGCAACCCTCAAATTATTTAACTCACTACTTCCCATACACTTTAATTTTATGAGCCGATGTGGAACTAAGTGTTAGGCATGACCCATCAAACATCCATGTGAGTAAAACAACTAAAGTATAACCCATGACTCGTGGCTAATACCCTTAGTCCTCTTACCCATGGGCATCTCCAAGCTAATAGTTGTCATAATTGTTACATCCATTAGGCACATCCCACGGCTTGTGGCCAACAGACTAAGCATGGTAGCATTTCACATGCCAAATATTTTTGATAGAAGGCTTGAACGATTAGGCCTAGCCTAATATTGCCCTTTTATGCTTGATATAGAATTTATTTAATAATTCTTAAACTTAAAACATATTTAAGTGATGGTTCCATTTTACCATTACCTCATCATTTTATTTAAGTTGTTTATTTAATATTGTACTATTCCCAAGATCACAAGCATAATCATATGCTACCATTAAACAAATCTATGCATTCTTCTATTGTGCATATATAATGGGATGATCATTAGCCTTTTTTCAATGCAATCCACTCGAGCCAAAGTGGATTTAAGGTCAATTTAAGGATAATAATTAAAATAAAATAGTTACTATCTATTATATAAATATATCACCCATACATTCATGAGTCTTTAATCATTTACTTTTCTCCACCTTGCTCTTTCTTCTTGTCCACCAAAAATAAAAGAAATATATCACCAACCTAATGCTACTCTCATTGCAATTGCTATTCAAACAAGAAACCTTGGAATTTCTTCCAAAAGAGGGTGCATTGGAGGGAGATTGAAGTTTACATTCAAAGTTAACAAAGTAAAGACAAGACTCACATGCCTCATTTTAATTAAAACCCAAAACATAAAGCCATCACTAAACATCAATTTGTCTAGGATCTATGATCATCCAAACCATACATGCTCAATTTAAATATCACATGATACAAATTAAAAGTATAAAAATTTACTAATTATTTAAAATTATATTTTTTCAAGTTTGGGAATTAATTCATGATTTTCAATAAAAACCCTTTTTTAATAAATTTTAAAATTAACAATTAATTCAAAATTCCAAAAGTTTACTTTTCAGCACGTGACACGATGACAGGCAGTAGCATAATTGCTACCCTTTAGGTGCCAAGCACCCAACGATATGTCAGTTATCTGCATGACATTAGGCTACTACCCAACACCCATTGTGCGCCCTGTACCCAACGGTTTGGGTAATTAGCAAGGAGTCGGCGACAGGTCACCACCGATCGTCCAAGCAATGGTGTCTAGTCAGGCACTACCACACACGCGATGGGCTACTGCACTGGACGTCGCTACCAAGCGACATGAAGATGGCTGAACTCATCGTCCACCAACCCATTAGGTGATGAGCAACAATAGCCCATCACCAACAATTACCCAACCACTGGGCGACGCTTGCCTAAAGGCTACCCAGCCACTGGATGACACATGATAGTACTGGCAACTAGCATTTTGCTATCTCGTGATGGTATGCAACAATCCCTTTTTTTATTTCCATCATGTCTGAATTTTAACAATTAAAAACCATGCAGAATTTTTTTTAATTAATATCAATTTATTAGATGCAAAAAATAAATTGAACGTGCAACCAGGTTCTGATACCATTGTTGGATTTTGTATATCATGGGATGTGTAATGTAGTGAAAAATTAAAATTTAAAAAACAAGCAATAAATATGTATCCCGGGAATTGATATGAATTAATCGTTTGCATTTAATTTGTTTTCTTTAAGCAAAGTTTCACGAGTTTATACCTAAGTACACTTCGATTGATATAAGGAGTGGAGGAATCTAAATTCCTAAGCTTGAACTTGAAATTGATTCACAATGAATGCAAGTCTTCCCTCTAAGTGTATCCATACATTGGTTGAATCCACGAATCCTTGCTAGTGAATCAAAAATCCCTTTTCTAATCTAAGTTTTGGGAGTGCAGTTTAATCTTTGAACAACTTATGTTAGAAGAATGAAATCGGTGCAAAGACTTGGAACCTTTGATGGAGAGAACAAGACAAGAGAGGGGGGCTGAATTTTTGAGCTCTAATGCTTGTGATTTCCGAGCCCCTTCAAATGTGTATTTATACACTCTTAAGTATTGCCGTAATCCCATTAGGACTCTCCTTCTTTCCTTTCTTATCCAAATCTTTTTTCATCCAAGAATATAATCATTTTTATTGCTTTCCAAGACTCCTAGTTAGGTCATGTGCTTGGATTTTAAATAATTAAAAAATCCAATTAATTGATCTCCATCAATTAATCAAGCCCATTTAATTAATTTATCCAATTAATTAATTAATTGGTTCTACTAATGGCCACCTAATATTATTATGCCCAATTAAAATAATTTTGTTACTTTAATTGTTAAAATTAACTTAACTTATAAAATCAATTCAAGCCTAATTATTTAATTGATCTAATTAATTAATTAATTCTCTCCCATGAGTGCCTAATCTCAATTAGGTCTAATTAAATAATTCTATTTTTAATTAAATTAATTAATTTAATGCTTTAAATTAATTATAGCGCAAGTTAATTGATCATCATTAATTAACTTAATCCAAAACATTGGATCAATAAAATAAATTAGAAGTGGACTATTTTGTTTTGTATGTGACCCTTTAGATTCACAACTAAGCTAACAATGGGCTTGCAACTTTTGCAACTTATGAATATATTAGTATTTTGATTAATTAATTAATTAATTAATCCACTAGAAATTAACTCCTTAATTCCAAAAAGCGCACAAGTCAAGAGAAGCACTTAGTAGTGCATCTTGACTATGTAGTTTTAGGTGAATAACAAGCAAACCTATTTTGGTTATGAGTAATATGCAAATACAGTCCCTCTATCAGCTAATCTCCCAATTAAGTTTAGGACATGGATTATTAATAAAAATCCTATTTTACTTAATAATTATTATTCCATTTCAAGCCACATTGATTCTTATGAATTATTAAAAAATTCTCGGAATCAAGAACTATAAAAACATAAGATATTCATCTATTCTACAAGATGAGTTAAGGATCTTTTGTTGGCCTCTAAATTAACCTCCATACACGAAGATAATACACACAATGTAAACCCTTTATGATTGTCATGCAATTGAGAAATACGTTAAAGTGTATAATGTCGTACACAAGGCTATTATAGTAGCTCAAGTTAAAGGACTAGTTAATGCACTATAGTAAGTAGAAAATTCTTATTCGACAAACAACGTTTTCATTTGAGAATTTTCCATGGGTTAAATTGATGTACTTGGTCTCTAACAAGCACGTACACATATGCACTAACATCATTACGCTAATGTATGTGGAATGAGATATTTTACTTCAAGCATGCATCGTATGTGTGAGTCAATTGATTTATCAATGTCCCATGTCAATGAACCCTTAACTCGAAACATGTTTTAAGATCAATGCTATAATGGCATATTCTATGATCGTCATCATATGCACGACTATGCCTCGTGGCTATGTATGATCTAGGGACTTTATCTAATTAACAAAATAATTAAAGATAAAGAAAAGGTATTTTATTGATAAACATAATGAATAAGATTGTTTTTACAAGATTATAAAAGCTCACAAATAATTGGCTCACCGAGCAATAGTCTAACACAGGGTTCATCTGGATTCTTGAGAAAACCAAATAATTTGATTACCTTATCGAACCAGAGGTTCCATTTTTGAAAAGCTTGTTTGAATCCATGAATGGATCTCTGGAGCTTGCAAACCTTTTGTTTGCTCCTACTAGATATGAAGCCCTCTAGATGCCTCATATAGATCTCTTACTTAATATTCCCATTGAGGAAGGCAGTCTTCACATCTGTTTACCATATCTCATAGTCATAATATACTGATTTAGCAAGTAATATCTGGATGGATTTCCTCATAGTCAATTTCTTACCTTTGACTGTAACCCTTCTCAACCAGTCGTGCCTTATAGTTCACATTCTCTCCATGTATCCAGGCTTCCACACATAGATCTATTTGCAACTAATTGTTACAATACTCTATGGGTTGGGTCCACTAAGGTCCATACCTTCTTGGCATATATGGAGTCCATCTCGGCTTGCATGGATTATTGCCATCTTTCCCAGTTGATGTCAAACATCGCTTTTCCATAATTCCATGGATGACCATAACAAGTGCTCCTCTTTATTGTTCTCCAACAAAAGACCATACCTATCAGGTGGTCTTGAGAACCTTTTATTGGTGGTTCAGGCACTACTGCCTTATATGGGACGTTTTATGGTTCTTGAGTTTTTTCATGTTCTACAACCCCATATTTTCTAAATGATAGAAAGTCCTTCTCAATAAAGGTGGCATTCTTTGAAACAAACTTCTTTTATTTCAAGGGGTCATAAAAATAGTATCCAATGAATTTGTTTGGATACCCAACAAACTTGCATAAGATGGATCTAGTATCTAACTTGTCGTCCACTAGCTGCTTCACATAATCTGGGTAACCCATACCCAAAGGTATTTGTATGAAGGGGTCTTACCACTCCATATCTCATATGGTGTTTTGGGCATCAACTTTGTTGGCACTTTGTTTATTAGAAATGCCAGCAATTCTAAAGCATAGCTCTAGAATGAAAGAGAATTCCTAATGAAACTTATCATAAATCGAACCATGTCCAATAAAGTTTGGTTCCTACACTCAGCTACCCTATTCAACCATGGAGTTGTAGGTGGAGTCTACTGCGAGAGAATCTCATTTTCTCTTAGATAATCAAGAAACTCTGAGCTTAAGCACTATCCTCCTCAATTAGAGCTTAAGCACAGTTCGTTCTCCACTTCATCCCTAAATTCTTTGAACCTTTCAAAGACTTCATACTTGTATCTCAAAAGATACACATACCATACCTAGAATAATCATTGGTAAATGTAATGAAATAGTAGTAGTTTTCTCAAGCACTGACACTTAGTAGCCCCTATATATCCGTATAGATCATACCCAGAGAATTTATAGCACGCTCCATTTGTCTAACAAGTGGCAACTTGCATTTTTCCCTTGAAGCATCATTCATATGTTGGCATTACTTGCTCATTCTCAAGGTCAAGAAATTATGTCAACTTGTCGATTCTCTTCTTAGAAATATGACCTAGTCTAGTTTGACATATGTGTGTGAAACTATAATCATCTAATATACGTTCGTTACTATGTTGAATATGTAAGATAGAGTTTTTGGGTTGGAGAATACATAAATTATTTGTCAAAGTTCCAACATAAACTAAAGAAGAACCATAATGAATAGAACACTTTCCAACTTTTATCGACAAATAATAACCCTCTGTGTCCAAAATAAAAGTAGAGATAATGTCGTTATTAGTTCTGGAATATAAAGACAAAAATTTAAAACTATCATATCGCTATCTCCTAAGACAAAGTAGACAGTTTCTATTGCTAATGCAACAACTTTTGCTCAATTTCCAAATCTTAATATTCGCTCTACTCAGCTACCTACATCTTGCCATCACCTACAAATTATTGCATAAATGAGCACCACAACTAGTATCTAATACCTAAGAAGTATCATTAACCAAAAGGTTAATTTCAGCAAAAAACATACCAGAATTCGTCTGACGACTTGCAAGGTGCTCCTTCTAGTTTCTTTTCCAGTACCCTGGCTTGTCGCAGTGGTGGCACTTGACCTTCTTTACTCCACCGAAGGCCTTCAAGCTCCTAGCCTTTTTAGAAAAACCCTTTTTCTTCCCTTTCTTCGACTTTTTGGTCTTAGATTAGGATAGAGAGCTAATGAGCGAGAAAGACCTCTCTTTTTTTCATGGTAGATTCTATTATCTTTAACATATCAACCAGCTCAGCAAGGCTACTCTCCATCTTAAACATGTTGAAGTTAACCACAAAAGTGTCGAATGAGGGTGGAAAAGACTGCAAGATGAGATCCACATAAAGTTCATTATCCATGAAGACTCATAGGGACTCAAGCCTTTTGATCAAGGCTATCATCTTTAGTTTATGGTCTCAGACTGGAAAACCTTCCATCATACGACATAAAAAAAAACTCTTTTAAGATTTGATATCTTGTCTGTCTTATATGTTCTTCATATAAATCCTTCAGATGAAGGTGAATAAGGAAGCACGTAGTAGATGCTTTTTTAGTCATTGCAACTCATTTGACATAGATGCTAACATGTGGCATCGAGCTTGCAGATCATCGTCCTTGCAAGCTCTTCCTTTATGGCTTCCACCGGTAGTGCTAGCAGCGGCCTAACATCGAGGACATAAGCAATATTTTCGAACTAGAGAACAATTAGAAGGTTCTCTTAGCCAATTAATTTAGTTGGGACCAGTGAGTTTGTTAGTGCCAAGAATAGATACAAGTGTTTTTTTTGCCATTTATAAATAAGATATCTACAAAAAAGCGAGGTAGAAAATAAGAATTCATTCAATAGTGTATTCATTTATAATAAGGTCTTTAATTATAAACTTCATCAACCCTTTAATGAAAATTTATATTTTCTAGTGGGCTTGAGGTCTAAATTTATTATCACCCTATTTTATGAGCCTATATAAACAAAAATGTAGCTAACACATTTGTAATTGCATCCCTATGTAACTCTCAAGCTATTTTCCCTCACTACTTCTCATTCACTCTAATTTTATGAGCCTATATATTATTAAGTGTCAAGCATGACCTATCAAACGTACATGTGAGCAACACTCTTAGCCCTTCTACCCCATGGGCATCTCCATGCTACTAGTAGTCACAACTATTACCTCCACTTAGCACATCCCTTGACTCGTGGCTCGTAAGATGTCTCGCCCGAATGAATTAGTTGGTACTAGAAATGTTAGAAAAAGTGAACGAAAAGAGTAATAAGAAATGAAAAGGACAGAGGCACTTCCCAACCAGAAAGCAAAGTTCCCACTGATGGTATACTTAGTGTAAGCGAGCTCTAAGATCACATCTTTGGAATAAAATCCAGTTAGAAAAGGAAATCCAATTAGGGATAAGCTGCCCATGTAACAAACTAAGTATGGCAGCATTTCACATGCCAACTAATTTTGTTGGAAGGCTTAGATGATTAGGCACGACCCAATATTACCCATTTATGCTTAATATAGATATTACTTAAATGTTCTTAAACTTAAAAAAATTTAAGTGAGGGTTTCATTTTACAAAGCTCTCATTATTTTATTAAGTTATTTATTTAGTGTGGCACTAATCCTAAAGATTACAAGCATAATCATAGGAAAGTATTAAATAAACCTATGTATGCATCTTCCATACATACATAAAGGGATGATCATAGGCCTTATCCTATGTGATCCACTCAAGCCAAAGTAGATCTAAGGTCAATCTAAAGGTGATAATTAAAACAAAAAAGATCATATCTAATACATGAATATATTACGCATACATTTAATCCTTATTTTTCTCTACCTTTCTCCTTCATCTTGGTCACCAAAAATTAAAAAAAAAAGACCTTACCAACCTAATACAAGAAACCTTAGAATTTCTTCCAAGGAGAAATATATAGGAGGTAGATAAAATTTCACATTCAAAGCCTAAAATAGACAAAGATGAGACTCACATACCTCATTTTAATCAAAACTCAAAGCATTTAAATTGTCACATAGGATTTAAATGGTCTGAGCCCTCTGATCATCTAAACTAAACATGCTTAATTTAATCATTCAATGAAAAACTCAAAGCATGAAAATTCACCCATTATTTGAAATTGCCTTTTTTCTAGATTATGAATTAATTCACAAATTTTTCAAAAAGAAAAATATTTTTAATTAATTTAAATATAAACTTTTAATTTAAAATTTTTGAAAATTTGTATTTTTGCACTTTTGACGGCGATGGTAGCTACCTCATCACACAACCTAGCTTGGGTGTTTAACACCCGATGCCCACTGCACACACACACACACAGATAGGACCATTGTCTATCTATCAAGAACCATCATCTGCTAATATCAGATGTCGGGCAGAAATAGCTTTCTCCAGGGTTAGGCATTCACTTAGCTCTTTTTTCGCCATACCCTTGCTACCAAGAATATTTGCTTAGCATTTGGGATAGATTCCATAGGGCTGGTGGTAGATTAGCTGGTGGTAGATTGGCTGGTGGACGAGACTTTCTCGCCCACCTGCCACCTGTCTGTTTGGTAGCACCTTGATGAGTGGATTTTATACGCATTAATTGAGTACTATTTGTTTAACTTTTTGATTAGTTTTTGAGTATTTTTGTTAACTTTTATGCATTTAGTTTGAAATATTATAGGTAATAGCAAAAGGAGGAGAAAATGAAAATAAATATAAAAGTTGGTTTAAATTTTGATTAATCTGCTTTTTATTGCTATTAAGGATAGTGTTCGTATTTCAACCATAACTTTTTGCTCCAATATCCTTTTAAATTGTTTCTTAAATCATTGAAAAACCAAGAGATTTATCTATAATGTTTGTGTTTACTATGAAATCCAGTTCTTTCTATTTCAATGAGAAAAATTAGGTTAAATAGTCTGTACTTGACTGAACATTTCAAGGATGACACATCTTGGTATTTTAGGCATAAATCTTTCCACAGATTTCATATTGAGTTGATTCAAGTTCCTATCGAAAGCCAAGACATAGAGCTACAATTCATATGAGATACCAAAAATCAATTTAGCTTAGCAATAGGTGAAAAATTAGTTTAAATAGGCTATAAGTGCAGTAGAACGCCCAGGCACTGCAATCACTGTCCAGGACAGAATATGCAGTGCCTAGGTGCTGGAAATCAGCGCCTAGGGGTTGCCCTCACTGGACTACAGCATGCTACTGTGCCTAGGTACTGGAAATTGGTGCCTAGGCGCTGCCAACCGAGCAAGTAAGGGTAAATTGATATTTTATGCCCTCTTTAGGGCATCTCCCATCAAGTTTAAGTATTCCAAAAGCCTCCATTTTAGATTTTTAGAGAGGGAGAGAAGAAAAACAAGCCAAGAAAGAAGAAGGAAGAACAAGAAGAGAAGAGAATTCTTCCATGGTTTGTGAAGAAGACATCTACAAGGGAAGAAACTCATGATCTTCCAAATTTTATTTCATTTTCCTCTTTTTCTCATTAATTATGTTTATGAATATTGTTAGGTTGTCTTTCATTTTTATCATTATGAACTAATTTTCTTTTCTAGGGTTGTAATGTAATCGAATTAGGATGTGTTGAATATTTTTATCAAGTCAATTTTTGATTTATCTATCAAGTTGAGTTTTCTACATTGTTCTTAATACTTTTAATTATTTGGCTACTAATTGAATGATTTGCTAATCATATTGACCCGAGAGGTGATATATGTGTCTAGTTCTAAGTGTAGAGAACCATAAATTATATGTGAGATAGGAATATACTTTCATGGTTTGTGTAGTCTTGTTGGAAATTTATAGAACTAAATGAAGTATTGATTGTTGTAATTCACATAGGAATATAATGAGTTAGCAATTGATGGTATTTTCATTAGACCTTGGGAGAGGCTAATGGATAATTTAGAAATTATCGACTATCACTTGATAAATAAGTTAAAATTGATGAGATAGATTATTCAACTTAAACTAATTATGATAAAATCATAACCCTAGGTCTTTATATTCATTGATATTCATTTTTATTTGATTTTGCGCATCAGTTTGTAGAGTAATTTAAATTTATTTGCATTAATTACCACTCGCTTTCGTTTGTTCAAATTTAGTAATTTAATAGTTCTCGTGGGAACAATAATCTACTCATCATTTTATTACTTGTAATGATAACATGCACTTGCGTTCATGAATTTTTGGCGCCGTTCCCGGGAATTGTTTTGTTTTGTTAGTATTGATACCAAGTATCTCTGATTTTAATTTGAATTTTTCTTGTATATATATATATTTATCTTTTCTCTTATTTTTATTTTTCTTTCATTGTTTGAGTGTGCCGTTGTTTATAATCGCAGGTGTTTTCTTGTGTGTGAGAAATGAGCAAAAAATGGTAGACAAGATGGCATATAATTCATACTATTGGCCAAATAAATATTACATGACAAATCAAGCTTCAACTCAGGCCTTTGGAATTAATCGAGAAGATGCCATTAATGTGTTGACTGCTCAAGTACGTGAGTTATATGGTGGTTTTCAAGCAAGAACACAATACCAAGGGAGAAATCAAGTTGCACCACCATACGTCGAGCATGCTCAATATGGGTGGAATTACAATCAATTGCAAAATTATCCTTCCTCCAACACTTATCCAGTATGGCCAAATCATTATAATGTTTCATGGAGAAATAATGAGAATATGATGTGGCATGCACCTAGTTACCCATCATTAGAGAAGAAGCGAAGCCTTGAAGAAACTTTAGCTCAATTCGAATGTACTACCGACCAAATCTTGTTGCAAACTCAACCTAGTAATCCATCACAACAGATTTTGTCTTACACAATTGAGGAAAATGAAGAGGGTGAAAAACATTGTGATGCTAATTTACTAAGTTAGGAAGAGATTAAAACCATCTTGTGGATTGAAAAATTGATGAAGGATGAACAAGATGTATCAACACAAATGCCTCTAGCGGAGAAAAGATAAGAGTATTGGGATGTTAATTTGCTAAGTGATGAAGAGATGGAAACTGTCTTGTGGATAAAACAACTCATGAAGGATGAACAAGAGGTATCAACACAAACACCTCTAGTGGAGAATAGAGAAGATCAAGAAAATGTTCAACCAAACCTTCTCAAGAGCCATCATAGAGAGTTTCTTATTCTCATCTTCTACAAAATAGCATGCCTATGTTAAATATTATGGAGGATGATACGAGGATCTCATTGCACAAGTATAAAGTGGAGGATTACGAATTGATAGATTGCTTATTAAAGCATTATATGGTGGAAAATGAAGGTCTACTTGAGGATGTTGACAAATCTATCCATTTAGATTTCATCATCCCTCACATTGAAAATGATAGAAACATCTCTTTCAAACAAAGAGAACTATTTTTGGTCATTAGGCATCCACTCAACAATAAAAATAATTCACTTGATCCCATGTCGGATTATGCTCAATATGCCTATCTATGGGGATCACCTACACTTCTAGAGCATACAAAGACATGGCAAGATAAACACTTATTTTTGGATCCCGATTGAGCAAGGAAGAAGTTGGCTGAAGACTATAAATCAAGGGCTTCTTGGGAAGCAACCGAAGTGTTTTAAATTATCTTTTATTTTTTTTATTTAGTTGTTTAATGTTAATTTTGTTATTTTAGTATGATGAATTTTATTTGATTTTGTTTGTTTTCATTTCAAGATCCAACTCAAGTTTGGGGAAAGATTTGTAAAATAAGGAGTAATGTACCACCAACTAATGAATGCAGATCCATCACTATTCTAGAAGAGGATGATGATTAAGTTGATGAGAACTAACACCATTCAGGGAAGTCTTCTATACCTTATCTTGCTTTATTTAACATTGAGGACAATGTTAGTTCCAAGTTTGGGGGTGGATGTATGTGTTTCGTTTGATTTTGTTTGTTTATAGCTTTTGGAAATTGAGGAATGTTGTGCTTATGTATGTGCTTGACTCTTGTGGCAATTTTTATCTTTCTTATAATCCTTTGACATATTGAGCACATAGTTTTGAACATTTTGGATTTTTTGTTTACTTAGAAAATGTTTATATGGACTCGATATTTTTTTTGCTATTTTATATAATTCTGGAACTTGTTTGATTGTCACTCGAGGTGAAATCCTAGACTACATAACATTAGGGAATGATTTATGCTATTTTTAGATTGTTTGAGCCTTTTAACCTACCCTGTTTATGATGCATAATCCCTAGTGTCCCCCAATTGAGTCTAATGAGCTATTTTCTTTGTCACCCTACAAATCAACCTCAACCAATGTATTTATTTTTATCTTATATATTACCCCACACTCAACTCATTACTATTCTAGTAACATCATTTTGAGCATTCAAAGTGATTTGAAAAAAAAAATAGCAAAAGAGAGGTGGCGATTTGTACAAAACTCCCAAAAAAAATATCAAGAAATATGAGAAAAGAGTGCAACACCCGTTGTTTATAAAAAAAAATAAGTTTGGGGGTGTAGCACTTCAAAAAAAATGTGAAAAAAATTGGAGTTTAATGAATAAAGTGGTGTAACAAATCAAATGAAGAAAGGTTCATGAAGCTATGAGACGAAAATGTGGTGGTGCTTATCAACAAAGTTCTATAATAGTTGTGTGCTATGAGTAATTTGAGCTACTATATTATCTTTTATCCTACCATTACCTTAGCCACACATTACAAGCTTTCAAAGTCATAATGATCCTTGATGTTGTGTTAGTTTACATTAGTGGAGAGTGACATGAAAAACAAGCCTATGAAATTCTAAAACACATAAATAAGAGATCAATAATTTTATTGTGAGTTTGCATAAACCAATCCAAATAGCAAAAAAATAAGTGTAAGAGGCCACACACACAGACTCAAAGGATTTAAAGATGTGTGAATTTGGCATTTGAGTTGAAATCGTGCATTTTGATGATATTTTGAGATTTTTTTGAGTTATAAACTCACAACATTTTTTGAAACTCATTTGGTTAGTAGGTTTAATTATCACCTATTATTTTACTTGTTTTATTTCATTCTTTTGCTCTAGGACTAGCAAAATATTAAGTTTGAGGGTATTTAATGAGTGGATTTTATACCCATTAATTGATTACCATTTGCTTAATTATTTTATTAGTTTTCGAGTGTTTTTGTTAAATTTTATGCATTTAGTTTGAAATATTATAGGTAATAGTAAAATTAGGAGAAAATGGAAATAAACATAAAACTTGGTTTAAATTTTTTATTAATCCACTTTTTGGTGCTATTGAGGGCAGTGTTCGTACTTCAATCATAAATTTTTTTTCCAATATCTTTTTGACTTGTTTCTTGAATCATTGAAAAGAAAAGAGATTTATCTATAACTTTTATGTTTACCATGAAATTCAGTTCTTTCTATTTTAATGAGAAAAATTGGGTTAAATAGTCTGCAATTGACTAAACATTTCAGGTATGACACATCTTGGTATTTCAGGCATAAATCTTTCCACAGATTTCATATTGAGTTGATTCAAGTTCCTATCAAAATCCAAGACATAGAGCTACAATTCATATATGATACCAGAAGCCAATTTAGCATAGAAATAGGTGAAACAATAATTTAAAGAGGCTATAAGTGCAGCAGAAATTCATCTTGGACAGCAAGAGAAGCTCCTAAGTGCTTCCCTGTAGCGCCTAGGCGCTGCAATCACAATCCAAGACAGAATGTGCAGCACCTAGGTGCTGCCCTAACTGGACTGTAGCATGCTGCAGTGCCTAGGCACTGTCAACCGGGCAAGTAAGGGCAAATTGGTATTTTATGCCCTTTTTAGGGCATCTCCCATCAAGTTTAAGTATTCCAAATGCCTCCATTTCAGATTTTTAGAGAGGGGGAGAGGGAGAGAAGAAAAACAAGCCAAGAAAGAAAAAGGAAGAAGAAGAAGAAGAGAAGAGAATTCTTCCACGGTTTGTGAAGAAGACATCTACAAGGGAAGAAACTCATCATCTTCCAAGTTTTATTTCATTTTCCTCTTTTTCTCATTAATTATATTTATGAATATTGTTAGGTTGTCTTTCATTTTTATCATTATGAACTAATTTTCTTTTCTAGGGTTGTGATGTAATCAAATTAGGATGTGTTGAATATATTATCAAGTCAATTCTTGATTTATCTATCAAGTTGAGTTTTCTACATTGTTCTTAATGCTTTTAATTATTTGGCCACTAATTGAATGATTTGCTAATCATATTGATGCGGGAGGTGATATATGTATCTAGTTCTAGGTGTAGAGAATCATAAATTGCATGTGAGATAGGAATATACTTTCATGGTTTGTGTAGTGTTGTTGTAGATCTATAGAACTAAATGAATTATTGATTGTTGTAATTCACATAGGAATATAATGAGTTAGCAATTATTGGATTTTCATTAGACCTTGGGAGAGGCTAATGGATAATTTAGGGATTATCGACTATCACTTGATAAATAAGTTGAAATTGATGAGATAGATTATTCAACTCAAACTAATTATGATGAAATCATAACCTAGGTCTTTATATTCATTGATTTTCATTTTTATTTGATTTTGCTCATCATTTTGTAGAGTAATTTAAATTCATTTGTATTAATTGACACTTGCTTTCGTTTGTTCAAATAAAATTAGAGTTGACAAAATTTTTATATTTAGTAATTTAAAAGTTCTCGTGGAAACGATAATCTACTCATTATTTTATTACTTGTAACGATAACGTGCACTTGCGTTCACGAATTTTCGCAACATACCGATTTGATGCTACTTTCTTGGTAGCCTGCCATCGTGATAATCACTGCAACGGATGGCAAAATTACCTCTCTATTGATTTATTTTGTGTGTTGTGTTCAAGATTTAAACAATATGAATAATCTTGCAAAAATTTCTAGAATCAATTACCTAAACAAAAATTTATCATATGAATTTTTCAGGCATGCTTTCGCATAAAGTAAATTGAACGTAGAACCTTGGCTCCAATACTAGTGTTAAGTTTTGTATATCTAGGGATGGGTAACGCATCAGGAAAAAAAATCACGAATAAAGAGAGAGAATTACAAATCTCATAATAGATTTTTTTACAAAAGGATAATGATCTTCATCTATTATGATGAAAATGTATGAGATCACCACTATGGTAGATCTCATGTACCATTCTCTAGAAGACTGACTCAGGCCATAAAGATTAAGTTCACAAACTTTATCTTCTTGACCATCTACTACGGAATCTTCTAATCATTCCATGTAGATTTCTTTACATAATTCTGTATTGAGAAATCATCTAATTTTCTATTGAGAATGTAATGTTTAATCTATTTGGTGTAATTCTGAATTTTAGATTTTCATAGTAACCAAGAACATATAAAAGAGGTATATATCACTATTAGTGAAAAAGGTTTACCTTAAAAAATATAACCTTTTCAAGACTAGGTAATCTTTACACTCGTAACTATGTCAATCTTTGGCTCGTTTTGAGAACACATAGTTCCAAGTAGCCTTGTTCCAAAGTTAAACCAAAATCCAAACTTGGTTTCATTTTGTAGAACTAATCATTTGAGGTTATGCTAAAAAAATTATAGTTGATAGCAATTTTACAACTCAAATCTTTTAAATATTGCAATAACCCAAATTCCACATTTTACCTGACTTCACCACAAGAGCAATTGCATATTGTTCTTCTTCATTTGCTTAAATTCTATTATCCTTTGTAGGACTTGATAAAGTCTCACTATATTAGATTCTATGTCATTTTCTAGAGACTGCTTCGTACTTGCACAAAGTTTTGATTTAGTTTTAGTTACAAAATAGGAAGTAATTCATTTCTTACACCATAAGTAATAAAACTTGATCACTTAGAAAGTATTGCTCCATTCAAATTAGGAAGCAATAAATATTTTGAATCATAAGTGATCTATCAAGCACATAACCACAATCTAAATCATTTAACTCAAGCAAGGTTTAATGTTTTAAGATTTCCCTCCTAGGAAAATCACTTTCCATAAATGTGATATTTTGATCTAATGCGAACCACTATGCTATCTCCCTATTCACTTATGAGCATGTTGCCCTTGGACTATTTGTTATGTCTTCAAGGTATACATTTATTATCTCCTAATCTAATTTTTCAAACTTATTTGAAAAACTTTATAAATAGAGACAATTAATCAAACATCTAAATTAGTTTAGGCTAGGTCATTTACCTGTCCACGGCTCTTATAGAATGAAACTACTGATTATGAATGTGTTCTAATTCAGATGTAGACTCAAGTTAACCAAAACATCTTTCTGAGAGAAAATCAACAAGTTAACTTTAGACTTCATTTATTTCATTGAATCAAAATAATTTTCCACTCCATCTCTTGAAAAACCATTCTATATAGACGTGTTAGGAATAGTTTCAATTCTATCTTCTTTATCTCCATGACATAGATTATTAAAATGATCGAAATAAACTATCACACCTTATATCTAATCTCAAAGTTATATCATTTTGATTCTCTCTTCTATATTCTAAAACAATCCAGTGTTTCAGATTATGAGAATTCAAATACATATGATCAAGATACGTGAATATTTTCTAAATGTAATCAAACACGAGACTCCATATCTAGGCTTCATATTAATCTGATCACGAAAATCTATAAAAATTATTAGAAAAGAAAGCTCGTCTTCATATATTCAACTTGTACCAAATTGAACTTGATGAAATTCCACAAATGTATCTCAATCTCTAGTTAGTAATATATAATCCATATAGGATAAGATTTAGTAGCATAGTGCTTCATGTGCAAACAACACTTATAGAAAGTGATTACGTGCTATCTTTTCAATTTAGTGCATTCACTAGTAAAGTAACCAACAATATGGCTGCTATGACACTTTAAACACTATACCAGTTATCTTCATTTAGTAGTTAGGTTTGTTGTTCTTAGATTCATCTCTAGTCTCCTTTCTATTCTTATATTTGTATGATCTCATCTATATTAAGAGCCTAGGGCCCTCTTAAAACTAGACCAGCCACAAGGCACATGCCAAGATCTTAGTAGCAACAAGCCACTTATCCAAAAATCTTATCATGGCAAACATCATCTAAGAAAGTCTTTTCATATTAAGTAATCAAATTTGACTTTCATATACTCCCACTTATTAGAAATTGACAAATTAAGATTGAATTTACTACTCATGAAAGAAGACATTGCTCACTAACTATTGGCTCTAAAATTGTTTGACATCACCCTTAAATGCCCTATTTTCATACACAAGATGTTTCCTGCGATCATCAAACTATTGTCAGCTATTCACAATGTCTCAATTTCTAACTATACCTATATATTTCTTTTTAGGTACATTCATATATCAATACTTCAACAGTATGATTCTTTCAACCACAAATAAGATCACCAATCATATAGTTCATTAGAATATATGAGTAGTATACTCTCTTTTTCACTTAGGTTAAACCTATTGATCTTTTCGTTGTTGAATAGTAGGATCCACATTAAGTCTTACATAACTTAGTTGATGCTCTCTAGAGCATTCGACTTATTTATACACATACCAAATCTATTGGCATTTACTATCACAATTATTACTAATAAATTCTTTTCTATAAATAAATATATGTATCAGATTTGGTTACCATTCCTTTAATGTTAGAGATATCATAAATATGCCCATTTATATATTTGATTTTGTACTTAGCAAATTAATATTTATGATAATTCACAATAATGCACAAATTTGAAAGGTCATATAGTTTCCAATCATCATTAGTATCAAAATTTTCCTTTTTACAAATTTAACAAAGTACAAAATTTCATAAGTTTTACGTGAGAATTATTAAAATTCTACCCATCTTATAACTCCTACTTAAATACATAATCTAATATGCATGATGCATACAAGAACATATCTTGCTATTCACATAAGGAGATAAGCATGTACCATTATATTCAATGCATAAAATCTTAACATAATCATGCATTCATAAATTTCTACCATCATATAGAATGCATAATTTTATGATACAAAAATACATTATTATAAACTACTAAACATGTTAACATATTATCTATACTCTTCTTTGAGGCTTCCAAAAGTTTTCAAAATAATATACGCTAATAGTCATTCACTTTCACTTCTTGTCAAAAATTATTCTCTACCAACCCAACAACCACCACAAATAATAAAAAAAAAATTAGATATGACCACAAAGCTAATTTTAATAATCAGATCTTATTGCGTAAGATTTGACACCTATAATCATAATATTTCAGTCTATGCTCAATTTTACAGACTTATTATAGAAAAATAAATTTTTCATATGCTCTAAAAATAGAGAAAAATATATGTATAATTATCTTAAAACTCCCAGTTAGTAGCCAATATCTCAAAAATATTTTCTACCAAATTTTAAAATTTACATTTGGAAAAAATATTTTCATCCACTGAAAAATTAATTTTAATTTACAGAAAAATAGAAAGTTAAATTTTGAACATAACAGTATTTTTTCGGCAAACAAAGGTCATAGTAAACACCCACACGTGCCTCCACGCGCTGGCGATATTATAAGGGCATGTTTGGGTGGGGTTACTGTCAATAGCTGGACCACTCTCCCTCGCGGGGCATGTGATGCACGCACCATCTTTCCAGATTTTGAAACTTTTATTGGTTATTCTCCCATTTTTTAGTCTCCTGAATCTAATGGTGGTGTCTGTTTTTCATCTGACCATTGTAGTATGGTGTGTGTATTACACACAACGACAATGAGTGTGAGATTGGGAAAACAACATTGTTTATCTTCTTCCCTAATTTTTTCAAAATTCTTCAAAAACTTTAAAATTTGAGTAAAATTTTGAAGGGCCATATCTTACTCAATTTAAGGCCGATTTTCATATATAATATATTATTGGAAAGTCCTTGATGAGTAGAATATAACCATATAAGTTTTATCTAATAAACCTATTATATATAGACTAAAAATTGAATTTGTAGTCTCAAGTAGGTCATAAAATATCTCATAATATACAAACTATATCATCATGAAACTATGCAGATCTTTACTATTTTCAAACATGTTTATGTTAAACAATCACAACATAATATGAAGAATATCATGATTCACCATGAAAAACTCACCAAACATTCAAAAACAGGTGTCATGCTTAATGGCATAAAATGAAGCATTTTAACACATTAAACAGAGCCAAAAAAAACATCAAAATTCAACCATAAATTTGATACCAATGATGGAAATTAAATACAATTTATGTGATGTAAGTTCAAAAAACTTATCAAAATTCAGACCTATAACAATGGTTGAATCATTGATGTTTTCTTCTATTTTTTGGCTCACTTTGATCCAAACACAATCACAATGGAAGTGGTTTTGATCAATAATTCAAATACTTCTTTCAATGGTGTTTTTCTTCAAATTATGATCATAACTTGACTCTAAATTATGTCTTCACGTTCTCCTTGAGAATTGCATAAAAGAATAGCGCTCTTTCTCTTGTCAAGTGCGAGAGAAGACATGAGGTTGGGAAGTTAACATGGTTATGGAGTGATTTTACGCTAGAAGAAACCACGCCCACTAAAATTCAATTTTTGAACCACTTAGGTTGGGTGGCGACCTATTAACCCATTTTAATATTTCTTCCAAGCAATTTGCCAATTCTGCGAAAGGATAGATTTTAATTCCTGAAGGTCTTCTCGAGTGTTTCGTGACTAACATCACCCACTGATTTAGTTAATACCAAGTTTACTTATTCTTGACAGCACATTGTCAATCAAAATGTGCTTAATTTGTCAAGACACTTTTGAAAATATCTCTATAGCTCGGCCATTATTAGTTAATAGTAGCTTTGGAATAAATAACCATGGTAGTAATACTGCTTCCATTACTCTGTGTTCTTTTCAGATAAATCAATTATGTAACTTCCATTGTAAATGTAATTCCATTATCACATGCTTTTTTCCATTATTATCTGCTCTCTTAAGATCACTTATTGGCCAACCATCACAAAAAAATATAAAACAAAGATTCAAAAACTGATAAGACTTCAATTATCGTTTGAAAGTGTGACGTATAATATTTATTTAATCAACTACCATCTATATTCAACGTGTTCAATCATAAAACTCATGAAATGACAAAATTTGCCCTGCCTTAAAACCAAACATATAGAACTTAGAGAAGAGATGCTATAAAGAGAAACTCTTCCTTCTATGAGATCTCGAAGACTCATAACTTTAAACTAGTCATGATATTATAAGAAAACCAGAGATGTTTTTTTTTCCCCTTTTTTCTCTCTTGTTATATACATATTATATATATATATTACTATATTACTACAAGAAGAGTTTTAATACTCTCATGATCAATTAATGTAGAACAAATGTTGTACAAGAGACTCAATATTGGAACCATATTAAATGTAAATACATATATATACAACACAAGTATCATTTTTTAAATGTCGAAGAGAATCATTCAAATATACTATTAATAATCAATAGTTTGTTTGGCAGTTCAGCACATATATATGAAGCCATCTATGCAAGCAATAATATGTGGTTTCACTTTCTCATGCCCTTCTCGATTGTAATGTCAATAGTTTTTGATTAACTAATAAAAAAAACACTTATCTGCAAATGAAGATGTAGTGGGCGTAGAGCACTTCCAATAATCTATTGCACTGAAAAATTCTGAACAACACCAACACAACCGATCACACATCCAATACTAATTAATTTTCAAATTTCTTTAATACAAAATTTGAACTGTAAGAAATATGAATGCTCATGAAGGAATTGTTATTATGATCACTAAATCAATATGAGTTATGTGCTGCTACTTGCAAAGATTTCACAATCCATGTGACCTCCACAATGCCCATAACATAGATATTAAAAATAGTTAATAGATAATTACTAGAAAGAGAAACTTATCTCAAACTTTCTCTTTAAGCCATGTGAAAACATGGCTTCTCATCTTTCTGCCATAATTCGATCCATTAAAAAGCATCTCAATCACAAAGAGCATCTCCTTCCTTGATATGCGGAGAGTTGATACATTAAGATAAATAACTTATCTTTATGGTTTGATCATTCTCAAATACTTGAGATAAATGCCCATTGGATTCAAATGTCGTTCAAACATCCAACTTCCAAAGCCTTTGAAGGCCTTTGCTGCTTTCACTAAATCCTTGATATTCTATTAATCACTTTATTAATTGTTGAAGATAATGTGTATTTGCGTTTGTGAAATCCACAATAAGTTTTTGAACAAGTAAAAAGTGATCGAATAGAATATTATTCCCACAAAAACTGTATTGGAATAAACGAAAGATTTGAGTGATGAATATGTAATAAATTAAACTAACACGAACTAAAATTTAAAAATAAATAAAGATTAACTTTTTGTGACTTAAAGACCTACGGTTTATTAATCATATCTGAACACTCAATCGCATCAATCTCAATTTATTTTCGTAAATGATAATCGAAAATTTCTCAATTATTCACTAGCCTCATCCAAGGTAGAATAAAAAAAATTCAAACTATTAATCCACTATATTTTTATGTGAATTAAAAAATCAATAAATAATTGGATTTGATAGATCTCAATCCAAAATACACAAATCATGTAAATATATTCATATTATATATGCAATTCATAACTTTCTACTCATAGAATTAAACACATAATTCACATTTCGGATTCTTATGATTAATAATTCATCTAATTAGTGGCTAATTAATTAGAAGCATTATGACCCATGTAGAAAACTTAGTTAAAAAAAACAAATCTTCAATTGAGTTAAAAGAGAAATTCAAATCACCTTGGTTACGTCAAAATCCTAGAATAAAGAACTTAGCATATAATATGACAAACAAATCTATAGACAAATTTGAATTCATGATAAAAGCAAAGTAAAAAGAAAAGAATGAAATTTGGAAAATCTTGAAGGATGAAGCCCCAATCTTGAATCTTCAAGCTTTTGCCTTTGTTTTTCTCTTATTTTTCTAGGTCTTCTCAAGTCCAAGAATGCCCAATATGAGTTATAAGTCATCTATTTATATTTCTCCTTCAAAAACACACTTTAAAATCCATTTTTGTGCTTTTTTGTATCACCTTGCACTGCTGCGCGAAACTTACCAGAATTTTCATCAACCCGCTGTGGTTCTAGATTCTGCTCTGTCCAGCATCTTTCAACAGATTTTTGACCTTCTTATTGGACAAATTAGCTTTGACATCTTTATTTAAATTGTATTGTTGTCTGTTGGCCTTTTAAAACCGCGTGAATCATCTCAATATTAAATTTATAGAGAGAGTTATGTTAAAAATACGGAAATATGCCACATTTAAAAGTTTTAGTCCACTACTAACTCTTTAACCCGATTTTTTTATCTCGATTGAATTAGGATGTGTGGTTAACTGCATCTCTATTTCTTGGCTTTTCAATGATCAAGAATCAGGTCAATAAGAGTTTCGAGTAAAGGAATATGCTCAAAATACAAATACTGCCTCAATTGTGCCATGGTGTGGATTCTTCAAATTTTTAACTAATTTTTTTTTCATTTTCTTTCTCCTTTTGCATTGCCTACAAGATTAAAAACTAAATGTATAAAATAAAATATAAATAATTGAAAATAAATCAAATGTTAAGAAAAAATTATTCTGATAGTTAGTATAAAACTAAATTAACAAATACCCCTAATCTTAAATATTTATTTATCCTTAAGCAAAACACATAAAATAATGAACATGAATACACTACGTAATACAAAAGTGAGCCATAACTACCATTGAATTATCATGTAGTCTCAAAGATTACAAAAGGTAATAACTCGAAGAGAATTTCAAAAATGAATTCACGTCTAGAGTGCCAGCTTCATCTTACTTCATGACCTTGTGTGTGTATGTATGGCCCTTACGTAAGTCAAGATCATCACTTGAATAAGTTTATAAAGTCAAGCAATTTCTAAAAGATTCACTTTGATTATGACTTAATAATTTTTCCGAACTCCATAGGCTCGCTTTTACTCTAATCTCCATTAACATGGATAAACATAATATCAAAGATAAAAAGAACTTTCAAAACTTGTAATATATGACTTGGGTTATGGTAGGTTATTTGGGGAGTGAATTTACTCAAAATTACCCCAAAACACACAAAAAATTCAAGAATCGTAGTGCCTAGAAAAAAAACACTTAACATTATACCCCAGCTCTTTTTTCTTCTTTTGACCCAAAAGAGAATTTACCTACTGGTGTGGAGTATAAAAAAAATCATAATTGAAAATAAAAGGAAAGTATAGGAAAAAATATTTAAAGAAATTTAGGAGAGTTAACCAACTATTAACAAGCCAAAGAAATATCCCTTGCTTCTCAAGCCAGTCTTCGTAGGAGTGACAAAAGATGCTTTGTCCAGTTGACATACAATTATTATTCAATTTAACAAAGTAATGCCTAAACTGTAAGCCTTACAACATAGACAAGGAAAAGAAAGAAATTTAAGCAACATTAATTATCTCTCATAATTACGTATGTATGATACAAAGCATTTGTATTTACTTTCACAATTAAACTCTATATATTTTCTTAAATAAATTTTGCGTTTATAAATAGTTGCAATTATATTTATCAATAAAATACGTCAAAATTCTTTTCAACTCCATTGCATTTATTTTCAAAATGACAATGATTCACTTATTGATTTGCCCCACTTATTGCTGCCACATTAAAAAAACATCTTCTAGCCCTCAATTTTTTTCTTGGAACAACAAAAAGAGAATCGGAATATGCCCCATTGTAGTGATAATCATATTAACATAAGAACCCTTGTTCTTAGACTCAAGCAAAGTAATGACCTTTTAACATTGGCTTAATGACATGGGGCCTATCTTTTTAACATTGCGTGGGTTCTATACTCAACCACATAAATTTGTATGCAATTAGTATATCATTTTATATTATAATAACATCAATATATGGGAAGTGTATATTAATAATATTATTTAATATATATTTAGGAATGCATTTTTTGCCTCATATGCCTCAATATAAAAACAAAAATTGAGCTCTTTCCAAAAAAATTGGAGTTGCATGCTTTTCAATAATGTGGTTTTCTACCAAGTAAATACCCAATTACTATAAAGTTTTGTCCAACAAAGATAAGAAAAATTCTTCATAGTTTTAATTTATGTTAAATATATTAAATGGTATCATAATATATATTTTGGTATGTATTGATGTTATTATAATATGAGATTGAATATCAATTATATAATAAGATGCCAATTAAAAAAAATTGTACTTTATTAATGAAGTAATAGGAGAACATAGCATAACTTAACCGAGGAGGAAAGCGCTAAAAGAAGGGTTTAACTTAAGGCCAACACTGGATGTGACTCTACTTTCTTTAATAGCTGTATCCACTCCAAGGACTTTTTAAGTGATTGAGTTGTCTATACAATTAGTTCTCATTTGATTCAATGTGGTATTTTAGATTAAGATTGAGAAAATGCAATTTTTTGTATATATTTGTACTATTATCTTTTAAATAAGATGATAGTTGTTAAAAAAAAAATTATGTTAGAAATAGAATATTTTCTTGAACGTCTCAATATATAAGTAAGACTCACATAGAGGGAGTATATTTCTCTTTCATCCCATAATATGTGTTCCATAATTTTTAAAAAATAAATTTATTATTTAAGTGTCTATTATATATTTTGGTATATATTTAAGGAAATAAAAATTAAATTATTTTTATTAGCATAAATGGGTCCTGTAAGTTGACGTAACCAACACCTAAGGATCAAGCCTAAAGCCCCTCACGGTTCACACCCTATAATTTAATTTTAATATTCCAAAAAATAAAAAAAAGGGACCTGGAACGACACAACAAGTAAAACCACTACTGCACGTGGGGTGTGCGCCGAGTCCCTCACGCGTGTAGCCGGGCGCCTAGCGCCGGGTGCCGGGTGACGGGCGCCCGCTGCCGTCTGGTGTCTGACACCCGACGCTCGTTTCATCAATTTTTTTTTCATATTTAAACAATTTAAATAAGCAATTGAAATTATTCCAATTAAAAATTTCTGAAAATATGTAAAATCAAATTTTACATAATTAACATGAATTTAAACAATTAAAAACATGCATTCATAAATCCGAAATTCACTGAATAAGTGAAAACATGGCTCTGATACCACTGTTGGGTTTACTATAATTTCAGGGGTATTCACAGCGAAAAATTAATTTTTTTATCAAACATAAATTTAACTTCTTTGATTTGAAAGCGATTTTAACAATCGCACTTATTCAAGTGAATATATAAATAAATATAAAATCGGATTACACTTTTCGTGCACTTCGGTTGTTGTAGGGAATGAAGCAATCAATTGCTTATCCTGGACTATCAGAACTCACAAGGATTCAAGTGTCTCCCCTTTATCAGGTCCATAATACGGAAGAACAACACCGATCAAAAGAATTTGCTAATATCCTTTTAATTGTTTACTAATCTAGAACCGGAGTAATTTTTCAAGAACAATAAATATTGATTCTATAAATTCTTGAAATAATAATATGAAGAGAATAACAAGAAACTGATTTTCTTTTTCTTTCTTTTCTTTTCTTGGAGAGTAAAAATAGAAGACTTTCAACAAAATAATTTTTGCTCATTTTTTTTTTTTGTGAATTGATTATATAATTTTCATCCCTCATATATATATGACTGAAAATTTTAATCCCTTTCCAACTCTTAGAAAATTTTTCAATTTTGAACTTTTTCAAAATCTTATTTTAAAAGGATTCCAAATCTTCCAAGAACTCTTCTCTTTTTTCTCTCTTATTATATATGGACTAATTTGAGACTAAATTAATCATTAAAATTGTCTACATACATTGTTGATATTAATTTGAACTTTTCAAATAATATCAAGATAGATATATATCACATATATATATACTATAATTATATTTATACATAAATTAAATTTTAGTGGCCGATTTTATCCTATAAAATCAATCAATATATTTATTTATCTATAAATATGTTAATTAAAACAAACTCTTTACCTAATTCCCTATCCATCAAACAACCTAAAATAATCTCTCTATTCAATTTAATAGATGCATTAAAAAAGAAATATAGATTGATCTAAGCAACAACCACACAAGTTTAAGTCATTCAACTTAGGTTATATTTTTCATTGTAATTAATAAAAATATCACATAATCATTAATTATAATTTACTATACATGATTAAAAAATTAAGACAATTACGAATCTAAAATCTCTAATCTACTTGTATGGAATTTTGAAACCCAATTTGGTTACACACCCAAACAAAATAAGAAAATACTCATTAATACATTAAGCATAGAAAAATATAAACAAATTTAATTGGGAAGTTGATCAATAATACCAAATATTTAATTACAAGAACCCATGTCCAGGGCTTTGAAATCACCCTCAACAAAAAAGATTTTCTAGCCTAACATGATAAAAAATGACAAGAAAATTAAAACTAACTACATTGGGAGTAGCAAAATTTAAAGGTTGAAGAAGATAATTGATGTTGATGGTAAATTATGGATGTCTCCCCCTCCAAACCTCTTATACTTCGTCTTCCTTGATGCCCAAGATTGCTTCCAAAGGTAAATGAATTTTAGAGAGTGAGTGACAAATGGTGTGTCTGTTGAGAGGATAGTGTGAGAAAAGTGTTAGATGGTGTGTGTAAATTTGTTGTCGAGTATATAATGTGTGGTGATTTTAGGAATCTCAAGTGTATATATGAATATGTGTGATATATTATATGTATATAGTGTATACATATCCAAAAGTATACCAAAAAGTGTGGAGGTCCTCCACTTATCACCGCTCCAAGTAAAATGAATTAATTTTGTTACACGGATAATGTGAGGCTCTCTATTTTGGCGCCTAAGTGTCAATTGTTCAGTTTTCTTTGGTGCTTAGGCGCCAAAGGTTGCTGCAGTTTTCCCCCTTCACGTTAGTGTTTTGATACTATTTAGCCCATTTTAACTATTTTTTAACCTTTTTTCTAGAATTAATTGACTTTTGGTATCTTCATAAAAATTATAGCCTTATCTATTAGATTTCTTTAACCGCTTCAATCAGATCAATATCACATTTGTGAAAACAATTATGTTAAAAATATGAATACTACCATGTCTGGAAGTTTAAGTGCACTTTTGACTCTTTAAAATCAATTAGACTATATTAAGTTTTCAACATGAAAGTTTTAGATCTATCACTTATCTTTCTAATGAGCAAAGAATCAGGTCAATAGGGGATTGGATTAGAAATTTATACCCAAAATATAAAATATACCGCAGTGGCACCATATCAATGAAATTTGGCCCAAATATGTCTGTTTCAACTTTGTTTTGGCTCATTTTCAATTTCTTGATTTCCAAACTCTTATCACATACAAAACATTAATGAAAACATAATATCAACAAGAACAAAGTAAGGAACATATAGAGGAATTAATACAAAATACCTAAAAATATACACTAATCAATTTGAAAACTCAAACCGTATATTCAGTCGAAAAATGAATCGGGTCAATGGTGAATGGTTCAACCTCTAGGTTGAACCGTGGTTGAACTCGTGGCATTGTAATTAACTATAAATAATAATTAATACACTAAAAAATTGGTTAAATATTAAAAAGTAAACAATACAATATAAAAAATTATAGGCCAAGTAAAATTTTCAAATATTCTTAACATTCTTAACATTCTAAATCAACTCGTTTCTATGAAATTTTCAAGCTGCAAACGGTTACTATGAAATTTTCGAAGTACACTTAAATTTTATTTCAAATTTCACGTTCAT
The DNA here is from genome assembly GCA_019321725.1 of Paulownia fortunei. Lineage (NCBI taxonomy): Eukaryota > Viridiplantae > Streptophyta > Magnoliopsida > Lamiales > Paulowniaceae > Paulownia > Paulownia fortunei. The sequence goes on from CM033115.1 coordinate 5,566,497, forward strand.
TGGAAGTGTGTGGGAGCAAGAACTTGACAAGCATGAACATTCCAAAATAGGGAGCTGGTTTTGCTTCGTGGAAGGGCCGTCCGACACTTATAGCCAATTGTACGGTCCCAGACACAAAAAATTAAAGGCCGAGTAAAAATTGGCAGAAATTTGGGGGATCACAAGTTTTTTGCTGGTTTTTATTTCATGAGATCATTTGGAATTGAGTTAGTTGAGTGGAGTAGGTGTAATAGACCTAACCAATGATATTCAAGACTTAGTTTCACATTTTGGAGGAAAAGATTGCTGCAGGTAGGCTTTGTAAATAAATTTTGGGGATGCAATTGATTGTTTATCAGTGAAAAAATCGAGGTGTTTACTTGTTGGTCAAATTTAAGGGACAAAAAATTAGTATTACAGTGGTACCTTATTTTGAGTAATATTATTATAGTGTCAAATTTAAGAGACAAAAATGTCATAATTTCCTTCCACACATTCATCCGTGTCTGTTGCAGTTTAATATATGTTAAATATTTAGGACTTGATTTCTGTAAAAATGAAAACATTAAGTACTTAAGGTGTTAAAGAATATAAGCATACCAAAATCAATTGAGTTGAATCATCATATAGTGTACATTGAACTGATGCCCATAAGTCACAAAAGTATCAAGGAAAAAAATAAAAAAATGGAAACTTATGCCCACTTGCAAGGAAAATTCTCACAAGTCACAAAGTATGAAGGAATATCTAGCCGGAACCTTATGCGCACTCACAAATAAAAGTCTCATCAATCACAAAGCATCAAGGAAAAACTAGTTGGAAGCTTACGCCCACTAACAAAAAATATTCTCGTGGGAGATATCAAACTTTATATATTCTTGACCATTTTTCCTTAGTCTTTATATAATGAAATAGTCAATTTATTATTGGCTATTGAATTATTTTTCCTTAAGTACTTAATGTTTTTATTTTTTTCATCATTTTTTCTTTGATCCAAGGATAATGAATGGATCGAAAGTAGTGCATCCATCATCTATCCAAGAATTTCACATTTTTCCTTGCATATTTCATATAAGACTATCGTTGGGTTCGCTCTAATCGCAAAGGTATATGTAGCGGAAAATTAAAATTTTTATCAAACATAAATTTAACCCATTTGATTTGAAAGCGATTTTAACGATCGCGCTTATTCAAGTGAATATATAAATATATATAAAATCAGATTATACCTTTCGTGCACTCCGATTATTGTAGGGAATGAAATAATCAATTGCTTATCCTGCACTATCAGAACTCGCAGGGATCCAAGTGTCTCCCCTCTATCAGGTCCACAATACAGAAGAGCAACACCAATCAAAAGAATTCGCTAGTATCCTTTTAATTATTTATTAATCTAGAACCAGAGTAAATTTTCAAGAACAATAAAGATTGATTCTTTAAGTTCTTGAAATAATAATATGAAGAGAATAACAAGAAACTGATTTTCTTTTTCTTTATTTTCTTTTTTTGGAGAGTAAAAATAGAAGATTTTAAACAAAATAATTTTTACTCAATTTTTTTTTTGAATTGATTATGTAATTTTCATCCCTCATATATATAGAGCTGAAAATTTTAATCCTTTTCCAACTCTTGAAAAGTTTTTCAATTTTGAACTAATTCAAAACCTTATCTTGGAAGGATTCCAAATCTTACAAGAACTCTTCTCTTTTATCTCTCCTATTGTATGTGGACTAATTTGAAACTACATTAATCATCAAAATTGTCTACATACATTGTTGATATTAATTTGAACTCTTCAAATAATATAAGATAGATATATATCATATATATATACTATAATTATATTTATACATAAATTAAATCTTAGTGGCCAATTTTATCTCATAAAATCGATCACTATATTTATTTAACTATAAATGTGTTAAATTAAATAAATCTAATAGAATATAACTAATAGAAAGTAAAGGGACTCTATTATCGAATCTAAAGATCTAAAAATAGAAGAAGGAGCTCGCCCCTATCTCTAAAGGGGCGTAAGCGTTTCACTCGCTAGGCTCCCGCTGCACTGGTCAGAATACAAGAACCCTATTTAGGGAGTGCAATAGAGAACCTGAGATCCGATGCGAACAATCAGTCGAAGGAGCTACCCCTGGAGCGGACGCAAGAGCTGGAAAAATCACAGTTTGCAAGTATTACTTAACAGCAATCAATAGACGGAAAAATATCAGAGTCAGGCGCGATCTCAGATGAATCGCAGCTCGATACATGCACATTGCCAGCTTCTGGCAAAATGGATTCGGGTAATTCGGAGTTCCCTAGTGAACTCCCATGCTTTGATTCGAAAGCCCTAGCCAGTGATGAATCCCCAGGAAGATCGGAGTAAACAATTCCTCCTCCCTTCAGTCTAGTTTGAACCCGTCCCATGGCATTCATTAGTCCGGTTGGGTAGGAGCACCTGGTTGATTGCCCAACAAAATAGTTGTTTAGCGAATGACTCAACCTATGCATCCGGTATTTACACACTTCGAGGTGGAGCTTTCAAAGCAATAGATGCATTCGCCATAGTTTTAGCATTACGGCAAACCCGTGTCAAATATATAGCGAATTTGGGCGCTCTAGCCAAAACGAATCCTATTTTGGCTATTACCTTCTCCATTACTATGTTCTCATACACAGGAATACCCCCATTAGCTGGCTTTTTTAGCAAATTCTATTTGTTTTTCGCCGCTTTGGGTTGTGGGGCTTACTTTCTAGCCCCAGTAGGAGTAGTAACTAGCGTTATAGGTCGTTGGGCAGCCGGAAGGTTGCCACGAGTAAGAAAGGGCACTTGAAAGTGTATCTAAGGATTACCGTAATGGTAAACCCCATTCAAGCTTCTCCTCTAGATAATGTTCGGGTAATCTCGACTATCACTTACGATAAAACATCGGTGAGCCTTCGTGGTGCTTGAGCAATACCAAATCTGGTTAAAAGGGAGAGTTTTTATATGCCTGCTTTTCCAAGAAGGATCTGTAAGGAATTGAATCATAAGCATCGGCTATAGCTAGTTGGGTAGGGTTAGGGTTTACAGCTAGTCTAGGCTAGTGGTCTGGTCCCCGGTTGCCCAAATCGACTGTTCATTCTCTACAAGATGGCTTTATGGGTCAGACTCTTTTTCCTCGATTGAATTTCACTAATTGTTTGGTAAAGGCTAGGAAAAGGTCAGACCGTCATGAAATTCCTTGTCAGGAAGGGTTAGCCCCAAGCCAACCAACTCTTTTTTATTAAGGGGTTATGTGCGCGCTGCGCCCCTTTGGTTGGAACCCATAACAAACTGAAAAAAGCACTTCTGTTGGTCGACGAATGCATGCTCCGGTTGTAGCAGTGTTGAATGAACAGAAAGGCAAGCACAAAAAAAGGGGTTTAGATCACTCCCTGACCAACATAGATTTGATCATTGCGGAGAAAAAGAGAGAAGATTAGACGTCATGTGTGCCGAGGCACCTGTGTCAGGATAGCAGGTAGAATCATCAAGTTGGAGGCAGCAAGGGATTTCTTTATGGAACCAGCTGCAAGCGACGAAGAATGATCCCCTTTCAAAAAAAAGTAAGATTTAGAAAATGTATCCTATTATAAGCCTAGATATTCACCTTACCTGTGAGATTTCCTGCCGAGATAAGACCTTCTTTATATACGAGCGGTCTATGCGAGCTCCCCTTTAACACCATTTGAAGTTCTCTGAAAGGAAATTTGTGAAATATAGTGGGGTGGGGCTTAGCCCCAAGTTTGGATTGTGCCCTAGTAGTCGTGCTCTTCTTAAGCAGGTGCTGCCATTTGTTTGCCTTGTTTGGAGGCTTCGGTTTCAAATCTTTCTCAAAGATAGATGAGTAGATTGCTCATCTCACTATGCCGCGTACTTCTTCACCACCAACAACCACTGGGACAGCATATCAAACTACTGGCGCAGACACAGGGACAAGAACTAATGAGAAAACTACTTCATATTTTAGTGGCCTTCTTAGGTGATCTACATTAATTTTGGATTTAGACTCAAGAATCCCCAAATCAATTTAATTGATTCAATCCAAATTTAATTAATCCAATTGATTAATTTAATTTACTCTATTTGGGCTTCCTAATCAACTTAGGTCCAATTAAATAATCTAATTACTTAATTGAATAATTTAATTTAACCATTAAATTAAATAGAACCCTTAATTAATTAATTAATCAATATTAATTAATTAATTTCCAAATATTGGATAAAATTTAAAATTAAAAATGTTATTTTCCATAATGATGTGTGACTCTCTTAGGTTCATTACTAAGCTAGTATTGAGTTTGCAATATTTGCAACTTATGAATAACAATTGTTCTAATTATTTAATTCAATTAATTAATCCTCTTGGAATTAACTCCTTAATTCCAAGAACCTCACTATCCATGAAAACACCTAACAAATAATCATGGCAAACTAGTCGTAGGTGAAATAGTGATTAAACCTATTTCAGTTGCGAGTACCAAGCACGTATGGTCCTTTCGACAGCTAATCTCCTAATTAAATTTAAGGCATGGATTATAAGTCAAAATTCTAAATAATTCAATAACTGTGATCCCATTTCAAGTTCTAATGATTCATCCTGCCTTGACCAAGGTCTTTGAATTACGAACTTTGAAAACACAGAAGATTTTCTTATTTAAAAAGATAAGTGTCGAATTCTATGTTGGCCACTGACAAACCTTCATGCACACCAGTGCAATACCCAACATACCCTCTTTATGATTGTTAAGCAATCAGAAGATATATCAAAGTGTTGCAGGATGCACACAGGGCTACTATCGTGCCTCTAGTCTGAGGGCTAGTCATGTACTATCACAACATAGAAATTCTTGTTTCAACAGGTAAAGCCTCCAACTAAGAATTTCTTGTTGGTCATGTTCGGTGTACTTGTTCCTAACAAGCACCCACATACATGCACTTACGTCTTTACGCTAATACCAATGAAATGTGACATCCTCGACTCACGAGCATGCATCATATGTGCGAGTCTTACTGTACTATTTGATGTCCCATCTCAAAAAGCTCTCGACTCGAAACTTATTTGAGACCAAAGCCTTAAAGACATATTTCATTATCGCTATCATATGCGCGACTATGCCCCGTAGCTAAATTTAGTCAAAGGACTTTATCTAATGTGCATAAATAAAATATGCAAGACATAAGATAAAGAAAATACCTTTTTATTAATATGATTCCCAATAAGATTGTCTTTAGAAAAACAAAAGAGTATAATACACTCAATCCAATTGGGGCATTGGGCATCCTACTCTAACAATCTCCTACTTGTCCTAGCTCCAATTACCCATGTATCTAAGGCCCATCTTCTCAAGATGTCCGTCGAATATCTTTTGTGCTAAGGGCTTAGTAAGTAGGTCTGCTACATTTTCTGCTGAGGCAACTCAATCCACAATGACGTCGCCTCTACTAATGATCTCTCTGATCAAGTGATATCATCTCATTATGTGCTTGTATCTTTGATGAGATCTTGGCTCTTTTGCTTGAGCAATGGTTCTATTATTATCATAGTAAATCATAACTGGATCAACAATGGATGGAATTACACACAACCCTTGGATGAAGTTTCTAATCCAAACAGCTTCTTTTGCGGCATCTGATGCAACAATATATTAAGCTTCGGTGGTAGAGTCTACAGTCGTCTCTTACTTGGAACCCTTCTAACTGACCGCACCACCATTTAGGGTAAATATGTATCCAGACATGGACTTTGAGTCATCTATATCGAACTAAAAACTAGATTCTGTATATCCCTCCAATTTTAGTTCTCCATTGCCGTATATTAGAAAGATATCCTTAGTCCTTCTCAAGTACTTAAGGTCATCTTAATGGCTTTCCAGTGTTCTTCTCCTGTATTGGACTGATATCTACTTGTGACACTCAGAGCATGTGCTATATCAGGCATTGTACATAACATTGCATACATTATGCTCCCTATTGAAGAAGCATAAGGTATGCAAGCCATCATTTCTCTCTCTTCAGGTGTCTTGGGAGACATAACTTTAGAGAGTGAAACCCCATGACTCATAGGTAGGAATCCTCTCTTGTATTCCTCCATGCTAAACCTTTTTAGCACTTTGTCTATGTACATGGATTGGGATAGTCCGATCATACTTCTGGATCTATCTTTATAAATCTTTATTCCTAGAATAAAAGATGAATCTCCCAAGTCCTTCATGGAAAACTGAGTAGATAACCAAGTCCTCGTTGACTGCAACATCCCTACATCATTCCTAATGAGTAGGATGTCATCAACGTAGAGCATAACAAATGTAACTGCACTCCCACTAATGTTCTTGTAAACACGTGGATCATCCGGGTTCTTATGAAAGTCAAATATTTTGATCGTTTTATCTAATCGGATGTTCCAACTCTTGGAAGCTCGTTTGAGTCCATAAATGGATCTCTGGAGCTTGCAAAACTTTTGCTCGCTCCCGCTGGATATGAAGCCTTCTGGCTGCTTCATATAGATCTCTTCCTTAATGTTTCCATTAAGGAAAATGATTTTCACATCCATTTGCCATATCTCATAGTCATAATATGCAGATATGCCCAACAGTATCTGTATGGATTTAAGCATCACTACTGGTGAAAAAGTTTTCTCATAATCAATTCCTTACTTCTGAGTATAACCTTTTGCTACCAATCGTGCCTTATAGGTCACTACCTCTCCATCTACTCCAAGCTTCTACTTGTAGACCCATTTGCAGCCAATGGGAATAATTCCCTGTGGTGGGTTCACCAAAGTCCATACCTTATTGGAGTACATCAAGTCCATTTCGGACTGCATAGCTTCTTGCCACTTCTCTGAGTTAATGTCAAACATCGCCTCTCCATAACTTCTTGGATCATTATCTAAGGGGAGTTCCTCTTCTTTATTCTCTAACAACAAGTTGTACCTCTTAGGTACCCTTGAGACCCTTTCAGATCTTCGAAGAAATTGTACCTTAGAGGGTCCAGCATCAGCTGGTGTACCATTTATTGTGTCAGTTGGGGTGTTCTGTGGTTCTTAAACCTCTTCAAGTTCTACGACATTGCCACTTCCATCTAAAAGAAAAACTTCTTCAAGGAAGGTAGCATTCCTCAAAATAAACACCCTTTGTTCCATGGCATCATAGACATAGTATCCAATAGACTCCTTTGGATATCCCACAAACTTGCATAAGTTGGATCTCATATCCAACTTATCTCCCACTAGCTGCTTCACATAAGCAGCATACCCCTATATCCTAAGGTATTTATAGGAAGATATCTTTCCACACCACATCTCATATGGTGTTTTGGACACGGATTTAGATGGCATCCTATTTAATAGGTATGCCACCGTTTCTAAGGCATAGCCCCAGAATGAAAGATGTAATAAAGTGAAGCTCATCATAGATCGAACAATGTCCAACAAGGTTCGATTCCTGCATTTCGCAACTCCGTTGAGTTAGGGAGTAGCAGGAGGAGTCCACTGTGAGAGAATCCCATTCTCTTTTAGATAATCTAAAAATTATGTGCTTAAGTATTTACCTCCTCGATCAGATCAAAGAGTTTTTATACTTAATACAGTTTGCTTCTCTACTTTAGTTTTGAATTATTTGAATTTTTCAAATACTTCAGAATTGTACCTTAAAAGGTACACATAACCATACCTACAAAAGTCATCGATAAAGGTTAAGAAGTAGTTATAGTTCCCACGGGCACTAACATTTAGTAGCCCACATACATCTGTATGGATCAAATCCAATAGATGCTTAGATCGCTCCACTTGTCCAACAAATGGAGATTTGGTCATCTTTCCTTTGAGGCAGGATTCACATGTTGGCAGTTCTTGCTCTTTCGTTAGATTAAATAATTATTTCAATTTATTAATCCTTTTCTCAAAAATATGTCCTAATCTTGCGTGCCACATGCTCATTAAACTATGATTATCTAATTTTTTTTTATTTTGTCGAATTGTGAAAATGGGGTTATGGGGAGTAATAGTATACAAACAATTTGTCAAAGAACCAGAATATATAAAATCAAAATGTTTGAAAATAGAATAATTTTCATTCTCAATGGTAAATCTAAAACCTTCTCTATCCAAAACTAGAATAGAGATAATGTTCTTAATAATATCCAGAACAAAAAGACAATTGTTTAAAACTATTATATAACCATTCTCTAAAGCTAGATTAACGGTCTCTATACCTTATGCAGCAACTCTTGCTCCATTTCCCATCCTAAGGACCGTCTTTCCTCCATCCAGCTTCCTACTTCTTGCCATCATCTGCAAATCATTGCAAATATGTGAGGCACAACCTGTATCTAATACCCAAGAAGTATTGTTAACCGACAAGTTAACTTCAACAAAATATATACCTAAACTCTTCAGGCTTGCAAGATACTCCTTGCAGTTCCTCTTCCAGTGCCTTGGTTTGCCGTAGTAATGACACTTGTCATTAGTTTGAGAAGAAACCTTTTTGATACCGCCCTTAGCTTTCAGCTTGTTGGGTTTAGAGGAATTCTTTCCTTTCTTCTTTCATTTCTTGGGCTTTTTAGTCTTTGATCCAGAAGAAGATCCAACAAGCAAAACCGACTTGTACTTTTTCATGGTGGACTCAGCCATCTTTAACATGTTCACAAGCTCAGCGAGACTAATCTCCATGTTGTGCATGTTAAAGTTGACAACAAAAGTGTCAAATGATGGAGGCAGAGACTGCAACAGAAGGTCCGTATAGAGTTTGTTCTCCATAACAACTCCAAGGGACGCCAGTCTTTCAATAAGGGCTATCATCTTCAATCCATGATCATGGACTGAAGAGCCATCAGTCATACAATATCTAAAAAGCTCTTTTGAGATCTGATATCTCGTCTGCTGAGTTCTTTTATCATACAACTCTTGTAGCTGAATAAGAATCCCATAAGCAGTATCTTGATCATCGTTCTACCTCTACAGCTCATTTGACATCGATGCCAGCATGTAGCATTGAGCCTGCAGATTGTCATCAATATAACATAAGTAATCTGTAAAATCCTCTGAAGTAATATCCTCCGGTGGTACCGAAGGAGGCGCAGTGTCGAGGACATATCCCTCTTCTCCGACTGAAGAACTATCTTCAGGTTTCTTAGCCAATCGACAAAGTTAGGTCCAGTTAATTTATTTTGTTCAAGGATTGTTGCAAGTGGATTCTTTGGTATTTTAGTAGAATAATCTTCAAAACATGCACAAAGCAGAAAATGAGTAAACTATGAGAAAAACATATTCATTTAATATAAGGTCTTTAATACTAAATGTCTCCAACTATTTTTTTCGAATTCCATCACCCCTAATGAAATTTTGGGAAATCAAATTTTTCAGTGAGCTTGGGGTCCAATGAAAATATTTCACATCCCAATTTTATGAGCCCATGAAATATTTCTATCGACAGTCAACTCTTTGACGATTGTATCACTATACAACCCTCAAGTTTGTTTGCCTCACCTCTTCTCATATACCCCAATTTTATGAGCTCATATGGTATTAAGTGTCAAACAATACCCATTAAACATTCGTGTAGATAGAGCATCAAGATGTCCCACAACTCATGGCCAACATAATGACGATTCCATTCCACGATCATCTCAATGCTTGGTAGAGATCACAGCTTTCCAACACAAGACCACCCCACGACTCGTGGTCAGTGATTAAGTGCGGTAGCGGTCTTCATGTCTCTATCTTTGATGGTAGGCATGGATCGATAGGTCCTACCTAACTTGTCCATTTTTGTTTGAAATCAATTTTTCAAAAAATTCTTTTACTTAATTTTAGTAAATTAAGTGGGTTTTAATTTTATCTAAAACCTCAACATAATTTAAATTAGGTTGGTTATTTAATGCATTATATCATAATATAATTTTGCAAGTATAAAATCATTAAATAAAATCCTAAGCATGCATCTAATATATACTTAAATAAATGGATGATCATGAACTAGTCGTATGCGGTTCATTTGAGCCAAAAATGGACATAAGGTCAGTCTAAAGGTAATAAAATGGAATAGAACCTATTCTATTATATAATTATATCCCATACAAACATGGGCCTTTTTTGGAACCTCCTTTTTTATTCTCCTTCGTCTTCTAAAAAAAAAGAAAAACCTTACCATCTTTTCTACTATCTTTACAAAAAATAAAATAACTTACATAAATGATAAAAGACTTGCAGGCCCCATTTTAAAATAGAAAAATATTAAATAAAATCAATCACATTGGTCCAATGGCTCATGATTATTCCATACATGCTCATAATTAACATCATATGTAATTATCGAAACATGTAAATTTACCAAATTGTTGAACGTAATTTTTCTTTTAACTTGGTATAATTTTTAATTGCTTGAAAAATATTTTTTCTATAAAAAACAATTTTTCAAAAATAATTAAACTTAATCTTTTCTAATTTTTATTATGCAAATATAGTAAAATCATGTTTGTTTTATCCCATGAAAAGATATTCTCAATTTTTATAAGAAATAAATACAAAACTAAAAAGTCACTCAAAATGCTGAAAATTGAAAATAGATTCTGGAAAGAAAAATAAATGAGGCCTTAAGTCTTGGAAGTGAATATATGATATTACCATACATTGTTTTTTAAGCTTTGATCAGTGAAGAACAATTTGGAACAATTAGTAAATGTTTCATGTATAAGATAACATAAACAAATGGCTAACATTATTATATAAGAATTATAAGGAAGTAGTGCACATACTATTTAAGAAATAGTTTTGAAAAGTGACCATTATTTTACTGGTGAAATATTTATGCAAGTGAGGACGATTATTTTTCAAAAAATGTTCTAAAGAAGTTAAACTACAGAGCCCTTCTGTATATATTCTCATAACAACTGTAATAAATCAGACCCAAGTGATCGAAAAATGAAGGGATCAGAAACCACAAAACAGAAAGAAATCACTTTAGATTATCTGTTCCAACTTACCATGAAAAAGAAATGGGATGAAGTTGTTGAGGTCTACAGTAACCATTCATGGGCTCACAGTGCTAAGCTCACAAAATCTGACGAAACAGCTCTACATGTAGCTGTCTCCAGTTACAATTCAGAAAGCATCAGCTCCTATGCAAGTTACATTGAGAAAATGATCAACTGCATACCCGAAGAAGACGTATACGGCATACTAGCGATGCAAAATAACAAGGGAAACACCCCTCTCCATCTTGCAGCAGCAGTTGGATGGGTAGCTATATGTGAATGCATAGCATCAAAGGATCGTAATCTCATCTGCATTCGCAATGTGAATAACGAGACTCCATTGTTTACAGCAGCTCATCATGGCAAGCTGGAAGCTTTTCTTTGCCTCCATGAGATATACACCAAGGACAAGACACGGCAAGAACCAGATGAGTCACTTTGTAGGAGGAAAGATGGGAATACTATTCTACACTCAGCAATTTCAGGAGAATACTTTGGTAAGAACCATCCTTTTTTATTTTTTTGTTCTTGGTTCATATATGAATGTGCATTTGTATACTTTATGGGTTCATAACTATATTTTCTGCAACAGAATTAGCTTACCAGATAATCAGCTATTAAGAAAAGATTGGGGGTAGTAGAGCTTATTATTACCTACGGTTGATAATTTGAATGATATGTTGTTAATAATATTGACATCAAATTACAATCAATTATCTAGTGGCGACGAATGAAACCTCACCCTACCTTTAACCATTTGTCCTTTGTTGTTTTTATTTTCTTTACTTTGTATTTTAATTAATTTTAATTTATGTGACTTAGTTAATTAACTCAATTCCGCCCAATCATTTATTGTTTATTTCTAGAGTTTACTTATTAAGTCTTAGACTCGCTCTATATTTGTTAAAAAAATATTGATGAGTAAGGTTTAAAATTTGGTAGGCCTATGATAACCGACCTAAATTTTTAGCGTCATTGTGAAGGATCAAGCGTCTATTTGATTCATTATCCTTTTCAGTTTTTATTTTACTTTCCTTACTTCCTTTTGTTAGTTTAATTTAGTGTATTTTCTTGTTATTTTTAGGCTTTATGTCATCGGAGGACTTGAAGCTATGAGTTGAGCAGATTCGGATTAATTTGAACACACTGTTGTGACCATTACCACCACTTTCACCTATACCTCCAATCAATTCACTACGCAAACTCGAGTTTGAAATGACACATAATCATAGAACATTAAAGGAGTTGGCTGCTCCTAATTTGAATCAACCATTGTGTATCACTTATCCCAATTTGGAAGCCGGCTTTGAACTCAAATATGGGATGATTCATCTTTTGCCCACATTCGATGATTTTGTGGGTGAGGGCCCAAACAAACACTTTAAAGAATTTCATGTCGTGTGCTCTACTATAAAATCCAGAGACATTTCAGATGAAAACATCAAGTTCATCGCCTTTTCTTTTTCATTGGAGGATTCGGCGAATGAGTGGCTTTATTATCTACCATCTGGCATGATAACTACATAGAACGAAATACGAAGGGTGTTTCTAGAGAGGTATTTTCCAGCATCAAAGGCATGGAGTATTGGGAAATGAGGAATCTCTCTGAGTATTGAGAAATATTTAAAAAGTTGTGAGCCAATTTTCCTTATCATCAAATCAATGATCAACTTCTCATCGAATATTTCTTTGAGGGCTTATGCCAATAGAAAGAAGCATGATTGATGCTGCAAGTTGAGGTGTTGTAGTTGACAAGACAGTTGAGGCAACACGAAATCTAATTGCAAACATGGCTGTAAATTCTCATAAGTTCATCACACGAATGATCCACTGCTACCATCTAAGAGTGTCAATGAGATGAATACATCACTTCTTGAACAAAAGCTCACACCTCATCTCTTTAGTACAACAAGTAGCTATGGGGCAACAAATCAAAATATATGGAGTATGTTGCATGGTAGGGCATCCCACAGATATGTGTCCATCCTTCCAAGAAGGTTTTATGGAACAAACAAATATGATTAATGATTTTTTGGGTCAACCAAGATAAATATATGATCCTTTCTCCAACACTTATAATGAAAGATTGAAGGATCATCTCAATTTGAGATATGGGAACCAACAACAACAACCCACTCCATTTCAAATGTTAAACCAAACACTGGGTTTTCTTCAACCAAAGGTGCAACCACCTTTCCAATCTCCACAACAATCAGGTGTATTCGTGGAGAATCTCATGAAAGCACCTGCTGCCAATACTATGCAATTTCAACAATCCACATAAGCCCATCTCCAACATATTGAAAATCAAATGGGGCAAATGGTCACTAGTTTAAGCTAATTGGAAACACAAGGATCGAGTAAGTTACCTTCCCAAACTGGGTGAATCCTAAGAAAAATGTATATGCCATTACTCTTAGAACCAGGAAGTAATTGGAGTCTTCTAACTTGCCAACGAAAAAAGTATCAAAGAAGGTTGAGAAGGGCGAGTCAAGCAATACCATTCATTCCTTAGATGATTCTCACTCTCCTCCTCATCTACCACTCTTAGTCAAGGAGAATCCAAAGTCAGTAACCACTCGTAAACCTCTCTCTCATACTTACGTAACACCTCTACCTTTTCCTAGCAGGTTAGCAACGTCTAAGAAAGAGGAGCAAAAAAAAGAGATCTTTGAAACCTTACAAAAAGTGGAGGAGAACAACTCCCTTCTTGATACTACAACTTTAAAGTTGCAAATCAAAGTACAGGTTGTGTCAAGTAATAAATTTTTTGGTAATCCGAGGTCAATCCACAGGGAAGTTATTTGAAGTTTTTGCATTTATATTTCTTAAAAGTTGGGCTGAATGTGGTTTAGATTATAAAGAAAAATTCATGCTACAACTAAGAAATCAAAGTAGTAAAAATATTGAGGATTAGAAATCCGCTCATGAGTTTTGGATAGAAAATGATTATTTATTCTTTTTACCTCTTTTAAATGTCATTATTGGAATTCTTACATAATGAATGTTCTAATAGAAAGATGTTATCAAATAGCTCATGCATTAAAGTAATTATGATATTATCGTATTATTTGCAAATTATCTATTAACACCAATACTTGTTTATGGGATCTAGTATTTATACACACCTTTATCTATAACAAATCAAGAACTTTAGCAATTGGTGTAGCAGAATTGTACAATAAGCTGAATGAATCAAACTATTTATTATGCTATTAGTAATACAAAAATCAAGAATAGCCACTAAATAAAAAGGGATTTAATGCCAACACTTATTTATAAGATTAAGTATTTATGCACACCTTTGTCTACAGTAAATCAAGGTTTCACGTTAGCAGTCGGTGGAGTAGAACTGTACAATAAGTTAAATGAACCTAAGTATTTGTTGTGCTATTGGTGATACATAAATCAAGAATCACTACAAAACAAGAACAATTTTAATGCTGACACTTATTTATAGGATTAAGTATTTATGCACACTTTTGTCTACAATAAATTAAGGTTTCATGTTAGCAGTAGGTGGAGTAGAACCGTACAATAAGCTAAATAAACTCAAGTATTTATTGTGTCATTGGTGATAAATCAAGAATCACCACAAAATAAGAATAGTTTTAATGCTAACACTTATTTATCGGATTAAGTATTTATGCATACTTTTTTCTACAACAAATCAAGGTTTCATGTTAGCAGTCGGTAAAGTAGAATCATACAATAAGCTAAATGAATCCAAGTATTTGTTGTGCCATTAGTGATATATAAATCAATAATCACCACAAAACAAGGAGGATTTCAATCAATAATTAAGACAATAATACAACACATCTGAATATTATGCACCTTTATAACCGTTCTTTTTCCTCCATCAAGAGGTTCACCTTTTCTTCTCTGCTAAATAAAATTTAGAAATAGATAATAAAAGTAGAAAAGACTAAAAATATAAGAGAAACTGAAGAATATATTTCGATTACTACTACAAAACTTAGCCTAAAGAAAGACAATAATAATACTTTCTTTCCCTCTCTAAGGGTTTTTGTATGTTTTCATTGCCATTGAAGAACCCTTATTTATAGTAGAAAAATGCCTAAATTGACATCTCCAAATGCATTCCAAATTAACTTCAAATATGCTAGAAATTCACTTATCCTTTTCAGATCCAATTTTTGTCATATATTTTGCTCAATGCAGTCAGCTGATTAAAAAGTGATGAACATGAAAATTGTGTATTTTCTCTCAGCTTCATTTTTCAACTTAAATCACCTAATTCCAAATACTAGGGAGGATGTTATGCTTGATTTAAAAAAATATGTCAGCATAGATAGAGCCTTTCCAATACACACACTTTGATGATTCTTTTGCTATAATTAGGATTGAATTGAGCTGAGATTTCAATAGAAAAGTTGTCGATCTATCTCTTTTCTTTCAAATGAAGTAAGATTTAGATTTATAGGGCTTTTGAACATGGAGTTATGTCCAAAATACAAAAACTGCACAAGTTTGGAAATATACTTATTTTGAATTTAATGCAAGCCCAACAATTACTTGCAAAACCAAGTGATTTCTTCCATGTATTTTGATATACACATGATGGACTTAGGAAAAAATGGCCATTTTTATCTTTGTAATATTTATTTGATCTAATAAAATATTATCACCCAACTTGCTCACGAAACGTGTCGTCTTTTTTTGTTTTATTTTGGCACTTTTTTATCTCTTTTTGTTCATTGATTTCTTAACAAAAGAAATTAATAAAATTATAATATTAATAAGAATAAAGTAAAAAAAGTACAAAGGATTTGATACAAAAATATATCAAAATATGCACTTATCAAATCCCCCCATACTTAACCCTTGCTTGTCCTCAAGCAAGCCTATAACAAGCCTAAACTAATCCATTTTTGTATGAAATCATGATTGCATTTAACATATGCAACAAGCCTTTAAACCCCCTAGATGACCCATAGAGGACAAATTATATTCTCGTGAGGGTTTCCAACGGTGATACCCATAAACACCTATGATAACTAACTTCCAATAATTATTATGTGGAAGCAACAAAGTAATATGAAAATAAATCAAACAAGTGTTGAATCTAACTATTAGTAATTCAAAAGTCAATATATTTCCACAATAAGTATACTCAAGTGTGTGTGTGTGAATAGTTAATATCAACAGTGACAAAACTATTCATGCTTCAAACAAGTGAAATCCCATAAAACCTCACAAAAACCATCACCCAACCTCTAATGCAAGAGTACATCATAGGCTCTTCCTTGGGTACAAATCTCCACTATACCAAAGGCACCACATTAAAACAAAAGATCTTCAACAAAGGTTGTAATGGGGCCAAAGGGTAGTGATGTAACTAAGAAATAAAATGATAGGATGCAACAAAGGTTCTAAAAACTTCATGGGCTTAGAGACATAGAGTTTATCAATGAAAAATTCTCATACTCTAGGAATTTCAATAGAGGGGCCTATTGTTATTGAATTGGACCCCTCTTCATCATTTTTATTGATTTTGTAGCATCATATTTTTAGTTGCAACTCATAATATTTTTAACACTTTGTTTTGTTTTTTTTTTTTTTTTTTGGAAGAGAAACTCCCCACATTTATCTTTTATTCTAACTCAAATTTCTTTTGTAAGCTCACCTTGTCAATGGAATGTCTTTTAAGCTCCAAATTATTTTTTGAACAAGGGTAGCATAATAATGTATTTAGGCTAGGTAAGAAGATATGGGTACTACAGAAAAAGACTTATTTATTGAAAGGTTCAAAGTGGCTCACTATGTAGGATGCTCTCTTGGAACATCACATGGGGAACAAGCTGATTTGGTCATGGTGCTAGAAAACCTAATAAATCAATCATTTTTTAAGTGGTGCTCAATCACTCGTTTGCCATGATAGACCAAAAGAAAAAAGTTATAACACTCAGCCCCTATATATCAACAATCCAAATGATGATTAAAATGAGGCATAAGATCTACTCATTTTGACATACTTGTCTCCACACCGAATAACATAACTATTTGTACAAAAAGATTTGAGTATATTTATCACAAAAATATATTAAATAAAGAACAACATCAAAGTCTAAAACAACACCCATCATCAATCAAACCACATTATTCGTGCATAATTTTAATCATTGAAGTTGGAAGAACGTCTACAACTAAAAAAAATTGGCAATTCACAAACTTTTGTTAAAACTTCACAATCTTGCTAGGTTATGCAAAAAATAAAATAGGGGTATGTCTCAAAAGTGTTAAAGTAATCCGTTACTCTGCCACCCTTTTTCATAATTTTAATGGATCCAAAAGAAAACATGCTTGAAATTTTATTTTATTTTTTTAAAAAAAAGAAAAACACACAATGAACATAAAGGACATGATATCAACTATCCACTCCCCTACCTAATTGAGAAATTATCCCCAATGTCGAAAATAGATAGGAAAGTAGAAAATATTACCTGAAATGTAACTTATTAAAAACTAAAGCTGAAACCATACAGTATTAGTTGAAACCATTAAGGATAAATTTCACAGGTTGAGAGTCAAATTCATTTTGCATTTTCAACCATTGTCTTTGTTGGACCAATCCACACGAGCCAATGCTGGATCAGGTTCTAGCATATATGCTAGAAGTTGATGAATCAGTTGGTCAAATGTTGGAGTAGAAATGAGAATTCTTTTCGAAAATAGTGAAATAAAACCTTTTTCTATAGCATGATCTACAAAATATAGCAAACCGTAAAAGAAACCATTAACATTAAGAATACCTATAGGTTTCAAGTGAATGTTGAGTTGTGCCCAAGAGACAACTTAAAATAATTCCTCTAGTGTACTAAAATCACCAAGTAGAGTGATGAATGCATCTGCATTGTTTAACATGTTAGACATTTTGTCCTTAATATGTGACACTTTTAGGTCATCTCCAATGGTCACACTTGTGATATTTTATACTGTTAAAGGTTTTGGATAACTGCTAAAACTTTGACTCCTCCTATATTTGCAGAAGTAGTAACACTTCCCATTAACACTAGACTGCCTCCCCCACTAAATAATTTTTTCTTTCTACTAAAGTTCTACCAAGATTATTGGCTACCCGTATAAACTCACCATTTTTCCTGGATTAGTTCCACAAAAGACACAAATGCAATTGAACTTGCAAGTGGAATACCTTTCCATTTTCTTTCTTTCATTTTTTTTGAATGTGAGTTGTGCAAAAGTAGAGTAAGTACGGTGCTGTTTATTGAGGTGTGAACAGGGAATGCATTTATTGCACATCTTCTTCTTTTATTAGAAATGTTGAAAATAAGGATACAAAGTTTGAACAAGATTTAACTACTACACGTGAATGTACATGTATTTGTGATGATGGCTCATATCTTTTTTTGGTTTTATGTTTATTAACGGCTTAAATGCCCTCTATGGGTCAAGAATGTTCTTCCCATCCAATTTTCTTATAAACTGGCAAACAGGGTCTTTTATGGTCAGATTTCGAAGACTATAATTCTCATATTCATCTCGGAAGTGATTCTATAAATCAGGAATTGCATGTTATACTAATCGACATGAATACGCCCCAATAGTTAAAATAATGTTATCCAAAGGCTCCTTACTCAGTCCATACATAATGAATTGAATTTTATCTACTCGATTTTAGAAACCATTTCTAAGGAACTTGCATTTTTTTATTTTTTTTATTTTTTTTTATATCAGTTGTTTAGGAATCTGATAAGTCCGACTTTAATAGCCACAAAGTACTGTTACCCACCAATACTGTTACCCACCACTTAACCAGGAAGGATTCTAATTTTTGATAATTTTCATAACTTTTGCGGAAAATGCCAGTATCTTTGAAAAGAGTGAGTAAATAAATTACACACTACAAGATCTTTGCAGTGGTTTTCTTTGTCGAAAAGTGATTATCATATGCTCTTGCATGATAAAATTTAAACAAAATACTAACTACAACATTTTGTCAGCATGCATTTTTTATAATGACAAAATAAAATAAAAAAAGTAAAAAAAATTAAATGGATAAAAAGAAAAGAGAATGAGAGTTAGAGAAAGCAAATCTATGATTTTCGACTTTCATAAGCGCTTTGTTTAATGTCCTCAGCCCGACATTGCCTCCTTCATCACTCATCAACATATGCTGCTAAATCTGTCATCTATCTAATCACCGTCTTATAATTTTGAAGCACTTAAATAAGTTTATCCACTTGTACTTGAGTGAGGAATTAAGCTATGCTAACTAGTGCTATTTTTTTCTCATGCAAGTAGACATATTTAAGATGGTCCGGATTAGTTTAAGCCCCATTGTAGGTATCTACACCACAGAAGGTAGAAGTCTCTCATTAGATATTGGTAATTCAACATAAGAGACATCATACCTTGATTTTTTTTTGGCAACGAATCCAACGCCGTTACATCATTTTCCACATCCCCCAACATTTGCACATCTAATTTTTTTTCTTTCATATCTCCATAAGGAGATGTTTTCATAAAGTAACTTCTACTTTATCCTTTCCAGTGTACTCAAATATCTGTGTTGACTTGGAATCAATAAATGTCAACTGTAGAAACAACATTCACGTCAGTAGGATATCTCATGGCTACAAAAATATTATATTTTATAACCTCACCATCAAACTCCATAGTAAGAGTGCCATTATGAACATCAATCTTAACCCAGACTATCTTCATAAATGGTATACCCAAAAGAATGCATGTAAGATTAGGGCATGTGTCACCCTCCATCTCAAGAACATAAAAATCAATAGGGAAAACTAATTCATTCACCCACACAAGAACATCTTCCACAACCCCTATTGGATATGCATTAGATTTATTAGCCAATTGTATGATAAAACCAGTTTCTTTTAAGGGTCCTAGATTTAGAGAAACATAAATAGAATATGGCATAACATTAATTGATGCTACCAAATCTAACATATATTTTTCAAGTGTGGTCTTACCAATGGTACAAAGGATGGTTAATGTGCCCGGATCCTTACACTTTGGAGGGAGTTTTTGTAATACCCGAGCCTTACACTACTCCTCTGGCCAATATAATTAATGCATTTTATGCCACGTATGTGTCATTGCATTTTAATTGATATTTCATAATGCATTATATTTTATACGGCATTTTAATAATTAAACTTTTGAAGTTGTCACGGATATTAGTTTTCAGATTTTTTAACCTAATTGGTTGAGTTGGTACTAAGATTAGAATTTAGGTGTCAACTATCAGATAATATTATGATACACGTAAGTGAAAGGTGGCATAGTTGTGTTTATCGGTGTAGGATAAACTATGCAAATAAATTAATTAGGGAGAAAATAATAATAGTAATAGTAATAATAATAATAATAATAATAATAAAAGAAAATAAGGATATTATCATATTAATTAAGAGGGTGTAATTTTTAATATAAAATAAATTTAGGAGCTTATAAATAAATATATATAAAAATAAATAAATAATATTTTGTATTGATTATATAAAAATATATATATATATATAAATATAATATATATATAAGTATATGGTGTGTAATAATATATATATATATATATATATGATTACACGTGTAGTGTATACATATATATATGATGAGGATAAGCATATGTAGTGTATATTATATTACATGTATATATGATAAGGATAAGCATATATATAATATATTGTATTAGATTACTTTAATACTAATATTAAGGTTAAGTATATATAATATATTATATTAAATTTATTTAATACTAATGTTAAGGATAAGTATATATATAATATATTACATTATGTTTTCTTAACAAATCTATTTTAAAACACACCACACAAACACATGGCTATAGAAAAAGAAAGGAAAAGAGAAAAAAAAAGGGGCGGAAGAAGAAATAGCGCGAACAAACTTCCACCATAGAAATTTGAGAAAATTTTAGGTAAGTCCCTTCTTATTTTTGTACGGATAAAAATATATGTATATGTCGTTTATTTCTAATTTGAAAGAAAGTTTTTGATCCAAGTTAATTAGTTATCTACCTATGAAATAATAACTAATATACACTTTTAATTTAAAATTAGTTATGAATATTCAATTTTATTATCTTGTATTAATTGAATGACGGAGTTAATTAAATTGAGGGATTGATTACAGGATTATAATATATCAATTAAATAATATTAGAATAAATTTAAGAAAAGAAATTAAAATATTTAAAAGGTTCTGATTGGGGTGAAATATAAAAAATTTAAGGTTTGATTGTTACTTAATTAAATTTAAAATTTAAGATCCCTTATGAAATTTGATATAAAAACTTATTGATTAAAAATAAAAATTAATACATTATACTTTTACAGGCCGCCTTATATCTAAAACAAGGGAGGAGAATCTTGTTAACCTTCAGTAGGATATCAAAGGTGGAAGGTAAGTGAAAATCCATTTGCAACTACAATGCATAGGCATAGTATTTCTTGGCTTATTTATATTAAATGTGATCCTTGTATCTTGATGAATATTATAAATATCTTATAGTGCATACGTTGTTTGGATAATAGGACATGTGATTCACTGTGTTATTGAACATACCATTCATCAATATTTACACGTGCATGCATAATACATGCTCACAGTTGAGGTTTTGCATGCATAACATTATTTTCAGAAAGAAAATGTTTTGGTTGACCACTATTAGTGTACCGAGGCCCATGTTTGGCTTATTTATATGATATTTGGGGCACCGCAAGTATTACTTTTTGGAGGATCATAGAGGTTGACAGGGGGTATGCCTCTAGTGGTCACGAAAGGGTGGACCACTTAACTGTGCCCTTATTGATGCCGTCGGTGGGAATACTTCTGGATGGTCACAAGGAAGACAGGGGGTGGACCTTTGGTGATCCCAGGAGATGGCCCCCGGACTGTGTCGATCTGTTTATGGCCATGTAATTATTGATATTGTCGAGAGCTCTATCCAGTACATAGTAGGTGGGCCAAGGGCCTAGTGATGGAAAATGATTTTAAATAAAATAATTTTGATGCATAAGTTCGCATTCTTGTCATAATCTCATAGAAATGTATTGCATTTGTGTTGGATTATCCCCTTCAGCATGCATGATTTTCATTTACTGAGCATTAGCTCACGTAGTTCATGCATTGTAGGTGAGTTTGATGATACTTGAAGCCATGGACTTACTGAGCGAGCGGTTGGAGCTCCTACAGGTTCTGAGGATCAGTGTACATGGATGATGATCTGTTTGGCTGGTTGTTAACTTATTTGATTTTGGAGTTTATTGTATTAGGTTTTGGGATTTGTACTGTGTGTTACTTTTAAAACCTTGCTGTACATGGGTATGTAAATATTATGGTTGTTATGGGTCCTCTGCAGGTATATATATATATTAGTTTGTGAGTGAGAAAAATAGTTTATTATTTATTATGCTGTTACAGAAAAAAAAAATTGTACATGCACACAGGATTTATCATGTCAAAATTATTATATCTATAAATATATATGTGTGTGTAGTATTGGGGGTGTTACAGTTTTCTTTGAAGAACCGCCAAAACATTCTTCCCCACACTTACTTTTTCATCCCTCCTCAACTTCAATTTTTTAATGCATAGCTCCACGAGGAACTTACCATATCGAGGCACCTGCTTGATTGCATCAAGAAGAGGGATGTTTACTTCTACTTTTTGAAAAGTCTCAACGATTTTCTTTTCTTGCTCATTTTTCTTAAAAATTACTAACTTGCTAGGAAAATATGGAGGTGTTACATAAGTATGAGAGAGAGGTTTATGAGTGGTTACCGACTTTGAATTTTCCTTAAGATGAATAGTCTTGTCAACAACTTTTTGATGTTGAAAAGTTGTGATCGAATTAGCCTATTTGATTGAATTTTCACCTCAAGAAGGAATATAATATTGAGTGGAAGTATTAGGTTGAGGTTGAGTAGGAAATTTACCTTTTTCATGAGTATGCAAAGAGGTTGTCAATGTTGAAAGTGTACTTTTGATCTCATTGATAGCTTGTGAAGTCTGATTATTGATGTTTGTTTGTACATGCATAAATTCTTGCAAAGTTTCCTCAAGCGATTTTATATGTGGAGCTGGATAAGAAATAAAGTTTGGTGACTTTTGTGAATGTAGTGGTTGTGATTATTGCTCCATTGTGGACTGTAAGTTTTAAATCAGCTAGAACATTTGGAATAATTAAAACTATGCCATGATTGAGAGTTTTCTGTCAAATAGTTTAGATATTCTGGGACTTCATTAGGTTCTTTATCAAGAAATTTACCATTATATGATGTTTCAACAAATTATTTTATTTCAGGAGTTAAACCTTTATAAAATAAACCAATTAAGCGTCATTTTTCAAAATCATGATGTGGCATGAATTCAATAAATTTTTAAATCTTTCCCAATATTGAAAGAAAGATTTATTAGAATTTTGAGAAAAAATTTGGATTTGTCTTTTCAAAGCATTAGTTTTATGAGTTGGAAAGATTTTTTTTAAAAATTTAGCTTGCATTTCTTGTTAAGTACCAACTGACCTAGGTTTTAAAGAGTTATGTCAAGTTTTCACTTTATTTTTCAAAGAAAAAAGAAATAATTTGAGATTAACTACAACACCCCTAAATCTAACTACAAAACTCCAAATAAGTTGAAACAGTTGAGTCAAGAAATGTTAACCTATTATCATTAATATAGTCATGGTTTTAATAAAAATGTTCCCTTTTTGGTTATAAGAAAAAAGAACTTGAATTCATTTCAAATACACACCATTTATATAAATCAAAATTCA
This sequence comes from Paulownia fortunei, assembly GCA_019321725.1. Lineage (NCBI taxonomy): Eukaryota > Viridiplantae > Streptophyta > Magnoliopsida > Lamiales > Paulowniaceae > Paulownia > Paulownia fortunei. The sequence continues at coordinate 5,590,274 of CM033115.1, forward strand.
ATACACGATGCTATTATCTCCATCTATAGTTTAACACACCTATTTACAAATTATAACAGAGATGCTTATTTAAAAACAAAAAATAAAGTTTTCAAAATAGGCTATAAAAACTGCTCGAAGCATGGCATATGAACAAATCACTGTCCGGCCACTCTGGAGACTCAGTCAACCTCTAAACATGCACATTACCACCTGTATTACAAGAATCTAATGAGGTAAAGGTTCAGCAAGGTAAAACCGATGCAATTAACAATTATGATACATGCAAATCTCATAAATCAGTAATGCATCATTCAATTCAATAACTTTTTTTCATAAATTATTCTTTTGGGCCCTTGAAGTATGGTACCTAATTAATAGCGATAGATCGTAGTTTTCAGAACCTGATCATAATCATTAGCCAATAAGAGAAATAATACGGGGTTTCCATACTTGGTCTTTCAACCTTATGTATTAGACATATTCAATCTCATTCATTGTGGTTTTTCTATCTTGGTTTTTTAACCTCAAGTATTTTCCACATTTTGTTGGGTCCGCCAGTCTCTCCCACGTCCCTTGTCTACCCGACCACCAATCAAGTACCATACTTTTTTTTCAAAAAAATCTCATTATATACTTGATAGTATAATCCTTAATGAAGCATGAATGCATCCAACATTACATCATTTGATAAATAATGGCATTCACATTAAAACATAAACAACATTATATGACTCTTGTGATACAACAAATGTAAGTTTCAACTTAACTCAAGTCCGCTTTGTGCTAAATGAAAAGGTTAGTCTCTTTCGAAAATAGTATATGCTAAATGCCTAACTTAATAAAATCATGTACCTTCAATTTCACATAAGCTATTCTAATTAAAATCATATACACTTTTCAATATTTTGCAAATAATTTCATATAAATTATATGACTTCAAAAATAATGCATTATCCATATTTACTACTAATTTAAGATATTAAATATTAGAACAACCCCTAAATCACTAATAATTCAAATATAAATATTAGGGCAGCCACTAAATCAATAACAATTCAATATAAATACTAGGGCAACCACTAAATTACTAATAATTTAAATATAAATATTAGGGCGGCCCCAAAACTTGAACATAATTCAAATTGACATGACACAAACTTGATTCTAACTTAAAATTGATTCTAACCATCAACTAAGCAAAATAATTGCCATTGTTCACAATCATTCATAGGCACTTCCAAATACAATATAAGTATTACAAGATTAATAGAAATAAGTAAATTAAGCATATTTCATAAGGCTATCAATTTTGCTAGAAATTAGCTTAACTAGCTTAGTTCTGGCTTCAAGTATATTCCACTTGAGTTTTCAATCATACAAAAAAATTATTAAAATATGTAATCATCCAAGATACTATAAATTCATCTTAAGAAATAGTGAAAAAGAATATACCTTGATTATATTGGAATAAGCTTCAAAATCAATGGTTTTCAAACATAAAAGGGTGGAAAATTGTTCTAGTTTGTGTTCTATGGATTCCTATGGATTGAATTCAAAATTTATGAGTATGAGAGTGTAGAAATTTGGAAAAAACTTTGGAGAAGAAGAACTGGTCATTTTTTAGGAGCTTCCACAAGAAAATATGGATAAAGATGGTTTCTTTGACTTTTCAAAGAGAGGTATGTGGAGGTTGGTGATTGGTTGCCTCATATTTGGTGTCTTCTCATACCAAGAGCCACATTTATGAGTTAGGTAGATGACAATAATTTTTGCTTTGGTGCTATAATCAAGTACAATGCGGTTTAGAACAATTTAATGCAACCTAGTCAATCTACCAATCAAATTACACCATTTTGCATACTTTTAGTTCTTATCCAAATATGACATATTTCAAGAAAATATTTAAGTAAACAATCAATTTGGCATATAACTAGTATAGAGTAATACAAATAATTTATTTCATGGCCATTCAATATATCAATCTTCCTTAACTGAAATATCGAGCTTTTCACTGTAAAAAGGCACTTAAGAAATATATTACATCAAGAAATAAAAGTTTAATTTCATATTTCATGTACTGATGTATGTTAAAGCATAATGGGAGTATAAATAATAATTATTCATGTTCGTGCAATCATGCTATTTGTATGTCATAATTCGATAATGCACATTAGTTGGATGCATACTAATATAAAATGCTTATTATTGGCTATGTATGAATTGGGCATTACATTAACAATCTCATTTGTACAAGTTTGATCTTAAAAAGTGGCACATATTTCATCAAATTCTTTCAGAAGCAAGTAAGGACTTTCAAAGTCTAAATTGTGAAAATTAGGAAGTAAATACTTGGCTTGAATCGAAAGTTATTTGCATCAAGAGAAAAAATGAAATAAGAGGAAGAAGAATTTTGAGGTGGTTGTAAGTAATAACGCATGGTACGTAAACGTTAATTTTTATTTTCACCCTAAACACTTTCATTTTCAGCCATGGTAGAATTGTATAGAGGTGACTTAAATAAAATTTCAGAATTATTTAAAACTAAATGATGAGAATTATGATTACGATACCATATGAACATATAACCGTAAAGTAAACAAACACTTACAAAGGTGAAATATTTACAAACATAAATACTTACCTTGCCTTCCCCGGTAACAACACCAAAAACTTACTATAACTTTAAGGTTACAAATCCAAATGCAGATTATGTAAAGTAATAAAATTCTCAAAAGTCTGATGTCAATCCACAAGGAAATTTTGAGAAGTTTTCAGGTTTATATGTCTTAAATATAGGCTGAATGTAGTTTAGATTATAAAAAAATTTATGCTATAACTAAGAAATCAAAATAATAAAAATACTGAAAATTAGGGGTCCGCTCTTGAATTTTGGATAGATGAATGATTATTTAATTTCTTTACCTCTATTAAATACCACTATTGGAATCCATACATAATGAAGGTTCTAATGAGAAGATGCTATCAAATAACTCATGCATTAAGGTAATCATGATGTTGTCTTACTGTTTGAAAATTATCTCTAAACAACAATACCTGTTTCTAGGATCAAGTATTATGCACACCTCTGTCTATAACAAATCAATGTCTCATATTAGCAATAGGTATAGTAGAACCATATAATAAATTAAATGAACCCAAGTATTTGTTATGCCATTCATGATACAAAAATCAAGAATCCCTACTAAACAAGAAGGGTTTTAATGTCAACACTTACTTATAGGATTAAGTATTTATGCATACTTTTGTCTACAACAAATAAAGGTTTCACATTAGCAGTCGGTGGAGTAGAACTGTACAATAAGCTAAATAAACCCAAGTATTTGTTGTGCCAATGGTGATATATAAATCAAGAATCACCACAAAATAAAAAGGGTTTTAATACCAATACTTATTTATGGGATTAAGTATTTATGCACATGCTTGTCTGCATCCAATCAAGGTTTCACGTTAGTAGTTAGTGGAGTAGAACAGTACAATAAGCTAAATGAACCCAAGTATTTGTGTGTTATTGGTGATACAAAAATCAAGAATCACCACAAAACAAAAAGTGTTTCAATCAAAAATTAAAAAAATAATACAACACACCTGAACATTATGCACCTTTATAATCATTCATCTACCTCCATAAAGAGGTTCACCCTTTCTCCTTAGCTAAATAAAATTTAGAAAGACGTAATGAAAGTAGAAAAGACTTACAATAGAAGAGAAACTAGAGAATACATTTCTATTACTACTAGAAAACTTACATTACTACGGGTCCGTTGAAAGCATGAAAAATGGTGGTTGAGTAAAGGGTAATTGTAACACTCTTGAGATGCATCCCTATTTTTTGCGTAACATGGCAGGTTTGTGAAGTTTTTTACAAATGTTTGTGAATTATAAATTATTTTTTTTGAGTAGTAGAAGTTCTTCCAATTTCAGTGATTAAAATTAAGGATGAATAATATGGTTTGATTAATAATGGGTGTTGTTTTGGACTTTGATATTGTTATTTAGTTAATATATTTTTGCGATAATTATACTCAAATTTTATTTTGTACAAATAGTTATGTTATTCAGTGTGAAGACAATCATGTCAAAATAGATAATTCTTATACCTTTACTCTAATCATCACTTAGATCTTCAACATGTAAGGGTTGAGTATTAGAACATTTACTATTGATCTATCGAGGAGAACGACTGATAGCGCACTACTAGAAAAATAATTAAGGCATTAGGCTTTCTAGAACCATTACCAAATCAGCTTGTTTCCCATTTGATGTTTCAAGAAAACATCCCCTTAATAAACTACTTTGAGCCTTACAATAAATAAATATTTTTTTTTGTAATCATATCTTTTTACCTAGCCTAAATACACTATTATCCAACCCTTGTTCTAAAAATAATTGGAGTTTAAGAGATATTTAATTGACAGTTTGAACTTGCAAAAGAAATTCAGGTTGGAATAGAAGATAAGTGTGGGGGAGTTTCTCTTAAAAAGAAAAAAAAGAAAAAGAAAAAATAATAATAAAAAAATAGAAGAAAAAAAATTGCAAAGTGCTACAAGTTGCAACTAAAAATGACATGTTGTAAGATGAATAAGAGGGGTCCAATTCAATAACAATAGACCCCAGTGTGAAATTTGTGGAGTTTGAGAATTCTTCATCGATAAATTCTATGTTTCTAATTTCATGAAGTTTTTAGAACCTTTGTTGCATCCTATCCTTTTATTTCTTAGCTACATCACCACCCTTTGGCCCTTTTACAACCTTTGTTGAAGACCTTTTGATTTCATGTGGTGCCTTCAGTGTAGTGGAGATTTGCACCAAAGGAAGAGCCTATGATGTTTAACTTTTCTGTTAGAGATTGGGTGATAGTTTTTGTAAGGTTTTATGAGAATTCACTTATTTGAAACATACATAGTTTCATCACTATTAACATTAACTGTCCACATACACACTTGAGTATGCTTATTGTGGAAATGTATTGATTTTTAAATGACTAAGAGTTAAATTCAACACTTGTTTGATTTTATTTCCATTTTACTTTGTTGCTTCATGAGAATAAAAGTTGGAAGATAGTTATTATAGGTGTTTGTAGGTATCACTACTGAAAACCTTCATAAGACCATAACTCGTTCTCTGTGGGTCACCTAGGGGTTTAAAGGCTTGTTGCATATGCTAAATGCAATCGTGATTTCCTACAAAAGTGGATTAGTTTATGTTTGTTTTAAGCTTGCTCGAGGACAAGCAAGGGTTAAGTGTGGGAAAATTTGATAAGTGCATATTTTGATATATTTTTATATCAAATCCTTTATACTTTTATTGCTTTATTCTTATCAATATTATTGTTTTATTAATGTTTTATGTTAGGGAATAAATAAAAGCATGTTTCCAGACTTGTACAGTTTTTGTAATTTGAGCATAATTTCATGATCAAAAGCCCTATGGACCTTAAACTTGTTTTATTTGAAAGCCAAGAGATAGAGGTAGTGTTTTTCTATTGGAAGCTTACCCAATTAATTTTTTATGATAGCAAAAAATTCATCCAAGTAGTTGCACAAAATGGATCACCAAAATTCAAATCAGAGTTCAGCCCAGTATTGACTTATTTTACCAATTGAGTTATATCTCTTGAGGCCAAATTTATTTTGGGCTGAAATTTGGATATGTTATACATAAGAGGTAGATAAACAAGTTTGCGATAGATAAGATGGTGTGAAAATATGTCAAAATAGTAAAAACATAGGCTGTAAATTGTTGCTTCTGTTAAAGGGTGGATCTTGGACATGACTCGGTAATTTGACAATATCTTCTTCATTTGACCACCACATTTGACAAAAGATATATGAAAATATATCAACACTGAAAGATCTACAATTTTTATTCTTCACACATCTGCAAAATATGGCTGTATTTGACCAAAAAATGCAATTTAATTCAATGGGTGAGAAATTTGTGTAACAACTTACCAACTTTTGGCAACTAGCATACCACTTGATTAACCCCTCCATTATTTGTTTGGCCTCTAGCTTACTCCAAGTACTATAAATAGGTCGTGTATTAAGCTTGTAAGAGGGGAGGGGGGGTGTAGAGGGTTTCTTTAGGCTAAGTTCTCTAGTTTGTATATTTTCTAGTATTATAAGTTTTCTAGTAGTAATAGAAATACATTCTCTAGTTTCTCTTATATTTTTAGTCTTTGCTACTTTTATTATGTCTTTCTAAATTTCATTTTGTTGAAAAAAAAGGGTGAACCTCTTGATGGAGGAAGACGAATGGTTATAAGGATAGAAAATATTTAAATATGTTGTATTATTATTTTTATTTTTGATCTAAACCCTACTTGTTTTGTGGTGATTCTTTATTTATGTATCTCTAATGGCACAACAAATACTTATGTTCATTTAGCTTATTGTACGATTTTACCCCACCAACTGCTAATGTGAAACCTTGATTTGTTGTTGACGAAGGTGTGCATAAATACTTGATCCCATAAATAAGTGTTGGTGTTAAGAGATAATTTGCAATAGTAAGACAATATCATGATTACCTTATTGTATGAGTTATTTGATTATATCTTCCCATTGGAACCTTCATTATATATGGATTCCAATTGTGGCAATTAATAGAGGTAAAAATAATAAATAACCATTTATCTATCCAAAACTCAAGAGTGGATCATTAATCCTCAATACTTTTATTACTTCGATTTTTCTTTAGTTATAGCATACATTAATTGTTCATATATTTTGATTAACATAAACTCCATCTTTTTAGAAATATAAACTTGAATTTTTCAAACAACTTTTCTATGGATCAACCTCGAACTCACGAGAAATTTATTATTTAATACAACCTGCACTTGTGTTTGCAATCTTAAAATTGTAGTAGACTTGTAGGAAGCCCATGAAGAATTTAAATAAGTATTACCATTTATGTCTTGATTTTGAATCAATGACTTACCATTTATGTCCAAGTTGGACTTGAAAATGGATCAAAGATATACCTCTGGGATTCCAATTAGGGCTTGGAAAGAGATCCCACATGATGGAAACTATGGGGCTATGTAGACCCCATAGGGGCTGAAAATTACACGCTAATACTAGTAGAATATTACAGCCTCTCTCCTCTCTCATCCTAGAAATTTGTTTCCATAAACCCATACATACACCATAAGCTAGAATCATCTAATTAAAGTCTATTAGAATAGGCTTAAGTGCAAGTGAGCATTCGAGATGTGGATATGTGCTAATAGATAGAAAGAAAAGAGAATGAGAGTTAGGGAGATCAAATAGGTGATTGTGAGCTCTCAAAGTCTTCTTTTCCATTGGTTTGCCTCCCAACAAGTGCTTGGTTTAACATCCTCAGCCCGACATTGCCTTTTTCATTACTATCAACATTACCATCATTCATTCAATCACTGTCTTATGATTTCAAAGCACCTGAATAAGTTTTTCCTCTTGTACTTGATCGAGACGTTTAGCAATGCTAACTAGTGGGGCTTTTTCTTACTCAAGTAGACATATTTGAGATGGTCCAGGATTAATTTAAGCTCCATTGTAGTGTCTGCACCATAGAAGATAGAAGCATCTCATCAGATAATGGCAATTCAACATAAGAGATATCATACCTTGATTTTTCAAGCAATGAATCCAGCCCATTTACTTGCACATCCAGCTTCATATCCTTGAAATCCTCCATATGGAGATATTTTTGTGAAACAACCTCTACTCCATCATTGTCAGTTAACTCAAGCATTTGTTGCAACTCGGGATCAATAATGTCAACTGCAGAAATAACATGCATGTCACTAACATATCTCATGGCTTCAAAAATATTAAATTTCATAACCTCGACATCAAACTCCATGTAAGGGTGCCATCCTAAACATCAATCTTAGCTCGGGATGTCTTCATGAATGGTCTTCCCAAAAGAATTGGTGTAGGATTGGGGGATGTTCATCCTCCATCTCAAGAACTTAAAAATCAGTTGAGAAGATCAATTCATTCACCTGTACAATAACATCTTGCACAACCCCCATTAGATAAGTATTAGATCTATCAGCTAATTTTATGATAACACCAATTTCTTTTAAAGGTCCTAAATTTTGAGAAGCAAATATAGAATATGGCATAACATTAATTGATGCTCCCAAATCTAATATGCAATTTTCAAATCTAGTCTCAACAATAGTACAAGGATGGTGAAAGTACTTGGATCCTTACACTTTGGAGGGAGTTTTCTTTGAAGAATCATTAAAATATTTTCTCCCACACTTACGTTCCCCCCCTAACATCCATTTGTTAGTGCATAACTCCTTAAGAAATTTGGCATAGAGAGATACTTGCTTGATAACATTAAGTGATAAGTACATATTTTGACATATTTTTGTATCAAATCCTTTATACTTTCCTTGCTTTACTCTTGTTAATATAATAATTTTTTTAATATTTTATGATAGGAAATTAATGAACAAAAAGAGATTAAAAAAGAACCAAAATGAAATCAAAGAAGACAACACGTTTCGTGAGTAAGTTGGGAGATAATATTTCATTAGATCAAAAAATCATCATAATTAGAAAAAAAGGGTCGTTTTTGCCTAATTCATTCCATCATGTGTAGATCAAAATATATGCAACAAATCACTTGAACTTTGAAGGTGGTTGTTGGGCTTGAATTAAATTCAAAATAAGCATGTTTTCAAACTTGTGCAGTTTTCATATTTTAGACATAATTTCATGTTCACTAGTCTTATACACCTCAATCTTACTTTATTTGAAAGCCAAGAGATAGAACAATATTTTTTACTCAAAGCTCATCCTAATTTATCCTTGATTATAACAGACAATTCATCCAATTGTGTGTATTAGAAATGATCTATCCATACTGACACATTTTCTTAAATCAAGCATACCTTTCTCCCTAGTGGTTGGAATTAAGTAATTCAAGTTCGAAAATGAAGTTAACACAACTTTCATGTTGATCATTTTTTGAAAATCAGCTAATTACTTAGAGAAAAATGTGTGACAAAAATCGAATTTGAAAAGGACAAGTGAATTTAGAACACATTTGAAGTTAATTTGGAGTGCATTTTGAGTGAATTTGAAGATGCCGATATACGGACTCTTCTGTAATAAATAAAAAAACATGTTTGATTTTTTTTATATATACTAGAAAAACACACATTGAACACACAAGTCATGATATCAACTATCCCTCCCCCCAATCTAATTGAGACATTGTCCTCAATGTTAAAAATAGATAGGAAAGTAGAGTTTGAAAGATATGACTTGAAGTGTAGCTAATAAAACTGAAAAAAAAAATACATACTATTAGATAAAATCATTAATAATAAGTAACACAGACTGATAGTCAAATTCAATTTGCATTTTCAACCATTGTTCCTGTTGGACCACTTCACATTGGCTAAGGTTAGATCAGGTTCTGGCATATATGCTAGAAGTTGATCAATCAGCTGCTCAGGTGTTGGAGCAGAAATGAGGATTCTTCTTGCAGACGGTGAAATAATTTTTTTTTTCACAGCATGATCTACAAAAGATAGCAAACCATTATAAAAATCATTAACATTAAGAATACCTATAGGTTTTTGGTGAATGTTCAGTTGTGCCCAAGAGATAACTTGGAATAATTCCTCCAGTGTATCAAAACTGCCAAGTAGAATGATGAATGCATCCGCATTGTTTAACATGTTAGGCATTCTATCCTGAATATGTGACACTTTTAGCTCATCTCCAATGGTCATTCCTGTGATATTCTGTACTGTTAAAGATTTTGGGATAACTCCCAAAACTTTGACACCTCTTACATAAGCAGAAATAGCAATACTCCCCATTAACCCCAAACTGCCTCCCCCATACACTAAATGAATTTTTATTTCTGCAAAAGTTCTACCAAGGTTATTGGCTGTCCCTATAAACTCACCATTTTTCCTAGATTGAATCCACAAAAAACACAAATGGAATTAAATTTGCGAGTTGAAGAAACTTTCATTTTTTTTTCTTTTTGAAAATAAGTTGTGCAAAAATAGAGTGAGTACGGTGATATTTATTGAGGTGTGAACAGAGAATGCATTTATTGTATAACTTTTTTTTTCGTCAAAAAGGTTGAAAATAAGGACACATACGAAATTTAAAAATTACCTACTAATACGTGTATGTACATGTAGTTGTGATTGTGGCTCACATCTTCCTCTGGTTTTACATCCAGTAACGACTTAAATGCTCTCTATGGGTCGAGGATATGCTTCCCATCTAATTTTCTTATAAACTGGGAAACATGATCTTTTAATGTCAGATTCCCAAGACTATAAAGCTCATATTCATTTCAAAAATGATCCCATAAATCAAGAATTATATGTTATACCAATCCACATGAATGCATCTCAAGAGTCAATATAATGTGATCTAAAGACTCCTTACTTATTCCATCCATAATGAATTAAAGTTTATCTTCTCAATTTTTAGAAACCATTTCTAAAAAACAACACTTTGTGTTACAAGTCCATCTAGCACAAATATGACAAACTTTTATTTTTTTTGCCATTCATTTTTTTGAATATGTGCTTTTACTAAAACCAGACATGTATCTAGTAAGCAAATCTGGAAACTCATGTGAAAACTCACCTGCTCTTACCTTTGCTTCAATTATCCATCGTATGTCCTCCGGGAGGCCCTTGTGCATAAGCATCCTCAATCTTTCAATCCTTATTTTATAAATTTTCAAAATTACAATTTTTAGGAAGAAAAGAAAATCCTTCTTGAGAGTTAGAAAAATGTCACCCATTTTGAAAAGAACAAGAAAAGAGAATGAGAAAAGCAAAGAAAATTTGTACAAAGATTTCAGTTGTTTAGGAAACTGACAAGTTCGATTTTTATAGCCACAGAGTACCGTTACCCGCCATTTAATCGAGAAAAGAAAAAAAATAAAAGAAAGAAAAAAAAATAATGTTAGAGAAAATAAGTATATACAACACTAATCATAACAAGGGTTAGAAATAAAAAGAATTTCTTCTTGTGAAAATTAATTTTCTAGAAATGGTTTAACTCTTTGTCCATTTACTTTGAATATGTTACCATTTCTGGGATTCTCAATGTCAATCGCCCCATAAGGATATACATTTTTTACAACAAAAGGACCACTCCACCTTGATCTTAATTTTCTAGAAAACAAATGCAATCGAGAATTATAAAGCAAAACCTTTTGACCAACCTCAAATATTTTTCTTGAAATTTTATTATCATAAATATCTTTGATTCTTGCTTTATTAATTTTAGAATTCTCATATGCATCATTTCTCAGTTCTTGAAGTTCATTGATTTGCAATTTGTATAATTTTGAAACTTTATCAAGGTTAAAGTTAAATATTTTGATTGTCCAATAAGCTTTATGTTCAAGTTCAACAGGTAAATGATATAGATATGTCTAATGATGTTTTGAAAGCAGTTCTATATGCCCAAAGTGTATCGATAAGTCTAAGAGACCAATCTTTACGGTTTGGGTTAACTATTTTCTCCAAAATTTATTTTATCTCCCTATTTGCAAGTTCAACTTGTCCATTTGTTTGAGGGTGATAAGGGGTTGCAAGTTTATGTATGATTCCATATTTCCTCATTAAAGTTCTGAAAATTTTGTTACAAAAATATTTTCCCCATCACTGATAATAGATCTAGGAATTCCAAATCGACTTAAAATATTTTCTTTCAAAAATTTTATCACAATTTTATGATCATTGTTTCGCCAAGGAATTTGCCTCGATCTATTTTGAAACATAATCTATGGCAACCAGTATGTAAAAAAAAACAAATGATAATGGAAATGGCCCCATAAAATTAATACCCTAACTGTCAAAGATTTTAATCAATAGGATAAGGTTTAGGACATTATATTTCTCTTTGAAAGGGACCCTAACTTTTGATAATTTTCACAACTTTTGTAGAAAGTGTAAGTGTCTTTGAAAAGAGTTGGCCAATAAAATCCACATTGCAAGATTTTTGTAGTAGTTTTTTTTACAAAAAAATGACCACCCCATGCTTCTGAATGACAAAATTTGACAATATTATATATCTCATTATCAGGCACACATCTTTGAAAGATTTGATCTGAACAATATTTGAATAGGTATGGATCATCCCCAAAAAAATTTTAACCTCAGTCAAAAACTTCTTTTTGTTTTGAGAGTTCCAATGCGATGGCATCTTTCCTATCACAAGAAAATTAACAATGTCATCAAACCAAGGTAAACTAAAAATATTAAATAATTATTCATCAGAAAAAATGTCATTAATAGGTGTGGTTTGAAACGAGTCATCACAAACAAGTCTCGGCAAATGATCAGCTACTACATTCTCTACTCCCTTTTTATCTTGAATAGTAACATTAAATTCCTGGAGTAAGAGAATCCACCTAATCAGTCTTGGTTTAGCATCTTTTTTTGACAAAAGATATTTCAAAGATGCATGATCACTGAAAACAACAATTGGTGAGCCAACAACATAAGATCGAAATTTGTCCAATGCAAAAACGACAGTAAGTAATTCTTTTTTAGTTGTTGTATAATTCAATTGAGCACCATTTAAAGTTTTACTTGCATAGTAAATAACATATGGTTTTTTATCTTTTCTTTGTTCCAAGACAGCTCCAACAACATAATCACTAGGATCACACATTATTTCAAAAGGTAAAGTCCAATCTGGAGGCTGTATGATTAGAGTAGACTTAAGCATGGTTTTAAGCTTAACAAAAGCATTTTCACAGTTTTCAGTCCATTCAAAAATAGTGTCTTTTGTTAGAAGATTACACAAAGGTTTAGATATTATACTAAAATCTTTGATAAATCTTCTATAAAAATCAGCATGTCCTAAACATGATCTAACCTCCTTCACAGTCTTTGGTGTTGGCAAATTGGCAATTAACTCAATTTTAGATTTGTTAACCTCAATACCTTCTGATGAAATAATGTGTCCAAGAATAATACCAGTTGTTACCATAAAGTGACATTTCTCCCAATTGAGCACAAGATTCTTTTCTTCACACCTAATCAAAACCTTTTCTAAATTAGATAAGCAATCATCAAATAAATTACCAAAAATAGAAAAATCATCCATGAAGACTTCAAGAAAATGTTCAACCATGTCACTAAAAATACTAAGCATGCATCGTTGGAATATAGCTGGTGCATTACATAATCTAAAAGGCATTATTCAATATGAAAAAGTACCAAAAGGACATGTAAAAGTTATTTTCTCTTGATCTTCAAGTGCAATTAGAATTTGATTATACCTAGAATATCCATCTAAAAATCAATAAAATTCGTGTCCCGCAACTCTTTCTAAAATTTGATCTATGAAAGGTAATGGAAAATGATCTTTTCTAGTAACTGAGTTGAGTTTCCTATAGTCAATGCACATTCGTCAACCAGTAACAGTTCTAGTTGGAATTAATTCATCATTCTCATTCTTGACTACAGTAACTCTAGATTTCTTAGGTACAACTTGAGTAGGACTTAACCATTTGCTATCAAAAATATAATAAATGATTCCATTATCTAAGAATTTAATGACTTCATTTTTCACTACTTTTTTCATATTAGGATTTGGCCTTCGTTGTATTTCTTTAGAAAGTTTAGCATTTTCTTCTAGATAAATGTTATGTGTGCAAATGAAAGGATTAATACCTTTAATATCAGCAATGGTCCATTCTTATGCATTTTCAGAGTTTTGATCAACTTATCTTCTTGAGATGCCTCGAGTTTGGAAGAAATTATTACTGGAAAAGTCTCATTCTCACCCAAGAAAGAGTATTTCAAATTAATTGGAAAAGGTTTCAAATTAATCACGGGAGCTTTAATACTTGATGCTGTTGATGATTGAAGTTCTTCGAACCTTGGCTTCCAAAAATATTTTTCTTGTACCTGCAAAAATTCAAAGATAGTATTAGTCTGTGCCTTTTTATAAATACTTTCACTTTCAAAAAAAGTCTCCAAAGAATCTAAAGAGTTAGCAGTAGTAAAGTATTCATGAACAAGTTTCTCAATTGAATCCACTTCCTGTACTTCGACATCTTTTGCAGGTTGCATACAAATATTAAACACATTTAGTTTCAAAGTTATATTTCCAAATAGTAACTTCAAAATATCATTTCTACAATTGATCAAAGCATTTGAAGTTGCAAGAAAAGGACGACCCAAAATAATAGGAATTTGTGTATGTATTTGTGCAACAGACTCTGTGTCCAAAACAATGAAATCCATTGGAAAGTAAAACTTATCAATTTGTACCAACACATCTTCTACTATTCCCTTTGGAACTTTGATCGAACGGTTAGCTAGTTGGAGTACAACAGAAGTTGTTTTAAGTTCTCCCAAACCTAACTGTTCATAAATTGAGAAAGGTAGAAGATTTACACTAGCACCAAGATCAAGCAAAGCACGCTCTATTCTAGTGTTTCCTATGATACATAAAATGGTTAGACAACTTAGATCTTTGTACTTAGGTGAAATGAATTGTTAAATGATTGAACTAACACTTTCAGTTAAAAATACCTTCTTTTGTACATGATGTTTTCTTTTGATTGTACACAAATCTTTCAAAAATTTGGCATAAGGTGGAACTTGCTTGATTGCATCCAACAATGGAATATTAATCTTGATTTGTTTAAAAAATTCAAAAATTTCAGCAATTGATTTCAATTTCTGAGTTGCTTGCAATCTTTGAGGAAAGGGTGCTGGAGGTATATATTTTTCTTTTTCATCATTTTCACACTTACCTTCTTCAAACTTACCTTCATCGTCAAGATTATTTCCATTTTTCTTTTTTGGATGTGGATTAGAAACTTTCTCCTAGGGATGAATAGTCTTGTCAATAACTTTTTCATTCCGAAGAGTTGTAACTGAATTAGCCTCATTGAGTGCATTTTCACCTGAAGAAGAAACATGACACTGTGTGGAAGGATTAGGTTGAGGTTGAGCAAGAAATTTACCTTTTTCATGAGTATGCAAAGAAGCTGTCAGTGTTGAAAGTGTGCTTCTGATCTCATTGATAACTTGTGAAGTTTGATTATTGATGTTTGTTTGTTCATGCATAAATGCTTGCAAAGTCTCCTCAAGGGATTTTGTATGTAGAGTTGGAAAAGAATGAATGTTTTGTTGTTTTTGTGAATGCAGTGGTTGGGCACGGTTATCATCTCGCCAACTGAAATTGGGATGATTTCTCCATTGTAGATTGTAAGTTTCAAAATATAGAAAATGGAAATGTTTTCTGAATATGTTCACAAAAATTGCTTGTACTGGAATGTTTGAACATTCATTGGTGGAGTGTCCCAAAAGTTCACAATTGCTACAAACTTCTGCCTCTTGCACAGATTTGATTTCCTTTACTTTTTTAAGTTCCATGGCTTCAACTTTTCTTGTTAAACTAGCAAGCCTAGCATTTAGATCATCTTCTTGGCTAAGGTAATATTTTTTCTTTATTACTATTAGCAAGATTAGATCTAATAGAACCTTCGGAAGAATTAACACTATGCCATGATTGAGTGTTTTCTGCCAAATGATGTAGATATTCTAGGGCTTCATCAGGTTCCTTATCAAGAAACTCACCATTACACATTATTTCAACAAATTGTTTTGTTTCAGGAGTTGAACCTTCATAAAAAAAACTAATTAATCGCCATTGTGGGCATGAATTCAACAAATCTTTAAATCTTTCCCAACATTGAAAGAAAGCTTCATTCGAATTTTGAGAAAAATTTTGAATTTGTCTTTTCAAAGCATTAGTTTTATGAGTTGGAAAAAAGTTTTTTAAGAATGTAGCTTGCATTTCTTGTCAAGTGCCAATTGACCTAGGTTTTAAAGAATTAAACCAATTTTTTGCTTTATCTTTTAAAGAAAGAGGAAATAATTTGAGCTTAACAATCTCATTTGTGCAAGTTTGATCATCAAAAGTGACACATACTTCATCAAATTCTTTTAAATGCAAGTAAGGGCTTTAAGAGTCTAAACCATAGAAATTAGAAAGTTAAGGGATCATACCTGACTTGAATCAAAAATTATTTGCATTCAGAGGAAAAATAAAATAAGAAGGAGAAGAATTTCGAGGAGGTTGCAAGTAATAACGCATGGTACGCACCTATTGATTCTCATTTTCATTCTGGACACTTTCATTTTCAGTCATGGTGGACGTGTGTAGAGATGATTCAAACAAATTTCCAAATAAAGTTTCAGAATTATTTCTTACTAAACGTCGAGAATTATGACTACGATACCATATAACCATATATCCATAAAGAAAATAAACAAACTAAATTTACGAAGGAAAAATATTAATAAACCTGAATACCTTGCCTTCCATGGCAATGGCGCCAAAAACTGGCTACAACTTTAAGGTAGCAAACCCAAGTGCAGGTTGTATTAAGTAATAAATTTCTCATGAGTTCGAGATCGATCCACAGGAAAGTTGTTTAAAGAATTTATGTTTATATTTCTAAAAAGATGGAGTTTATGTGAATCAAAATATATGAATAATTAATGTATGCTGTAACTACAGAAAAACGAAGTAATAAAAGTACTGAGGATTAATGATCCACTCTTTAATTTTAGATAGAGAAATGGTTATTTATTTTTTTTACCTCTATTAATTACCATAATTGGAATCCATACATAATGAAGGTTCCAATAGGAAGATATTATCAAATAACTCATGCAATAAAGTAATCATGATATTGTCTTACTATTACAAATTATCTCTTAACGCCAACACTTATTTATGGGATCAAGCATTTATGCACACCTTCGTCAACAACAAATTAAGGTTTCACATTAGCAGTCGGTGGGGTAAAACCGTACAATAAGCTAAATGAACCCAAGTATTTATTGTGCCATTGGAGATATATAAATAAAGAATCATCACAAAATAAGTAGGGTTTAGATCAAAAATAAAAATAATAATACAACATACTTAAATATTTTCTATCCTTATAACCATTCCTCTTCCTCCATCAAGAGGTTCACCCTTTTTTCTCAACAAAATAAAATTTAGAAAGACATAATACAAGTAGCAAGGACTAAAAATATAAGAGAAACTAGAGAATGCATTTCTATTACTACTAGAAAACTTACAATACTATAAAACATACAAACTAGAGAACTTAGCCTAAAGAAACCCTCTACCCCCCTCCTCTTACAAGATTAATACATGACCTATTTATAATACTTAGAGTATGCTAGAGGCCAAGTAAATAATGGTGGGGTTAATCAAGTCGTATGCTAGTTGTCAAGAGTTGGTAAGTTGTTACACAAATTTCTCACCCATTAAATTAAATTGCTATTTTTGGTCAGATACAATCAAATTTTGAAGATACATAAAGAATAAAAATTGTAGATCTCTTGGCGTTGATATATTTTCATATATCTTTTGTCAAATTTGGCAGTCAGATGAAGGAGATATGGTTAAATTACCGAGTTATGTCCAAGAGCCGCCCTTTAACAGCAGCAGCAAGTTGCAACCTATGTTTTTACCATTTTAACACATTTTCACACATCTTGTCTGTTGAAAACTTGTTTATTTACCTCTTGTGTATAACATATCCGAATTGCAGCCCAAAATAAATTTGGGCTCAAGAGATATAACCCAATTGGTAAAATAAGTCAATATTGGGCTGAACTCTGATCCGAATTTTGGTGATCCATTTTGTGCAACTATTTGAACAAATTTTCTGCTATCATCAAAACTGAATTGGGCTTAGCTTCCAACAGAAACATTATACATCTATCTCTTGGCTTTCAAATGAAATAAGGTTCAAGTCCATAGGACTTTTGATCATGAAGTTATACTTAAATTACAAAAACTGCACAAGTTTGGAAACATGCTTCCATTTATTCCCTAACACAAAACATTAATAAAACAATATTATTGAAAAGAATAAAGCAAGAAAAGTATAAAGCATTTGATACAAAAATATGTCAAAATATGTACTTATCAAAATCCATACGCAATGAGTCTTGATCTAATTAATTTCAGTTTAGTTGATCAAATCAATTAAATCCATTCATCTATTAAATTATTAAGGCCCATAATAAGTATTTGTTTCAAACAATTAATTACTTATTTTATTATGGGGTACCTAATCTAATTATGTCAATTAATTAATCTAATTAATTAATTAAATTAATTTAGTACTTTAATTAATTAAACTCTATTTAATTAATTATGTTAATTAATGTTGATCCAACTCTTGAATTAATTCTTTTAGCAAGAAATGAGCTTATCTACGTTAGTGTGTGATCCATGAGGTTCACCCATATGCCAGTAGTGGTTCACAACTCTTGTGACTGAATTGAATAGTTAATACTTTAATTACTCTTGATTAATTAATCATTTTAGAATTAACTCATTAATTCTAAAAAACTTCACCAATCATAGTTATGTCTAGAAACACGACATGAAGACCTAGACACAGGTCAAGGTGGCGAACCCTTCCAATTACGAATACTGTTCAAGTCCGATCCTACCATCAACTAATTTCTCAATTAAGCTAAGGGAGCAGATTACTAGTCAAAACCCTAATAGCTTAATTCCATATTACCATTCCTCGTGTCTTGATTAAGTACAGTGGATTTTAGAATCAAGTACAGTGGAAATCATAGGAGATTCATTTATTATATTAGATATATAGAAAATCCTTTGTTGACTACTCATTAAGCTCTATACATGAGAATGATGTACCTGAAATGTGCCCTTTATGATTGTCCTGCAATCAGAGGATAGATCAAAGTACACCATGTCATGTATGAGATTAAAATGGTGTCTCAAGTCAATGTATTAATTCATTCACTATCTTAACAATTGGAAACTGCCCATTTAATAATCAACATTTCCTTAGGAATTTCTGGTTTGGTTATTTTATGTACTTATTTTCTATCAAGCTCCCACATATAAGCACTAGTGTCACAATACTAGTGTCTATAGAATGAGATACCCTCCTTTCAAGTATGCATCATATGCTCAAGTATTGGTGGGCTAGTTGATATCTCTTCTCAAAAATGCCTCGACTTAGAACAATTTTAAGATCACGATCATAGTGGCATGTTCCATGATCACCATACTATACAAAACCATGCCCTATAGTAATTTGTGATCTAGGGACTTTATCTAATTCTATTAACACAAAATTTAATATGAAGATTACCTTTTCATTAATGCTAATTGAATAAGAATGTATTTTACAAGAGTATAAAGAGGCCACTAATTGGCTTGCCAACATTACTCTAACATAGGGTTTATTGAGATGGGATATCGATAATTCTACAAAGACTTGCACATATGATGTAATCTTGAAAGAAAGGTACCTTGTTCCATAGACACCGGTATTGTGATATTAATGCATGTATAGGGTTTCTTGTTAGAGAACAAGTATACTGAACTACCCACTCAAAAATTCCTAAGGAAATATTATTTGTCAAATAGAAATTTCCTCGTTATGATAGTGTATGAATAAATCCTTTGATTTGAATCACCATTTTCACTTTGTAATCGAGATGGTACACATTGATTTATCTCTTGATTGCTTGACAATGATAAATGGGGTATTTTGTGTGCATCAACTTTACGTATAGAGGTTTGTGAGTGGCGAGTAACGGATCTATCGCCTTTGTTATAGAATAAATGAATCTTCTATATGTTTCCACGGTAGTTGATTTTGAAAATCCTTGGCCAAGGTTGGGGCGAGTAATTAGGATGCGTGTTTCTTAATTTGCATCAAAGAACTAAATTATTAAAAATGGATATATAGAATTATACTAATAGGATTTTAACTAATAATCCTTATCCTAAGTTTAATCGTGAGATTAGGTGATGGTATGATTGTATTTATACGGTATTCATAATTGAAAAGGTTCACCTTTTTACCTTTGTAAAGGTTTTCATGGCATGTTGCTAGACACTACCCATGATTAGTGAGGTTCTTGGAATTAGTAGGTCAATTCCAAGATCATTAATTAATTAAATTAGTTAATTTGAATAATTAAATAATTAATTATCAAATTAAGTCATAAAAGTTGTGAGCCCACTACTAATTTATAGCTGAAACCAAGGGACAAACACAAACTCGAACAAGTGAATTTCTTAGCTAGAAAATAATCTAATAGTTGGATTAAATTTAACAAATATGATTAATTAAATTAGGCTTAATTAATTTAAGTTTTAAAGTAATTTAATTAATTAAATAATTTAATTAATTGACCTAATTGGATTACGTAACCTAACATGGAATAACTAATTAATTAATTAGATTAATTAATTATAGTGGGGTTTTACAATTTATAAGATGAATAAACTTAATTGAGTCAATTAAATTGAAATCAATTAATTAATTGGGTAAGGGTCTATAGGGTGTGGGTTTATAGGAATCCCATTAGGAATTAAATAGAGATTTAATTTCTAATTGAATTAGGAGAATCTTTTATTAGAATAGAAGACTTACCTTATATTGTACAAGAGTTGGATAAGAAAAGGGTTTCCATATGATGGAATTAAACGATACTATATAAGAATCCGTAAGGGGGTGAAAATTACAAGCTTCCCCCTCCAAGTGGATGATTTCAGGAAAAAAAAATATTGATTTTTTCTGGGACAAGAAAAGGGATTCCATATAATGGAATCAAATGATACTATATAAGCATCCATAGGGGGTGAAAATTACAAGCTTTTGTAAGCTAGGAAATTCCCTCCCCCCTCCACCCTAAAAGTAGATGATTTTAGGAAGAAAAATATTATTTTTTTTTCTTTTTTTTTGTATTGTCAAAGCATCCACCAAACCCTAGTTCTTAGGAATTATATTTTTATTTCTTCCCAAGTTGAATTAAGAGTTAATTAAATACACACAAAATAAATTTCATTACTTCTTATTGAACACCTTTTAGGCTGGAATCTTCCAATTGTGATTTACTAAGGTGTGGATACTCTTAGGGGAACAACATATGGGATTCTAAGTGAATTATTCCATTCAAGGAGATTGGAATCTGAAAGAGTTTGTGTAAAGATAACATCTTGAGTTGTTTCTTTGTCCTCTTCATCACCAGAAGCATAGATATAATTTGATTAATTCATGAATGTTTATATTTTTTGTAGGGCATCAATATACACATAATCAAATAATTGAGTCAAATCTAGAATTACTTTTATACATGTGCTATATGTTTTTTCTTAAAAAAATAAATTCAACTACACTTAGTATCCCAAAATTTTGTAAATCCAACAGTAGTATCAGAGCTTGTGTTATTGCAATATTGATACCTTGGCGATTACTTGTGTAAAATTTATGTGATATTACGTGAGGTAAATGCTTTATTTGGTATTTATGTTTAGAATTAATTGTTTTAATTGTTAAAACTTGAAACAAGATGAAAAATTGAGATGTATGGCATCAAACAAAAGGCAGTCGCATTACTTCTAGAATAGCAGTCGCGTGAATAGTGCTTAGAGCTAGTTAGATGCGCCATGGCACCAGGTCTCCAATGGCCATGGTGCTGTGGTGCCAATTGTAGAAGTTTTGAAGAGTCGTGGTGCCAGATTTAGGCTTCACAGGCCCACTAGGTACTGTAACTAACATGATTTTCTCATTTTTGTGCAATTATTACACATGAAATGTTTGGTTTATTCAACTTTAAAATTTAGTAGTTAATTTTAACATGAAAAACTATATTTATGAATAATCAAAATTGACATATAAAGTAATCAATAAATTTACATGCTTCATTATCATATCATTATTCTAGTTAGCAAATTGTATGGAATGATCATGGAGCCTAGACCAATGTGGTTGGTGTATTTTATGCACTTTTTGTTTGATTAATAGGTTTTAATTAAAATGAGGATTATTAGGTTTTAATTGAAATGAGGCTTGCGAGCATCGCTTTTCTCAAAAAAATAAATTGAATGTATTTCTATCTTCCTCCAATGTAATTTCCCTTAGATTTGTTCCAAGATTTCTTATTACTTTTCAAATGTAATGATTGTAGTTAGGCGGTGAGTGCTACAACTTTAAAGTTGCAAACTCAAGTGCGAGTTGTGTCAAGTGATAATAAATTTCTCGAAAGTTTGAGGTCGATTCACGTGGAAGTTATGTCAGGATTATATTTTTTAAATTATGGGTTTTATGTGGTTTAAAATATAAAGAAAAATTTATGTTATAACTAAGAAATCAAAGTAATAAAAGTATTAAGGATTAGGGATTCGTTCTTGAGTTTTGGATAGAGGAACGATTACTTATTATTTTTACCTCTTTTAAATGCGATTATTGGAATGCATACATAATGAAAGTTTCAATCGGAAGATTTTATCAAATAGCTCATGCATTTAGGTAATCATGATATTATTTTACTTTTTACAAATTATCTCTTAACACAAATACTTATTTGTAGGATTAAGTATTTATACACACCTTTGTTTACAATAAATCAACGTTTCACATTAGTAGTCAATGTGGTAGAACCATTCAATAAGCAAAATAAACCCAAGTATTTAATGTGGTATTGGTGATAGATAAATAAAGAATCATCACAAAATAAGAAGGATTTTAACGCTAGCACTTATTTATGAGATTAAGTATTTATACATACCTTTGTCTACAATAAATCAAAATTTCACATTAGTAGTCGGTGGAGTAGAACCGTACAATAAGCTAAACGAACTCATGTATTTGTTGTGTCATTAGGGATACATAAATCGAGAATCACTACAAAATAAGGTGGGTAAATGAAGCTAACAAACAAATGTGCTGATCACTTTTCCAAAATTAGCTGATTACATAGAGAAAATGCGTGATAAAATTAGGATCTGAAAATGACATGTGAATTTAGAGCACATTTGAACTTAATTTAGAGTGCATTTGGAGTGAATTTGGAAATGATAATTTAAGCACTTTTCTACTATAAATAGGGGCTCTTGGATGGCATTCAAGATACACAAAAACTCTTAGAGGGGGAAAGAAAGTTTTATTGTTGTCTTTTTTTAGGCTAAATTTTCTAGTAGTAATGTAAGTATTTTAATAGTTATAGAAATGTATTCTCTAGTTTTTCTTCTATTCTTAATCTTTTCTACTTTCATTAGGTCTTTCTAAATTTTATTTAACTAATAAGAAAGGGTGATCCTCTTGATGGAAGAAGAGGAACATTTATAAAGGTGCATAATATTAAAGTGTGTTGTATTATTGTTTTAATTTTTTAAGAATATGCTTCCCATCCAGTTTTCTTATAAACTGGCAAACAGGGTCTTTTAATGTCATATTCTCAAGACTATAAAACTTATATTCATTTCGAAAACGATCCTATAAATCAAGAATTACACATTGTACCAATTCACATGAATGCGTCTCAAGAGTCAATATAATGTGATCTAAAGACTCCTTACTCAGTCCATTCATAATGATTTTAAGTTTATCTTCTCAACTAATTCCAACCACTAGGGAGAAAGTTATGCTTAATTTAAGGAGATGTATCAATATAGATAGATTCATTCTAATATACATATTTAAACGAATATTCTACTATAATCAAGGCTGAGCTTCCAACAGCAAAGTTGTAGTTCTATCTCTTAACTTTCAAAACATAGATAAGATTCAGATGTATAGAACTTTTGAACATTGAGCTATGCCTAAAATACAAAAATCACACAAGTTTGGAAACATGCTTATATTGAATTTTTCTTTCTGTTAAAGTTCTACTAAGGTTATTGGTTGCCCTTATAAACTCACCATTTTTTCTTGGATTAGTTCCACAAAAGACACAAATACTGTTGAACTTGCGAGTGAAAGAGACTTCCATCATATATTTTTTGGTTTTTTTTTTAAATGAGTTGTGCAAAAATAAAGTAAATATGGTACTATTTATTGAGATGTGAATAGGGAATGCATTTATTGCACGTCTTTTTCTTTTGTCAAAAAAGTTAAAAATAAGGACATAATTTGAAAATTAGCTAGTCACACATGAATATACATGTAGTTGTGACTGTAACTCACATCTTTCTCTAGTTTTACATCCAGTAGTAGCTTAAATGCCATCTATAGGTCGAGATTATGCTTCCCATCCACTTTTCCTATAAACTGGCAAACATGGTCTTTTAATATCAGTTTTCCAAGACTATAATGTTTATATTCATCCCGAAAGTAATTCCATAAATTAAGAATAGGTTGTATTAATCCACATGAATGCATCTCAAGAGTCAATATAATGTCATCTAAAGACTCCTTACTTAGTCCATCCATAATGAAAGTTCCAATGGGAAGATGTTATCAAATAGCTTATTCATTAAGGTAATTATGATATTGTCTTACTCTTTGCAAATTCTCTCTTAACACCAATACTTGTTTATGGGATAATGTATTTATGCATACATTTCTCTACAACAAATCAAGGTTTTACATTAGTAGTTGGTGGGGTAGAACTATATAATAAGCTAAATGAACCTAAACATTTGCTATGTCATTGGTGATATATAAATTAAGAATCACCCCAAAAATAGGGAAGGTTTTAACGTCAACACTTGTTTATGTGATTAAGTATTTATGTATATATTTGTCTACAACAAATCAAGATTTCACATTAGTAGTCGGTGGAGTAGAACCGTATAATAAGCTAAATAAACCCAAGTATTTATTATGCCATTGGTGATTCATAAATTAAGAATCACCACAAAATAAGGAGGGTTTTAATCAAAAATTAAAATAATAATACAATACACCTGAACATTATGGACTTTTATAACCGTTCTTCTTCCTCCATCAAGAGGGTGACCCTTTCTCCTTAACTAAATGAAATTTAGAAAGATATAATAAAAGTAGAAAAGACTAAAAATAGAAAAACTAGAAAATATATTTCTGTTATTACTAGAAAACTTACATCACTACTAGAAAATTTAGCCTAAAGAAAAACTACAATAAAATTTTCATTCCCTTTCTAAGGGTTTTTGTATATCTTAAATGTCATCTAAGAACCCCTATTTATAATAGAAGTGTGCTTAAATTGGCATCTTCAGATTCACTCCAAATTAACTTCAATTATGCTTTAAATTCATATGTCCTTTTCATATTTAATTTTTGCCATATATTTTTCTCTATGCGATCAGCTGATTTTGGTAAAGTGATCAATATGAAAGATGTAGATTTGTTTGTTACCTTTGTTTTTCAACTTTAATCACCTAATTCCAACCACTAGAGAGACAATTATATTTTATTTAATGAGATGTGTCAGCATAGATAGATTCCTTCCAATACACATATTTGGATGAATTTTCTACTATAATCAAGACTGAATTGTACTGAGCTTCCACCAGTAAAATTGTAGTTCTATCTTTTGGATTTTAAATGAAGTAAGATTCAGTACCATAGGGCCTTTGAACATAGAGTTATTCCTAAAATACAAAAACTACACAAGTCTAGAAGCGTGCTTATTTTGAATTTATTGCAAGCTCAACAATCACTTGCAAAGTTCAAGTGATTTCTTACATGTATTTTGATCTACACATGATAGATTTAGATAAAAATGGTAATTTTCTTCTAATTTTGATGCTTTTTTAATCTAATAAAATATTATCTCCCAACTTGCTCACAAAATGTGTTGTCTTCTTTGATTTTATTTTATCTCTTTTTGATCTCTTTTTGTTCATTGATTCCCTTACACAAAATATTAATAAAACTATAATATCAACAAGAATAAAGTAAGGAAAGTTTAAAGGATTTGATACAAAAATATGTCAAAATATACACTTATTAGTGAGGTATTCTTTTGTTTTCTCATACATTACAAGAAGAATGAGATAAATAGTAGCAAAGTGAGGAATGAAGGTCTATGAATGCATATGATGCATTTATATAATAGATAGGTGTATTTTTATTTTTATTTTAACTTTAGATTGATAATTAATCCACTTTGGCTCAAGTAGATCTCATAGAAAATATGGCTCATGATCATTCATAAATAGTATGTATAAGATGCATGCTATGGTTGCTTAATGTTTTCCTATGATGTTCTACTTTGCTTGCCATCATTAAGATATATAATTTTAAATAAGATAAAGACCTTGCATGACAAACAAAACCATGTATTTCCCTTACTTGAAATTATTTCAAGCTTATAACCTTGAAGTTTTATATCAAACGAATGGGCAAAATTTGTCAAGGTCTAATCATCCATGCTTGCAATCAATGGTAGTGACGTGTTACACTGATCAGCTTAGTATGTTAGCCACAAGGCATGGGATGTACTGAGTGAGGTAAGTTATGATCATTACTTAGCATAAATGTCAGCCATGAGTCATAAAACGTTTTGGGGTTTCATTTCACATGGATGTTTGATGTGTCTCACTTGACATTAAATACTATATGGACTTATAGCAATAGGGCATATGGAAAGATGAAGTAAAATAGCTTTAAGGTGGCTTAGGAATGCAATTAACAATATGTTTTCTATATTTTGCCTTTGTCAAATGGAGCATTAGGATATATGATAAAGTTAATTAGACTTCAAGTCCACTAGAAAATTAGATTTCAAGAATTTCCACTATAAGGGTGTTGGAGTTAGGATAAAATTGTGGGAGCTATCTACAATTAAAGACCTTATTCTAGATGAATGTTAAATCAAATGTATGATTATTATCTATCTTGTAGTATTTTTGTAGATTAGACAAAATTGATTAAAATTCCACTTGCATCTATATTGAACACCAATAAATTCACTGGTCCCAATTTTGTCGATTAGTTGAGAAACCTTAGGAATTTTTAGAATTTGAAAAGAGGGCTAATATCCTCCACATCACGATGTCGTTAGATCCTCTAGCGGATACTAATGACGAGGAACATGCTGAGCATCGCAAGCAAGCTGATGATGATGTGCAAGCTAGATGCTACATGCTAGTATCTATATATAACGAGGTGCAAAGACAGCACGAGTGTATGACACATGCTGCTAATATCCTGCTTCACCTACAGAAGTTATATGGTGAACACACTAGGCAGGCAAGATATTAAGTCTTGGAAAATCTTTTTTAGACCTGTATAACATAGGGCTCTTCGGTCCATGAACATGGACTGAAGATGATATGCCTTGTAGAAAAGCTCTTGTAGTACCCGTTAATCTAATTATAGAACCTAAACAAGCTAATACGGTTAAGTCAAGAAATGTTAACTTTTCATCAATACTAGAGTTATGATTTTAATAAAAGATTCCTTTTTGGCTATAAGAGAAAAGAACTTGAATTCAATTATTATTTCATTTCATTGTAAACACACCATTTATGTAAATCAAAATCAAGCACATGATGTTATTATCCCGTCTATAGTTTAACACATTTGTTTACAAAATCATAACAGAGCGGCTTATTTTAAAACAAAAATAGAGTTTTTAAAATAGGCTATAAAAACAGGTCGAAGTATGACATATGAACAAATCTTTATCCAACCACTCTAGAGACTCAGTCAACCTCTAAACCTGTATATTTTCACCTGCATCATATGAATCTAATGAGTTAAAGGCTTAGTAAGGTGAAACTGATGCAATAACAAATATAGTACATGAAAATATCATAAATGATTAAATAAATTATGCAATTCAATAACTTTCTTTCACAAATCATTATTAGGGACCTTGAAGTGTGGTACCTAACTAATAGTGATAGATCATAGTTTTCGAAACCTATTCATAATAATTGGCTAATAAAAAAAATAATACAGGGTTTCCATACTTAGTCTTTCAACCTCAGGTATTAGCCGTATTCTAACTTATTCACTATGGCTTTTCTATACTGATTTTTCAACCTCAAGTATTTGCCATCATTTGTTGGGTCCGCCGCTCCCTCCCGTATCCCTTACCTACCCGACCATCAATCAAGTACCATACTTTCTTTACAAAAACATCATTATATTCTTGATAGTATCATGCTTCATGAACCATGAATGCATCAAATTACATCATTTGACAAATAATGACAATCACATTAAAACATGAACAAAATTATATGATTCTTGTGATACAGTAAATGAAAGTTTCAACTTACCTCAAGTCCGCTTTGTGCTAAGTGAAAATGTCAGTCTCTTTAGAATGTATGATGTGCTAAAGGCCTAACATAATCAAATCATGTACCTTTCAATATACTTTTAATAAATCACATAATCTATTCTAATTAAAATCATATACACTTTTTAATCTTTTGTAAACAATTCCATATTAATTACTTGACCACAAAAATAATGCATACTCTATAATTTACTCCTAATTTAAGATATTAAACATTGGGGTAGCCACTAAATCACTAATAATTTCAACATAAATATTAGGGCAGCCCCCAAAACTTGGACACAATCTAAATTAACATGACATAAACTTGGTTCTAACCTAATTTAATTCTAACCATCAATTAAGTAAACTATTTGCTATTATTCACAATCATTCATAGGCACTTACAAACACAATATCAGTATTACAAGATTAATAGAAACATGTAAACTAATATATATATTGAGAAAGGATATATATGGATTAGATTGGAATTAAGCTTCAAACTCAATGGTTTTCAAGTTTAACATGGTGGAAACTTGTTCTAGTTTATGTTCTATGGATTCTTATGGATTGAATTCAATTTTTGTGAGTATGAGAGTATAGAAATTTGGAAGAAACTTTGGAGAAGGAGGGCTGGTCATTTTTGAGAAGCTTCCATGAGAAAATATGGATAAAAATAATTTATTTGACATTTCAAAAAGAGGTAAGTAAAGGGTGATGATTGGTTAACTCATGCCAAAAACCACATTTATGGGCTAGGGAGATGATAAAAATTGATGTTTTGGTATTACAATCAAGTGCAATGCGGGTTATAATAATTTCATGCAACCTAGTCAACCTACCAATCGAATTGCACTATTTTGCATACTTTTAGTTCTTAGCCAAATGTGACATATTTCAAGTAAATATTTAAGCAAATAATCACTTTAGAATATAACTAGTATGGATCAATACAAATAATTCATTTCACGGCCATTCAACACATCAATCTTCTTTAATCGAGATACCGAGTTTTTCACTGCATAAAGGTACTTAAGGAATATGTTAAATTAAGAAATAAAAGTTTGATCTCATATTTCATGTAGTAATGCATGTTAAAGCATAACTAGAGCACATAGTAACAATTACTCATGTTTATGAAATCATGTTATTTGTATGGCTTAATTTGATAATACGTACTGGTTAGATGCATATTCATTCAAGATGCTTATTATTGACTATGTAGGAGATAATTGAACAATACAAATCTATTCACTTGATAAACAACTCCATTTAGACCTCATCCTTGCAGTCTTTGCCCAACTCATTTGACTCATTTTTGGTTAACTTCAACATTCATAAAATTGAGACTAGCCTTGTTAAGCTGGTCAATATATTGAAGATAGTTTAGTCAATTGTAAACCATGAGAAAAGACAAGCTGTCATGTTGATTAGTTCTTTATCCCAATCAAAGATTTATAAGTCTAATAAAGGGAAAATGAAGCATTCCTCGAAGAACAAAAAGCTGAAGGCAAATGGTGGTATCAAGAAAGGTTCCAAAGCGAACAACAAGTGCCACCATTACGGTGAGCCATAGCATTGGTGGAGGAATTACAAGGAGTACCTTGCGAGCTACCATAATAGTTTTGGTATGTAGTTTGTTGAAGTTAACCTTTCAATTAATTATACTTCTTGGATATTAGATACCTGATATAGTTCTCATCTATGCAATAATTTGCAAGTGATGACAAGAAGTAAGGTACTAAGTAGAGGAGAGAACTCTACAATTAGGGAAAGGAGTAAGAGTTGCTCCATTAGCCACAGAGACTGTTCACTATATATTAGGTGGTGGAAATAAAATAGTTTTAATAATTGCCTTTACATTCCTGAATTAAGTAAGAACATTATCTCTATCCTTATTTTGGATAGAAAAGGTTTTGCATTTTCAATAATGAATAGAAATTATTCCATTTTTAAGGTTCTTCTTTTATTCATATTGGGATGTTGACAAATGAGTTATATACTATTCAACCCCAAAGTCCATCTTACACATACAACAAGGTAACGAAAGTAAATTAGATAATCAACCTCAGCATATATGTGCAATTAGGTCAGATCTCTAAGAATAAAGTTCAAAGATGGCACAATTACTTGACCTCTTAGAATCACAAGAAATGTCAACTTGTGAATCTTGTCTAAAGGAAAAGATGATCAAATCACCATTTATTGGAGAAATGGAGTGTTCCACTATTATATTGGATTTGATCAATATGAATATATGTTATCCACTAAGTGCTAGTACTCGAGGGAACTATTCTTACTTAATTACCTTTACCAATGATTACTCAAGGTTTTGGTATGTGAATCTTTAGAGATACAAGTTTGAAGCCTTTGAAAAGTTCCAACAATTCAAGTAAGAGCTAGAGAATCAAACTACCCTAAGTATTAAGGTCCTTTAATCTGATCGAGGATGTGATTAGGCAATAAGTTCCTTGGTTATCTAAGAGAGAATGAGATTCTCTCCCAGTGGACTCTGCCTAGCACACTCAACTGAATGGGGTAGCCAAGAGCACGAATCAAAACTTGTTAGACATGGTTCAATCCATGATGAGCTTTACTAAGCTTTCTCCATTCTAATTATATGCCTTATAGATAGTGACATTCTCACTCAACAGAGTGCCATCAAAGTTGGTACCCAAAGTGCCATAAGAGATATGGTATGGAAGGTCGCACTTGCTTAAGATCGCACAACTTGCATGTAAAAGATGAAGAGGTTGAGCTATTAGGGGCTTGATCAGGACAAGTGGAGCCACTATGCTTCCGGAAGGGCCGTGGCTGGTGAGGCACGATGCCCACCAAATGGGTGCACCCCTTGAAGGGATGGAGAGCCCCAAGTCAAGCTATTTTTGCTCGATTCAGGTAGGTCGAGCCATGATGGCTTGACCTGAGCTTCTGCTTGCCACAATAGCATTTGGAAAGGTAGTTCTATCGTCTTTCAAGGTGGTAGACTGATCGGGAATAGGAGGCAACCCTTCGGTGCCACCTCTCCCAACCTTTGCAGTGTCATTTTAGCCTTTACCCCTATGATTATATATGATTTTACCATGACTACATTTTACCCAAGTCGAAAGATACTCAAACTTGGAGGAAGGTGGAGAGAAAAAATGAGATACTATAAGTAAAGAGAGATGCAAGTAAAAAATAAGAAGTAAGCCTACTCGCCTTGAGAGCCCATCTTAAAGAGATGCCTTATGGAGAGCAAATTTGCAAGGAAGTCTAAAAAGTTTCTAGGTCCCTATTCAACCAGGCAATAAGTAAATATTAAGGTAGAGATATTCTAAGTGCATAAGGAATGCAACTCTAAGCTACTCACCTTAAGAGATGATCTGCTCTAACACTCTCCACTCTCAACCAACCCTCCCTACGCGAGGTTTTCCCTAGAGTGGGGGACTTATGATAGGCCATGAGTCCAAAATATACCTAATAGGCTAAGTTCAAGAGGTCTATATAGATTATGGGCCGAAACAGAAACATGACCCAATAGGCTAAGTTTATGGGGTACATAAGTCAATACCCAAAGTTAGGCTATAATGCTCCAAGTAAGCCTATGGAAGCTTAAGGGCCCAAACCTGCGAAGACCCTCTGTCGGTACTATAAATATACCAAGTCTTTATTGTTAAAAGATATGCGATTAATTACCCATTTGACTGCTCTTAAGTTCTCTAACTTATACCTATTAACTTAGGAACTGATTTGATCATTAGATGATTTTTGTCAAGAAAACTTCCGGGACCCCTAATGACTTTTTGTGATACAGAATATGACCCACTTTTCAATCAACTGTCAACTAGGAGTTTCAAGGAAATGAGTGATACCCCATCACTATGAAATTAGTAGAATGTGAGGAATTTATTTTCTCAATTACTATGTTTCAGAATATAAAGAAAAAGCTCTTTGACAAAAAACGTTATGCAAAGCTTTATCATTCTCTCACTATCCCAAATCAGAATTGAATGATTTTTTCTCTTTTTTTTTTCATTTTCTTCATTCAACCATGTTAGTTGGAAAATTTCAATTAAATTGATAAGAGCACCATAGAATTCTAAGTTTTCTTCTTTAGCCAAAAACAATACACACATAGGGGTGGCATACGGTTCATGTTTTATGTCCCAATCCAACCCCATTGGGTTGGGCTTTTATTTAAAAAAATTAGTTATCGAGTTACTCAATATCCAACTATAATTTTTTAGGTCGGAAATTGGGTATTGTTTTCCTACCCAAATGGGTATCGGGTAACCGACATTCATTTATATATTGTTTTAAGATGAAATATCTTGTGGATGTCTTGCTGTAATATGATGGCTAACTATTTGAGCAATGAGCGGGTCTACCACTAAAGTTCGCCAGACATTTTAACATTATCGGCTGCTCCATTCCTTGTTATTGCTTTAGATTTTGGACATGTACTATAGTAATTTTCCTACCTTTGTTATTAGTGTATTACTAGCAGCAGAATTCTTTCTTGTAAAGTACAAAGAAGCAGTTACAAGGCATTTTACAATGTTATATAATTGATGTGGAATAAATGCTGTAATCAGTTATTAGTAATTCATAATGTACATTTGTAAACAAAATTTGATATTTAATGTATATTTATGTCAAACTTAAGTTTGGCTATACCAAATAATAAGTGTAATATTTTTTTAGTTTGTCATTCTTTTTTAAGTAAACATAATAATTTGTTTATCATACTAACTTAGATTCAAAACAAACTTGATTCAAACTAAATTTTCATATATACAAAAATATCATAAAGCAAAATTATATCCCACACCATCTCATAAAAGTTGTCCTCTTTGACTTTTTATAAGAAATAAGAAAAGTCAACTCTGTAGTTTCTTCTTCCAACAATTTTTTTCTTTACTTAGGACTATTGTATTATGAGAATAATAAATAAGTTTACATCACTTTAAATAAAACTGAAGCACATAAAAAAAAATTATATGATAAATTCCCTTTTGTAAAATATGTAATAAACATTTTGAGATAAATAAAAATAAAGTAAGATTCATTATGCGATGGAATGAAAAATATCATCATTATGTGTGATACGTTAACATCAAACGATAAAATAAAAAAAAATACGATATCTAACAACATAGATAGTATTTAAAAAAAAAATCAAACTTGACTTGTCGGGTACTCGAAAATTTTGAATTAGTGTCGGATATTCAACCCGATAACCAAAAACCTGAGTACCTAATCCGATGCCCATCTCTACACACACAAAAGAATTAGTTGCGAATTTCTTTTGCAGTAACGTGAACTTGGCATCATATTCCATTGAACTTTTCTTCGAAGATGCATTAGGCGAGTGGGAAATTGTGTTGCCCATTCTCTAGCTAGGTCTCTCAATAAATTGATGAATAGATGGAGAATTCTCGCATTTTTATCCCAAAAAAAAGGGAAAAAAAAAAGAGAGGACATACTATTGTGTCTTTATATGAGGGTGGGGCTCTTGAACTTGAAAGTATAACCGTTGAATTACTTACCCTCAACATTCCCTTGAAATGCCTTGGCTATGTCGATAATTAATATGACTACCTCGCATTCATATTAACTTTACAAAAATTATTAACTCAAATTATTAGATGAATCTATTATAATTATTTATAAATCATTCAAATTTGCCTACCACAACAAATATGTAATATTACAAAGAATATGATGTTAAGTCATTAAAAATGATATTGTTATTGATCAAATAGATTAAGGAATATATAATTACATTTACCTCCTCGTTGAAATAGCTTATCAACTCCTCCTCTCTCTCTTTCATAGTTACAAAAACGTCTCCTCAAAGTTTATTAATTAAAAGAAAAATGTTCAGTTTTAGGTTTTGGACAAAAAATAACCTTCAGCAAAAAATATTAGTAATTCTATTTTCCTTGACCAATTGTGATTATATTTTATTAATTAAAATAACCTTTGTAAGATTCAAAATTTTGACGGGAAGTCAATGCAATAATTAGATATATAAAAGAAAAAAAACTTAAAATTATCCTAAAAATGTATTTGTTTGATGAAAATAATTAGTCGTAAAAATTAGCTATTTTTAATTATATTTTGGTGCTCCCAAATATATAGTAGACTAGCAACCATTCTTGAAATTGTTAGAGAAAAATAAATTTATAAGTATTTTTTCTAGTGTAGGATTGAAATACAAAAATGAGATTAAACCTAATTTTATGTAAAACAATAATTAAAAAATTCCCTCTATTTTCCTTTCTTTTTCCCTTTTTTTTAATATTTTGTTTCTCTCAATTCTTTTTCTTTTCTGGCCATTCCTTTTTTTCTCTTCTTAAGGGTGGGTGGCGATAAGAAAGATGACGGAGGAGGGGTAGCGAGGAATAGGGAGAAAGAGATGATGGGGTGGGGAAGTAGAGGAGAGAGAGCAAGGAGAGAGAGGATGGTGGGAGAGACGGTGGGGAGGAAGGTGGACATCAGAGGGGAGAGAGAAGGAAACTACAATGGATCCGAGTGAGATCTGAGAGAGAGAGAGAGAGAATTGGGTGGGAGAAGTTGGCAGAGATGACGCAAACGAAAAGGAAAGGGCTTGAGGACAATAGGGAGAAATGATCAAATATTCTGAGTGGGCATTAGATTCCTGCTATATGCTTTTTTTCCTTGAAGACACAAATGTTCAGCATTAGTTGAATCCTAACACAACTGTCCACAAGGATGGACGTGATCAAGGAAATTATCCCTTAAATTTACGGTTCCTTAAATTTGGCATTCTGATAATTTTAGTCAGAACATAAGGGACCATAATAGTAATTTACCACTCACATGCCTCGCATATGACCCTTAAACCAACATTCACATAATAATGTGACTTAGGTTGTGTAATTTTCATTTACGGTTCAAATATTTTTGGAACGGAGAAAGAAAGTATATGCTAGCAACGCCCAGCCAACATTTAGAAGGGTCATTCATTTAACTCAAAAAATAAATCGGATCAAGAATCACCAGTTTAATCGCGAGTACACCATAGTCGAACCAATTACGTCATAACTAATAATTAAAATACTAAAAATATGTTAACCCAACAAAAAAATGTGTATGTTCAAATATTCCAATTATTTTTGGAATTTTAAATATCCCTAAGTCGAACAATAAATCAACACACTTAACATTCTAAAACAATATTAAAGACAAAAAGATAACATAGTCAACAATAATTGTGACTGTTAAATAAAATTGACCTAAGTTTCATTGTCACCAAATAGTGAACTACTTATTCTTGAAACAGTTTTGTGTTTAATGCTTAGCTTAAGGGATGATATTTTCTAGAAATGGTGGCGATCAGAAAAGGAGAATGAGATTAGGAACTTACATTATGAATTCATTATTTTAATTAAGATGATAATTTAAATTTTTTTTTTTAAGAAAATGAAATCTTAATTTGAAACCTTCCAATGATGTGTCTATTTTCTGAATCACTGAATGTTCACCTAAATTAATGAAATGGATAAATATATTGACAACCTACAACGAA
Source organism: Paulownia fortunei (assembly GCA_019321725.1). Lineage (NCBI taxonomy): Eukaryota > Viridiplantae > Streptophyta > Magnoliopsida > Lamiales > Paulowniaceae > Paulownia > Paulownia fortunei. The sequence continues at coordinate 5,625,853 of CM033115.1, forward strand.
TCAACTCATCCCTGTATCATGAAAACTAGTAAAAACTAATGTACGAAATATATTCAACAAAATTTTCTCCCCAAATACCATTATTACATACATAGTTGATATGCTATACAAACTGCTATTGATATGATTGTCATACTAAAACTTTCACATGTAGTATCCTTAAGAGTTTTAGACTACCTGAAGTATAGAAAATACAGTTTGTGTTAGAGTGAGTAAAAGAAGCACAATAGCAACAAGAATGGATATAATTGCCCAAGGACTATTCAAATAGTTTTGCCTTAATTTGGCCATCCATCTATTTCTACGTTTCTTGCAATGGAGGTTCACGTCATGAAAAATTTTGTCATAAATAAAACGTTTGCCAGGACCCGTGACTGATTCTGTAAGTTTGTTGATCATGTTGGCCACCACTTCATCGTCACCCACCCAATTGTCAATAATCCTATAGCGAGAAAGTATTTCAACATCTCTTGAAGAATCAATTAGGCAATTCAAGAACATCATATAATCCGTCACAAAACTGAATTTCGTGTCTTGAAAATATTGCTCATATGCAACCATATTCCTGAGAAGAGACTCTGTTCTATCTTCAATTCTCAAAGGTGATAATAGCATAGATCCATCGTTGAATCTTACGTCGAACAAGGTACCTCCTTCGTTTCTTTCAAACTTCACATTAGCTTCTGTAAGCTTAGTTGCACAATCGATGAATTGCCACCTTTTCCTTCTACCATTTGCTCCATCTTCTTGAAACTTGGACAAATCAACTGAAGGATACCAGTTACTGTGTATCAAGCCAAGTAAATGCTTTATGTCATGCAAACTTCCACTCTTATCCTGTGTGCGTCCTGTGAATCGGTGTCCAGGGTACAAATTATGAAAAAAATTCAAGAAAAGGTGGATCAATCTACTATGTTGAGTCGGAACCTCAATCAAGTCGAACAACTTGCACACAACAAGAAACGGGATTTGATTCTCAAATAACATCAAGTCTCGTTGCAAGCTGTCAAGGATCCAATCCATTTGGAAGATGGGATCATTCTCTTCTCGCAAGAATGTCATGTTATACTTTCGCACTAAGTCAATGATGAAGCAACCATCTAATACCATCATTTCAACAAACTGAGTTGCATTTAGGCTGATGGGCTCGGCATAACATTTACGTGCTTCTTGTTCTAGTGACGCAACAGCTGAGACAAATTTCTTAACATGCTCATTTTTACGCTGAAGGAGTAATTGCAAATATCGCAACTTGTGTTCCTCCATCATTATTAGGTTATCTTTATCACGATGATAAGGACCGATCGCGATAATCTCTGGTTCATAAGCCTTGTCATTGACATTCCGCAAATGGTTATGTACCCTATAGATAGAATAGTCTAATTTTGCCATGGAAAGCTGAGAAAGTTTTTGACTTATGTTGGTGGAGGTCTGTTGCTCTGTATCGTCGGGCTGCATATTTGCTGAAACAATAGCTTATCAGTAAGATCTAGCAAAAGAGGCTTTTAATAGCTTATTAGAAACATAAAGATGTGAGATTTCTTAAAGGGCTGTCTATATCATAAATAGAAATAGTGGGTGCTTGATTGTGCTTATAAATTTCTTAAAATATTTTATAGATATTTGAAAGTTTAAAAGATAATGAAGAATATTTGGCAAAAAAAAATTAACAGAGAAAGTTATAAACTGCCAAAATAAAATATAAGAGATTATAAGTTTCTGAAAAAAAAAAAAAATTGGAATTTTTGACTTATTTTAAAATGTGAAAGGAAAAAAATTTTAAGCTCACAATATGAACTTAAGCCAACATTATAACCAAGTTAAAGCCACGTACTTTACTTTACGATTAAGTTATTAGCCATATGGGTTCCAATTTGTGCTGGTTATTTGGCAATAGAACCTTTCCTTTTGATCTAAACTTACTTAATTCAAAGAAAGAAGTTTTTATATATGGATAATACAAATCAAAATAAAATCTTACTGTACCTTTGGCAAGATAATGTTTTTTGTTCTCTTTTAATCCGAACAGTAAATTCCAAAAGTAATTCATTTATTTATAGAAATGGTAATTTTTGGAGGAAATTTCTAACAAACTCAAAAATTTTCAAAACACAAAAGAAAAGGAAGGAAAAAAACTTTTTACAGGAAACTTCATTTGCTCTGATTTTCATTTCTTAATAATCTATGGCTATAAAAAAAAAAAACAAATTTCTGTAATCCCACACAACAAAGAATATTTCTCAACTCCAATCCACAGTTAGTTAAAAATGTCGAGATAAAAATGATACCCATTTAAGAAAAGGGGATAAGACGAAACTCACAGAAATAGTATTCAAGAAAGCCTTGAGAGATTTCTCCAGTTGATTTCTTATGTCTTCTTCTCTTTTCCTTCTGCTTTCATGTGAAAAATGAATTGTTTTTTCAATGCAGAATGGTTTGTGTCCAGCTCGAAGTGAGATACCAAATAGCAAATAACTATACTTTTCTTGCCACTTGAAAAAGATTCGATACTTTTATTGTATGTTGAAGTTATCTGTTAATGTGATTCCCTTGCACCGTTGGAGATGGGCCGTGAAGAAAAAGTGTCATACGTGGAAGTAAATCGTATCCAGGAACCTTTTCTATTAATAGATTGTGTGTTTTAATATCCAAATTGTTGGAAAGTTTCATGAAACTATTCTTGAATTGCTTTTCGGTTGATGATGTGGACATAAAATGATTCAAATGATATATCCCCTTTTTGCACGAATCAGATTCACCATTAGAGTTTAATTCACTCCTTGAACAGTATGACACTTCCATGCACAATTGAAGCTATGCTATGTTAGTCAAGGATAGGATTGTTCAATCATAAAAATTAATTTTCTATGATTCAAACATCCCGTCAAAGAATCTTTGATCACAATGCGTATTTAACTGAAATTGATTAATTGGTTAAGAAAAAGTTTAGAAAGATTACCTCAGTAATGATTTCTATAATAATCTTTCGTCTGATATTGAATGGTTTCCTATCCCAAATTTATGCAGTTTTAATAAATTACAACTCTTGTCATTTAACCAGTCCTTATACCGGAGCCACCAAAGGGATCTGATCGGACCCAATTAGACTAAGCTCCAATAAATTAATTTTGACCCAGTCAACTCATGATCGGTCAAAATAATTTATTAATCTTGTTTCATTCCACTAAAGAAACGAGACTGCACTCTTAATCCAATTGGAATTACTGAAGCTAATAATCAATTATATATATCCTCTGATTTATCGATCTTACATGTTACCCCCATCGATCAACTGGAAAAATTGGAATATGGTAAATTGACCAAAACGCCCCTTTTCCAATATTCATAAATGCTCAACTTTCAACTTCTATCTTGACAGTCCCATGTGATCACATCACGTAATTAATTCAACAATTAATGTTGAATTACTGAGCTCAGATTTTACTGTCTATAAGAAGAACTCGTGAGATCATGATCATACCTATAAAATAGGTGACGGATTCCATATTACGAATATATGTTCTCCATTATTTCACTTTAATTCCCAAAATACCGAGATATTGACCATCAATCTGATCCCACTCATTGGTACTTCAAGAAACTTCATGTTAGTAATCGAAGTTCATTACTCGCTCAGGATTAAGATGTCACGTACGACAATCAAGTGAAATTAAATCTGTGTGGTCAAATTACAATTTCAATTTCACGTGGTCCAATCCAATACATTGAAATGTATTTTCAATTTTATTACTAAGTCAAAGATAGACTTCTGTAAAATTGAAACGATCTTGTCAAAATAAATTGCCCACATTTATTTACCGATCGTGGACAATAATACTTTGGATTGAATTATAAATTGAATCTTTTTGTGTTTAACAACTTAAACACTCAATTTATAATATCAAGACAATCCATGGACAAATGCAAGCTCAAAATGATTTATAAATAAATCAAAACAAATATTTTATTTCAAAATGTCATATTACATAATAATTTACTCAATAGGCATAATACTATCCAACAATCTCCCACTTGCCCTAGAGTAAATGAGACATGTCTAGTATGCCCATACATTCAATATGCCCCTCAAAACTCTTAACTGGTAAGCTCTTAGTAAATGGATCAGCAAGATTTTCTGCAGATGCAATCTTGCACACTGTCACATCTCCTCGTTGAACGATATCCCTAACAAGGTGATACTTTCGTTCAATGTGTTTTCCACGTTGATGGTTTCTGGGCTCTTTTGCATTTGCCACTGCTCCACTATTGTCACAGTGTAAAGTTATGACCTGTGATGCAGAAGGAACCACCTCAAGGCTCAGCAGAAACTTCCTCAGCCACACGGCTTCTTTAGTTGCTTCACAAGCCACCACGTATTCCGCCTCCATTGTGGAATCAGCAATACAAGATTGCTTGATACTTCTCCAAACAATGGCACCACCACCCAATGTGAACAATGACCCTGATGTAGACTTACGAGAGTCCCTATTAGCCTGAAAATCAGAATCAGCATAGCCCACAGCCACCAATTCTGGAGCTGAATAAACTAGCATATATTCTCTAGTTCTCCGAAGATACTTTAGTATATGCTTTACAGCAGTCCAGTGCTCCGGGCCCGGGGTTGACTGATATCTACTGACAATCCCAACAGCATAACAGATATCTGGTCGGGTACACAGCATAGCATACATGAGGCTTCCTACTGCCGAGGCATAAGGAACTTGCTTCATGTATTCCACCTCACTAGGAGTCTTAGGACAGTGCTCCCGTGACAAGTGAATTCCATGTCTGAAAGGCATTTGGCCTTTCTTGGAATTTTGCATAGCAAACCTCACCAGTATCTTGTCAATATATGAAGCTTGCGATAGAGCAATCCGTCTGTTCTTCCTATCCCGAAGGATATGGATTCCTAGAACATAGTTTGCTTCTCCCAAGTCCTTCATATCAAAATATTGTGCCAACCAGTGTTTTGCTGATATTAACACTCCTACATTATTTCCAATAAGTAGGATATCATCCACATATAGCACAAGAAAAGTCACCTTGTCGTTCATAATTTTGTTATAAACACAAGGCTCATCAGGGTTCTGATCAAAACCATAACTCTTTATAGCTTGATCAAACCTGATATTCCAAGATCTAGACGCCTGTTTAAGTCCATAAATGGACCTATTCAGTTTGCATATTTTATGCTCTTGACCCTTTTGGATAAAACCATCTGGTTGCATCATATAGATGTTCTCGTCAAGATTTCCATTAAGGAAAGCTGTCTTGACATCCATTTGCCACACCTCATAATCAAAATGAGCTGCAATGGATAAGAGAATCCGAATAGACTTTAGCATAGCCACAGGCGAGAAGGTCTCTTCATAGTCGATTCCTTCTCGTTGGGTAAAACCCTTAGCGACCAATCTAGCTTTAAAGGTCTCTACCTTTCCGTCTACTCCTCTCTTTCTTTTGTAGATCCATTTACACCCTGTGGGTTTTACCCCATTAGGCATATCTACAAGATCCCAGACAGAGTTAGTGTACATGGATTTCATTTCTGAATCCATATCACTCCTCCAATGGTCAGCGTCTACGTCCTCCATAGCTTCTTTATACGAGGTAGGATCCTCCTCTTGTTCAGTGGAGACTGCCTCGAAAGACTCTCCATAGAGAAAGTATCTAGTAGGTGGTCGAAAGACTCTCCCACTACGTCGAAGCGGTGGAGGCTCCTGGATAACTGGAATCGATTGTTGTTCTCCCACACTCTAACCATATTGAATAAGTATACCGCAGTCTGTATAACATATCCCCAAAAGGATGTAGAGAGAGTGGAGAAGCCAAGCATGCATCTGGCCATATCTAACAAGGTCCTATTTCTCCTCTTTGAGACACCATTCTGTTGGGGAGTACCTGGTGCGCTCAGCTGGGATACAATCCCATTTTCTAACAAATATGTTCTAAAGTCGTTAGATAGATACTCTCCACCTCGATCTGATCGAAGTGTTTTAATGTTCTTACCTAATTGCTTCTCCGCTTCATTTCTGAATTCCTTGAACTTTTCAAGGGCCTCAGATTTGCGAGCCATTAGGTAAACATAACCGTATCGAGAGTAATCATCAGTGAAGGTGATGAAATACTTATATCCACCTCTAGCTTGGACATTAATTGGTCCACATACGTTAGAATGTACTAATTCCAAGACTTCTTTCGCCCTAAGTCCCTTAGAAGTAAAGGGCCTCTTAGTCATTTTACCTTCCAACAAGACTCACATACAGGCAGGGATTCCACCTTTAAATCACTTAAAGGGCCATCCCTTACTAGCCTCTGAATCCTATTTAGGTTAATATGACCAAGTCTTAGGTGCCATAAAAAAGTCTCATTAGTGGGAGACAACTTGATGCGTTTGTTAGATGTAGTGTGATACAATAAGCTGTCGGTAGGTTTTAAGATATACAAATCATTATTCAAACATCCCTTACAAATAAGGGCTTTATTTAAGAAAATATCAACTGCCATTGATGAAAAATGGACATAATATCCTTGTCTAAACAATAAAGCAACAGAAATCAAATTTCTAGTAATATTTGGGATATAATAACAATTTCTTAAAACCAAATGTTTCTTATCTCTAAAATAAAGATAAATAATTCCAACAGCTCTTGCAGACACCACTGCTCCCATGCCAACTCTGAGAGTATGTTCCCCTTCATTGAGCTCCTTGGTTACTTGGAACCCCTGCAATGTATTGCAAATATGATTAGTGGCTCCAGAATTTACTATCCAAGTATTAGTAGAATCAACCATTAAACATGACTCAATAAAGGATAACTCACCATTTCCTTGCTTTTTCGAAGCTAGGTATTCCGGACAGTTCCTCTTCCAATGACCCTTCTGTCCACAATAAAAGCACTTCCCCTTGGGCTTGCCATCTGACTTTGGCTTTTTCGCCTGTTGCTGTGGACCCTTCTTGTTAGACTTCTTCCTCTTATTACCTCCTTTGCCTTTCGGCTTGGAAGAGGATGGTCCAGTAGAAGTAACAGCAGGTGCATCACCACCTCTGGTCTTAAGAACATTTTCAGCATTTTGGAGCTCCTTCATCAACTCGGTCAGGGACATGTTCAGCTTGTTCATGTTATAGCTAACCTTGAACTGTGAGAACATCTCAGGAAGAGTCTCCAAAGCCATGTCAACCTGTGTCTCCGATTTGATCTTAGCCCCCAAAACCTCAGCCACGTTAAACTGAGCGATCAATGCAAGCATATGATCTCTCACAAGCATCCCAGGTTTCATACGCATGTTCATAATAGACCTAATAGCTGCCTGGCGGGCCTGGCGTCCTTGGTGCTCGAACATTTCCCGAAGGCTCTCCATGACATCACTAGCAGTTTCCATGTTCTGATGTTTCTGCTGCAACACATTTGAGATAGATCCCAAAATGTAGCAGCGGGCCATCTCATCAGAATGGATCCACTTGTCATAGGCTGCCTTCTGTTCAGCCGTAGACTCCACAGTAGGTATAGGGGGACAGGGTTCAGTTAGCACAAACTTATGCTTCTCCGCAGTGAGAACAATCATCAAATTATGTTTCCAATCAATATAATTTTCTCCAACCAGTTGATTTTTAGCTAAAATCATGGACAGTGAATTTCCAGACATTTTTCTGAAATAAAATATTAAAATGAGCTATGCATGTAACAAATAAACTTTATATATATATAATACAAAAAAATGCATGAGTAGACCCAAAACTACTGCTATATAGCGATTACCTAAAACCCCAAAATCTTAAACATATCTCTCTTTAGGAGAAATAAATGTGATTTATGGCTAGGTTGGGACCCTCCAACTAAATTAAATATATCTAGCATCTCATGCAATATTAATTTAGTATCGCATAATTTCGGCCATCATTGACATCATTTGAATATTCTATAGGAAATCCCCATGATGTCTTTGATTTAAGTGTATAATCCTATATTGATAATTTTTTTTTAGTACCTAATTAATTACGTTACCTATAGGGTAAACGTGATTAATTAACACTTAAAATTTATCACCACATTGGACCCAATCTAGTAACCGAAACAGTGCAACCCTCCTATAGGGAGACCAAATAAATTGGCACAAGGTATACACAATTCTTACTAATGGGCTAATAGGGGAGGCCATGGGCTCACTAAAATAGTGCACCCTCACTCACTTAATATTTTCAACCATTTGGTTTTTATTCATTAATGATATCCTAACCAATTTTAACTCTTAAAATGGTTCAATCACTAATCATAATATTTAATTTTCTAATCTAATTAAAATTAGAAAAGAAAATAAATATTAAAAAAATATGCATGACAGTATAGTACCTAGAGCGGTGTAAATTTGATCTACATGACATGTTACATGAATGACATTTAATTCACAAATTAATTAAAGCAATAAAACAATAATTAATAAACAAGAATAAATTTATGGCCCATTCTTAAACACAAATTACAAATAAATTAAAGATCTAGTTGGACCACAAACCGGCCCAACTCTTCAATTTTCATTTGCAAGATCCAGCCCATTAATTGATCCAAAACAAAAATCCGACCCGGGCATAGGAAAATCGACCCAGGCACAGGAAAACCGACCCATGCACAGGAAATCCAACCCGTGCATAGGAAAATCGACCCATTTCTGATTTTTCTTTTCTTTTTTTTTTTTTGAATCGGACCCCAATTTTTCAGCTGCCATCGCCGGATTTCTCGCCGCTACCGTCGCCAATTTTCTCCAGCCACCATCGACGTACACACTTCGGAGCCGAGGGCGAGGACGTGCAGCGACTGGCACCATCTCCGCCCGTCGCCTGAATCAGCGGCCAGCAACTCACCGTCGCGAAGGTGAAGCCGCCGTCGTCGCTTTCAGATCCAGGCGCTCAGTTCGCCGCGGTCGTCGACAGATGCAGCAACGGGCGATGCTGCTTTGATGCTTACCATCTTCTCCGCATGAAGCACGTCCAGAAAACTTCCTTCGCCGTCGATTGCTGTCAACAGCCCCTTCTTCAACAAATTTTTCTTTAATTGCATCCAAGTCCTCCGAATTTTGGAGAAGATACAGTTGAGTCTTCATCTTTTAATTGCAAGGAAGTCCTCCGAATTTTGGAGAAGTTGCAGTTGAGTCTTCATCTTTTAATTACAAGGAAGTCCTCCGAATTTTGGAGAAGATGCAGTTGAGTCTTCATCTTTTAATTGCAAGGAAGTCCTCTGAATTTTCAGTTTATACAACAAAAAATAATAATTTTCTATTGCAATAAATCAAATCAAAAGGGTAATTATGGAATCGTAATCCACCCCTTTTGTTACAAGACTCAAAATACAATTACATCTCAAAAAAAATCTAAGGCCATAAATTGTTCAAAATTAAAACTCATTCAATCAAACAATTAAAATCATATAATTCTAACACCGCTCAACTAACACATGTATAAACAAATTAATCAATTTGAAATACGCAAAGTAATATCAAAACCCAGGCTCTGATACCATATGTTAGCCAAGGACACGATTGTTCAATCATAAAAATTAATTTTCTATGATTCAAACATCCCGCCAAAGGATCTTTGATCACAATGTGTATTTAACCGAAACTGATTAATTGGTTAAGAAAAATCTTAGAAAGATTACCTCAGTAATGATTTCTACAATAATCTTTCGTCTGATATTGAATGGTGCCACCCTTCAAACCTCCAAGCCTTCTCTAGTGTTCTCTCAAGAACTTTTAAAACTGCACTCTTATTTCTGTGTGTGTGGGCACAATGATGAAACTTGAATATAAACCAATTTGGGAATCCTGGATAAAATAGAATTCTTATCTGATAAGAATTCAGGAATATTATCTGATAAGAATTCAGGAATCTTATCTGATAAGATCTTTTCCTATCCCAAATTTATGCAGTTTTAATAAATTACAACTCTTGTCATTTAACCAGTCCTTATATCGGAGCCACCAAAGGGATCTGATCGGACCCAATTAGACTAAGCTCCAATAAATTAATTTTGACCCAGTCAACTCATGATCGGTCAAAATAATTTATTAATCTTGTTTCATTCCACTAAAGAAACGAGACTGCACTCTTAATCCAATTGGAATTACTGAAGCTAATAATCAATTATATATATCCTCTGATTTATCGATCTTACATGTTACCCCCATCGATCAACTGGAAAAATTGGAATATGGTAAATTGACCAAAACGCCCCTTTTCCAATATTCATAAATGCTCAACTTTCAACTTCTATCTTGACAGTCCCATGTGATCACATCACATAATTAATTCAACAATTAATGTTAAATTACTAAGCTCAGATTTTACTGTCTATAAGAAGAACTCGTGAGATCATGATCATACCTATAAAATAGGTGACGGATTCCATATTACGAATATATGTTCTTCGTTATTTCACTTTAATTCCCAAAATATCGAGATATTGACCATCAATCTGATCTCACTCATTGGTACTTCAAGGAACTTCAAGTTAGTAATCGAAGTTCATTACTCGCTCAGGATTAAGGTGTCACGTACGACAATCAAGTAAAATTAAATCTGTGTGGTCAAATTACAATTTCAATTTCACGTGGTCCAATCCAATACATTGAAATGTATTTTTAATTTTATTACTAAGTCAAAGATAGACTTCTGTAAAATTGAAACAATCTTATCAAAATAAATTGCCCGCATTTATTTACCGATCGTGGACAATAATACTTTGGATTGAATTATAAATTGAATCTTTTTGTGTTTAACAACTTAAACACTCAATTTATAATATCAAGACAATCCATGGACAAATGCAAGCTCAAAATGATTTATAAATAAATCAAAATAAATATTTTATTTCAAAATGCCATATTACATAATAATTTACTCAATGGGCATAATACTATCCAACATACTAGTAGTAATCAAATCAACAATTTTAACTAGGGTAATTTTGGTGGAACTTAATACAACTACTATATTAGAATTGGCGCATAATTTTTAATTCTCAATTCAACTCGTGAAATAATAATTCAAATTAATTATTAATTAATAGTTAATTAATTATTTTTGGGGAGCTTATGGCCAAAAAATTTGAAGCATAAGTTCTCATTCGGCCTATGAGGGGCTTAAATAGTCCCTCAAGTCTCGTCCTCATTTGGACTCCAACTCTATCTTTCTTTTCCAATCATACTTCAATTAGAAAATTTAAATTTTTTCAATTTAATTTCCTAATGAGCTTCATTTAAGCCTACACTAATTTTGGATTTGGACTTAAATTAATTACCTAGGTCCAATTTAATTGATCTCATCTACTAGTTTAATTTGTTGTTTGAATTAAATAAGTTCAAGTCAATTAATTAGTTAGTTTCACTTGGGCTTAAGTCCAATTATATAATCATATTATTTAATTACTTAATTAAATACTTGAATTAAATTAGATAAACTAATTAACCACTATTAATTAATTTGATCCGACATTTAGATTAATTTCTAGAAAGAAATAGAATTATCAAGTTTATGTGTGACCATTTAGTTTCTTAGCAATAGTCTCAGTAGATTTGCTATATTTTCTATCGAGACAATCTTTTCTACTTTAATGTTGCATCTACCAATGATTTTTCAAGTGAGATGGTATTGCCTCATGATATACTTGCATCTTTGACGAGACCTTTGGCTCATTTTCTTGCACATCACCCTAATGTTATCACTGGATATTGAGACTAGATCACCAATGATTGAAACTATACCCAACTCTAGGATGAGGTTTCATTTTCAAACAACTTCTTTCATAACATCACATGTCACGATGGATTCAGCCTCACTGGTAAAATCCACAATCATCTCTTGCTTAGAACTCTTCCAACTGTCTCACCATTTAGAGTGAAATGAAATTGGATGTTAACTTTGAGTCATCTACATCGATCTGGAATCTAGAATCAGTAAAGCATTATAGCTTCAGTTCTCCAGAACCGTACACCAAGAACATATTCTTAAGATATAGTAGGAATGAAATCACATTCATTACCTCTACCATGGGTTTAACCATTCTCAATCAATCAAAAATAAATCTATATTTATTTTTGTTAGAATTATCTTACTAACTTAACAAAAGTGTTTGATAAAATTTAGAGATGACAATCGGTTGGCTTTGGGTGGATTTCTCAAAACTCGAGACCCAACTCATCAAGATTTTTTTGGATCCAACTGGACTCGCCAAACCCAAGACCTAACTAGTAGTACCCATTAGACTAGCTTTATAATTATTAAAAAAATATTTTTTCAAAAATAATATCGCCACAACTTTCTAAATATAATAAAATAATGTTATTAACAAAGAACTAATTATTTCATAAATTTATATGTACATGTTTTATTTTTTAAAAAATAAAAAAAACTTAAATATCTTTTTACTTTTTATATTTAATAAATTATTAATTTTATATTATTTTTTGGTTTATAAGAGTATTATATTTTTATATTATCTGTGAGTATATATGTGACATACACATATTCTTTCATTTATACATATACAAAAATAAACATAACATAAATATACACATAATAAAATATATATATATATATTTAATATTTTTACGAACAAGGTTCGAGTCGTGCTTGGGTCTAAACACTAAAACTCACCCCAACGAGACTGAGTGGGGCTGCTAGTCCCCATATTATCTATACCCATTACTATCTATAATAAAACTAAACAAACACAAAAATCCATCATTGTTATTTTTATGAAAAAAAATTATACCAATGTGAGATTTTATCTACATATGCATAATGTTTTAACACCGACTAAAACTATAACACACCTAATTATGTACAACATATTGATTTATAATTTTATTTAAAAGTTTTCAGCTAAAGGGTGATTTGGTTTATTCCATTTCTACCACTTATTTCTAATTATTAATCATCGGATCAGAATAAAGCAAAGAATGATAATTTGATTCATTTCTCATTCGTTATACATAACAAGTATAGAAATACTATACTCATATCATTCTTATTCCATTCATATCTAGTTCCATCCCTACATACTAATCACCCCATAGTCTTCCACAAGTACTTAATATTTATCTTTTTAGTTATCTGATACTCTTGGTCAAGATTGAATTGATATCTGCTCGTGATACTCAAAGTGTACATAACATCAATCCTTGTACATAGCATAGTATACATTATGTTTCCAATTGCGATTGTATAAAGAATGTCAATCATTCTTTTCTTTTCTTTTTCTCATGAGTCTTGGGAGATATAGACTTTGAAAGAAAATTTCCATGACTCATTGGCATGAATCCCTTCTTATATTTCTCCATGTTAAATCTTTTTAACATTTTCTCTATTTACATAAATTAGAAAAGTCCGATCATCATCTTGGATTTATCTTTATAGATCTTAATTCTCAAAAAGTAGGATGCAAATCCTTCATGGAGAATTGCATAGACAACCACGTCTTTATTAACTACAACATCCCTACGCCATTCCCAATTAGTAGAATGTTGTCAACATAGAAGACAATGAATGTCATGGCACTCCCATTAACCTTCTTGCACACATAAGTTTATCTAGATTTTTGAGCAAACCAAATGATTCATTTCCTCATCGAATCGGATGTTCCAGCTTTGGGAAGGTTTGTTTGAGTCCATAATTAGACCTCAAAAGCTTGCATACAATTTGCTCGCTTTCTTTGGATATGAAGCCTTCAGGCTACTTTATGTAGATCTCTTCTATTATATTCCTATTGAGGAAGACTGCCTTTACATTTATTTATCATATCTTGTAGATACAATACATATATATGGCTAATAATATCTGAATGGACTTTAGCATTGCAGCTATTAAGAACATTTCCTTGTAGTTAATTTCTTGTTTTTAAGTGTAACCTTTTGCTACGCATCGTGCCTTATAGGACATTACCTCTCTATCTAATATAAGTTTTCACTTGTGAACTCATTTGCAGCTAATGGGTACATATAATACCCTCCAATGGATCCACTAAGGTCTATACCTTGTTGGAGTATATAGAGTCTATCTCGAACTGCTTGTCATCTTGTAATCTTCCTCAGTCGGTGTAAGACATTGCTTCTCCATAGTTTCTCTAATCATTATCTAAAGAAAGCTCCTCCTTGTTATCGTCTAACAAGAAGCCATACTCTCAGGTTACCTAGAGATCCTTTTAGATCTCTTATAAGGTTGTGTGTTTTAAGTGTTAGTATTTGGTCAAGGCACCACTGCCTCTTGTGGTACATTTTATGACCCATGAATTTCTTCAAGTTACATGATCTCACAATTTCTTGCCAATAGAAACTCCCTCTCTAGGAAGATAGTATTCCTCGAAATAAAAATATTTTTGTTCAAAAGGATCATAGAAATAGTATTCAATAGGTTTCTTTGAATTTCTTACAAACTTAATTAAGATGGATCTCTTGTCCAACTTATCTTTCACTTTGTGCTACACATAAGCACTACAACCTATACCTTAAGGTTTTTGTACGTCTTATATGGTGTTTTGGACACCAACTTGGACATAACTCTATTTAATAAGAATACCGCTAATCTTTGAATAGGGAAAAAACCTAGTGAAACTCATCATAGATTAAACCTTGTCTAGTGAAGCTGGGTTCCTTTGCTCGGCTACCCTGTTCAACTAAAGTGTACCAGGTGGAGTCCAATGTAAGAGAATCTCATTCTTATTTATATAATCTAAAAACTTGGCTCCAAAGTATTCACCTCCTTAATTGGATTGAAGGATCTTAATACTTTGGCCGATTGTTTTCTCTATTTCACATTCAAAGGCTTCAGACTTATATTTTAAAAAGATATACATACCTATACCTTGAATAATCATTGATAAAAGTAATGAAGTAAGAATAGTTCCTACACGTAGAAGCAACTAGTGGCCACATACATCCGTTTGGATCAAATTGAATGAATTAGTAATTTGCTCCACTTGTCCAATAATTAGTGATTTAGTGACTTACCCTTAAACCAAGATTCATATGCTGGCATATCTTGTGAGTCTATTATGTCAAATAAGTATTCCATCTTGGGAATTTTCTTCTTGAAGATATGACCTAATCTAGCATGCCTCAAGTATGTTGAACTACGTTATCTAATTTATGTTTATTACTTTGTTGAATATGTAAAATGAAAGTTTCGGATTGGATACTATATTTTCATTACTCCAACATGAAATAGTGAAGTACCTTTAAAAATAAAACAACTTCCATTCTTTATTTAAAAAACTAAAACTCTCTCTATCCAAAATAAGAATAGAGATAGATGATGGTCTTTATTAATTTAAAATGTAAAAATAATTATTTAAAATTTATCCTAATTTAGAACAACTTTCATTATTTATTAAAAAACTAAAACTGTCTCTATCCAAAACATGAATGGAGATGACGTTCTTTATTAATTCAAATATATAAAAATAATTATTTAAATCTATCCTAATTCTACTGCCTAGTGCTAAGTGGATATATCTATGGCTAATGCAACAACTTTTTTTCCATTCCCTAACTCAGGATTGTCTCTCCCTTACGTAGCTCCCTATTTCTTATTATTGCCTGCAAATCATTACAAAGATGAGAACTGCATCTGATATCTTATACCCAAGAAGCATCTTTAACCAAAAGGTTAACTTCAACAAATGCATACCATAATTGTTCTGTTAGCTCACAATGTACTCCTTGCAGTTCTTTCTCCAGTACCCTAGCTTATCGTAATAGTTGCACTTGTCTTTGGGCTTGGAACCTTATTTGACTCCACTAGAAGTCATCACCTTCTTACCTTTGGAAAACTCGTTCCCTTCCATTTCTTTGACTTTGCAGCCTTAGATTGGGATAAAGAACTAATCCTCATGAAAGGCTTCTCTTTATTTATGGTGGACTCAATCTCTTTGACATGTTGACTAACTCAGCAAGGGTAAACTCTATTTTTTGCATGTTGAAGTTTACCATAAAAGAGAAGAATAATGCTAGCAGAGATTACAGGGTAAGATCAACATAGAGTTCAAATTTCCATGACGACTTTAAGTGACTCGAGCCTTTGTATAAAGCATATAATCTCTAGTCAATATGTATAGACCAAAGAGCCCTCTATCATTCAGGTCTTAAAATACTCTTTTAAGACTTAGTATCTTGCCTACTTAGTAAGTTCACCATACGACTATTGCAGGTGAAGATGAATATATCATCCTCAATTTGTTTATAATGTTCTACAAGCTTTTCTACTATAGCATGCATCGAAGGTTCTAATGGTGACCCGATGTTTAAGATATAAGCCCTTTTTTTGAATTGCAAGAGATTTTAAAGTTTCTCATCCAGTCAATAAAAGTGGGGACTCATGAGCTTATTGGTGTCGAGAATGGATGTTAGAGGGTTTTTGGCCATTTGTACTTAATCTATAAAAACCATACAAAACTATAAATAAGCATGTAATCAAATTATTCACTCATTTATAATAAGTTCTTCAATTATAAATATCTCCCACTTTTTCTTTTCAAATTCCATCATCCTTTTGATGGTAATTTAGGAAATCCTATTTCTTACTAGGCTTGAGGCCCAATTAGCCTTGTCATATATCCTAAATTTTATGAGCACATATGATAAAACTAAAAGGGGGTTATGTAATACCCAAGCCTCACACTACTCACTTGACCAATATGATTCATGCATTACATGCTACTTATATGCTAATTTGTATTCACATTTACATGGCACCTTAGATAACACTTTTAATCAGTAGACCTCTAATGCTATCACATGATGTTAATGGATGAGATCTTATAACCTAATTAAGTAATTCTACATTTAGATAAGAAAAATAATAGATTGATTAATATATTGGATATTCATATGCTATATGTTATAATTTTGGAAGTATTAAAAGGTGTTACTAGTAAACTTATATGATTCGATTTAATTAGATCAAGGTATTTTAAAAGTATACATCCATAAATTAACATACTTGGGATATTGGACATGATATAATGTGATTTAAGTGTCATATTATAAGGTCCAAATGTGCAAATGATTTTAGAATGCAAACTAGACAATCATTTAAGAATCGGATGTCAATCGATTTAGAAATCAAATGAACAATTAAAAAAATAGGGTAGATTTATTATCTGATCGTATGATAATTAAAATATGTTGTAAATAGATAAATAAATACTGAAAAACACTATATTAGAGTTGTATAAGATGTGTATAATATCATATTTAAATCACCACACAACACCTCTTACTTGACACCTCATGGTTGAACACCTTGTACTTAACACCTCATACTTTGATATCACAAGTGTTGCCATCTTATGCTTTGAAATCACAATTGTTGCCATCTTATGCTTTAACACCTCAAGCTACCACCTCAACTTTTCTTCATTTCTAAGCATTGAACCACAACCAAAAACTATTTTATGAGCTATTTCACCTTCCAAACCTCAATATTGAATTTTAGAAGTTGCTCTCAATTATTCCAAGTAAAGAAAACTGAAGGAAGAAAAGGGAAGCAAGGAGGAGCAAGTGAAAGCTTAAAATTGTGCATAGGTGAGCTTAACTCATGTTTTTTATTTCCGTTCTTGAATTATTTGAGGGTCTATGAATTCTAAAGCTTCTATTATTGTTTATAATTATGTTAGGATGTTATTTATAGTCTTATAATTCACAAAAGAAAGATTTTTAGTTGCATTATCATAATAGAAATCACTAGGGTCAGAAACTGTATACTTGTTGATTTTTTAGTCTTTAAAGCTTTATATAAGTATAATGACTTGATTCAAACCTATATATTTCAGCATATATGTGTTTATATATGAGTTTAGGTGATGTATGTAAGTTTGGAGAGGTTATAAATTGAAATATAGTTGGGTATTTGAAGAGACACTCAAAATTGTTATGATAGAACTTACAGTTTTTGTGTTGTGATAAGGGGCTGGTTTTACTAAGGTAAATCAATGAATTTTGGAAATTATATAATATGGTTACATTTCTCTACATGTTATCTAAGTTTGGTAAAAATTTGGGAGTGATTGGATATGATTAAGGATATCAAAATTATCATGCAACTAAATTGGATAGCAAGAAAATATGAAAATGTGAATCTGTATCATTTGATAACTTAGCATGCTTTAACCTAAACATGTTGCTATTTAGTTCTAACAATTAGTATGTGCTATTAGAGTTATAATACTTCAATTACATTATGTTTTCATATATCTAAGATGAGAAATTAAGGTATTTGAGGGACTATATTGGATTCTAGTTTGTAAAAACTTGATTGTTATCTAGATAGCTTGGTGTTTATGTGAGGCATGTGAGGCGTGCTTATGTGATATTTTAGGTACCGCAAGTGGGATACTTCTCGGTGGATCACAAGGGAAGATAGGGGATGGACCTTTGGTGATCAAGAGAGGATGGTCCACTTGACTGTATCAATCTTTTATTGGTCATTTAATTATTGATACTATGCAAAGCTCTTTCCAGTACATAATAGATGGGCCAAGGGCCCTATAAAATGAAGTGATTTTGAATAAAAACACTTTGATTTATGAGTACTCAAATATAACACTGTTCTAGCATCATATCTTAGAGATAAGTTGCATGAGATTTTATATCATACTCTTGTCATGCATGATTTTTACTTATCGAGTGTTAGCTCATGTAGTTCATGCATTATAGGTGAGTATGGTAAGATTTGCGATCTCCATTTACTGGGTTGGCAGTGGAGCTCCTACAGGCTTTGAAAGATCAATGTATATGGATGACGAACTGTTGAGTTATTTTGTGGGTTGTGCTTTTGATTTTACAGTATGTTGTATTATATTAGTGACTTTATCTTATATATCACTTTCAAAACTTCATTGTAAATGAGTCTAAGTTTGTGATGATTATGATAAACTTTTTTATTGTTCAAATAATAATCAAAGTATATACAGTATTACAGGATGTGAAAGTACTTTACTTTTATCAGTGTTTTGTTAAACTAACTAGCTGAAAAAAAGGTTTATACACACGCATATATGCACAAACTATGTTGCATAGGTTGTTTCTATATATGTATATATATTTGACAGGTTAATGCATTAATGATTGTATCTCTATGTAATGCTCAAGCTATATTACCTTACTATTTTCCATATACCTCGATTTTATGAGCCCATATAGTTCTTAATGTCAATCATGACCTATCAAATATTCATGTAGTTGAAACATCTAACTATCTCATGACTTATTGACATCACCTAGGCATTCCATCCCATGGCATCTCCATGCTAGTAGTGATCATATATTACCTACACTTAACACATGCCACGACTTATGACCAACAGAATTTTATGCATCAACAGTGTATCACATGTCACATATTTTTTATGGAAGGTATGAATAATTGGGTCCAAGCCAACATTTCCTATATACACTTGATATAAAACCAATCAAGTTCTTAACTTAAAACATGTTCAAGTGAGGGTCCAAGTTTGATTTATATTGCAAGACCCAATCATTTTACTTATCTAATTTATTTAATATGCATTATCCTAGTGATTGTGATGAACATCTAAAAGTGTACAATTAATTAGGATTTATATAATTATTTTCACTTTTAAATTATCATTAGAACTCTCAATTAAAGCATTTTGGTGCTTTAGGAATAAAATAGAAAATCAACATAAAAATTTGAGATTAAAAAGTATTATATTCTTTTGTGCAGATTTTAGAGAAACTGCCGTAACTTTTGATTGCAAAATGGTTTTGGGTTAATTCTTGAGGTTATGTATTGATAAGTTATTTATCTACAAGTTCGAGCAGACTTTAGGTATCATAATTATAATGCCCAATTATCTCCTACATACCTAATAATAAGTATTTTCCATAAATATGCATCTAATCAATGTGGATTATCGAATTATGGCATATAAATAGCATGATTGTATGAACATGAATAATTGTTACTATATACTCCACTTATGCTTTAACATGCACTAGTACATTAAATATGAGATCAAACTTTTATTTTTTTATTAATATATTACTTAAGTGACTTTTTGCAGTGAAAAGTTCGGTATCTCGATTAAGGAAGGTTGATGTGTTGAATGGCCATGAAATGAATTATTAGTATTGCTCCATACTTGTTACATTCTAAAGTGATTATTTGCCTAAATATTTGCATAAAATATGTTACATTTGGCTAAGAACTAAAGTATGCAAAATGTGCAATTTGATTAGTAGGTTGACTAGGTTGTTGAAATCATTCTAAACCACATTACACTTGATTATAATACAAAAGCATCAATTTTTGTCATTTTCATAGCCTATAAATGTGGCTTTTGGCATGAGAAGACACCAAACATGATGCAACCAATCATCACCCTCCACTTACCTCTCTTTGAAATGTCAAAAAAGTTATTTTAGCCATATTTTCTTGTGGAAGCTCCTCAAAAATGACCAGCTCTTATTATCCAAGTTTTTCCTAAAATTTATACACTCCTAATACTCACAAAAATTGAATTCAATCCATAGGAATGCATAGAACACAAACTAAAACAAGTTTCTACCATTTTAAGCTTGAAAACTGTTGATTTTGAAGCTTAATTCCAACTTAATCAAGGTATATTCTTTTTTCAATGTTTCTTATAATGAATTTATAGTATCTTGAATGGTTACATATTTTAGTATGTTTTTGTATGAACTCAAGTGGGATAGACTTTGAAGGCAAAATCAAGCTAGTTAAGCTAGTTTATAGCAAAACTGATAGTCTTGTGACATATGCTTAATTTATATATTTCTATTAATCTTGTAATGCGTATATTATGTTTAGAAGTTCCTATGAATGATTGAGAACAATGACAATTAGTTTTCTTAATTGATGGTTAGAATCAATTTAAGTTAGAATCGAGTTTAAGTCATGTTAATTTAGATTGTGTGCATGTTTTGGGGGCTGCCTGATAAATTTGTTTTATACCAATAATTCATATGTTTTTTGATTATCATTTAGTTTATTTTCAAGTGTTTTTGCTACTTTTTGTGCATTTAGTTTAAAATTTTGTAAGTAATGTCAAAAGGAGAAGAAAATGGAAAGAAACCAAAAACTTGGTTGAAATGTTGAAGAATCTGAATTGTGGTGCAACTAATGATAGTTTCTGTATTTTAATCATAACTCTTTGGTCAAATATTATTTTGACTTGATTATTAAACCAATAGAAAGATAAGAGATATATCTATAACTTCTATGTTTATCATAAAATCCAATTCTATCGATCTTAATAAGAAAAACTGAGTTTAAGAGTCAGAATTGGGCTGCAATTTTCTACTATGACATATCTTGGTGTTTTAGGCATAACTATATCCACAAATGTCATAATTAGTTGATTCAAGTGCCTATGGAAAGCCAATACATAGTGCTATAATTCATATGAAGACATACAAAATTGGTTTGGGATAGAAGTGGTGCAAAATGGGTTTAAAGAATCTAAAGATGTTGAAAATAGTGTCTAGTTGTGCCAGGCTGTCCAGTCAGCGCCTACATGTTGCCACACAGTTAAAAGGGGCAAAATGGTTTTAGCCCTCTTTAGTGCTTCTCCCATCTGATTTTAAGGACTCCAAAGAGCCTCCAAAGGTATTCTGGACATGAGGAGTTGTTCTTGGACAGAAGAAAGCTACTGGACGGTAAGAGCTTGCTGCTGGGCAGAGAACTATTCTTGGAGAGAAAAGTAATTCATTCTTGGAGACAAGGAGATCTTCAACCATTTCTTCTATTTTACAAATTGGTGAACAATTTCCATGCTCTTTATTATGTATTTCTTGATGTTATTTTCATACATGATGAACTAAACATTTCTTTCTAGAGAATGATGTAACCTTATTTGATCCTATGTTTTGAATTCCAAATATTATTAGTTCAAGTTATTCATCTTGTTTGAATTGATGCAAATATTCAAAACATCTTAATTAGATTACATCACAGCTCTAGAAAAAGAAATTAGTTCAAAAAGGTAAAAATGAATACTAACTTAACAATTTATGAACATAATTAAAGAAAGAAAGAGAAAAATAAAGTAGAACTTAGAAATGGGATGAATTTCTTTCCTTGTAGATATTTTCTCTTCGTCCCTCTCGTCTTCTCCCCTCCCTAAAAATTGATTTGGAGACTTTTGGGATCTTTAAAATTGATGGGAGATGCCCTAAAGATGGCAAAAACACCATTTTTGTCCTTACTTGTCCACCTAGTAGCGTCTAAGCATTACCTTTACTCGAATGCCACCATTTTCCAATAGCTACAGCGACTAGGCATTGTAGCTACTGGACCCAAAATATTTTTTTTGTTTTTGAAAAATGTAAGATAAATGTAGATTTTAGTACATTCAAGTGACATTCTTCCTTCATCTTCATATTTGCAAAATAAATACTAAAAACGATAATAAAACTCACAAAAAATCTCAAAAACTAATAAAAAAATCAAGCAAATGGTACTTAATTAATGGGTATAAAATCCACTCATCAAATACCCCAAAACTTAACATTTTGCAAGTCCTCGAGCAAAAATAAATAAATAAAACAAGTAAAATAACAAGTGATAATCAAACCTACTAATCAAACGGGCTTGAAAAATCATTGTGAGTTTGTAACTTACGGAAATCTCAAAATTATCAAAATGTATGATTTCAATTTAAGTGTCAAATTCACCCATCTTTAAATTTTTTGAGTGTGTATGTGTCTAGCCTCTTATATCAAACTCTTCGCCACTCTGGTTGTTTTATGCAAACTCACAACTAAATTATTGATCTCTTATTTATGTGATTTTTAACTCCATAGACTTGCTTTTCATGCCACCCTCCACTAATTTAGACTAATACAACATCAAAGATCATTAGGATTTTCAAAAGTTTGTAACGTGTGACTTGGGTGATGATAGGATAAAAGACAATATAGTGGCTCAAATTACTCATAGCACACAACTATTCTAGATCATTGTTAATAAACACAACCACTTTATCGTTTCACACCTTCAAGAACTTTTCATCTCTTGATTAATCACACCACTTTCTTCATTAAACTCACTATTTTTTCACATATTATTTTTAAAATGTTAAACCCCTAAACTTATTTATTTTTATGCATAATGGGTGTTGCACTATTTTCTCATTTTTCTTTACTTGATTATTTGGCCATTAATTGAGAGTGTTTGATGTATGAGATTCGATATTCAAGAGAGGAAATATTATACATGATCATAAAGATAACACAATATAGGAATCATAGAGTGGAGAATCTTATGAAACTTTTGAAGTTTTGAAGAAGAATTCATTGAACCTTTGTCGAGTTTTATTCTTGAGTTTTTATAGAGATATTGAAATTCATATTAGAACTCATAATCACTTTGGCACTCGAGAGAGTGAATTGATGAGGTTAAGAATTTTTGACTTACATGTATTGTTGACTTGAATTAGTATATTTTGGAAGGAAGAACATAAATGATAATTAGGTGAGTCATTCCTCTAGAATCCTTGTTCATAAGGTGTTTGTTGTATAACTTCTAAAAACTCTAGTGTTGTCTTTTGTAATTTTATTTTTTTCTACTTTATTTAATCATCACTTGATTCTCTAAATAAAATTGAGACTATTTGAACTAGAATAATTGCTATAATTTTTTATTACAATCCTTGTGGATACTTAACTCAACTCACCGTTATATTAAAACTTGACACTGTGCACTTGCGGTATGCAATATATTTCACGAATACTGCCCTAATATTTATGTTTGAATTATTTGTGATTTAGTGGTTGCCCTAATGTTTAATGTCTTAAATTAGCAGTAAAATATAGAGTATGCATTATTTTTGAGGTCATGTAATTGATATGGAATTTTTTACAAAAGATTGAAAAGTATATATGATTTTAATTCGAATAGATTATGTAATTTTAATAAAAAGATATTGAAGGGTACATGATTTGATTATGTTAGGCCTTTAATACATCTCATCTTTCAAAGAGATTGGTCTTTTCACTTAGCATAAAACGAATTTGAGGTAAGTTGAAACTTTTATTTGCTGTATCACAAGAATTATATAATGTTGTTCATGTTTTAATGTGATTGTCATTATTTGCCAAATGATGTAATGTATGATATATTTATGATTCATGAAGCATGATACTATTAAGAATATAATGAAGTTTCTAAAAAGAAAGTATGGTACTTGATTGATGATCGAGTAGACAAGGGATGCGGGAGGGACTGATGAACTCAACAAATGGTGGCAAATACTGGAGGTTGAAAAATTAGTATAGGAAAGCCACAATGAATGAAACAGAATACGGCTAATACCTGAAGTTGAAGGACCAAGTATGAAAACCCCGTATTATTTCTCTTATTGGCCAATCATTATAAACAGGTCCCGAAAATCATGGTCTATCGCTATTAGTTAGGTACCACACTTCAAGGGCCCTAAAGAATGATTTATGAAAGAAAGTTATTAAATTGAATAATGCATTTAATCATTTATGTGATTTGCATGTACGCTATTTGCTATTGCATCAGTTTCATCTTACTGAGCCTTTAGCTCATTAGATTCATATGATGCAGGTGGAAATGTACAGGTTTAGAGGTTGACTGAGTCTCCAGAGCAGCTGGACAGAGATTTGTTCATATGCCATGCTTCGAGTTATTTTGTAGCCTATTTGAAAAATCTATTTTATTTTTAAATAAACCGCTCTATTATGGTTTTATAAACAAATATGCTCAATTTTGATTTATGTATATGGTGTGTTTAAAATGATTCAAATTCTTTCTCTTATAGTTAAAAATGAGAACTTTTATTAAAACTGTAACTCTAGTATTGATGAAAAGTTAATACTTTTTGACTTAACTATATCAGTTTGTTTAGGTTCTGTAATTAGGTTTAGAGCTTTTACAATAATAAACATGTAAGGATCAAAGAAGTTGGAGTACAAGTGGCTATCCAAAATAGATCACCAAAAATTCGAATTAGAGTTAAGCCCAGTCCTAATCTATTTTACTAATTAAGTCATATTACTTGAACCAAAATTGCTTTTGGGCTAAATTTTGGATATGTTATACAAAAGAGGTAGATAAACAAGTTTGCAGAAGACAAGATGGTGAGAAAATATGTCAAAACAATCAATAAATTTGATGAAATGAGCTGTTGATGTTGAAAGATGGCTCTTAAACATGATTCGATAATTTGACCATATTTCCCTCATCCTGCAGCCACTTTTGACAAATGACATATGCAAATATATCAAAAAAGAAAGATAGAAATGTAATAGAAATGTATTATCTAGTTTCTCTTCTATTTTTAGTCTTTCCTACTTTCATTATATCTTTTTGAATTTTATTTTGTTGAGGAAAAATGGTGAACCTCTTGATGGAGGAATATTAACAGTTATAATGGTAGAAAATGTTTAAGTATGTTGTATTATTTTTTAATTTTTTATCCAAACCCTACTTGTTTTATGGTGATTCTTGATTTATGTATCAGTAATGACACAACAAATAATTGGGTTCAGCTAGGCATTTGGTTTTACTACACCAACTGCTAAATTGAAATCTTGATTTGTTATAGACAAAGGTATGCATAAATACTTTATCCCATAAACAAGTATTGGCATTAAGAGAAAATTTACAAATAGTAAGACAATATCATGATTACCTTATTGCATGAGATATTTGATAACATCTTCTAATTGAAACCGTCATTATGTATGAATTCAAATAGTGACAATTAAAAAAGTTAAAAAGAATAAATAATCCTTCCTCTATCCAAAACTTAAGAGCGGATCCCTAATCCATAGTACTTTTAATAATTGATTTTCTAGTTATAGCATGCATTAGTTTTTTATATACTCTAAACCACATAAAGCCCATTTTTAAAAAAAAAAATATAATTTTGAAATCTTCAAACAACTTCCTATGGATCGACCTTGAAATCATGAGAAGTTTATTACTTGACATGACATCCACTTGGATTTGCAACCTTAAAGTTGTAGCAAGTTTTTGGCGCCATTGCCAGAAAGGCTAGGTAAGTATTCAAGTCTGTAAATATTTATCTTTTGTAAATATTGTGTGCTTATTTTCTTTGTAATTATATGGTTATATGGTATCACAGTCATAATTTTCGGCATTTAGTTAGAAATAATTTTGAAACTTTATTTAGAAATTTGTTTGAGTCGCCTCCACACACTTCCGCCATGGCTGAAAATGAAGAGTGCTCAGGATGAGAATGAGAATCAACAGGTGCGTACCATGCATTATTACTCGCAACCTTCTCGAAATTCTTTTCTTTCTTGTTTCATTTTTTCTCTCAATGCAAATAACTTTCGATTCAAGTCAGGTATGATCCTTTTACTTCCTAATTTCTATGGTTTATACTCTGAATGCCCTTACTTGTATCTGAAAGAATTTGATGAAGTAGATGCCACTTTTGATGATCAAACTTGTACAAATGAGATTATTAAGCCTAAATATTTTCTTTATATTTAAAAGATAAAGCAAAAACTTGGCTTAATTGGCACTTGGCAAGAAATGCAAGCTGAATTTTTGAAAAATTTCTTTCCAACTTATAAAACTAATGCTTTGAAAAAATAAATCTAAAACTTCTTTCAAAATTGTAATGAAGCTTGTATGTTGGGAAAGATTTAAAGATTTGTTGAATTCATGCCCACATCATGGTTTTGAAAAATGACACTTAATTTATTTTATAAAGGTTTAACTCCCGAAATAAAATAATTTATTGAAACAATGTGTAATAGTGTGTTTCTTGATAAAGAACCTGATGAATCCCTATAATATCTAGAACATTTGGAAGAAAACTCTCAATCTGGCATAGTGTTAATTCTTTCGAAGGTTCTATTAGATCTAATCTTCCAAATAGTAATAATGTAAAATATTACCTTAATCAAGAAGATAATCTAGTCAGTCAATAAAGAAAAATATTACCTTTGAATGCTAGGATTGCTAGTTTAACAAGAAAAGTTGAAGGTATGGAACTAAAAAATATAAAGAAAATCAAATATGTGTGAGAGAAAGAAGTTTGTAGCAATTGTGAACTTATGGACACTCCACTAATGAATGTCCAAGCATTCCAGTACAAGCAAATTTCATGAACATATTCAAAAAGCCTTTTCATTCTTCATATTCCGAAACTTACAATCCACAATAGAGAAATCATCTTAATTTTAGTTAGCGAGATGATAAACGTACCCAATTGCTATATTCACAAAAGCCACCAAAGTTTCCTTCTTATCTAGCTCCACATAAAAAATTTCTTGAGGAGACTTTGCAAGCATTTGTGCATGAACAAACAAACACCAATAATCAAACTTCACAAGCCATCAACGAGATCAAAAACATACTTTTGACATTAACCGCCTCTTTGTGGACTTAGAAAAAGGTAAGTTTCCTACTCAAACTTAACCTAATCCTTCCACTCAGTGTCATATTTCTTCTTCTGGTGAAAATTCAGTTAAAGAGGCAAATTTGATCACTACTCTCTGGAATGAAAAAGTTGTGGACAAAACTATGCATCCCAAGGAGAAGGCTTCTAATCCTCCTTCAGGAATGAAGAATAAAAATAGTGTTGATAATGAAGGTAAGTTTGATGAAAGTAAGTGTGAAAATGATGAAAAAGAAAAATATTTACCCTCCAGCACCTTTTCCTTAAATATTGCAACCAAATTCAACTCAAATTTTGAAATCTTTGAACTTTTTCAACAAGTCAAGATTAATATTTCATTGTTAGATGCTATCAAACAAGTTCCTTCTTATGCCAAATTTTTGGAAGATTTGTGTACAATCAAAAGAAAACATCATGTACAAAAAAAGACATTTTCATCTGAAAGTGTTAGTTCAATCATTTAACAATCCACTCCATCCAAGTACAAAAATCCAGGTTGTCCAATGATTTCATGTACCATAGGAAATACTAGAATAGAGTTTACTCTACTTAATCTTGGTGTTAGTGTAAATCTTTTATCTTTCTCAGTTTATGAACAGTTAGGTTTGTGAGAACGTAAAACAACTTCTGTTATACTCCAACTAGCTGACCGTTCGATTAAAGTTCCAAAGGGAGTAGTAAAAGATATGTTGGTACAAATTGATAAGTTTTACTTTTTAGTGGATTTCATTATTTTAGACACAGAGCATATTGCACATACACAAAAGTTTCACTTGAATTTTCAAATCTATTAGGTCTAATTAAATATCACATCATTTAATTAGATTAATTCCACATTTGAAAATTAATATATGCCCCATTAATTATTCACTATTAATTAATTTAATCTAATATTTGGATTAACATCTAGAAAAAAATGGACTTATTTGAATTTGTGTATAACCCTTAGGTTTACCAATAAGCTAGTGCGGGCTCACAATCCTTGTGAATTAATTGAACAATTTAATTATTTCTATTAGTTAATCTAATTAATTAATCTCCTTGCATTTAATCAATTAATTCAAGAATCCAAAGGTTATGAAAAGTATCTAACAATGTATCATGACTATCTAGATATAAATCAAGTAACAAATTTACTTCTTATTATGATAGCTTGAATTTCATTAGTTGGATTCATTAAACCTACTCTACTCAACCAACTTAATCACAGCTTATCTCATGAAATAAAAACCAGCATAAGACTTAATCCTTATACATCCAAATAAAAAAAACCTTTATAAAAAGAAAAAAAAAAGACGAGCATATGCTTACAAAAAATAAGGGGATTTTTCCGAAAAAGGGGCAGACCACATTGAGGGTTATGTAGCCCTCTAAAAATTTCCCAACTTTTAATTTACTTTTTATATCTATAGCCGTACCATTTGCTATAAGCGTAGAACGACCCATCTATGAAGTAAAACTAGCTCTCCAATTGATAATATACATTTTTTTTTCACATGGGGCAGTCCAAATGGAGTGAGTATTATATGAAAACCTGATGGCATATGCAAGGAAAAATGTGAAATTCTTGGATGGATGTTTTGCAATACTCTAGTTTAATCAGCATTATAAACTAATAATTTAAAATGGCCTAGTTCATAGGGCTCAAACTTAAGGATATAAGAGATTCTATCAATGCATGCACATTATCATCTGGGAATGCAACACTTATTTGAATATTTATAATACCCCATATCCTTTCATTATGACGAATATTGAATTCATTACAAATTTATATATTTCCAATATTTACTTGATCTTGTTTTGACTTAAGCATCGGAGGGTTTTTTTCAAAACTACACCTAACAACTTGTTCATGCCGCTAGCACGAGTCAACTTAATAGTTGATAGCTTTCAAGAAGTTGATTCTTGAAGACACAAAAATTTTCTGCACCATTTTGGTGCTATATGTGGGAAGTCCTGCCTCTTCACTAAGAATATTATGAGATCCACAACTCAAGAAGCTGGTATTCACGAAGCCCCTTATGAGGCAAGATCTAGAGACAACATAGTTGATCAAAAGACACCTTCATAACTTTTAAAATAATTGAGTGGAGATAAGAAGGCCTCATGAGTAGTAAAGCTAATGAGAAGGCAAAAATTAGAAGCTAAGCTTCTGCTACCCAATCTTCTGTAGAAATGTCATCACCTAAGCCCTCAAGATAGAAAAGCTTCTGATTGCAAGAGTATGTCAAAACGACGATGACAACATAATAAAGTCAAGCATCAATTGGTACAAACTCAAGAGGAGAAAATAAGTGGGGATTAGATTAGTGCTGCACCTCGACCAACAAACTTGATGAGTGACCTCGATTAGCTCTACGCCTCGATATATAAATTTAGCACTCTATATATCGGTTGGCTTAGCGTCATGATTGATAGACTTGATAGCTTTGATCCTAGGCTAGCTATTTAAGACCGTGCAACCACTGAATGTCTTGGCCAGCCCTACACTTTGATTGACTTTGTACCTCAACTGAAGGCCTCAACCAACTTCACACCTTAATTGACTCAATGCCTTGACCGATGTCTTCAACTAATTTTGCGCCTAGACTAGAGGTAGACAGCTCCATGCCTTGACTAGAAACCTCGGTCTTTGTCTGCACGTGGAAGATCATCCTTGCTAATGGTCTCAAAAGAACTACTTTGCAAATCGCTTCAACCGGCGGCCTTGACCAATTGGCTAAGATAAGGAAAGAAGAAAGTTAACCCTTAAAAGGAGGTCCATAACTGAGTTTCTCATCTAGAAGTTGAGTAAAGAGGAGGCATGAAAAGGTGGATAAGTCACACAATAGGTAAACTATCGCACCACTTGCTTCAAACAAACATAATTGAGAGTACACGAAGGATATCAACCTATACCTCCCAAAGATGGCGTCTTTAAAGGAATTAATATTATGTTAACACCTTAAGGAGATAGAAGGAAAATGGAACAATAAGAAAGACATCAAGCTCTGTCCCAATGAAAAACAAAAAAAAAATGCACACACTCCAACTCCCAAGAAGTAAGAGCCTCTAGTAGAGGTAATGTCAAGTGGACAAGAAAGAAGAGAAAGTTGATAGCAGCAAAGAATTCCAACAAACACCATTGGATAGAAGAAAGTTGGATTTTATGATAAGAGCACAACACTCACATTATTTAGCAATTCGCATTGAGAAGTTGGTTAAGCATCTACCTCTTTCCAAAAAGGTAAATAATTAGCTAAATGGATGAAATTTATTTCCCCATCACTTTCGCCATGAGGGGAATAGAGGTGTACTCTTATCTCTAGGAACAAGTAAAAATAAGAAAGTGTTAATTACTGTATCCTAATGCTCTTTATTGTAATAACTTTAGAATTTTTCAAATAATATAATAGTAAAAGCTCTTAAAGTTACACACTTTGGCTGAGGTTCAATAATCAAAATATAAAGTGGTGTATCTTCAGAAGTTGAGATGACTCCTCAAAGCCAAGAAAGCTATAGCTGGCTCCGGAGATCACAAATTTCTTCTTTAAGGTTATTGACAAAAGTCAAGCCTTGAAAGTTATAATGACTCCGTTGAGGCCAAGAAAGATATAGTTGGCCATGGAGATCAGAATCTCATCCCTAAGGTTATCGACAAAAACTAAGTACTAAAAGTTAGAGTGACTTCCTTGAGGTAAGAAAGTTATAGTTGGCCTCAGAGATCACAAATTCTTTCCCTAAGGTTATTGATGAAAGTTAAGCCCCAGAAATTAGAGCGACTTCCTTGAGGTCAAGAAAGCTATAGTTGGCCCCGAAGATCTCGAATTCTTTCTTGAGGCTATTGGCAAAAGTCAAGTCCCTTTTACAGCTACCATTTGTCTTTCTAAAAATAAAAAGAGATCATTCCAACTTACACTGCTGGATCTTGATAATCTAACAAATTTGATAGTATAAGTTAAAAATCAAAACTTCTTGACACATGAAGTCAAACAGGAGAGGTAGATGCAAAATTTCCTCACCCTAACTCTTAGTGTGGTAGAGGGAAAGTTTCTTCACTCCAGCACATAACATCGAGTAGAAGCCCCTGCCCGAATACTTAGTCAAATAGAGGTTGAATTATGAATCACCTCAAGCAAAATAATATCTTGCTAAAAAAAATCATGGGTGAAGCGATGACTAGCTCAAAAAATTCACAAGCAAAGTGATGTTTCACCCGAACACAAAAAATTCACAAGCGAAGTGATGTTTCGCTCGAACAAATTCACAGACGAAGCAATGTTTCGCCTAAACAAATTCACAAGTGAAGAGATGTCACGCTTGAGCAAACTTTATGGGCAAAGCGATGTCTTTCCTAGATAGATTCACGGGCGAAATAATGTCTCGCCTAGATAAATTTCACTGGCTAAGCAAGTCTCGCTTAGAAAACTTCATAAGTGAAGCAATGTCTAAGTCAATCATCATCTTCTGCTAATTAGATCATCTTTTATTCATCATGTAAAATTATACCCCCAAAATCAATTTCTACAGCTAAAGGCCATAGCTACTTCACATATGCACACTAAATGACATACATAAGGGGACCTTTGAGTTTTCTTTGTATGACTAAAATGGCATACCTATCTATACATTTAAACTAAGTCAGTTGTAAATGAATCAAAAATTAAAGAGTGAAAATAATAGATCAATTCAAAATTGGAGCCCATGAGACAACATGACATTATCTAACATTCTAATTTGACTAATCTCCGTGAACATTTTAAAGGTTTAGTTCTAGTAACTCCCTATTAGCTCAAAATCTAAAAATAACTAATAATTATGAATCAATGAAAAATTTAACGATTACCATGAGGTACTTAAAACAAGTTGCAATTAGGCATGAAATCATAAACCAACAATATCTTATCCCTAGCAAATAGTAACTCTTCATCCCAACCAAATTAGGATACTTAAGCCTCCCAAACATGTGTTGCTCAAACTCTTTCCTCCCATTCACACTCAAATCTTTCAATCATTTTACTGCTACCATATTTCCATAATCTAAAATCGCCTTATAAGTTATTTTGAATCTGTCTTTCCCTATCATCTCTGCGATCTATAAAAATAGTACTATCACCCGGCTACAATACCAACCCTTGGTCTGAGCAAGATAACCAAGTTGAGCTGTGTACTTGACTAGGATTAAATATCAACACATCAAGCTTAGCTTGACCTTCAAGGCAACAGGCTTGACCTAGTAAGACAGTGTCGCCTCAAAGGTTAAGCCATGTGTTTGACGTGGCCTATATATCATCTAGGTCGTGCCATGGGGCTTGACCTATTGAGGTGGCATTACCTCACCCTGAGGCGACACTGCTCTTACATTGCTTTTTATGTATTTCGTTTACATTTTTTAGAGAATTGAAGAATATTATAAGTGTTAGAAGACCCAAAATGCAATGAAAAATGGAGAAAAATGTGCTAAATCCAAAGATCTTGGTCTGCGGCGCCATATTTTGTATCACAACCTCCCAAAAATATGTATACATATAAAAAAACAACTTGTGCAACATAGTTTGTGCATGTACACATGTGTATAATAATTTTTTTTCCAACTAGTTACTTTGACAAAACACTCATAAAAGTAAAGTGCTTTCACATCCTATAATACTTTATATACATAGATAGTTATTTGAACAATAACAAGGCCTATCAAAATCATCAAAAACTCAGAATCATTTACAATGGAATTTTGAAAGTGATATATAGGATAAAGTCACTAATATAATACAATAGACTGTAAAATCAAAAGCACAACCCACAAAATAGCCCAAAAGGTCGTCGTCCAATTATATTGATCTTTGAAAGCCTGTAGGAGCTCTACTGCCAGCCCAGTAAACCAGAGGTCTCAAGTCTCACCGTGCTCACCTACAATGCATGAACTACATGAGCTAATATTCAATAGGTAAAAATCATGCATGCTAATATTATGATATAAAATCACATGCAAGTCATCTCTAAAATATGATGCTAGAACTGTGTCAAATTTGAGTACTCATAAATCACAGAGGTTTTTATTCAAAATTACATCATTTTATTGGGTTTTTGGGCCATCTACTATGCACTGGAAAAAGCTCTGCATAATATCAATAATCAAATAGCCAATAATGGATTGAAACAATCAAGTGGACTATCATCCTATGACCTCTAGAGGCACACCCCATGTCTTTTCTTGCGATCCACCGAAAAGTATCCCACTTGCGGTAGCTAAAATATCACATAAGCATGCCTCACATGCCTCGGTAAACTAGTAGTGGCCAATAAACATCTTTATTCATGAAATTTTTTTCTCAAATCATATCGTGCATGCAAGAATCTCAACTATACCCATATGTCATGATGCACATGTAAATGCTCATGAATGGTGTATTCAAAATGAAATACATGTCATCTTGCTCTCAACATTGTAATTGACCTCAATAATATCAGGTACTCTACCCAACCTCTTCACATACTCAGTGGATATAAATGTGTGTGTAGCTCCAGAATCAAACAATACAAATACTGGAGTACCAAAGATAGAGAATTTACCTGTTACCACTGATGGGTTCGCCTCAGCATTTGATTTAGTGATGGTAAAGACTCTAACTGGAACTTTTCTTTATCCTGTTGGATTTGGATTATCTGGACATACTCTGGCAATATGTCCAACCTTCCCACACATAAAACAAGTTCTAGTCTCTGTCGGACAGACTCCATTATGCTGACCACCATAGTTAGGGCAAGAAGATTGCGACATTGGTGCTTTACCTTGATCAATCTTTGTATGTTTACTCTAATCCTACTATTGTTGCCCTTGTCTTGGTTGGAATTTAGATTTTTAATTCTACATTTGAAATTATCTCTTCTTT
Source organism: Paulownia fortunei (assembly GCA_019321725.1). Taxonomy (NCBI): domain Eukaryota; kingdom Viridiplantae; phylum Streptophyta; class Magnoliopsida; order Lamiales; family Paulowniaceae; genus Paulownia; species Paulownia fortunei. The sequence goes on from CM033115.1 coordinate 5,660,156, forward strand.
TCATTTCCAACCCATTGTTGTCCCTATCATTGCTTAAATTAGCATCGAATCTCCTGAGCATGGGAAATTCTAAGTTCAACTTGTTTTGCCACTAAAACTCTCTTAGAAATTTGTTAGTATGTCACTCCTTGGATACTTGCCATATTCACATCTCTATATAGCTCTGTTCTCAAGCCTTCAAGAAATCTTTCAACTTTCAATGCATCAGTGTTGACCACATGTGTGGCAAATCTAGATAGTTATTCAAACTTACGAATATATTCTCCAACTATCATAGTTCCCTATCGTAGATGTATAAATTCATTCATCTTCATTATATGAATTGGAGCTGTGAAGTATTTATTTTGAAATAACTCTTTGAATCTATCCCAAGTCATGACAGTGGTGTCTTTGATGCTTCTCATTGTATCCCACCAATGTCCAACACTGCCTCAAATCATAAAGAATGCACACATCACTTTCTTTTCTTCTGAAACTCTATTGTACTGAAACATGTTTTCAAGAGTTTTCAACTAATCTTTTGTAGTTGTTAGATCTAATACATCCTCAAACACTGGTGGGTTTAGTTTTCTGAATCTTTCCCTAACTATCTCCACCTGTTATAACTCGAGGTTGTGATTGAACCATTTCAACCCTTGGTTGTCCACCCATATCCCTCTGCTAGATAAGTTATTGAATTTGTTTTGATTATCGTTCAACAAACTCTGTAAGTCAATTAATGATAACATCACGATCATTATTCGGAATAAGTATCTCTTCTCCTAGGGTTTTGGCTCCACTACTACTTTTACCCCTTATTCTCACCATGACTACAATACCATTTTTTTTATAACAAATAGCCAATATAATTCATGAAATATATAATGCATTATAACATAAAATAAACCTTATTGGCATGGCTGTGTTCCACAAGTTCTAAGATCATGTACATGGACAATCTGCAGAATCAAGACCTGGGCTCTGATACCACTTTGTCACAACCTCCCAAAAATATGTATACATATAAAGAAACAACCTATGCAACATAGTTTTTGCATGTACGCGTGTGTATAACTTTTTTTTCCAACTAGTGAGTTTGACAAAACACTGATAAAAGTAAAGTGATTTCATATCATGTAACACTATATACATAGATAGTTATTTGAACAATAATAAGGTCTATCAAAATCATTACAAACTCAATCTCATTTGTAATAGAGTTTTGAAAGTGATATATAGGATAAAGTCACTAATATAGTACAATAAATTATAAAATCAAAAGCACAACCCACAAAATTACCCAACAGGTCGTCATCCAAGTACATTGATCTTTGAAAGGCTATAAGAGCTCTACTGCCAGCCTAGTAAACCAGAGGTCTTAAGTCCACCATGCTCACCTACAATGTATGAACTACATGAGCTAATGCTCAATAAGTAAAAATAATGCATGCCAAGAGTATGGTATAAAATCTCATTCAACTCATCTCTAAGATATGATGCTAGAGTTATGTCAAATTTGAGTACTCATAAATCAAAGAGTTTTTTTATTCAAAATTACTTCATTTTATTGGGCCCTTGGCCCACCAACTATACACTGGAAAGAGGCTTTGCATAATATCAATAATCAAATGGCTAACTATGGATTGATACAGTCGAGTGGACCATCCTCTCATGACCCCTAGAGATATACCCCCTGTCTTCCCCTGTGATCACCCAAGAAGTCCCAGCCACGACATCAATCATAACAAAGGCATAGTCAAGTGGACCATCCTCTTGTGATCACCAAAGGTTCACCCTCTATCGTCGCTTGTGATCCACCAAGAAGTATCCCATTTGCGGTACCTAAATTATAATATAAGCATGTCTTGCATGCCTTGGTGCACTAGTAGTGGCCAATAAATATTTTTTTTTCATGAAAATAATTTCTCAAATCATATCGTGCATGCAAGAACCTTAACTATACCCATATGTCATGCATGCACCTGTAAATGCTCATGAATGGTATATTCAAAATAAAATGCAAGTCATCTTGCTCTCAACATGTTTTCAAGAATCATAAGACTCTTAAAGTACATAATATACTTGTCATAAAATAAATTTAAATATCATCAACACATTATATATAAATACTTCAAGATGTACTATGTTCATGCATTGTAGTTGCAAATATATCTTTACTTACCTTTCACTTGGTTGGTGGCTTAGTCTATATTTGTTTAGTGTTCTTCTCCAACCTTAGATGTAAAATAGCCTGTAATATTACCCAACATCAAGCACCATTCCCAATTTGGCAAGTTGAAAGTACAAAATCTCATACTAAGACCTTAAACACCAAGCTATCTAGGTAACAATCAAGCTTTTATAAACTAGAACCCAATATAGTCCCTCAAATACCTTAATTTCTCATCTTAGATACATGTAAACATCATGTAATTGAATTATTATAACTCTAATAGCATGTACCTATTTGTTAGAACTCAATAGCAACATATTTACGTTGAAATATGCTAAGTTATCAAATGGGACAGATTCACATTTTTATATTTTTCTGCTGTCCAATTTAGTTGTATGCTAACTTTGACATTTTTAAGCATATCATCACTCCCAAATTTTTACCAAACTTGTATAACATGTAGTGAAATGTAACCATATTATACAATTGCTTAAAATCACTGCTTTAAAGGCAAAAATCAGCAAGTATACAGTTTCTATCCCTAGTGATTTCTATTGTGATTTTACAACTAAAAATCCTTCTTTTGTGAATTATAAGACCATAAATAACATACTAACATGATTATAAACAATAATAGAAACTTTAGAAATCATAAACCCTCAAATAATTCAAGAATTGGAATCAAAACATGAGTTAAGCTCACCTATGCACAATTTTAAGTTTCTACTTGCTCCTCCCTTGCTTTTCTTTATTTCCTTCACTCTTTTCTTTACTTGGAAGCACTTGACACAAATTCTAAAATTAAATATGGAGGTTCAGAATGTGAAATAGCTCCAAAATATTTTTTGGTCGTGGTTCAATGATAAAAATGAAGAAAGGTTGAGGTGGTAGCTTGAGGTAGCAAAGCTTGAGGTGGCAAAGCTTGAAGTGTCAAGTGGTGATTCAAATCTGATGTTATACACATCTTATGCAACTCTAATCTAGTGTTTCTAATTATTTATTTATCTATTTACAACCTATTTTAATTTTTGTATGATCGGATAATAAATTCTATCCTAATTCTTAGCTGTTTATTCAATCTCTAAACTGATTGACATCTAATTCTTAAATGATTGTCTAGTTTGCATTCTAAAATCATATGCATATATGGACCTTGTAATATGACACTTAAGTCACATTATATCATATCCAATATCCCAAGTATGTAAATTTATGGATGTATACTTTTAAAACACCTTGATCTAATTGAATCGAATCATATAGCCTACTAGTAACACCTTTAACACTTATAAAATTATAACATATAGCCTATGAATATCAAATATGTTGACCAATCTATTCTTTCTCTTATCTAAATTTAGAATTACTTAATTTGGTTATAAGATCTCAACCACTAACATCATATGATAGCATAGAGGTCTAACAATTAAGAATGTTATATAAGATGCTATGTAAATGTTAATGCAAATTAGCATATAAGTAGCATGTAATTCCTGAATCATATTAGCCAAATGAATAATGTGAGGCTTTGCTATTACATTCCGGGGCCACGGCTCCACAAGTCATATTCATGGAGCTAGTAGGGAAATATTTGTACTCTTAGTATAACAGTTTTCTGTTGACCTCTATTAACCTAATTCTTATTCCTTTGGAAAGATAAGAGGTAGGGATACAATTTTATGTTGACCACAAATCCCTGTTCACTCTATTTTAAAGAGAAAAATTAGGTTGAAGAGTAAGCAGTAAACTGAAACTTTCAGATGTGACACATCTCAGTATGTTCGACATAACTCTCTCCGCAAAATTGATATTGAGCTAATTAAAATGGCTATAAAAAGCCAACAAATAGGGTTTATAATTTAAATGAGATATCAAAAGCTTAAAACTTAGAGTCAAGAGGTTTATAAATCTTTTGAAGTCTTATTGAAGAATCCATTAAGCTTGATAGAATTCTTTTTTTCTCTGAAAGGAACCTTAGCTAGAGTGCTGAGAAAGATCATTTATAAAGTAATCATTCTACAATACAGAATCTGGTAGCTGACACCTACAACCAAGTTGTTTTTCTTTTATCATCCAATAGTATAGCCTTTTGTAAATATATGAGGATTGTTGCCCTCTAATACTCTTTCTCCTCTACTGTACTGATCTCCCCTTCTGTGCTGCTCTGGTAAGCTGTTAGCAGAGTGATCCATCTTGTTTTGCAATCTACTATCAAACTTGTAATTTTAAAAAGATAATCTGCCCTTGCATTTTCATCTCGTGGTATCTGATGTATCATGATCGTTTCAAATTGGGTGTGCAGAGCGGCAATTTACTTGACATACCTCTGCATTCTTTCTTATTTAATCTTGAACTTTCCCTAGACCTATTGTGTGATAAGTCTGGAGTCTAAATAAACAACCAAGTGTCTAGCTCCCAACTCTAGTGCCATCCTTAACCCTCTGACTAGGGCTTTATACTCTACTTTATTATTTGAGGTTTCAAATTCAAATTTTATAGCAAATCCCATCTCGTCATCCTCAGGGCTGGTGAGAATAATTACTACTGCATACCCTAATATTATATCCAAGCCATTGATATGCAATATCCAGCTCCATTAGTTATCACCCAACCTGGCCATTTCTTATATAAAATTTGTAAAGTTTGAGCTTTGATCGTAGCTCAAGGCTGATACTCCACATCATACTCTCCCATTTAGATTGCCTATTTAATTATCCTTCCTATCACCTTTGACTTACCTAACATTTGCTTAAGGGGTAGGTTGGTGCAGATGATTATTTTAAGTGATAGGAAATATAGCCTCAACCTTCTTGCTGTAATTACCAATGTTAAGCCTCTCTTCTCTACCTCAGAGTACATCTGTTAAATTCCATGCAACAACTTACTAACATAGTAGATAGGTTTATATTGTGTCCATAAGTAAGATCGAGCTACTTGCCAGCTCCCCGATTGATAAGTACATGTATAAAGACTCACCAAGCACCAACTTAGTGAGCAGGGATAACTTTCTTGCACTCCTCCAACCACTCAAACTTGATGGCTTTCCTTAGTATCTTAAAGAAATGAAGACTTTTCTCTTCTGAACTAGATATAAATTGGCTTAGAGCTGCTATCTGACCTGCAAGGCACTAACCTTCATTAATGTTTTTGGGGGGTTCCATGTCCTGCACAACCTTCACCTTTTCTGGGTCGACCACTATTCCACTTTCAGTGACCATTTAACCCAGGAACTTCCCAAATCTTACTCTAAAAGGTTGCTCCTTTTAGTGACCATGTAACATAGTTCCTCAATGTTTCACCTTCTTTTTATCGCAAGTTGAAGAGTGTCATGAGTGTTTTATGATACCTTATCGAGCTAGCAAACTTGTGTAGAAATTCTAAGCTGAAATTCTCAAAAGAGTGGATGGAGTTAAGGGGAGCAAACTAAATCACTGTTGGGCAAACTTGGCTAAAGTGTTCAGAAACTCTCTACACTTAACTCCATCAGAGTATTGACATAGGAGGGTAGAATTTTAGAACATACATAATTGCTCCTACGGATTAGAGGTCCTATCGTACTCATAATTTTGAGCTCTAAAGTTGGCAGGGAGATCATATGCCATTACTTCTTTAGAAAAAAAAATTCCCCTCTTCTGGACCCTAACTACACTTGCTACTTTTCTTTGATTCTCTCTCATCTCCCCATGGAGATAATCTACTCTGCCAGATAAGTTAAGATGATCTTTTGACGTAGACCTACCCTTGTAGACTATGGTGTAGCTTTCCTCCCATGGCATATGTGATGAGTGGATTTTATACCCATTAATTGAGTACCATTTGCTTAACTTTTTGTTTAGTTTTTGAGTGTTTTGTTACTTTTTATGCATTTAGTTTGAAATATTATAGGTAATAGCATAATGAGGAGAAAATGGAAATAAACATAAAACTTGGTTTAAATTTTCAATAATCTGATTTTTGGTGCTATTGGGGCAGTGTTCCTATTTTAATCATAACTTTTTATTCCAATATCATTTTGACTTGTTTCTTAAATCATTAGAAAGCCAAGAGATATATATATATATAATGTTTATGTTTATCATGAAATCCAGTTCTTTCTATTTCAATGAGAAAAATCAGGTTAAATAGTTTACACTTGACAGAACATTTTAGGTATGACATATCTTGGTATTTCAGGCATAAATCTTTCCACAGATTTTATATTAAGTTGATTCAAGTTCCTATCGAAATTCAAGACATAGAGCTACAATTCATATCAAGACACAAAAAGCTAATTTAGCCTAGAAATAGGTGAAAAAGTAGTTGAAAGAGGCTATAAGTGCAATAGAAATCGAACTTGGACAGCAAAAGCAGCGCCTAGGCGCTGTAATGTCTATCTGGGACAGAATGTGTAGCACCCAGGCACCAGAAATCAGTACCTAGGCACTGCCCTCACTGGACTGCAAAGTACTGCAGTGCCTAGGTATTGATAATTGGCGCCTAGGCGCTGCCAACTGGGCAAGTAAGGGCAAATTGATATTTTATACCCTCTTTAGGGCATCTCCCATCAAATTTAAGTATTCCAAAAGCCTCCATTTTAGATTTTGTAGAGAGGGAGAGATAGAGAGAAGAGAAATAAGCCAATAAAGAAGAAGAAAAAGATGGGAGAATTCTTCCATGGTTTGTGAAGAAGACATCTACAAGGGAAGAAATTCATCATCTTCCAAGTTTTATTTCATTTTCCTCTTTTTATCATTAATTATGTTCATGGATATTGTTGAGTTATCTTTCATTTTTACCATCATGAACTAATTTATTTTTCTAGGATTGTGATGTAATCTAATTATGCTGTTTTGAATATTTGTATCAATTCAATTCTCAATTTATGTTCAAGTTGAGTTTTCTAAATTGTTCTTAATGCTTTCAATTACTTAGCCACTAATTGAATGATTTGTTAATCATATTGACCCAGGAGGTGATATATGTGTTTAGTTCTATGTGTAGAAAATCATAAATTACATGTGAGATAAGAATATACTTACATGGTTTGTGTAGTCATGTTTTAAGACTCCATAGAACCTAATGAATTGTTGATTGCTGTAATTCACATAGGAATATAGTGGGTTAGCAATTGATGATATTTTCATTAGACATTAGGAGAGGCTAGTAGATAATTTAGAGATTCTCGACTATCACTTGGGAAATAAATTGAGATTGATGAGATGAATTATTTAATTCGGACTAATGATGATGAAATCATAACCCTAGGCTTTTAGTTATTGAATTTCATCATTAGTTGATTTTGTTTATTTGTTTAGACTAGTTAGATTTTTTTAGTAATCATAAACATCAACATTGAATTTCGTTTATTCAAAAAAAATTAGAGTTAATATAATTTCGGTACTTAATAAATCAACAATCCTCGTGGGAACAATAATATACTTATCATTTTATTACTTGTATACGATAACGTGCACTTGCGTTCACAAATTTTCGCAACAATATATATCTGGTTGGACCTTTTTCCCCTCTCTACTATGTCAGTTTTGTTAGCTCTAGGTGGGGGAAATGGGTTGATCCCCTCCTTATGTTATAGGACCATGTTGACGACGGTATTGACCAAGCCCGCCACATGTTCCATCACGAACTGTCCCTACTGTAATGGGGTGAATTTTTGGAATGGGATTCATTTGTGGAGCAACAGTAATGCAGCGAGGAGGATCAATCAGAGTTTGCGGAGGGCCCTCACCCTTACCAACAATTTGGTCTTCATAGTTTTCGCCCTGTTCTAGGTTTTGCTGTGGTTCTTTACCATAATTCTCCTACAGATTCTTGCCCACATCCCCTCGTATGTGATTAGTAGCCATATTCTCACTCCTCAACTTAATAGTTTCCTATAGACAGTGCCACTTGATGTGTATAAAAATTATACGTAACAAGAAATCTCAATCTAACACCTTTAGTCTCCGATTTTGTCCAAAAGAATATACAAAATAAGGGGTTAGGGATATTGGGGGTTGCCCAACGATAACCTCTAATGCTTAAGTCAATAAAAGACATGAAGAATGATTGAAAGTAAAGAATGCTAGAATGTAAAGTGCATAAAGTAAAACATACCTCAACAATAGAGACCTTATATAGCCTACAAATAACAAAGTAATTGAATAAGAGAAGGATTCTATCACCTTTCTCAAATAAGCATCAAAAGCAAATCATGTCTTAATTGAGTAATTTATTTAAGGTAGGATTTCTTTTTCCTTATCTCACCAGGATATAGAATTATAACATGATTCTAAAATATGACTTCTAATATAGATAGTAATCCAGAGAGTCGGGTTAAGTTAATTAATAGAGATCAATTCACTAGAGTTGAAATCAATTAAAAGAGTTAAGTTAATTCATTCAATTAAATAGTGTGATTATTTAATTGGACCTCATTTGATTATGTAGCCTAGATTGAACCAATTAATTAATTAGCCAATTGGATAAATTAGTTAAATTAAACTTGATTAATTGATGAAGATTCATTAATTAGACATAATTAAGTTAAATAAGGTCCCAACTCAAATTTATGGGCCTGTAGGAGAGGCCCACTAGGCTTCTTAATGAGCAAGTCAAAGACTTCTAGTTCAAAATGAAAAAAACAATGAGATAAGAATGGAAAAAACTAGAGACCTAATTGGATTAGGACAAAATTAACTTGTGTATAAATACACAACACAAGATGGCCAATTTTTATATGTAGAGCAAGCAAAAATTGGCCACTCTCCTTCTTCTCTCTCTCAATTCTTTCTTGTTTCCAAGAAAACTCTTGCTCCATCAAAAGGTTCTATCCTTTTTGAGAATAGTTTAATTCTTTATCAACCTAATTGAATTAAGAGTTAAACTACACTCCCATATTCTATATTAGAAACAAAGAATTTCAATTCACTAGCAAGGATTGAAGATTCGTGGACTTGACCGAATATTAGATACCAATAAAGGGACGACACTTGAAGTCATTGGCAAACTAGTTTTCTATATGGGTTAACAATTTGAATCATTTTTATTAGGTTCGTATGTCCCATGTCGGTATGTAGTGGAAATTTAAAAGATTCAAACACATGCATATTAAATATAAACATGCACATCACAGAAACTAGTACGATTGATCGCATTGCATTCTAAATACCCCACTCAATCATATACCCCAAAGCACACTGTCTGATGTACAGTTTGAAATGATTTAGGTCCTTCACCCATATCAAAAGCTAATTTACCAAGAATTCCATGCGTCGTCCCTCTACAAGTATCCACATTTTAAGCAAGTCCAGGAATATTCAATTATTCCTAGTGAATTAAAATTATTTATTTCTATTTAAAATATAGGAGTGCAACAATAATTCTAAAATCAACTTGTAATAGAAGAATTATGTTGATTCAAAGAAGAATGAAACCTTTTTGATGGAAAATAAATTTTCTTGGAGAGAAGAAAAATATGGAAGAGTTAGAGAGATAGAGGGGGGGCCAAATTTTCTTACTTGTAAGCACGGAAAAAAAATCAACTCGAGTGTAATATATATATATACACATTACTTCTAATCCTAATCCAATTATGACTCTAATCCTTTCCTTTCTTATTTTCTTCTTTTCCATCTAAGACTAGATTCTCTATCTTATTTTTCAAGACTCCTAGATTGGCCTTTCCTTTGGGCCCATAAGCTTCGACTTGGACCTTTATGTATCTATTCAAAGTCCAATTAATTAATCCCCGTAAACTAAATGAGCCTAATTTAATTATTTGATCCAATCAATTAATTAGTTAGTTTCTTAAAGACTATGTAATCAAATTAGCCCAATTAAATAATCATATTATTTAATTGGTTAAATTAATTTTGGCTCTTTCGCTTGCATGATAGTCCTATTGGATCTACAATGGACAAAACTACACCTAACCATTGGACAAAGTTTTGCATCCAAACACCCCCTTTCACTACATCACGTGTTGTGAAATTCAGCCTCATGGTGGAATCCATAGTCCTCTTCTACTTGAAACTCTTTCAACTGACTTTCACAATGTTTAGGGTGAATACAAATCTAGATATAGACTTCAAGTCATCTACATCAGAGTTAAAACTAGATTCAGTAAAGCTTTCTGGCTTGAATAGCCCATTGTTATAAACTAAGAAGACATTCTTAGATATTTGAAAGTTCTTAAGAATGGTCTTTACGGCTTTCCAGTACTTCTTGCTTGGATTGGATTGATATTTACTTGAGACACTCATAGCATATGTGACATCAGGCTGTATACATAGCATAGAAAAATATAATGCTTCTAATGGTGGATGCATATGGTATGCGAGTCATTCTTTCTCTTTCCTTTGGAGTTTTTAAAGACATAAACTACGAAAGAGAGATCCCATGACTTATTGGCAAGAATTTTCTGTTCTCTGGAGTCATTTGGATTTTTCTATGCTAAATCTTTTTAACATCTTATCTACGTACATGAATTAGGATATTCTGATCATCCTTACCGATCTATCTCTATAGATCTTAATTCCCAAGATGTAGGATGTTTCTCCAAAATCCTTCATAGAGAATTGAGAAGACAGTCAAGCCTTTCTTGACTGCAATCTCCTTACATCATTCCCAATGAATAAGATGTCATTAACATAAATCAGAATAAACATAATGTGCTCTCACTAACCTTCTTGTACACATGAGCTTTATTTGGATTCTTAAGGATACCAAATGACTTGATTTCTTTGTTGAATATGATATTCTAACTTTAGGAAACATGTTTAAGCTCATAAATGGATCTCTAAAGCTTGCAAATATTTTGCTCACTCCTACTGGATACGAAGCCCTATGGCTGCCTTATGTAGATCTCATTCTTAATGTTGCCATTAAGAAAGGTGGTCTTCACATCTATTTGTCATATCTCATAATAATAGTAGGCCAATATAGAAAGTGAAATCCGAATTGATTTCAACATTGCTATTAGTAACATAGTTTTCTTATAGTCAATTTCTTGTCTTTAAGTATAACCCTTCACAACCACTCATGCCTCATAGGTCACTACCTCTCCATATACTACAAGCTTCCTCTTAAAGACTCATTTGCTACTAATAGGTACAATACCCCATGGTAGGTCCACTAAGGTCTATATTTTGTTAAAGTACATACAATCCATCACTTCTCCATAATTCTTTAGATCACTAATCAAGAATGCTCCTTCTTAGTTTTTCAACAAAAGATCATACCTCCTAGGTATCCTTGAGATCCTTTCAAATCTCTAAGGAAGCTGTGTGATTGAAGTTTTCATTGTGGGTAATTTAGGTGCTACTACCTCCTGGAGGACATTTTTTGTGGTTCTTAAATTTCTTCAAGTTCTACGACCTTATCTTTTCTATCTATTAGAAACTCTTCAAGAAAGTTAGCATTCCTCTAAAAAAACACCTTTTTATTCTAAATGGTCATAGAAGTAGTATCTAACGGATTCTTTTGAATACCCTACAAACTTACATAAGGTGGATCTTACATCCAACTATCTACTACTAGCTGCTTCACATAAGCAAGTTAACCCCATACCCTAAGTTATTTGTAAAATGTGGTCTTGCCGCACCACATCTCATATGGTGTTTTGAATATCAACTTTGATGGGACTCTATTTATCAGATATGTCGCAGATTCTAGAGCATAGCCATAAAATGAAAGAGGAACCCTAGTGAAACTCATCATGGACCAAATAATATCCAACAAAGTTTAGTTTCTATGCTCAGCTACCCTATTCAACTTTGGAGTAGCAAACAGAGTTCACTACGAGAGAATCCCATTCTTTATTAGATAATTAGGAAACTCTGAGCCTAAGTACTTGTCTCGCCTATTATATTGAAGAGTCTAAATACTTCACCTAATTTGTTTCTCCACTTCACGCCTAATATTTTGAACCTTTCAAAGGCTTAAAACTTGTATCTTAAAAGATACACAATCCCAAACCTAGAGTAATTGTCAGTAAAGGTACTGAAATAGTAGTAGTTTCCTGAAGCACTAACACTCAATAGCCTACATAAATCTGCATGGATCAAAACCAAAGGATTTTCAGCATGCTCCAGTTTTCTAACAAATGGTGAATTGGTCATTTTCCCTTAAGACAAGATTCATAAGTTGGTGTTTTTTTAGGTCCGCAAGATCAAGCAAATGTGTCGTCTTGTCAATTCTCTTTTTTAAGATATGACCTAATCCAGCATACCACAAGTATGTGGAACTATGATCGTCTAACTTTCTTTTATTACTTTGTTGAATATGCAAGATGGAGTTTTGGGATTGGATACTATATACATCATTTGTCAACATTCCAACATGAACTAAATAAGAACGACAATAATATTAGAGTAGTGTCCGACGCACCAATTAGATTGGGCTTCTTTTATACTCTTGTACTTGTAAAATAATTTTTTTTGAAATTATAATAATATAATAGGTAATTTTCTTTATTTTTAATTACTTTTGTTAATTAGATAATGTCCCTAGACCAAATTTTGCTACGGGGCATGGTTGCGCATTTGTTGGCGATCATAGAACATGTCTCTATGGCTTTAGTCTTAAATTAGCTCTGAGTCGAGGGCTTTTTGAGATGGGACATCGAATAGCACCAATAGACTCACACATACGATGCATGCTCGCATTAGGAGGATATCTCGCTCCATAGACATCGGTGTAGTGATGCTAGTGCATGTATGCTGGTGGATGTTAGAGAACAAGTACACTAAACATGCCGACTACTTTAGATAGAAGACTAGGCGATTGGGCCCAATCCAATATTGCCCATTTACACATAATATAGAATTTACTTAAAAATTATTTGACTCCAAACAACTTTCAAGTGAGGGTTTAATTTCCAAGACTTCATAAATTTTTTCTAAGTTTGTCTATTTAATGTTACACTATCATAGTGATTGCAAGCATAACCATAAGGAAAGCATTAAATAAACCAAGCAAGCATCTCCATGCATATATCAATAAATGGGATGATCATGGCCATATCCTATGCAATTTGCCCATGCCAAAGTAGATATAGGTCAATCTAAGGGTTGCAATTAAAATAAAAAATAGATCATATCTATTATATGAATGTTTACCCATACATTCATGGGCCTTTATTCCTTGCCTTCTCATTCTTGTTCATTCTTCTTGTAATCTCCACCAAATTAAAAAAAGACCTCACCACATATAAATTACTCTCATTATAATTGCTATTTTCTAACTAGAAACCTTGAAATTTCCTCCAATCAGAGGTACATAGGAGGAAGATAGAATCTACATTCAAAGAAAAATAGATAAGGACGAGATTCATTGGCCTCATTTTAATTAAAATCCAAAGAAATTAAAACAAACACATAGAAAATCCCTAAAGGTCTAGGCTCCAAGATCATCCACATCCATACATGCCTAATTTAATCAGTATTTGAAATAAATTCAACACATGTAAATTTACCAATAATTTAAATTATCATTTTTCAGGTTTGGGAATAAATTTAAGATTTTTCAGAAAAACTATTTTTCAAAATTTTAAAATGAATTCAAAAAATCTAAAAAATAAAATTTTAATGCATATGACACAAGTGGGTAGCAGCTTGTTTGTTGTTGGCATGCGATCTACTACCCGTCGCACACCTTCAGTAGGCAGTACAACAGCCTGTTATGCCACGGTGCCAAGTTGATGCATAACATTCATCTCCCATGGAGTTCCATGCACCAAACGTGCTAGCCCCTTGCGTTAGGTGATTTTTGCTCAAAGCGGCAGTAGGCCAAGGCAACATCTGAATATCGCCAGTTAATTGCCTGGCCAGCCCCTTTCACATAGCTAGCCTACCTGTGTGCATTATTTTGTGAAGGAATAGGCACTTTGTGCCAATGTCCTCGTACAACCTAGGCGACATCTGCTCAGCACAATGGGCAGTCATATAAAATCGGCATACTATGAGTAGTTTGTCATCGTGACACAACGGCGGACGACTTCAATAATTTTTTTTATCTTAAGTCATTCAATTTAAAATAATTTATAATCTTGTAGAAACTTTTCAGAATTTTATTTCCCGAACAAAAGAAATGCGATTGAGCATAACTTTTATTCATATGAATTTTAGGCATATTACGCGAGTGTAATCAGAATGTAAAACCTAGGCTCTATTATCACTATTGAGTTCGTATGTCCCGAGATTGGTAAGCAGTGAAAATTTAAAAAATTTAAATGCATGCAAATCTAATAAAATAGCATATCCTGAGAACCGATACAATTATTCAATTTGCATTCTTAATACCCTCTTAATTATATAAATAAAAGTTCATAAACTATATAAATGAAAGCATTCTTGTTGATGTAGGGTTTGAAATGATTTAAATCATTCGCCTGGATCAAAAACTAATTCACCAAGGACTCAAAGCATCTCTCTCTATGCCTATCCGCACTTCGGCAAGTCCACAAATATTCAATTTTTGCTGGTGAATTGAATTTTTTTGTTTCTAATCTGAAATATGGTAGTGCAACAATAATTCTAAAATCACTTGTGATAGAAGAATTATGTAGATTCAAAAATATATGGAACCTCTTTGATGGAAAAAAAAAATTCTTGAAGAGAAGAAAACTATGTAAGAGACTGGAGAGATGGGGGGATGAATTTTCTTGCTTGTAAGCATTGAAGAAAAATTGGCCCCTAGTGTATTGTACATATACAGATTACTCTAGCCCTAATCCAGTTACGGATTTAATCCTTTCCTTTCTTTCAAGACTTGAATTCTTTGTCTTGCTTTCCATAACCTTGGGCTTGGACTTTTATTTATTTAATCAAGTCCAATTAATGGATCCCTAAAAATTAATCAAGTCCAATTTAATTAATTTATCCAATTAATTAATTAATTAATTGGTTCCATAAAGGCTACATAATTAAATTAGAACCAATTAAGTAATTTAAATTAATTTAATTTTTTAAATTATTTAAAGCTCATTAATTAATTAGTTAACTCTCCATAGCCCTAAATCTAAATTAGGCTCAATTAAATAATTTTATTATTTATTTTGATGAATTAATTTAACTCTTAAAATTAGTTCTAGCTTAAGTTATTCAATCTTTATTATCTTAATCTAACTCATTGGATTACTTTTCAAATTAGAAGTGGACTATCCTGATTTGTGTGTATGACCCCCTAGATTCACAAGTAAGCTAGCAGTAGATTTGTAACTCTTATAACTTAGTAAATAAATTAGTATTCTGATTAATTAATCATCTAGGAATCAATTCCTTAATTTCGAGAACCTCATAAGTCATGAAAAGCACCTAACAGTGCATCATGACTACCAAGCCTCATGTAAATTAGCAAGCAAACCTATTTCGATTACGAGTACTATACAAATACGGCCTCTTCATCAACTAATCTCTTGATTAAGTCTAGGGCATATAATATTAGTCGAAACCCTATTTTAACTTAACAACTACGATTCCATTTGAAGTCACATTGACCCTTTGATGAATCAAGATAAGAAACCATATGTCATTTACTATGCAAGTAAAACTTTGAATAGTGCTCAATTGAGTTATTCAACAACTAAAAAAAATTACTTGTTGTAGTTTTCGTATTGGGCAAATTTAGATCTTATCTTGTTGGCTCATCAGTTGTTGTTTTCAGTGATCATGCAACTTTGAAATATTTTTTGTCAAAAAGGAATGTCAAACCTAGACTGATTAGGTAGATTCTCTTACTTCAGGAATTCAACATTATGATTCGAGATAAGAAAGGAGCAGAGAATGTGGGCGATTATCATTTGTTGAGACATGTTTGTGATGACTCATTTCAAACGACACATATTAATGATACTTTCCTTTATGAACAACTATTTAATATTTTTATTTTACCTTAGTTTGCTGATATTGCTAATTTTATTATGACAGGAAAGATGCCACCGCATTAGAATTCTCAAGATAAAAAGAAGTTTTTGACCTAGGTGAAAATATTTTATTAGGATGATTCATACCTAGTCAAATATTATCCTGATCAAATCTTTCAGAGCTGCATTCCTGACAATGAAAAATGTAATATTCTTAAATTTTGTTATTCAGGAGCATGTGGTCGTCATTTTTCGGCAAAGAAAACTACTGCAAAGATCTTGCAATATGAATTTTATTGGCTAATTCTTTTCAAAGGCACTTACACTTTTTGCAAAAGTTTTGAAAATTGTCAAAAGTAAGGATCCATTTCAAAGTGAAACATGATGCCCCTACACCCCAGTGATTGAAATTTTTTATTGTTGGGGTATTAACTTCATGGGATCATTTTCATTATTATTTAATTTTATTTATATATTGGTCGCCATAGATTATGTCTCAAAAAGGATCGAGGTAATTCCCTGTCGAAACAATGATCACAAAATACTAATAAAATTTTGGAAAGAAAATATTTTAAATTGATTTGGAATTCCTTGATCCATTATTAGTGATAGTGAAAAATATTTTTGTAACAAAGTTTTTTGGAACTTTAATGAGGGAATAAAAAAATCATACATAAAGTTGCAACCCCTTATCACCCTCAGACAAATAGACAAGTTGAACTTGTAAATAAGGAAATAAAACTAATTTTGGAAAAGACAATTAACCCAAATCGTAAAGATTGATCTCTTAAACTTACTGATACACTTTGGGCATATAGAACTGCTTTTAAAATATCATTAGTCATGTCTCCTTATAGTATAGCATATGAAAAACTTTGTTATTTACCTCTTGAACTTGAACATAAAGCTTATTGGGCAATCAAAATGTTTAACTTCAACTTTGATGATGCTTCAAAATTGCGCAAAATATAGATCAATGAACTTCAAGAATTAAGAAATTATGCATATGAGAATTCTAAAATTCATGAAGCAAGAATCAAAGAATTTCATGATAATAAAATTTCAAGAAAAATATTTGAGGTTGGTCAAAAGGTTTTGCTTTACAATTCTCGATTACATTTATTTCTTGAAAAATTGAGATCAAGTGGAGTGGTCCTTTTATTGTAAAAGAGGTATATCCTTATGGGGGAATTTACATTGAGAATCCTAGAAATAGTAACGTATTCAAAGTAAATGGACAAAAACTTAAACAGTTTCTAAAGAATCAATTTTCACAAGAGGAAATTCTTTTTCTTTCTAACCTTTGTCATGATTAGTATGTGTATATACATATTTTTTCTAATTCTTTTTATTTTGTAGGTTTTCTTTCTTTTACTTTTTTTTCTTTTTTTTTTCTAGTTAAGCACAAAATGAATTTGACTCTCAGCCTGTGAAATTTATCCTTAATAGTTTCAACTAATAGTATATATATTGTGTTGTTTCAACTTTAATTTTCAATAAGTCATATTTCAGGTAATATCTTCTAAAGTCTACTTTCCTATCTATTTTTTATATTGGGGACAATCAAGTGATTATGAATTCTAATTTGAATTTAAATATCTCTATAAAAATCCCAAAACTAAAATTCTATCAAAGCTCAATGAATTTTTCAATAAGACTTCAAAGGGTTTATAAGCCTCTCGACTTTATGAATTCCTAGGTTTTGTTATCCTATGGCCATGCATAAAACTTCCTCTTTCGAGTGCCGAATTTCATACACCAAGCATGCAAGATCAATGGTCAATTAATCAAGAAAGTAATCAAATAAAGATAATACAAATAAAAGAACTTGAAATAACATAAATTGAAATTGAAACCATAAGATTTAACATAGGTTACATCATCACTAAGAAATTAGAAATTGGTTCATAATGAAAGTAAAAAAACTTAAAATGTTTCTACACATTATGAGTAATAATCAAGAAATCAAAGAGTGAAAATAAAAGACAAAGGTTGAAGAGATGCCTTCAATTGTCTTGTTAAAGTCTCTTCCTTGCTCTCAAGCCTATCCTCATGTTCTCCAAGTTGCCAAGTTGTTGAAGAGAATAACAAATCTTCTATATGTATCCTCTCCCTAAAAATTATGTTTTAAGGCCCTAAAAGTCGTGTAAAACTTATTAGACGGCATCGTGGCCCTTGCTCAGGCAGCACGGTGCCTAAACCTTCTAGAATTTCTGGTGCACTCGCATCGTGGCCCCTGAAACTAGTGCCAAAATGCCAAAGTTCACTTGTTGAAATTGTCCAGAGCCGTAACCCAAAATCATGCACCACGGTGCCAAATTGCTTTGTTTAGCATATTTCAATCGATTTTTGACATTTTTTGCAAACGAATTGACTTTTGATGTCTGTATATGAATAGTATCCCAATCTATTGACTTTCTGTAGCCACTTGAATCAATTCAGTATTAAGTTTTTAGAGAGAGTTATGTCAAAAATACCGAGATATACCACATCTTAAAGTTTAGTACACTACTTACTCTTTAACCTTTTTCTTCTCATTGAAATAGAGTGAACTACGTTTTGTGGTCAACATAAACATTCCTCGTATCTTTTCAATGGATTAAGAATAAAGTCAATAGGGCTTTTGGACAAAAAGTTATGCTGAAAATAGAAATACTACCCAATAACACCTGGACTGGACTTGTGGCGCCACAGCACAAAACTTTCGGATTTAGCACATTTTTCTTTATTTTTCCTTTGCATCTTGGGACTTGTAACACTTGTTTCATTCTTCAGTTCTCTACAAAATGTAAGCAAAACACATAAAAAGCAACATAAAATATTTGAACACGAATGAATAATTAAGTTAAAGGTATTCAATTTATAAGTAAAACACCCACTTAACATCGTCCATCTTTTATTTTTTGACCTTCTACTAATTTAAGCATGATTTCACACTATGCTACCTCACTTTAGATGAAAATTTTTAAATTTTTTTATGTATATACATGTACTTATCTCTTTTTCTATTTCTCATTCACAAAATTAAATTTAATTACTACTTATTTTAATAATTTATTGTAATTAAAATTAATTTTTTCTATTCCTATTCAACTTCCTTATCAAATTATAAATCTTATTGTTTAATTTAATTTATTTAATTTTAAATGGAAGTAAATTACAAATGTAAATCAGCAAAATTTTACACAAATATGGAGCAATAATAAAATTTTAAATGTAAAATACCACATTAAAACTGGAATTATTTTATTTTATTTTTTATTTCAACTTTAGTTTAGACTATTTTTTTAAATGCATTGTAATATGTTCGAATTTGTATTTGTATATATCTGTAATTTATTCACCTCAAATTGATAAATAACTATTTATGTTTTTTATTATTTTTCATTTTATAATTTTAATTTATTTTACTTTAAAATTAATATTGTAAATTAAAGAATAAAATTTGAATAAATAAAAAAAATTTAACTTTACTGATAATATAATTTTTCATTATAAGAAGTGTTAATTAAATTTAATTTTTATGAATGAGTAATAGAAAAAGAGATAAACTACATGTACATACATATTTTTTGAAAGTTTTTTAAAGTGACGTGGCAAGGTGAAGAATTGTACAAACTTTGAGTGCAAAGTGCCATAACAGTAAATAATTTGATTATTTTGCCCTTTAAAATCATATGTATTGTGCGCGTGAGGGAATCTTGATGGAATATTCCGCAGTGAGCTCTAGATGGTAAAGTATAAAAATCGTGTAGTTTGGGGTGTAAAGTGTAATTAAAAAAAAATTAATAAATGATGTCTAAAAACACATATAGTTCAGGTGACACAATTTTTTCTTTTTTTTTTTACTTAATGTTACTTATGGTAACTTTTTTTAATTTTTTTTGTGAACAGTGTATATGTCCATAAGTACTAGATTATATGTACATTAGTTATGTATAATCTTTTAATGATAGAATAAGTATACCTAACTTTTGACTGAGTATTTGACTGAGTATCCAATACTAGAAAATTTTATTTTTCAATAATCGGCATTTATGGAATAAATGACTTAGTGTACATCTAGTTCAACTTATTTTTAGTTATTTTTTTTATAAATTAAGTTAGTCATGCTTTTAGGTAATGAATTATCTGGTAAAGCTGAAAAAAATGACTACAAAAAATAATTTTGACACTTGATCATTTAGATATACTATAATAGGAGATATTTTTTGAATTTTCACTTAACAAATAAATAAAAAAAATATAGTGGACTACCAAAGTTATGCTTCTTTTATATTTTCAAATTGATCATACCTGAAAAATAAATTTTAAATTAATAGTTAATTGTTGTTTCATAGATATGGATTAATCTAAATTGATTCAAATAAATTTCATCTGTCACTATGTAAATTTCAAACTTATTTTTTGTTAAAATTAAAAATATAATTCAATCAGTTTAAATTCAATCATTAAAGATACAAACTTGTCATACTTTAATCTAGTATAATTCAATCAATTTAAATTACTTATTTTAAACTTAAATAAATATTTTAATGTTAATAGTTACATATTTCAAAAACTATGAAACATATTTAAATTCAAACTTCAAATAAACAAAAATTAAAAAAAATGTTAAGATTATATAATTTTGATTTTTTAATAGTTTCTTATAATTTAAATACATGTTTCAATTTCAATAGATTTTCATTTTCAAATACTAAGAAATACATTAAGATTATTTAAATAAATGAAATAGAAAAATAATTCAATAATATTCTTAAATAATTTTCATTATTTTAAGTTACTTATTAAAAATTTAAAAGCATACATAAATGCCAATAGAATTTCATATTTAAATACAAAGAAATATATGTAAATTCTTTGAACAAATAAAATAGAAAAGTTCTTTAGATGACAAAATTAATTTTTTCTTGTTGTCGAAAGCAAAAAGACAAAAATTGGGAGAAAAAAATCAATCATGTTCTTCTCCACTCCCCAACCCCAACCCTAGCCCAACGCCAGTTAGGAAATCTATCCTTAATTGTGTGTTTATTAAGATCTATATAGTCAATGCACATTCTTCAACTAGCACCTTTTTTCTTTACTAACACCATTGAAGATGAATATAGAGTTTTACTTTTGGTATGAAGAGAAAATGAAAGAAACTAATCTCGAATGAGTTTGAACAATGCTTTCTTCTGGTATGAAGAGAAAATTAAAGAAACTAATCTCGAATAAGTCTTAACAATATTTTTGGAAGTTATTGTCAATTTTGAATTTGCGTGCGTGCGCATTGTTCTTGATAATAATTCTTTGATTTCTACCACAACACTCACAAATTCCCTATACTACGTATTTCAATAATGCCAGGAAGGGGAAACAAGAGGGGAACCATCCAAATTCTAGAAAAAGAATCATAGTAGAAGATAGCGAGGGTAACAACAGGTTGCAAGAAATAGATTACATGGAATTGCCAAATGAGGTCGAGGTAACTGATTTCGTTTGCACAATGGTTGAGATGCTCAGTGAAAAGGGGGGAGCAACATTGCCCGACACCTGCTGGGGTGATAAACAGTAGGTGTCAGGTGTCACTACACCTCCTACAACCAGGCCCCGCCCAATAGTTCCTGTCGGGTGGTCTCACCCTTATGTGGACGTTGGTTCTTACCTAATGTCCTGACCACATTTTGCTGCCGCAAAGAAACAACTTTCTAGGCTACAGGTGTGACACCCTAGGGCTGCCTATGGCAGCCCCGCCATGATCGCACATGGGCGGCTGGATGCCACCATCCAGGCTCCCTCGCCTATTGGTAAAGGCAACACCAGAGTGGAGGGAGTTGCCTCGATAAAAAATATAGCAGATTCAATGACAAAGCCCCTAGCTCAAAGAGTATTTGAAGGACATCTTGAGAAGATGGGTCTTAGATACATAGACAATTGGCTCTAGATCAAGTAAGAGATTGTCAGAGTAGTGCTCGATGAACCAATTAATTTGGCTAGCTTTGATACTCATGTACAAACTATCCTATTCAAAACTTTATTAATAATATTGATATTTATTTATCTTTAATTATTTTATTAATTAGATAAAGTCTTTAGATCATACATAACTACGAGGCATGGTTGCGTATATGATGACAATCATAGAATCTGCCTTTATGACTTTGATCTTAAATATGTTCAGAGTCGAGGGTTCATTGAAATGGGATATCGATAAGCCAATAGAGTCACGCACACAATGCATGCTTGAGAGGAAGATGTTTCTCCATAGGCATCGACATCCAGATACTAGTGCATAAGTGTGGGTGCTTGTTAGAGAACAAGTACCCCGAACTTGCCCACTTGAAATTCTTAATTGGAAACATTGTTCGTCAAATGAGAATTTCCTAGCTAATAATGCATTGACTAGTCTTTAGACTTGAGGCACCATTGTAACTTGTCCATGGCATATTGCTCTTTAATATATTTTCTGATTGCATGACAATCATAAGAGGTTTACATTGGGTGTAACATCTTTGTGTATGAAAGTTAATAAGTAGAAAATAAAGGATTCATCACCTAACTGGAAGAACAGGTGAATCTTCTATGTTTTCATACTCCTTAATCCCGAACACTTAGCCAAGCCAGGAAGAACATTAACGAGAAATTTCAAACCTTGGCTTCCCAAAAATATTTTTCTTGTACCTGCAAAAATTCAGAAAGAATATTAAAGCATGTCTTTCCAAACAAGTTTTTAGAAGATCAAAGGAATTAGTGATAGTAAAATATTAGTGTACAAGTTCCTCAATTTAATCTGTTTCATGTACTTCGACATTTTCTACATGTTGCATACAAATATTAAACATATTAAGTTCCAAAGTCATATTTCTAACAGATAACTTCAAAATACCATTCCTACAATTAATTAGAGCATCTGAATTTGTAAGAAAAGGATGACCCAAAATGATAGGAATCTATGTATTTGTATGTGCAACATCTCTATGTCCAAAATAATGAAATTCACTGGAAAGTAAAACTTATCAATTTACACCAACACATCTTCTACTATTCCTTTTGGAACTTTAATCGAATGGTCATAGTTGGAGTACAATGGAAGCTATTTTAAGTTCTCTGAAACCTAACTGTTCATAAATTAAGAAAGGTAGAAGATTTACAATAGCACCAAGATCAAGCAAAGTACGCTCTATTCTAGTGTTTTCTATGGTACATAATGCTAAGTGCATGTTCTAATATATTTTTATATCAAATCCTTTATAATTTCCTTTCTTTATTCTTGTTAATATTATTGTTTTATTAATATTTTGTTTTTGGGAATCAATGAACAAAAAGAGATCAAAAAGAGATCAAAAAGAGCCAAAATGAAACTAAAGAAGACAATACTTTCATGAGCAAGTTAGGAGATAATATTTTATTAGATCAAAAAAGCATCACAATTAGAAGAAAATAGCCATTTTTGCCTAAGTCCATCATATGTAGATCAAAATATATGCAAGAAATCACTTGGACTTTGCAAGTGTTGTTGGTGTTGCATTAAATTCAAAACAAACATATTTTCAGACTTGTGCAGTTTTCATATTTTGCACATAACCACATGCTCAAAAATCCTATGGACTTGAATCTTACTTCATTTGAAAGTCAATAGATAAAACTACAACTTTGTTGCTCAGCCCAAATTCAGCCTTGAATATAGCATAAAATTGGTCCAAATTTGTGTATTGGAAAGGATCTATTTATGCTGACACATTTCCTTAAATCAAGCATAACGTTCTCCCTAGTAGATGGAATTAGGTGATTCAAGTGAAAAATAAAGCTAACAGATAAATCTATAGCTTTTATGTTGAACACCTTTCAAAATTAGCTAATTTCATAAAGAAAAATGTGTGAAAAAAATCAAATCTGAAAAGAATATGTGAATTTAGAGCATTGAAGTTAATTTAAGTGCATTTGGAGTGAATTTAGAGATGCCAATTTAGGCACTCTTTTACTATAAATAGGGGCTCTTAGATGTTATTTAAGACACACAAAAACCTTTAGAAGGGGAAAAAAAATTTATTATTGTCTTTCTTTAGACTAAGTTTTTTAGTAGTAATAGAAGTTTTCTAATAGTAATAGAAATATATTCTCTTGTTCCACTTCTATTTTTAGTTTTTTCTAATTTCATTATGTCTTTCTAAATTTCATTTAGGTGAGGAGAAAAGGTGAATCTCTTGATGAAAGAAGGGTGCATAATGTTCATGTGTGTTGTATTATTATTTTAATTTTTGATTGAAACCCTCTTTATTTTATGGTGATTCTTGATTTATATATCACTAATAGTACAACAAATACTTGGGTTCATTTAACTTATTGTATGGTTCTACTCCACTAACTGCTAATGTGAAATCTTGATTTGTTGTAGACAAATGTCTGCGTAAATACTTAATCCTATAAATAAGTGTTTGCGTTAAAACCCTACTTGTTTAGTGGCGATTCTTGATTTTTATATCACCAATGGCACAATAAATACTTGGGTTTATTTAGCTTATTGTATGTTTCTACTACACCAATTGCTAACGTGAAACCTTGATTTGTTGTACACAAAGGTGTGCATAAATACTTGATCCCATAAACAAGTAGTGGTGTTGAGAGACAATTTGCAAACAGTAAGACAATATCATGATTACCTTAAATGCATGAGCTATTTGATAATATCTTCTCATTGGAACCTTCGTTATGTATGGATTTTAATAGTAGCATTTAAAAGAGGTAAAAAGATTAAATAATCATTCTTCTATCCAAAATTCAAGAGCGGATCTCTAATTTTTAGTACTTTTGTTACTTTGATTTTTTAGTTATAACATAAATATTTTTTTATAATCTAAACCACATTTGGCCCATCTTGCCGTTGTTGAGGAAGGCAATGTATTATTCAGGTTTGTAAATCTTTTCCCTTTGTAAATATTATATGTTTGTTTTCTTTATGGTTATATGTTCATATGGTATCGTAATCATAATTCTCGGCATTTAGATAGAAATAATTATGAAATTTTATTTGAAAATTTATTTGAGTCACCTCCACACACTTCTATCATGGCTGAAAATAAAAGTATCAAGGATGAAAATGAGAATCTACAGGTGCGTACCATGCGTTATTACTTGCAACCTCCTCGAATTTTTTCTCCTTCTTGTTTCATTTTTCCTCTCAATGCAAATAACTTTCAATTTAAGCCATGTATGATCCCTTTACTTCGTAATTTCTATGATTTAGACTCTGAAAGCCTTACTTGCATCCAAAAGAGTTTGATGAAGTATGTGTTACTTTTGAAGATCAAACTTATACAAATGAGATAGTTAAACTCAAATTATTTTCTTTTTCTTTAAAAGATAAAGCAAAAACTTGGCTTAAATCTTTAAAATCTAGGTCAGTTAGCACTTGGAAAAAAATACAAGTGGAATTTTTGAAAAAGTTTTTTGTAACTCGTAAAACTAATTCTTTGAAAAGACAAATCTAAATTTTTTCTCAAAATTCTAATGAAGCTTCTTTCAATGTTGGGAAAGATTTAAAAATTTGTTGAATTCATGCCCACATCATAGTTTTGAAAAATGGCATTTAATTAGTTTCTTTTATGAAGGTTTAGCTCTTGAAACAAAATAATTTGTTGAAATAGTATATAATGGTAAGTTTGTTGATAAAGAACCTGATGAAGCCCTTGAAAATCTAGATCATTTGGTAGAAAACTCTCAATCAAGGCATAGTGTTAATTATTCCGAAGGTTCTATTGGATATAATCTTGCTAATAGTAAAAAAGAAAAATATTACCTTTGTCAAGAAGATGGTCTAAATGCTAGGATTGCTAGTTTAACAAGAAACATTGAGGCCACAGAACTTTAAAAAGTAAAGAAAATTAGACTTGTGCAATATGAAAAAGTTTGTAGCATTTGTGAACTCATTCAAAAAGCCTTTTCAATCTCCATATTCTAAAACTTACAATCAAAAATAAAGAAATCATTTCAATTTTAGTTGGTGAGATGAGAATCGTGCCCAGTCTCTACATTCACAAAAACCACCAAAATTTCCTTCTTATCCAACTCCACATACAAAATCTATTGAGAAAACTTTACAAGAAGTTAGGCATGCATAAACAAACATCAATAACCAAACTTTGCAAACTATCAATGAGATCAAAATCACACTTTTGACATTTAAAACATCTTTGCATACTCATGGAAAAGGTAAATTTCCTACTCAACATCAATCTAATCTTTCCACTTAGTGTCATGTTTATTCTTCAGGTGAAAATTCAATCAAGGAGGCTAATTCGATCATATATTTTTGAATTGGAAAAGTTGTTGACAAGAACATTCATCCTAAGGAGAATCCAAAGTCAGTTCTTAAAAAAAAACTCCCTCCAAAGTATCAGGATCCGGACACTTTTATTATCCCTTGTACCATTGGTAAGACCAAATTTGAAAAATGCATGTTAGATTTAGGAGCATCAATTAATGTTATGACATATACTATTTATACTTCTCTAAATCTACAACCATTAAAAGAAACTAGTGTTATCATACAATTGGTTAATACATCTAATGCATATCTAATAGGAGTTGTGGAAGATGTTCTTGTGCAGGTGAATGAATTAGTTTTCCGTGCTGATTTTATTATAGAAAGAATTTACAATCTCTTAATTAATATGATAATGTCCTTATTTTCTTTTATTATTATTATTACTATTACTATCACCATTTTCTCCCTAATTAATTTATTTGTATAGTTTATCCTACACCGATAAACACAACGATGCCACTTGTCACTTACGTGTATCGTAATCGTATTTGATAGTTGATACCTAAATCCTCATATCTTAGTACAAATCAATCAATTAGGTTAAAGAATTTGAAAACTAATATCGAGTGACAACTTCAAAAGTTTAATTATTAAAATGTCATATAAACTATAGTGTATTATGAAATATCAATTAAAATGCAAATGACACATATCCAACATGAAATGCATAAACTATATTGATCGGGTGAGTAGCGGATTAGGTATTACAACTATCTAAGCAATTAAAATAAATTTTCTTTTAAAATACTCAATACATAAAAAAAAAAATTGTTTATTGTATTTTTTTAGATTTGAAATTTTGTAAATATTTAATAGTTTTTAGTTAATGTGCAGTACAATTTAGTATGTAATTTTAAATAATATTTAATAAAATATAAAAAACTATTTCAATAACTAAATCTACTAAATTACCTTAACAATAACAATAAATAAAAGGAGAAAAAAATCACCTTTTTATTAGATTTTAGAATTTTAAAATATTTATATATTGTTTAGTTACACTAAAAAAACTATTTACTACTATCCAAACGAACTGATATAGATATACTTTAAAAATATTTGTTACATATTATTTATTTATGAATTTATTTGATTTGATTTTTTTTATTTTAAAATTTTTTAATATTTAGATTTGGAGTTACTGTCTAGTAAAATTGGTAAATACATTTAAATTAAATAGTGTAAAATAAAGATATTATACTTTCAACATCAATGTATAGACTTTAGTTATTCTAAATAGAAACTATTTAATACTATTGATTAAAATATGTTTACTTTCGAAATATTGGAACACAAATTATTTATTTAAATATAATTTTTAATTCATTTTTATTAGATTTTAATTTTTTTAAATATATCTATTTTTGAGTTGTGTGCAAGTAAAATTTAGTATGTACTTTCAAATTAAATTTCTTAAAATATAGAAAAACATTTAGTAATTATACTTTCAAAATTAAATTATTCTCAAATACTTTTAATTATTTTTATACCAATATTCTAAAGCTAAAAAAATTGAATATTTCAACTCTATGAACTCAAATGTATTTACTTTTAAAATATTCAATACTTATAATGAATTTCTATATTTAAGTTATATTACATTTTTGTTAATTTTTTAATTTTTTTGTATTAGTAAATTCTTTAGTAATTCTAAATTAACACAATTTAATCCCCTTTAACAATCATACTTCTGAATTTAGAAACGTATTTTGATTATTGTAAGACCTATATTCTAAAGTTAAATTAATTGTAAATTTCAACTAAACACGATCTAAGGAATTAAAATATATTTATATTTAAAATATTGAAAACATAAATTTTGACTTTTCAATAAATTTATAATAAATTTTTATTAATTTTTTAAAATTTTAAAATGTTTATATTTTTTGTTTGTTGTACTAGTATGATTGAGTATTTACTTTTCAATTAATGTTAAAAATATAGTAAAATATTTAATTAAATTAATAAAATTAAAATCTGAACTTTAGTTATTTTAAATAAAAACTATTTAACATTATCCGAGGAATTATAATATATTTATTTTTAAAATATTCATTATTGATTATTTATTTACATTTTTTATTTTGAATGCATTTACAATATTTATTTTCAATTTATAATATACTAAAATTTTAAAATATTTATATTTTTGAGTTATTGTGCTTGTAAAACTTTGTATATACTATTAAAATGAATTTCATAAAATAATTAAAAATGTTTAATTTAAAAAATCTTTTAAATCTATTAATTTGCCTTAAATAATAACAATAAAGATGAATACAAAAAGAAAACAAAGTACTCGTGTTACTCTTCCTCTCAATTTATAAGTTATGTTTCAACTTTGTATTCAAAATTAAAAGTCATCTTAGTGCGGTAAAAGTATTTACTAATTGTACTTTTAATTTTAAAATGTTTGAAAATCTTTTAACTATTATAGATCAATATTTTAGAGTTAATTTAATTGTATATTTCAACCAAATACTATCTAAGGAAATAAAATATAATTTTTTTTAGTTATTCAATACATATTATGGAATTAAAATATATTTAATTTTAAAATATTCAATACACATTGTTTATTTTTGTATTTAGTTTACATTTTATATTTTTTAGATCGGTAACTTTTTAATATTTTATATTTTTGAGTTATTGTACTAGTAAGATTTTGTAAATACTTTAAATTAGATGTCATAAAATAAAGAAAAAACTTTAATTCCACTTTTAAAATTGAATTATACACTTAGTTATTTTAAAACCGTTTAATACTATCTAAGGAATTAAAATATATTTACTTTTAAAATATTGAATACATAAAATATTTTTTTATAATCTAAACCACATTTGGCCCATCTTGCCGTTGTTGAGGAAGGCAATGTATTATTCAGGTTTGTAAATCTTTTCCCTTTGTAAATATTATATGTTTGTTTTCTTTATGGTTATATGTTCATATGGTATCGTAATCATAATTCTCGGCATTTAGATAGAAATAATTATGAAATTTTATTTGAAAATTTATTTGAGTCACCTCCACACACTTCTATCATGGCTGAAAATAAAAGTATCAAGGATGAAAATGAGAATCTACAGGTGCGTACCATGCGTTATTACTTGCAACCTCCTCGAATTTTTTCTCCTTCTTGTTTCATTTTTCCTCTCAATGCAAATAACTTTCAATTTAAGCCATGTATGATCCCTTTACTTCGTAATTTCTATGATTTAGACTCTGAAAGCCTTACTTGCATCCAAAAGAGTTTGATGAAGTATGTGTTACTTTTGAAGATCAAACTTATACAAATGAGATAGTTAAACTCAAATTATTTTCTTTTTCTTTAAAAGATAAAGCAAAAACTTGGCTTAAATCTTTAAAATCTAGGTCAGTTAGCACTTGGAAAAAAATACAAGTGGAATTTTTGAAAAAGTTTTTTGTAACTCGTAAAACTAATTCTTTGAAAAGACAAATCTAAATTTTTTCTCAAAATTCTAATGAAGCTTCTTTCAATGTTGGGAAAGATTTAAAAATTTGTTGAATTCATGCCCACATCATAGTTTTGAAAAATGGCATTTAATTAGTTTCTTTTATGAAGGTTTAGCTCTTGAAACAAAATAATTTGTTGAAATAGTATATAATGGTAAGTTTGTTGATAAAGAACCTGATGAAGCCCTTGAAAATCTAGATCATTTGGTAGAAAACTCTCAATCAAGGCATAGTGTTAATTATTCCGAAGGTTCTATTGGATATAATCTTGCTAATAGTAAAAAAGAAAAATATTACCTTTGTCAAGAAGATGGTCTAAATGCTAGGATTGCTAGTTTAACAAGAAACATTGAGGCCACAGAACTTTAAAAAGTAAAGAAAATTAGACTTGTGCAATATGAAAAAGTTTGTAGCATTTGTGAACTCATTCAAAAAGCCTTTTCAATCTCCATATTCTAAAACTTACAATCAAAAATAAAGAAATCATTTCAATTTTAGTTGGTGAGATGAGAATCGTGCCCAGTCTCTACATTCACAAAAACCACCAAAATTTCCTTCTTATCCAACTCCACATACAAAATCTATTGAGAAAACTTTACAAGAAGTTAGGCATGCATAAACAAACATCAATAACCAAACTTTGCAAACTATCAATGAGATCAAAATCACACTTTTGACATTTAAAACATCTTTGCATACTCATGGAAAAGGTAAATTTCCTACTCAACATCAATCTAATCTTTCCACTTAGTGTCATGTTTATTCTTCAGGTGAAAATTCAATCAAGGAGGCTAATTCGATCATATATTTTTGAATTGGAAAAGTTGTTGACAAGAACATTCATCCTAAGGAGAATCCAAAGTCAGTTCTTAAAAAAAAACTCCCTCCAAAGTATCAGGATCCGGACACTTTTATTATCCCTTGTACCATTGGTAAGACCAAATTTGAAAAATGCATGTTAGATTTAGGAGCATCAATTAATGTTATGACATATACTATTTATACTTCTCTAAATCTACAACCATTAAAAGAAACTAGTGTTATCATACAATTGGTTAATACATCTAATGCATATCTAATAGGAGTTGTGGAAGATGTTCTTGTGCAGGTGAATGAATTAGTTTTCCGTGCTGATTTTATTATAGAAAGAATTTACAATCTCTTAATTAATATGATAATGTCCTTATTTTCTTTTATTATTATTATTACTATTACTATCACCATTTTCTCCCTAATTAATTTATTTGTATAGTTTATCCTACACCGATAAACACAACGATGCCACTTGTCACTTACGTGTATCGTAATCGTATTTGATAGTTGATACCTAAATCCTCATATCTTAGTACCAAATCAATCAATTAGGTTAAAGAATTTGAAAACTAATATCGAGTGACAACTTCAAAAGTTTAATTATTAAAATGTCATATAAACTATAGTGTATTATGAAATATCAATTAAAATGCAAATGACACATATCCAACATGAAATGCATAAACTATATTGATCGGGTGAGTAGCGGATTAGGTATTACAACTATCTAAGCAATTAAAATAAATTTTCTTTTAAAATACTCAATACATAAAAAAAAAAATTGTTTATTGTATTTTTTTAGATTTGAAATTTTGTAAATATTTAATAGTTTTTAGTTAATGTGCAGTACAATTTAGTATGTAATTTTAAATAATATTTAATAAAATATAAAAAACTATTTCAATAACTAAATCTACTAAATTACCTTAACAATAACAATAAATAAAAGGAGAAAAAAATCACCTTTTTATTAGATTTTAGAATTTTAAAATATTTATATATTGTTTAGTTACACTAAAAAAACTATTTACTACTATCCAAACGAACTGATATAGATATACTTTAAAAATATTTGTTACATATTATTTATTTATGAATTTATTTGATTTGATTTTTTTTATTTTAAAATTTTTTAATATTTAGATTTGGAGTTACTGTCTAGTAAAATTTGGTAAATACATTTAAATTAAATAGTGTAAAATAAAGATATTATACTTTCAACATCAATGTATAGACTTTAGTTATTCTAAATAGAAACTATTTAATACTATTGATTAAAATATGTTTACTTTCGAAATATTGGAACACAAATTATTTATTTAAATATAATTTTTAATTCATTTTTATTAGATTTTAATTTTTTTAAATATATCTATTTTTGAGTTGTGTGCAAGTAAAATTTAGTATGTACTTTCAAATTAAATTTCTTAAAATATAGAAAAACATTTAGTAATTATACTTTCAAAATTAAATTATTCTCAAATACTTTTAATTATTTTTATACCAATATTCTAAAGCTAAAAAAATTGAATATTTCAACTCTATGAACTCAAATGTATTTACTTTTAAAATATTCAATACTTATAATGAATTTCTATATTTAAGTTATATTACATTTTTGTTAATTTTTTAATTTTTTTGTATTAGTAAATTCTTTAGTAATTCTAAATTAACACAATTTAATCCCCTTTAACAATCATACTTCTGAATTTAGAAACGTATTTTGATTATTGTAAGACCTATATTCTAAAGTTAAATTAATTGTAAATTTCAACTAAACACGATCTAAGGAATTAAAATATATTTATATTTAAAATATTGAAAACATAAATTTTGACTTTTCAATAAATTTATAATAAATTTTTATTAATTTTTTAAAATTTTAAATGTTTATATTTTTTGTTTGTTGTACTAGTATGATTGAGTATTTACTTTTCAATTAATGTTAAAAATATAGTAAAATATTTAATTAAATTAATAAAATTAAAATCTGAACTTTAGTTATTTTAAATAAAAACTATTTAACATTATCCGAGGAATTATAATATATTTATTTTTAAAATATTCATTATTGATTATTTATTTACATTTTTTATTTTGAATGCATTTACAATATTTATTTTCAATTTATAATATACTAAAATTTTAAAATATTTATATTTTTGAGTTATTGTGCTTGTAAAACTTTGTATATACTATTAAAATGAATTTCATAAAATAATTAAAAATGTTTAATTTAAAAAATCTTTTAAATCTATTAATTTGCCTTAAATAATAACAATAAAGATGAATACAAAAAGAAAACAAAGTACTCGTGTTACTCTTCCTCTCAATTTATAAGTTATGTTTCAACTTTGTATTCAAAATTAAAAGTCATCTTAGTGCGGTAAAAGTATTTACTAATTGTACTTTTAATTTTAAAATGTTTGAAAATCTTTTAACTATTATAGATCAATATTTTAGAGTTAATTTAATTGTATATTTCAACCAAATACTATCTAAGGAAATAAAATATAATTTTTTTTAGTTATTCAATACATATTATGGAATTAAAATATATTTAATTTTAAAATATTCAATACACATTGTTTATTTTTGTATTTAGTTTACATTTTATATTTTTTAGATCGGTAACTTTTTAATATTTTATATTTTTGAGTTATTGTACTAGTAAGATTTTGTAAATACTTTAAATTAGATGTCATAAAATAAAGAAAAAACTTTAATTCCACTTTTAAAATTGAATTATACACTTAGTTATTTTAAAACCGTTTAATACTATCTAAGGAATTAAAATATATTTACTTTTAAAATATTGAATACATAAAATATTTTTTATTGTTATCGTATTTTTTAGATTTTAAATTTTTTTAACTATTTTATATTTTTGAGTTAATATGCTAGTACAATTTAGTATATACTTTTAAATTATATTTAATAAAATATATAAAAAAATATTTCAATAATTAAATCTACTAAATTGTCTCTAACAATGACAATAAATAAAAAGACAAAAACATTGCCTTTTTTATTAGATTTTAGAATTTTAGAATATTTATATATTGTTTAGTTACAACAAAAAAACTATTTAGTACTATCCAAATGAACTGAAATAGATATAATTTAAAAATATTTGTTACATATTATTTATTTTTGCATTTTTTTTAGATTTTTAGATTTTTAAATATTTATATTTGGAGTTATTATGCTAGTAAAATTTAGTATATACATTTAAATTCAATAACATAAAATAAGGAAAACCTTTAATTATACTTTCAACATTAATGTTTGGGCTTTACTTATTCAAAATAGGAACTATTTAATACTATCGATTAGAATATGTTTACTTTTGAAATATTGGAATACAAATTATTTATTTAGATATAATTTTTAATTCATTTTTATAATATTTTAAAATTTTTTAAATATATCTAATTTTGAGTTGTAGTGCAAGTAAAATTTAGTATGTACTTTTATATTAAATTTCATAAAACTTTCAAAATTAAACTATTTTCAAATACTTTTAATTATTTCTAAACCAATATTTTAAAGCTAAACAAATTGTATATATCAATTCTAACGAACTAAAATGTATTTACATTTAAAATATTCAATACGTATAATGTATTTCTATATTTAATTTATATTACATTTTTTTAATTTTTTAATTTGTAAGTATTAATAAATTCTTTAGTTATTTTAAATAAAAATAATTTAATTGCCTTTAGCAATCAAACTTTTGAATTCAGAAAAATATTTTGATTATTCTAGGACTTATATCCTAAAGTTAAATTAGAAATTATAGTTCCAAAATTAAACTATTTAAAAATATTTTTAATTATTTCTAGACCAATATTCTAAAGTTAAACAAATTGTATATTTCAACTAAACACTATATAAGGAACTAAAATGTATTTAGTTTTAAAATATTCAATACGTATAATGTATTTCTATATTTAATTTATATTATATTTTTGTTAATTTTTTAATTTTTAAGTATTAATAAATTCTTTAGTTATTTTAAATAAAAATAATTTAATCGCCTTTAGCAATCACACTTTTGAATTTAGAAAATTATTTTGATTATTCTAGGACTTATATTTTAAAGTTAAATTAATTGTATATTTCAACTAAACAATATATAAGGAATTCAATATATTTAAATTTAAAATATTCAAAACATAATTTTTGTAACACTCCTTAACCTAACTGCAGAACTTAAACAAGCAAATATAGTTAAGTCAAGAAATATTAACTTTTCATCAATACTAGAGTTATGTTTTTAATAAAGATCCCTTTTTGGCTATAAGAGAAAGAATTTGAATTCATTTATTGTTTCATTTTATTTTAAACACACTATATACATAATTAAAAACTGAGTACATCTATTTACAAAATCATAACAAAGCGGCTTATTTAAAAATAAAACAGTTTGAAGTATGGCATATAAATAAATCTCTGTCCGCCCGCTCTGGAGACTCAGTCAACCTCTAAACCTGTACATTTCCACCTGCATCACATAAATCTAATGAGCTAAAGGCTCAATAAGGTGAAACCGATGCAATAACAAATAACATATATGCATATCTCATAAATCATTAAATGAATTATTCTATTTAATAACTTTCATTCATAAATCATTTTTTAGGGCCATTGAAGTGCGGTACCTAACTAATAGCAATAGACCATGGTTTTCGAAACTTGTTCATAATGATTGGCCAATAAAAGAAATAATTCAGGGTTTCTATACTTGGTTTTTCAACCTCAGGTGTTAGTCGTATTCTATCTCATTCATTGTGGCTTTTCTATACCAGTTTTTCAACCTCAAGTATTTGCCACCATTTGTTGGGTCCGCCGGTCCCTCTCGTATCCCTTGTCTACCCGACCATCAATCAAGTACCATATTTTCTTTTCAAAAAAACTTCATTACATTCTTAATAGTATCATGCTTCATAAACCATAAATGTATCAAACATTACATCATTTGTCAAATAATGACAATCACATTAAAACATGAACAACATTATATAATTCTTGTGATACAACAAATGAAAGTTTCAACTTACCTTAAGTCCACTTTGTGCTAAGTGAAAAGGTCAATCTCTTTGGAAGATAGGATGTGTTAAAGGCCTAACATAATCAAATCATGTATCATTCAATATCCTTTTTATAAATTATTTAGTCTATTCTAGTTAAAATCATATATACTTTTCAATCTTTTGTAAACAATTCCATATCAATTACATAACTTTAAAAACAACGCGTACTCCATATTTTACTACTAATTCAAGACATTAAATATTAGGAAAACCATTAAATAACTAATAATTCAAACATAATTTATTAGGGCAGCTCCTAAAATATGCACACAATTCAAATTAACATGACGTAAACTCAGTTCTAACTTAAATTGATTGTAACCTTCAATCAAGCAAACTAATTGCTATTGTTTTCAATCATTCATAGGAACTTTCAAACACAATATAAACATTACAAGATTAATAGAAATACGTAAATTAAGCATATTTCACAAGACTATCAATTTTGTTAGAAACTAGCTTAACTAGCTTACTTTTGACTTCAAAGTCTATCCCACTTGAGTTTTTATTCATACAAAAATATACTAAAATATTTAATCATCCAAGATACTATAAGTTCATCATAAGAAACATTAAAAAAAGAATATACCTTGATTAAGTTGGAATTAAACTTCAAAATCAATGATTTTCAAGCTTAAAAGGGTAAAAACTTGTTATAGTTTGTGTTCTATGGATTCCTATTGATTGAATTCAATTTTTGTGACTATGAGGAGTGTAGAAATTTGGGAGAAACTTGGAGAAGAAGGTCTGGTCATTTTTGAGGAGCTTCCACAAGAAAAAATAGCTAAAATGACTTATTTGACATTTTAAAGAGAGGTAAGTGGAGGGTGATGATTGGTTGCATCATGCTTGGTGTCTTCTCATGCCAAAAGCCACGTTTATGGGCTAGGGAGATGACAAAAATTGATTCTTTGGTGTTATAATCAAGTGTAATGTAGTGTATAATCATTTTATGCAACCTAGTCAACCAACTAATCAAATTGCACCATTTTTTATACTTTTAGTTCTTAGCCAAATGTAACATATTTAAAGAAAATATTTAGGCAAATAATCACTTTAGAATGTAACAAGTATGGAGCAATACAAATAATTTATTTCATGGCCATTCAACACATCAATATTTCTTAATCGAGATATCGAGTTTTTCACTACAAAAAGGCACTTAAGGAATATGTTAAATCAAGAAACAAAAGTTTGATCTCATATTTCATGTACTAATACATGTTAAAGCATAACTAGAGCATATAATAACAATTATTTATATTCGTGCAATCAAGTTATTTGTATGCCATAATTCGATAATGCACATTGATTAGATATATATTCATGCAAGGTGCTTATTATTGGCTATGTAGGAGAGAATTGAGTATTACAATTTTTAACTTTTCAATAAATATATATTGTATTTTAATTAATTTGTTAAAATTTAAATGTTTATATTTTTTCTTTATTGTACAAGTTGGATTCAGTATTTACTTTTAAATTAATATCAAAAAATACAGGATAATATTTAATTAAGTAATTAAAATTAACATATGAACTTTAGTTATTTTAAATAAGAACTATGTAAGACTATCTAAGGAATTAAAATTTATTTACTTTAAAAATATTCATTACATATTATTTATTTACGAATTTTGTTTCGTTTGCAATTACAATATTTATTTTTAATTTATAATATTTTAAAATTTTAATATATTTATATTTTTGAGTTATTGTGCTTGTAAAACTTTGTATATGCTATTAAAATAAATTTCACAGCCTCCTAACAATATGAATACATATATATATAGATAACTTGTGCAACATAATTTGTACATGTATGCATGTGCATAACCTCTTTTGTTTTTGTTAGTTTAACAAAACATTGATAAAAGTAAAGTACTTTCATAAACTGTAATACTGTATATACATTGGTAGTTATTAAAACATTAACTAGGTCTATCAAAATCATCATAAACTCAAACTCTCTGTCACAAAGGAGTTTTGAAAGTGATATATAGGATAAAATCACTAATATAATATAATAAACTGTAAAATCAAAAGTGTAGCCCACAAAATAGCCCAACAGGTCGTCATCCAAGTACATAGATCTTTGAAAGTCTGTAGGAGCTCCACAACTAGCCTAGTAAACCAGAGATCTCAAGTCTCACTATGATCACCTACAATATATGAACTACACGAGCTAATGCTCAATAAATAAAAATCATGCATCGCAAGAGTATGATATAAAATTTCATGCAATTCATCTCTAAGATATGATGCTATAAATGTGTCAAATTTGAGTACTCATAAATCAAAGAGTTTTTATTAAAAATCAATTCATTTTATTGGGTCTTTGGCCCACCTACTATGTATCGGAAAGAGTTCTTCACAATATCAATAATCAATGGCCATAACAAATTGACTTAGTCCATGGGCCATTTCCTGAGATCACCAGATGTCCATCCCCAGTCTTCACCTGTGATCCTCCAGAAGTCTTCCCATCGGTGGAGTCAATAAGAGCACAGTCAAGTGGTCCACCCTCTCGTAACCACCAGAGGCACACCCCCTGTCAACTCCTATGATCATATGAGAAGTAACACTTGCGGCGCTCCAAAATATCACATAAGCATGCCTCGGTATACTAATAGTGGCCAACCAAAATATTTTTTTTCTTCTGAAAATCATGTCTCAAATCATATCGTACATGCAAGAACCTCCACTATACTCATATGTCGTGCATGCACATGTAAATGCTCATAAATGGGTAAAAACTATTTTATCTGCATGCATTTTTAAAAATGTGTAAAAAAAGTATTTTATCTACATGTGTTTTTTAAAAGGAATGTATACTTTAAAAATAAGCATATGACTCCTTTTTTTTTTATAATGGATAAATGATACCTAATTTAACTTTTATCACTTATTGAACTACAAAATGATCAACTTACCGTTATTATTTTATATAAGGAATAAAAAATTTTAATTAAAGAATATTTATATTATTCTATATATATGTTCAGAACTTCTGGACGCTCTTGAGCTTAGTCGCTGCCTTCTCGTGATGAAGTGCGTACAAAATTATTAAGTGCTATGGTGCATCTAGTAAATTTCACTTGCTCTGCTGCTTATTAAATAGCATAAATAGTGAGCTTATTGCAGAAGGCATAGGTATTTCTGCATTTAATGCCCAACTGT
Source organism: Paulownia fortunei (assembly GCA_019321725.1). NCBI lineage: Eukaryota > Viridiplantae > Streptophyta > Magnoliopsida > Lamiales > Paulowniaceae > Paulownia > Paulownia fortunei. Next base: position 5,699,024 of record CM033115.1, read on the forward strand.
TGTTGGACGTTCTGTCTGGTTGAGAGTTTTTTACATGTGTGCCTGTACCTATTTCTGGTAGTCACAACATGTTTATTTTATAATTGTGTCATAGTCATTTGGTCAAAAGCCTCCACTGAACTGTAACATAGTGCATAGATACTCAATGAGAAAACTAGAAATCAAATTCTTATTTGCAAATAGTTTTCATGTAAGAAGTTAGTCATGTGCATTATGTAAGTTGGATAAATCCAATATATCTGATAATGTTGTTAAGTAATTAAATTATAAAGTAGTTAATGCACAAATGAGAAAGCACAAAATCTGTGATGATTAATTTCTACTTATTATAAAGTAGCGTATAAATTTACTTGTACAAACGAACCTACAATTACAGTTATGTGCATGGATCTCCTTTATTGGAAAGCTCAAATGCTTTCGAGTCACGAGAAGTTGCAGAAAAGACAGCAGCAGCACTTGGCAGGATTTTGCTGTTAGACCTTGTTGTAAGAAACGAAGATCGTCTTCCTTGTCGCCATCTCAGGTGGCGTGGGAACTTTGCAAATTTACTCTTGGCTGAAAAAGTATCTAGTGCAAATATTGATGCACTAGAGGTAGCGTCTGATTCTGCAATCAAGAAATATAGACCAAAAGTAATTCGGGCACTTCAAAAAGAAAGAAGAGCAACTTCTGTAGACAGTAGATTAAGCCCTCCTCAACCAGGATTGGTATCACAGAGTTCTTATGTTTCTGATATTACAGAATCTCCAAAATCTAGCAATATAAGTGTAAGGAGTCTCTCTTTGAATGATTCAGTGTGTTCTGATTTACATATTGTGGCAATAGACTCTGGGGTACCTCGAAGACCACCAGCAGGGAGACGTGCAAATGACCAAGCAAATTATCCAAAGCTAGTTGAGCTTCTCATAAACAGTTCTGAATATGCATCACAGTTGTTGCATGAAATAACTGGAGGAAAATTAGGGACTTCACCAGGAAATGTTGATGCAACAACTGATTTTCGCGAAAGTGAAATGACTTCAGTTGTGCATGAATTCAGACGTGGATTTCGAGCAGCACTCAGGGACTTGCAGGGATTTCACATTTTCCTTCTTACCCTTCACCAGAAACTAGATGGCCTGTTGCGAGCTTTTCTCAGTATTATTAATAAATCTTCTTGTGGGGATCTCGACAAAGAGGATCTGGTGGTTCGTGAATCTCCATAACAGGTTAAAGGAATAGAGGTCCATTGTCCGTCCTTACCCAGCAGGGATCGGGTCGTTGGTGATAACACTTCAGATTTGAATGATTCAGAATCACAGAGAACAGCTCCGAGGCCACCATCTTCAGGATTTAGAGAAAGTTCAGATAGTTGTTGTCCAATGTCACGTGACAGTTGGCATGGAAGTTCAGCAAGGGGAGTGGTGGAGCATTACGTAGCTTGCGGTTGACATCAAAGCTCCGTGACTTCCACAGATTTGCAAAGGTTTGTGACATGCACGAGAACTTAAATGTTATCTAAAAAGAAAAACTTATTATGTCAGAAGAATAGATTTGCGTATGAGATTTTGATTAGGTTCATAGCTACAACTGGTCTTGACATTTGCTGGTTTCATTTGATTATAGAACACTAACTGAAGGCATATTTAATGAGTACACAGCAATGATTGTGGTATTCTCTCTTCTGGCTGAACACATTTAGTGTTACGTTAGCCGTCTTTGTTCGTCATGAATGGTTTTACATTAGCTAGTTCGTCTACAAGCTGATTATTGTTCTTTTTGGAACCTATTATTGCGTTTGACAAATTCAGTTCTTTATGGACTACAATGTTTCAGTTTTATTTTGCCTATGCTTTTGCTGGTGCCAAGTAGAAGTGGTTTAGCAATATTGTGCATGATTTAATGTCAGTGCCATGTTTTCTATAAATAAAACTTAGAGTTCTTACGGAGCTTGATTCTCTAATATTAAGTACAGTTTTTATGTGGTCTGAGTGTGTTAAGCACTTATTATTTCTTGCAATTGTTATATTGAACTGGGTTTTTTTTATATAACTGGTTCTTTGCTGTTCCTTTTTCAGGTGGATGCAGATTTAAACAAAGAGTTAGAACAATGGAATGATATGCTTAAAAATGATGCAATTAAACTGTGCCAGGAGAATAATTTCACTACTGGATTTTTTGAAGGTAGTGATAGCAATTATGTGGTTGATGCTTATGAGTTGAAGGTATAATTTTCATTTTAGTACAATTTTGATAGTGCTCTTTCGTCTTTGCCTTGGATGTAACCTAGGATTCTCTTTCTTATTAATTATCAGGTCAGGCTTGAGCATATTCTTGAGAGGATAGGATTGATATCTGATGCAGCAAACACGGAGAAGCCATCGCCAATCTCAGGCAGTCTGTTTATTGGCGGGGCGCTTGCTGCTAGATCTGTATATACTCTACAGCTTTTAGGGATTACACATATTTTATGCCTGTGCTCCAATGAAATTGGACAGGCAGATTCTCAGTTTCCCGAGTTATTTGAATACAAAAAAAATTCAGTGAGTGATGCGCACAGCTTTTATTTCGCTTTTATCATGCAGATAACTCTTATGCCAATTGTCCTAAAAATTTTGTAGACTCTCTTCCATTAAGAAAATTAAGAAAATGTTGGATGCTCCATCTTCAACCAGAAAAAATGTTCATGTAGCTATGCTCATGCACTCTCTTTTTCTTATGCTTATAATGTTGGCGTGCTTGAATATATTCGTCCGTCTTTTGTTTTGGTTATACTTGAAAAATGTCAATTGTATTGAGAAGCTGACAGAATTTAGTCTAGGACTCTAAATATGAATTTGTTGATTATATTACTTTATCCTGTTTACTAATGTTTTACGATAAAAGCACGTTTCATCAGAATCCCTTTGACAGAAACTTACTCATGGTATGTTCTTGATGATAATCAGCGTTTGCTCGTTCAGGTGCTTCATTGTGATCTTGCTTCAACTCGACTGGAAACTTTTTTTCACAGGCTGTACGGTCAAGATGAAAGCATTGAAATGCATGTTACCTGTGTCTTTGAACATAATTAAATCTCCTGCGGGAACACGCAGGTCATGGTGTTGGATAAAATTTAACTACTTTGATTCGAAAGTAATTTTAACAATCGTGTTTATTTAAATGAATATATAAATAAATATAAAATTCGGATTATACCTTTTGAGTACTCCGTTTGTGGTAGAGAATAAAACAATCAATTGCTTATCCTAAACTATCAAAACTTGCAAGAATCTAAGTGTCTCCTCTCTATCAAGTTCACAATATGGAAGAACAACATTAATCAAAAAGATTCGCTAGTATCCTTTTAATTATTTACTAATTTAGAATCGGACTAAATTTTCAAGAACAATAAAGATTAATTTTTTAAGTTTTTGAAACTATAATATGAAAAGAATAATAAGAAACTGATTTTCTTTAAAGAACAGGAAAACCAAGATTATAAGAAAATACTTTTCTTTTTCTTTCTTTTCTTGGAAAGAAAAATAGAAAACTTAAACAAAATAATTTTTGCTTTATTTGCTGAATTATTTGTTGTAATTTTCGTCCACCATCATATATAGGACTGTAAATTTACTTATTCTCTAATTTTTGGAGAGTTTGACAATTTTGAACTATTTCAAAATCTTATCTTGAAAGGATTTCAAATCTTCCAAGAACTCTTCTCTTTTCTCTCTCCTATTGTATGTAGACTAATTTGAGACTACATTAATCATTAAAATTGTTTACATACATTCTTGATATTAATTTGAACTATTCAAATAATATCAAGATAGATATATATTATATATATACTATAATTATATTTATATATAAATTAAATCTTAGTGGCCGATTTTATCCCATAAAATCGATCACTATATTTATTTTTTGGGCTTGAACTAAAAAATCCACAAATTAATCCAATTGATTCAATCCCAATTTAATCAATACAATTGATTAATTTAATTTACTCCAATTAGGCTTTCTAATCAAATTATGTCCAATTAAATAATCCAATTACTTAATTGAATAATTTAATTTAACCATTAAATTAAGTAGAACCCTTAATTAATTAATTAATCACTATTAATTAATTAATTTTCAACCATTGGATAAAATCCCAAATTAAAAATGTTACTTTCCATAAAGATGTGTGACCCTCTTAGGTTCACTACTAAGCTAATAGTGGGCTTGTAACATTTGCAACTTATGAATAATAGTTATTTCAATGAATTAATTAATTCGCTTGAAATCAACTCCTTAATTTCAAGAACCTCACTATCCATGAAAACATCTAACAAGTAGTTATGGCAAACTACTTTTAGGTGAAATAGTGAGTAAACTTATTTTAGTTGCGAGTACCATACACGTACAATCCTTTCGACAACTAATCTCTCGATTGAATTTAGGGTATGGATTATAAGCCGAAACTCTAAATGATTCAATAACTGTGATTCCATTTCAAGTTTCAATGATTTTTGATGAATCACGATTCATCCTGCCTTGACCAAGGTTTTTGAATCACGAATTATGAAAACACAAGAGATTTCCTTATTTAAAAAAACAAGTGTCGAATTCTATATTGGCCACTGACAAACCTCCATGCATATCAGTACAACACCCAACATACCCCTTTGTGATTGTTAAGCAATCAGAAGATATATCAAAATATTACAGGATATAAGGCTACCATCATGCCTCAAGTCCGAGGACTAGCTGTGTACTATCACAACACAAAAATTCTTATTTCGACAGACAAAACCTCTAACTAAGAATTTCTTGCGGGCCATTTTTGATGTACTTGTTCCCTAACAAACACTCACATACATGCACTTGCGTCTCTATGCTAATGCCAATGGAATGTAATATTCTCGTCTCACAAGCATGCATCATATGTGCGAATTTTACTGAGCTATTTGATGTCTCATCTTAAAAAAACTTTCGACTCGAAACTTATTTAAAACTAAAGTTTTATAGGCATGTTCTATGATCGCCATTATATGCGCAATCATACCCCATAACTAAATTTGATTTAAGAACTTTATATAATGTGTAGAAATAAAAGATGTAAGACTTAAAATAAAGAGAATGCATTTTTATTAATATGATTTCCAATAAGATTGTCTTTACAAAAGAAAAATAGTATAATACACCCAATACAATTGGAGCGTTGGGCATCCTACTCTAACAATTAAGCCATCTCTCTTTGAAATAGATTAGACCTTCACCACTTTTTTGCACATTGATCTTCCAGGTTCCTTTGTCACTTGTTACAATCGCTTGTTCTGATTTATCTTCTTTTAAGGCCCTTTCGTTTTCATTTCAAAAGGAAAATTATCAATTTTTACTATTTGAAACTTTAAAAAATATATTTATTTTATTCATTTTCATTAATAACACAACTTATTTTTATTTTCAAATCATATTTTCAAACCTACTAATATTTCACATCTATTTATGCATATACCAAACTCATTTTCAAGCCTACTACCATTTCACACCATAAAAAAGACCATAAAACAAATACATTCAAACGTACATAGTCTACATAACTAGTATAAATATAATTTTATTTTTACTTAAGAACCTAGTAAAAAATATTTTCAATCCTAAAAATACTGAAAATATGAAAATGAGTTTCAAAATGAAACCAAACGGGCACTTAGATTTTCCTTCGCCAATTAGCAATATCAGCACTGGACACCACAAAAAAAGGAGAAATAATGACAAAAAAACAGTTTCGTCGCAAACTTTAATTTTAGCAACAAAATTCCAAAAAGTCGTCGTAAACAAGATGCAACCCAATTACTTAGTGACGACATCAAGAAGTCGTCCCTAGAAATAATTTAATTTTTTATTTTTTTTAATAACTTAGAGACGAATAACTAGACATCATCGCTAACTTTAAAACCTAGCGATGAATAGTGAGTGTCGTCACTAAGAGCAATTAAATTTTACTTTATTTTTTTATGAATAACTTAACAACGATATTTTGGATGTCGTCGCTAAGATTTAATTATTTTTTTTTAAAAAAGTGTTATTAAATTTTGTTTTGTTTTTTTTAATAACTTAGCAACGACTTATCAAATCTAATTGCTAAGTTCATAAGTTAGCAACGATGTCTGAAGTCTCGTCGCTAACTTATAAAGTTTTGTGGTGAAATTGGTTATATCTCGCCACTTACTTATCGACCAAGCCTGCTCCAACTCTACCTCCGTCTCTGCCCTCCAGCTCCACCCCGGCTCTTGCCGTCAACTCCTCCTCCATCGCCAGGCAGCAGCATCACCAGGTAGTTGTTTATTATTTTTCTTTTTCTTCCTAATGTTGAGAAGAAACTTGGAAATTGCAAGTTCTTTCTCCCATTTGATTTTCTTATGCCATTCTTGAAATTTCATGTTATCTTTTCCATTCTTCAATTAAGTGTATCTATTTGAGTACTTAGTTGGATGATCACTGAATTAGCCCGAAGCCAAACTGGTCTTCGCCAAAGCTTTAAGGAGAAAAAAAAAATTACTCAATTAAAATATTTCATTGTTGGCAAAGTGAATTGATTTGTTTACGTTTACAAGAGAGAATTCATTGTCGTCTTATTTATTCTAAGATGACAATACATTTATCTTCATTGGCAAGCAGCATAACATAAAGGGATGATTGAAATTAAGAAGGTTAATAAACTGCTCCTGCATTTTCACATTAAATTTCGACAAATTCTTTTTTCTATTAATATACTGCATGGTATTTAATGCGGATTGTGGGCTTGAAATGTTATTTGGCTTGACTGCAGTTTCTGAAGTAGCATTTTATTAGTTCTGAAGGTAGTAATGGTGGTAGTATTACGATATTCATTCATGCTATTTTTTTTACTTGTCTTTCACTGCAACTTTTTCTGGAATTCTTTCACTGCCAACTTGCCCAAATTACTCAAACTATGTTTGTCGAGCCCATATCTAAATCTTCTTGTTCTCGAGGGTCACTCGGCGTGTTCTCTTTAATGATAAGTTGGCATCGTGAAGATTTTTATTTTGATTCCATTGTTTTAGAACCAGAGTAGGCCTTGTACAAGTCATCCTTTGCATCAATCTATGACATTTCATCCTTCTGCTATTGATTTTCTATTAATTGGAGTTCTAGTTTCACTTCACAAATTTGGAAGGATGAAATCACCAAAACTTACAATGAATCCAATTAAAGAAAACTTTTTGAAGTGTTATGGTGATAACTATATATGTCATGTATATGTATTCACAAACCTTAGACCCCGTTCGGAATATAGTATCGAAATTTTTAAATTTTTAATAATTTTAAAATTTAATATTAAATTTTGAATTGTCGAGTTCTGATAGTCTAAAAATGTGTGTTTAATTGTATTTCTATTAGTATGTTATTTGTCTCCTTTGCGTGATTAACTATTTCGATTCGTATGTATTGGAGAACTATAGGAAAATGGTGCTGAAATTTTCACGTGCATGAAACAAAGTGGTCATACTTATAAAACTATAAAATAAGTGCATGTTCTTAAATGGGATATGACCCTTATCAAAGAGTGGAATGAGAAGTGGGAGCCAATAATGAACATGAATAGATTTAAATCAATTATCTAATTATTGTCATCAACATATTGTATAATTATGGATCGAGATTGGACAATGAATCAAAATCGAGTGGCTCTAGAATACATAAATGGTTTAAATTAATTTTTAGACGTAACCAAGAACTATATGACAACATTTGAGTTATCGAATATTCGTTATCCTTGTCAAAGCAGTGAGAATTTATACCAATTTAATTTGGATTAACATTCAAGGATACCTTTATAAATGGGGGATTGATAGATTATACCAAGTATGGACTTTTCATGAAGAAATTATTACATCAAGTGTTAATACAGATCTCGTAAATGAAGTTGAACATGCGAGTGACAACGAAGAAGATGATACTTTCTTTGACATGTTAAATGACTTAAAGGATGCTGAAGTTGTTGGTAGTAGTGGGGTTCAATAGGAGAATAACAATGAGAATACGCCTACAGAGGGGTTTTATATGTCAATGTTTAAAAAAGCACAACGAGAGTTATATTTAGGCTGTAACAAATTTTCTACATTTAGTTTATTAGTGAAATTAATGCATGTGAAGGTGTTGAAGGGTTGAAGTAATAAGTTGTTTGATATGTTGCTTCAATTATTGCGAGAAGCATTTTCAAAACCGAATGCAATTCCTAGCTCTCATTATGAAGCTAAGAAAATGTTAAGAGAGTTAGGGTTGGGATATGAATCTATATATGCTTGTAAAAATGATTGTACATTATTTTAGGATGAACATGAGGGCGAGGATACATATCTGATATGTAAGGAGCCCCGATTTAAGTATGATGAAATGAATAAGAAAAAAATCCCTTAAAAAGTCCTTAGATATTTTCCTTTGAAGCCAAGACTGAAGCAATTATTTTTGTTGAAGTATACAACAAAGGATATGAGATGGCATAAGAAAGAAATTGTTGAAATAGACGGGGTATTGAGGCACCCAGCTGATGCTGAATCATGGAAAGAGTTTGATAAATTACATGAAACATTTGCAGATGATCCTAGAAATGTTCGTTTGTGGTTGACAACTGACGATTTTAATTCATTTGGAAACATGTCAAATGCTTACAGTATGTGGCTAGTTTTACTTGTGACGTACAATTTGTCCCATGAAAAATGACAAACCATCATACATGATTATATCTCTTTTAATTCTTGGGCCCAAGGCACCTGAAAAAAAAAGATAGATGTGTACTTGCGTCCCTCAATCAATAAATTGAAGAAGTTATGGAATGAGGGGTAGAAGCATATGATGCGACTACTAAATGAGTATTTCAATTATGACTTACTAGCATATAGGACAGTATCTGGGTGGAGCACTAGAGGTTATAAAGCATGTCTTGTATGTCTTGAAGATACTGTGAGTCAAAGATTGTGTAATAAAAAATATGTTACATAGGCCACCTTCAGTTCCTACATGTTAAGCACTCACTATGTAAAAATAAGAGCTACAATGGAAAGTTTGAAAATAAAGGTCCACCACGAACCTTTAATGGTCGTGAGATTTTAACTCAGTTAGATACGTTGCCTGAAGTGACATTTGGTAAAGATACTGCAATGACAGCAAATAAAAGCAGTTTAAAAAGTCAATTTTCTTTGAGTTAAAGTATTGGTCAGACTTGAAGTTGAGACATAATCTGGATCTTATCATCAAGAAAAATATTTGTGATGCTCTAGTTGGCACGTTGTTGAGTAGAGATGAGAAGTAGAAGGACATGGTCAAAGCTCAGTTAGACATGCAAAATATGGGTATAAGGAGTGAATTACACTTGAAGAAGAGTGGGGACTGAGTCAGTAAGACACATGCAAGTTACACTTTCACTTTGGAGAAAGACGTCAATTTTGTCAGTTTTTAAAATCAGTGAAGTTCCCTGATGGTTATGTCGCAAATATCTCAAGAAATATAAATGTGAATGATGAGAAGTTATATGTCTTAAAGACACATGCAATCATGTCTTTTTGTAAAGATTAATTCCAGTCGTCATACATAAGTTTTTATAAAATGACATGTGTGGCACAATTGTTGAGCTATGTGACTTTTCAAAAAACCTCAATTCAAGAATGTTACAAGTTGCAAACTTGAGTAAAATGGGTGAGGATATAGTATTCATTTTGTACAAGATGAAATGAATATTTCCTCCAGTATTTTTTAACATTATAGTTCACTTGACAGTTCATTTACCCCACAAGGTCATATTAGCTAGATCTGTTTCATCATGATGGATGTACCCATTTGAATGATATTTGGGGATATTCAAGAAATATGTTCGCAATATTTCAAGACTAGAGGGATATGTTGTGAATGAAGTATTGACTTTTCTCATTTATGTATATGAGTCAAATTGAAACAAGATTTATGTTCAAGAAATATTTTCGCAATATGGCAAGACCAGAGGGATATATTGTGAATGAAGCATTGACTTTTCTCATATTTGTGTTGAGTCAAATTGAAACAAGATTTACTAGACCGGAATATAACAAAGATGCTAGTCAATGCATTTCATTCACCTTAAGTGTTTTCAATCAACAAGAGTGATGGGTAGTCAACGAAATCATAAATTCCCTTTTGCTTTACGTAAGAAAGTACACTGGTATGTTCTCAACAACTGCAAAAAAGTCAATCGATATACAAAGAAAGTTTTAAGATTCTATTCTAATTTTTTTTCTCATAATTTTGATTGACTCTATAATAATTGTTTATATTTTTGTGCAGTGAACATTTGCAAATTCTTTTGCCAAAAAACCCTTCAAACTACATTCTACAATGTCACGAGGAGGAATTTTCTCAGTAGTTTAGGGATAAAATAATTAGGCTAAGAACTTTGAAATATTTGAAGGCCACAGATGAGCTATACTCTCTAGCATTAGGACCTGATGTTGAAGTTTGATTATACAATGCTTGTATTGTTAATGGTGTTTGATACTATACACTTTCTCATGATACTCATTAGACTACTCAAACTAGTGGGGTTAGTGCACCATCATTTAGAATTTTTTTGGAGTTTTAAAGGATGTTGTTCTAATTTTTACACGTTTGGATAATTTATTCTGGTGTGATTGGTTCTAATATAACCCCAAAAAGAAATTAGTGGCGCAAGAGTTCGATCTAAAATGTATTGACACGTCTAAGATATAGTATGAGGATAACCCCTTTATTTTGGCATCTTAGGCAACACAAGTTTATTATTTGGATGATATAAAGAATGGAGGAAATTGAAAAGTTGTGCAAAAGGTGCAATATCAAGAAACATATGAAGCAACCGAAAAGAAAGATGAAACTAGTGAGGAACATAAATTTAAAAACAGATCCAATAATGAGCCTAATTAGAAAATTTCATCAGATAAGATAAGCCTAATGGTTTGTGAAGATTTATAAGTTTTAGATCTCTATACATTATAAACTACTTTGTAAGGCATTATGAACTTAGACATTATAAACTTATGAACTTTCCCGTAGACATTATAAACTTCATATTATTAACTATCACGTATTAACTTAAGTATAAGTCATCACATAAGAAGATAACTGGAAAAGAATACGTTTTACAATTCATCTGAATGATTTTAGCAATAGTTTATATAAAAACAATAGTTTTAGCGATAGTATTGATTATGGTTTGAATTTTTTAAGACGAAATTATCATTTCAAGGCATAGTTTCATTGCTTTCTTAGATTTCTTTTTATCTCTAGCTTTGTCTCTTGCATTATTTCACCCCTTTATTAACATTAATTTTGAATATTAATACTTGTTGAATGATCTTGTTAAAATGTCTCATATCTATATCTTTTGATTATGTGTACTAATTAATTTTTTTTAGTCATTCGCTAGTAGTTGTTACACCCTATGGTCCATCCTCCACTACAGTTACTACTTCCATTTTCGCTTACAGTAAGATTTTTAAATAGTTTAATATTATTCCTAATTTGCTAGTAAAATTTAATTAGAATCTTATTTATTTTATCCATCTAACCACATACTTGTGTCTCATAGGTATGCCTCCCAAAAAGATTGAAGATCAACCTGTTGTTAATCAAGCTACTACAGATATTCCCACAAAGGGTACATTTGGTCGTTTGTTTTACTTTTTTTTTTTTATATTTTCATTATTTAATAATTATGTTGAATAGTAATTTAACACTTTTGTTACTATTGCAGCTTCTATACAGAAACAACGTTGAGATACAAAAGTCACACATAGAGGAAATGGGGAAGATATCGATTATTGTAGTAGTGAAGAAGTTTGCGCCGTTACAAGCGGTTGATTGGAGGAAGAGTACAGAGGAGCAGAAGATACCCATATTTGATTGGTTGTCAATTAGTATAAATAACTATCTTATTTGTCGGTTCACTTTCTTTTTGATATATTAAATGTTAACACATTTTTTTCTTTGTGGGCTATATATACTGTAGACTTTGACATATGACCAGAGTCAGTTAAAAAGGAGACCAAAAGACTAATGAGTGCTCGATACCGCGACAACCACTTGAAGATGCACAGACACTACAAAAGTCTCACCCACTTACCTTGGGAGGACCGACTAAAACAAGTGCCCGAGAATTTCTGGCAGATTAGGAGTACATGTATACATTGTTCGAGTCAGAGGAGTTTAAAGTAAATTTAAACTAAGTTTTAGCTAATTAACTTAATAAAACCTTATATTTATTAATTTTATCTTATGGCATTTATTGCTTGGAAATTAACTTTTTTTTTGTAGAAACAATCAGCAACAAAGTCCGCAAATCGAGCAAAGTTGCCTTACAATGACCGCAAAGGTTCAAATTCCTTCTATAGTACAATTATGATGGTGTAAATATATAAGATCTTAAGTTTCATTGAAATAATTACTTGATTCAATTTTTAACATATGACATTTATTATTTCCAGACCGATGGATCTAGTAGAAAGGATCGGATAACTATTTTTAAATAAAACTCACTACAACACTATGAAGGGCTGGGTAGGAGATATAGCGCATATGTATGTAATTAATTCATTCAATTATTTTTTTTAATTTTTTTTAAACAATATATTTTGATATGTTTTTTGATTTTAGAATGAGATGGTAAGGCTTTGAGAGGCGCACTGAGAGACATAGACAGAGATAGATACTAGAGATAATGGTCATATTCCAGATGATGTAGAGATTGCAGATCGAGTGTATGATCAAGTCCTTGGTACATGTTTGGGATATGTTCGTGGGCTTGAAAATCGGTGTAAGCCTCTCAAGTCGACTATTTCTGATGCTACGTTCGTGGGCTAGGAAATAGACCCAATCCTGTCGGATCGACTATTTCTGATGCTACATAGTCCAAATCGACCAATGCAGTGCTTAGAGATCAACTTTAGATGACACATAAGGAGCTAGCAGGCACAAGGACCGAGCTATAGGTTTATAAGAACAAACTGCATGTCATGGAGACACAACAAGGCATGATTCTGCAGATTCTTGAAAGGATGTCTCCCAGTACATCCTAAGCAGTAGAGTCACTAACCCAACAACAACCATCCTCCTCAACTCCAGCCCCTCCACCGTCTCAGTTTTAGTTTAGTGTAAGTGTTTTAATTTTGTACAATTATTCACAATACTTTGAAGGATAAATTATTATGTCAATGCTATTCTATTAGTCATTGCTATTTTTTTGATATATACGATTAGGTTTAATATATAGTGTTGATTTCTAATATATTTTTAGTTTTTAATTTTGTAGTCATGGTTGGAACAACACCTAAAGATTATCATTTTGATGGTCGTCAAGTTCAGTCCATTTTTAAATGTATTCAACATTTGTTTAATGATATTTAGATTTTTGGAATGATGGATATGTTATAAATGCTTGTTGGATATGTTATATAATGCTTGTTGGATATTTATGAATAGTTGTGATTAATAGGTTGTGGATTTGTTGTTTAAAATAAAGTTTAATGATCAAAATAAATAAAATATTTAATTTTAGCGACGAATTTTGGAAAATTCACCGCTAAAGTTTTTCTTTTTCTTTTTTAAAGAAAATTCGTCGTTACAGTTTTTTTTTTTTTTTTAAAATTATTTCATTTGGCAACGAAACATTCCACCGATTCATCGTTAAAACTGATAATATATATTTTTTAATTTTGCATTTAGCAACGAACAGTTTAACACTATTCATTGCTAAATAAATAATGTTAGCATTGATACAAGATACACATTTGAGTTTACCAAAAATACTCTCCCAATCCCTACCTAAGAAAAAAAAACTCGCAAGTGTTTCTCACATCTTTTACAATTTTTCTCTTAGAAATTGCTTCATCATAATGCTACACTTGTTCTTTATGAGTGAGTCCCTCACTTGTTCTCTAGGATGCTCGGTTGATCATATTTTCTCTGTTATGTTTAAAAATGAATTGAACCTCTATTTATAGAAGAAGAAACTGTTGAAATTAATTTCTTAATATGGACTTACATATTTAAACAACAATTATATTATAGGCTATCTAATTTGATAGAATCAAATAAGTGATCTACTAACGAGACTTTAGAAATATATTTAGGGTATGGACTTTATAATATATAGAGACCTGATACTAGTCAAATTTAGGATTGATGGAATATTTTTTTGGTTTAGTATATAAAGAATATTATAGGTTATGGTTTTCAAGTCATATCATACAATTTTGCTCTTTTCCTCTTCCCCATCTTAGAGAGAGGCCTATTAAGCATTTTAAATTGATTTGACTATAGAAGACGCATACCTAATTGCTTTTATTGTCATAGATTCAAGTACGCTTCCGATTTAAAATTAAAGTATTTCTTGATAATTTATATTACGATTTTGGATTATGATTATTGAATCATATTTATTAAAGTTTAATAAATGGTATTAGGTGACGATGGATTATCAAAAAATGTTTGTTTCTTCTTTTGTGATTATATTACGTTTATTATAAACATGATTGAAAGAAAAATTTTGAGAATAATTTTATGAAAATTATGGTTACGGTTACATATTAACAGAATATTCGTTTGGGAATTACGATTTCCAATCTTTTGAATGCTTTGCTGATTAATTTTTAAGTGAGATTATTTGTCCCACATTATTCAAGTTGCTGGTCTGTTCAATAAAAAAAAATTGCATTCAGCAAAGTAGACGGCCACACCACAGCCCCAAACCCGATTCTTTCCTCTCCTCCCCTTTGGAAAACCACATCCACCAACAAACCCAACAACAGCAGAACAAAAAAAACAAAAAAGGAGGGAGGGGATAAAGGAACAACAGGGCATCATGCGCGACCATTTGGTTTCGTGGCCGTGCGCCACCCCTTGCCCCACCTTCTTGCCGTTAGCTGCTTCGGTGGCTGGTTGCGGCGGCGACCGCTGGAACAGGGTGCTTCGGTGGCTAAGAAATTCCAGTGGGGCTGGGTACGATGGCGGCGGCTGGAAGCAGCGACTGCTACGACTGGCAGTGGCTGGTCTTTTTTCGGGCTGCTGAAGGTTGGCTAATCACCGGCAATGCTCTGGCTGTTGGCTGCTCCAGTGGATGATGGGTGATGAAAGTGGAGAGGGTGCAGCGGTAATGAGGATGATGGTGAGAAAATCGGGTGGGCCGAAGAAAAATAAAGAAAGAGGAGTGGTTGATGTGTTTTATGTTTAATAGATTAGGATTAATTATAATTACAAGATTAGAGGTTTAGTTATAATTTAAGCCTATTTTTGGAATTAAGCATTATTTTAATTTGGGCTTGATTTATTTGAGTTAATTCAATTCAATTTAAGGACCGTTTTGTTTGGGCTTAAATTATAAAAACTTTTGAATCCAATTTATTTTGGGTTTAATTCAATTATGGATTAAGATTTAAAACCTATTTGATTTTTTGGCTTTAAATTAAAATAAAGATTAAAAATATGTTATTGAGTTCAAACTTATAAAGTTGAATTTTGAGTTTAAGTTTGGGCTTATTGTTTGGGTTATAAAGCGGGTAAGATTTCTTCTAATCCATAAGGAATTGAATTAGATTTGAATTCAAAAATGAGTTTAAATTTAATTCGTACAGGACTCGATCCAATTTCAATAAAATTCCAGTAAAGAAAATTTTAAAGATTTTATCTTATATTTCGAGATAAATTGAAATAATACGTCACCAAAGTGACCTCTATTATTAAATTTATTTTTGAAATATTAGATATCAAGTAAAAAGATTTCATTATGTCTATATCTTTGTGGATAATAATCAGTCCAAAGGAAGATTATTATTTGGCTAGATCATAGACATGAGAGATAAATTTGGGATTATATTTGTTCCTACTTGTCTGATATTTCAAAATAAATTGATTGAAACAATACGTTGGCAAAGTAACCTCTATTTTGTAGATTTATTTATTTTGGGATATTAAGATGTGTATATTTGTTATTTATGCGAATAATGATCGGCTCAAAGGAAGATTATTGTTTGGTCAAATAACATATATACCTATGACAATAAGTACGTGATGATTATTAGGTTTTCCATATGAGCAATAATCGGCCCAAAAGAAGGTTATTGTTTGACATGAGTAATTGTCAGTATTTGACTATTACATTGAGAGTACCACTTACAGTTGATGTTTTTGTCCAAAAACTAAACATCAATATTGTGCTAAGTATCTCATAGTGAGGCCCACTATTATTTAATTATGTTATGCATAAATATGGATTATTTTTTTATAATGACATGAATATTGATTATGAGCATGTTATTTAATTTTTCAAAAATTTAAAAGAGAACATTGTGATTGTTCTCATGTGCATGGATCTTGATCTTGCACTTTAGATAGAACGATTTCCTATGCTCACTAATGAAGGTTCCCTAAGGTTAAAGAGACTTTGAAAAGTGGGGTTGTTCTAACTGTATGAATCTTATGATCATAAAATATATAAGTCTGGAAATATTTAGGGATACTATGTCTGAGAAGAATAGTGTTAAAAAATTTGTTAAAGATATTGATTGAAACAAATACATTTTTTGGCTAATCTTGTTTCAATAAGGTATAAAAGAAAATGAAACATAAGGAAGCACATTATGAAAATGTCTAACATCGCTTCCAAATTAAAGGCACTAAAGTTAGAGTTGTTTGAGGACTTGTTCATGCATATGGTTTCATTTCTCTTCCTACATAATATGGTCAATTTAAAGTGAGTGACAACACCCTAAATGACAAATGAACTCTTAATGAGTTCATAACTTATTGTGCAAGAAGAAGAAAGGTTTAAGCGAGAAAAGACTAAAAGTGCTCACTTAGCAACTACCCACTCAGAATAAAATAAAGTAGGTTACAATTGGGACACCATAACAAAAATGACAAAAGAAATAGAATTAGGAATTTACCTATTACTTCTGCAAGAAGCGTGAACACATAAAGAAAAAATGTCCCAAATATGCTAATATGCTTCTCAGTTTAGTTCATTTTTGAAGTTAGTTTAGTTTTTTGCAGCTAGATAACTTGGTGGGCAGATTTTTGTTCCACTATTCACATAAGTGTGTCTATATAGGGTTGTCTATTGAGCTAACAACTAATGATGCTGAAAGATGCATCTATGTGGGCTTTAGCAAAATAGTTAAAGTTGAGGCTATACGGATTTTTTTAGGATATTATCAATGGTCGGTTATTTTTTGAATTTGAAAGAGGCATACAATATCATCATTTAGATTGAGTATGATTTCTATTTTCACTTTGGACAAATTTAGTTATTCTTATTCATTTGAAAATAACAAATTTAGTCTCTTTCAAGATTCAAATCTTATTGGCACTAGTTCTTTATCATTAATGACAACCTATATTTTAGATAAAACTGCCTCGTATAATGACACATTGTATATCAGTTCATATGGTACAAAACATACAAAATATAATGCTTAATGATATGGTAAGAAGTATGATTAGTTATTCTTCTTTGCTGAAAAAAAATCTTGAGAGAAGCACTAAAGACTGCAACTTATATTATTAACAAGTTTCCAATCAAAGCGGTAACTAAAACTCCTTATGGAATACGAATATGCAATATAGTTGGGGTTGTCCAACTAAGGTAAGGCCTTAAAAGCCAAATGAAAGAAAACTGAACTCTAGATATTTAAGTTGTCACTTTGTTGAGCACTCTAAATGTTCAAGGGATTACAAATTTTATGATCCCTTAACTAGGTTATTTTCATACGGGAAATGTGGTTTCTCTTGAGAAAGTTGAGTTTGGGAAGGAGATAAGGTTAAAGACATTGTCATTGAAGAGGAATTCATTTCTCTTCCTACTGTTAATATTGACAATGTTTAGACTTCCATTCTTGATATTATTCAAGATACAAATTCGGACTATCAAGACAATATTGAGGAGTTCTCTCTTCATAATAAAGAAAATTATTTTTTTTAAAGAGCAAACTCAATAATTTCAAGAGGAAATGTAATTAAGAAATCCACTTGAAAAAGGAGAACAACGATTCTAGTTATTATATCGTCTTTCTCCATGAATATGAGGTTGATATAGGAGTAATGAAAAATGATTCAATCAACTTTCATGAAACCAATAAAATTTTATTTCTCAAAAGTAGATTGATGCCATGAAAGATAAGATGAAATCCATAAAAGATAATGACATTTGAGATCTCATCAAATTACCTAAAGGTGTAAATTACATTGATTGTAAATGGATATTTAATGCCAATAAGGATTAAAACAAAGGCAATGTTGAGAGATATAAGGTATGTCTAGTCGTCAAGTATTTCACTCAAAAGGAATACATTGATTATAAAGAGACTTTCCTTTCAGTTTAATTGAAAGATTCTTTAGAATCATTTTGGCAGTTGTAGCTTATTTTGATTTGGAACTGGCTTCCTGTTAACGGTATTATAAATTTCATCAAGTCATTACCTCATTTAGGTTTGAGGTAAATACGATTGATGATTGTGTATACCACAAGTTTAGAGGGAGTAAATACATCTTTTTAATGTTATATGTCGATGATATATTATTAGCCAGTAGCAATATAGGCTTATTGTATGAAACCAAGAGATTTCTGACTAAGAACTTTGAGATGAAAGATTTTGGGGACGTTTCTTTTGTCTTAGGGATACAGATACATTGAGATCGCTCTCGAGCTATCTTTGGGTTATCATAAAAGAGTTATATCAAAAGAGTTCTCAGTAGATTTGGCATGAAAGATTACACACATGAAGATACTCCTATTGCTAAGGGAGACAAGTTTAGTGTCAATCAGTACCCCAAAAATGAGTTTAAAGTAAAAGAAATATAAAAAATTCCTTATGCGTCAGCTGTAGGAAGCCTTATATATGCTAAAGTATATACACATCTAGATATAGCATGCATAGTAGGAATATTAGACAGATATTTAAATAACCTTGGAATGAATAATTGAGAAGCAGCCAAAAGGATTATACGGTGTTTATACAGAATAAAAGATTATATGCTCACTTATCGAAAATCAGATCTTCAGGAAATCATTCGGTATGCTGATTTCGATTTTATTAGATGTTTATGCAGTCAGAGATCCACTTTGGGCTATAGTTAATTGCTAGTTGGAAGAGCTATTTCTAGAAAAAGTTCTAAGCAGACACTCAACTTCTTCCACTATGGTAATTGAATTCATAACTTGTTACGAGGTATTTAATCCTAGGATATGGCTGCATAACTTTGCCGCTAGGCTACATATTAAGAATGGTATTAGAATACCACTAAAGATATATTGTGACAATAAATCGGCCTTACCATATTCCATTAACAACAAAAGCTTTTTGAAGTTGAGGCACATAGATATCAAGTTTCTTATTGTTAAAGAAAGAATTCAGAGTTGTCAAGTGTTTGTAGAACATATTGGGACAAACTCCATGGTTCACCAAGGGTTTACCACCTAAGGTGTTTCTTGAGCACATTGCTCATAAGGTATTGTATTCTTTGATATGTGCATTTCAGTGAAAGTTTATAATTTTGATGTTCTTTTGGTTTAAACACAATTTATATTTATTATCTGTAGAATAAAGAAGATAGTTTATTTTCTTACTTTGAATTATTTGCAATTTAGCATGATCTCATAAAGAATAAAGGACCAGTTGGAAATAGGCATGCTTGAGATTACATTGCATGTAATTTCCATGCTATACATCCATACTCGATCTATGTCATTGAATATGTTAGTGTGGTGACCATTAATGGGTCTAATTATGAATAAATGTAACGAAGGTTTCTTTAATCCCATATTGATATAGAAGACGGACCAGATTGTAACTCTGGAGATATTTCAAAGATAGATAGCATTTTGTGCGCACTCAAGATTTATAATATAATTATTTACAGTATCAAATGTAGTCCAAGTGGGAAATTATTGGAATTAATTTCTTAAAATGGACTTACATAATTAAACAACAATTATATTATAAGTTATCTAATTTGATATAGTCAAATAAGTGATCTACCAATGAGACTCTAGTAATATTTTTAGGGTATGAATTTTGTAATGTATAAAAACCTAATACTAGTCAAATTTAGGATTGATGAGATTTTTTTTGACCTATTATATAAAGAACATCATGTGTTATGGTTCCTAAGTCATATCGTACAATTTTACTCTTCTCCTCTTCTCCATCTTAAAGTAAGATTTATTGAGTATTTTAAGTTGATTTAACTATAGAAGACGCATACCCAATTACTTTTATTGTTATAGATTCAGATACACTTTCAATTTAAAATTAAAATATTTTTTAATAATTTACATTACGATTTTGAATTATGATTATTGAATCATGTTAATTAAAATCTAACACAAACCACCTCCACGCTCTGCACAAGATTGCCACAATTCACCTCTATTCTTAAGGACAAATTGGCAGCTTGGTTTTCTTACACCTCAACGACATGGCCCTTTTTTATTTGCCAAGCAAATTTAATGCTTCACAATTAAGTAAACTCAAGCAAACATCATTTGAGATTCAGCAACTTCCCATCACTTACGGGGCCATCTAATTTCCTTTTATATATAAAAATGCATCATTTTCATTGCCTGAACTAATAGAAAAATTACATGGAACAAAATCAGACGTTCACATATTGATTTGACTTTTAGAAAATATATCAGTTCAATGTTAACACAAATATAAAAACGTCAACTATACAAATGAGCAACCAATATATTCTTATAAAAATTTATCTAAAAAGAATTGAATAGCACTACTTAGAAAAAGAATTAGAAAAGTTATTTTTAGTCGTTGAAATATGTAAACAATCCGTGTAAATATACATGTGTGCGTGCGCGCGCGCGTGTGTGTGGATATATATACCTTTTTGAATTGGTATTCAACCTTTTTCTTAATATGCATATTTATGAAACTTCTATTTCTCTTTTTTTGTGTTATATTATGTCTCTTTGCAAAATTTCACGAAAGTTCCCAATCCAACTTGTCCGTGATTCCATGATTGAAGCTTATTATTTTCTTTTAGATTACAGAAGTAGTGATTTTTATTATTTAAAATTTCTCACCATTTTAGCTAGTTATTTCACTATCGTATGCCATTTAAATAAGCTTTTTACGTTTTCAGTTTCTAACTTTCTATTTTATTTTTTCATAACAAAATTTATTCTTGGTGCACTTGAAATTTAGAAGCAAGCTAATACTATGCCACAGACAATTCAAATGTGAATTTTCAGATATGAATTTCAATCCAATCATTGGACTTTCTACTTAAGTATTTTCTTTAATTAGTTATTTCTACGTCTCGCTCTAAATTTATTTTTTTCCATTCTTGAAAGCCAAAAAAAAAAAAAAGAGAAAAGAAAAAGAAACAAGAACCCAAAAATAAACATGTATATGTTATGGATAGTTATATCTACATATGTGAACGTATATAATAATAAATAACCCTACTTAATGCATACATGTATGATGTATGTATACATACATATATATATATAATACATACATGTATGATGTATGTATATATATATACATACATATATATGTATATATATATACACACATTTGTGTCCATATTTCACATTATTTTTTTGTTTATGAAGTAAAATATTTTTTGGTCTATACAATTTTTTATATTACGCAACTAATCATTTGTTTTTTTTTTTCTCTGTAAAAAAATTTAAAGGATGCTTCATTAAGTGGAGAAAAAAATATTATATGAATTTAGATGGGATAATTTTAAATTTTAAAAATATTTTTTTATTTTCTGATCTAATTTTTCAACCATATCCTTTTTACACTAAAAACTTAGATGTGAGAAATATTACATTTGGATAATCTGCAGTTCAACTCAAGAATTATAATACAATTTATTTTCACAAATATTTTTTTTTTCAGTGAACATACGAGACAACAACCGTTTATTACCTAATTATTTATCTCATACCTTGTAGATTCATCTGTACTCATATGAAGCACATTTCAAGTAGAATAATAAGCATCCCAATCCTTGTCACAATTCACAACAACGCAAGAAAACTCAATAATTGAGAAGAAAACTAACTAGATAGAATTATTAGCATGAAAATTGTCAATTACAAGATAGCATATTAATGGACTGTTGCCTTGGTCGCTTTACTTATTCTGTAATTTTATTTCAGTAAAATATGACACTTGTAATTTATGATTTGATTTAATAATATTTCAAAATTTTCTTGTCAAATAAAATAATGGCATAATGGGTCCATCCTTTTTAAAATTGATATGTCCTATATTAACGATGTATATTTACTTTTTATATAGAGCTTTTATTTTAAAAAAATCAACATAAACAAATAGGTAAATTATATGTATATATAGGATGTAAACGTGCAACGAGGGTAATTAGACCTATATCTAAAGAAATGAGACTTTGAAATTATGGAGTGGTTTCGGGTACGGAGATTTAAAACCGTTTCCAAAATGATACTTGGAAAATATTTTTGTAGTCAACACTCAATAATATAATATGATTAATAAATCCAATTATTTGAGAAGGTATTTTATCATGGCAATTTGAACTGAGAGCTAATATGTAGAATTTGCTCAAGGTGGCAATGAAAACATTTTGTATCTTCACTACGTTGTGAAATATTATGTTGGTTTTTTTTTCAACACAACTATCTTTAATTTCTTGATTTATTTTCTACTATGCTTGTTTCTATCTAAAAGAATGGTAGCAATCAATTTATTTCGTTGACATCTGATTAAGAGCATTATTTTCGAGAAAAATGCATAGACTAAGTGAAAAAAAACACGTAAGTTTAAAATTTTGAAGATATATTCAATAAAGTAGATTAACATAATTAAATATAATAGATTTGAATTTGTCACCACTGATTAATAACAAAAGACAAAGGGTCCCCTTGAACAATTTTGCTGCCATACACAGCCAAGTGGAGCTTGGGGTTCTTGACACTTTAATGGAGAAAATAGCACTATGCCAATTGCCTCATTGACTTCAATTGACTTCTACATAATCATTTAGCTATACAATACAATTTACTTTTTATTTTTTTGGCCAACACAACTATCTTTAATTTCTGGATTCATTCTCTACCATGCTAGATTCTATTTAAAAGAATGGTAGTGATCGATTTATTACACTGACATCTAATTAAGAGCATTAATCTCGAGAAAATTGTATAGAATAAATGAAAATAATAGATAAGTTTAAATAAATAGATTTTCATCCTGAAATCTATTTTATAAAATAGAGTAATATAACTATATATACCAAATTTGAATCTGTCACTACTCATTAATAACAAAAGACAAAGGGTCCTGCTCATTGACTTCAATTGATTTGGAGATTCTGTTTAATCATTTAGCTATACATTGCAATTCACTTTTTATTTATTTGGCCAACACAACTGCCTATAATTTCTTGATTCATTCTCTATTCTGCTTGATTCTATTTAAAAGAATGGTTGCAATTGATTTATTGCACTGACATCTAAATAAGTGCATTATTCTCGAGAAAAATGTATAGAATAAATGAAAATTAACAAATAAGTTTAAACAAATAGATTTTTCATGCTGAAAATCTATTCGATAAAGTAGAGTAATATAACTACTTATTTCAAATCTGAATTTGTCACTACTGATTAATAACAAAAGACAAAGAGGGTCCCTATACTAAGTGTCTTATTGATTTCAATTGACTTGGAGATTCTATTTAATCGTTTAGCTATACATTCTAATTTATTTTTTATTTTTTTGGCCAACACAACTAATTTTAATTTCTCGATTCATTCTCTACTATACTTAAATTCTATTTAAAAGAATGGTAACAATCGATTTATTACACTGACATCTATTAAGAGCACTATTCTCGAGAAAATTGTATAGAATAAGTGAAAAATAACAGATAAGTTTAAATAAATAAATTTTCAGTATGAAAATATATATAAAATAGAGTAATGTAACTATATATATCAAATTTGAATTTGTCACTACTCATTAATAACAAAAGACAAAGGGTCCTATACTAATTGCCTCATTGACTTTGATGAATTGACTTGGAGATTCTATTTATTCATTTAGCTATACATTGCAATTTACTTTTTACTTATTTGGCCAACACAACTACCTTTAATTACTTGATTCATTCTCTACTATGCTTGATTCTTTTTAAAAGAATGGTAGCAATCGATTTATTGCACTGACATCTAATTAAGAGCATTATTCTCTAGAAAAATGCCTAGAATAAATGAAAAATAACAAATAAGTTTAAACAAATAGATTTTTCATGCTGAAAATCTATTCTATAAAGTAGAGTAATATAACTATATATACCAAATCTGAATTTGACACTATTGATTAATAACAAAAGACAAAGAGGGTCCCTATACTAACTGTCTTATTGATTTCAATTGACTTGGAGATTCTATTTAATCATTTAGCTATATATTGCAAGTTGCTTTTTTACTTTTTTGGCCAATACAACCAACTTTAATTTTTCAATTTATTCTCTACTATACTTGATTCTGTTTAAAAGAATGGTAACAATTAATTTATTGCACTAACATCTAGTTAAGAGCATTATTCTTGAAAAAAATACATAGAATAAGTGAAAAATAACATATGAGTTTAAATAAATAGATTTCAATATGAAAATCTATTCTATAAAGTAGAGTAATATAACTACATACACCAAATCTGAGTTTGTCACTACTGATTAATAACAGAAGACAAAGGGTCCCCATACTACCTGCCTCATTGACTTCAATTAACTTAGAGATTCTATTTAATCATTTAGCTATACATTGCAATTTATTTTTTATTTTTTGGCCAACACAACTACCTTTAATTACTTGATTCATTCTCTACTATGCTTGATTCTTTTTAAAAGAATGGTAGCAATCGATTTATTGCACTGACATCTAATTAAGAGCATTATTCTCTAGAAAAATGCCTAGAATAAATGAAAAATAACAAATAAGTTTAAACAAATAGATTTTTCATGCTGAAAATCTATTCTATAAAGTAGAGTAATATAACTATATATACCAAATCTGAATTTGACACTATTGATTAATAACAAAAGACAAAGGGGGTCCCTATACTAACTGTCTTATTGATTTCAATTGACTTGGAGATTCTATTTAATCATTTAGCTATATATTGCAAGTTGCTTTTTTACTTTTTTGGCCAATACAACCAACTTTAATTTTTCAATTTATTCTCTACTATACTTGATTCTGTTTAAAAGAATGGTAACAATTAATTTATTGCACTAACATCTAGTTAAGAGCATTATTCTCGAAAAAAATACATAGAATAAGTGAAAAATAACATATGAGTTTAAATAAATAGATTTCAATATGAAAATCTATTCTATAAAGTAGAGTAATATAACTACATATACCAAATCTGAGTTTGTCACTACTGATTAATAACAGAAGACAAAGGGTCCCCATACTACCTGCCTCATTGACTTCAATTAACTTAGAGATTCTATTTAATCATTTAGCTATACATTGTAATTTATTTTTTATTTTTTGGCCAACACAACTACCTTTAATTTTTCCTTTCATTATCGACTATGCTTGATTCTATTTAAAAGAATAGTAACAATTAATTTATTACGCTGACATCTAATTAAAAGCATTATTCTCTAGAAAAGGTGCATATAATAAGTGAAAAATAACAGATAAGTTTAAATAAATAGATTTCTATCCTGAAAATCTGTTGTGTAAGGTAGAGTAATATACTACATATACCAAATCTGAAGTTGTCACTATGACTCATAACAAAAGACAAAGGGTCCTATACTAGTACTTGAGCAATTTTGCTGCCATACACACCCAATTTATCTCAATGCTTTAATGGAGATCCACTTTACCATCCAAGACCCCCACCGGTGGAATATTCATCCGAGATTCCATCACGTGCATGATCAATGTTAAAGTTATCACATTTTGCTATCCAAACTTTGCATGATTTTTCACTTTGTCATTCAAACTTTGCATGATTTTTCATTTTGCCAGCCCACTTTGAAATTTTTAAAAAATTATGTATATACATATACTTTATCTCTTTTTTTATTGCTCATTCACAAAAACTAAATTTAATCAACACTTATTATAAAAAATATATATTATTAGTAAAATTAATTTTTTTTGGGTATTCCTTTTTTACTTTCTTGTTGAATTATAAGTTCTGTTCTTTAGTTTATTTTATTAAATTTTAAATTAAAATAATTCATAATTATAAATTATAAAAATGAAAAAATACATAAATAATTATGTGTCAATTTAAGGTGAATAAAATTACAAATATACACCAACATACATTTCAACATATTAGAATGTACTTTGAAAAATAAATTTGTCTAAACTCAACTAAAATAAAAAAAGATAAAAGTATTATAATTTTAATGCAATTGATTATTTTTATATTTAAAATTTTATTATTGCTCCATATCTATATAAAATTTCGCTAATTTATAATTATAGTTTTCTTCAATTTAAAATTTATTAAAGTAAATTAAAGAATAAAATTTATAATTCAACAAAAAAGTTAAGAAGCAATACACATAAAAAATAATTTTACTGACCTTATATTTTTTTTTATATTAAGTGTTGATTAAATTTAATTTTTGTGAACAAAAAAGAGACAAAGTACATGTATATAGATAATTTTTTAAAAATTATGCAAAGTTTGATTGACAAAGTGCAATAATTTTAATATTTGTTGCACATGTGATGGAATCTCGGCGGAATATTTGATTAGCAGGAGTCTTGGATGGTAAAGTGATAAAACCCCATGGAGTGTAGGTGGTGAGTTGCCAAAAAATAACTTTAATGGTATAGTATAAAAAGTGCCATAGTTCAGATGTTAAAATAAAAGTGTCATAGTTCAGATGGTAAAATATTTTTATCTATTTGATATAATATACATTACCTTATTATATTTAATAGTTTAGTATTATGTATACAAAACATATAAATAATTTAATTATCATATATGTGTGTATGGGTGCACAAATACAAATATATGCTATACATATTTAATAAAAGTATTAATAATGTTACAAAAAAAATAAAATATTAGATATGTAGTTTAAACATGTAATGTATATATATTTTAGTATTTTGTATAGATTTTTTGTATATCTGTACTTAATATATGATGTGTGTGAATATAAACCATGTAAGAGTCTTAAATATTATTTTAGCAATATAAAAAAATCAGTTAATTGTCAATCTATTGGGAATAGCCAAACTTATGGAGGAAGGGTGGAATGACTAATCTTCACTTTGAGTATTGGGATTAACTTGAGGAATGGGGATCTTCTGTGATTTATTATACCAAACATGGGATTTGGAATGAACTTGATAATCACCATTTTATTGCTAACTTACTCTCGCATAAAAGAACTAGGACAAGTTTTGGCAAAATGAGGACAAACACATATCCTTCGTCTTCTTTGCAACATCTCCCTTTTTTTCTTAACTTTTTTTTTATGAAGTTCTTGTAATTAGATAAATATGAGATAGAGAAAAATTCGACATATAATGCATACGAATATATTATAATTTTTAATTAAAAGTTACGGTTAAAAAATCGATAGAAAATTTATATATTTAATATATGGATTCATAGTAAAATACGAATGTAAAAGAATTGTCAGGGAATAAAAATATGATTTATTATGATATTATTTTTATATGAATTGTGTTTGTACTTAACTTTAAATTAAGCAAAAATGAGTTTATAAGTATTTTTATATTATTTAATTTAAAATTATAATATAACTTAAAGATAATTATTTAATAATAAATAATATATTCATAAATTATTAAAATTTTTATTTTTTATTTATATAACTTTTAAATTATATTTAAATATTATAAATATTACAAAAATATTTTTTAACTATTCATTTATATGTATACCATCCGACTATAATATACTTTTAACTAAGAGAGCTTGCAATATCTCCTTGTACTTCTAGAGTGCAAAAAAGGTCAAGGGCCAAGACCCAGTGAGCCTGGCCAAATATGAAAAAACTATTTTTAAAACTCAAATTCAATTACTCGTAAAATTGATTATAAGAAATTGTTGAAGAAATTATCTTTTAGTTGTAATATATATTATGTCTGCGGTTATATTACTAAAAACCAGATCAATGTCATGCAAAAAAGTGACACGGGACGAACTTGACACTACAACAAAAACTAAAATAAGTTATAAAATGTTAAATGATACTGACAAAATTATCACTAAATATATGGAGTCCCTCATGCCAAATTATTGCTTCATTTGTTACAATACAAAAAATCAAATTTATCTTTAATCTTTGAACTAACGTAGTATATTGTTTTTTTTTACAATTTTGACGTTATTAAAATGTTTAATCTTAATATATCTTGTATTATTAATTTATTTACTTATATTAAAAAATTAAATAAAATAAATTGACTGATAAACAATACCAAGAATCTTTATTTTGGAATAAAGAGAGCACTAAGTAAGAATAAATTTTTGTCTTGCTGCCACAATAGTTCTCGCTATCTTAGTAGTGACATAAAGTGTTCTTAAATTGTTAACGACACATATACAATGAAAATAAAAATAAGTATAAATTTCGTGTATTATTTTTATGAAAATGAAAAAAATTTCAAACCCACACAATTTAGTTCTTCTATTCCGATTGGATACTGCAAATTATTTAGCTTAATAATATTGTGAAGCTCAAATTTTGACCTTTTGTCTTGCCTCATCTCAAACTTAGACTCACAATATTTTGCGATGATCACATTAAAAAAAAAAATTCATTATTAGAATAAAAATATATAATAAATTGAGTATGAGAAAATTGTAATCACACATCGAGTATAATGTGCCATAGCTGGCATATACAAAGTTATAATTTATATTTATTTATCCTATTATAAAAATATGGATATTGAAAATGTTTCTTCTTATATAAAAAGACAAATTTGTCCTCACTTAACTCTCTTGGTTAATGAAAAATAATTATGATATTTATTAGTTATTAAGAGAGCAACAGGCTAATCATGATAATTTGTGGGAAAGCAAAAGGCAGTAGAGAGAAAAAAAAAGAAAAAAAAAGCCTACTCCATTATTAAGGATCATATAATTATAATAATTGTAATAATAAGGAGAATATGTCCTACTCCAACAGATTACGACGTCTTCTCAACTGCAGAGAGATTAGAGTCCTGTATAAAAATTATAGCTCAAGTCTTCTTAACTTTAAACTACTTCTATTAAAAAATGTGGATCATTTTTGCAACTCTTAGTAGGGGATGTGACAGACAAGTATGTGCCGAGGATATTCTATCTTGAAGAAGCAAATTTGGTGTAGGTTGTCTTCCTCATGGTAGGATGTTCAAAATCAATGACCTCATCTTGAATTTCAGCTCAATATCATTAAGTCCATGAAGGAAAGTTGCACTCAAATTCAAAAAGCTTATTTTCAATTCCAAGTTATAATCAACGAGCTCAGGAAGAAAATATGGATTAATAATCAATGAGCTCATCTTGACTTCCACTTCAGGGTAAAATTTATTTTTGGTCCTATAGGAATAGGGTCGTTTCAGTCTTGGTCCCAATCATGAGATTTTTAGTCCTAATTAGAATTTTGATAGTTTAATTTGGTCCCATCCATTAAAAACTAATAGATAGAACTCACGAGCACATCACGTGGCCGTTAATTCCAGCGTGAGAAGCATTATTTTACCCTCCCTTCTTCAAATCGATTTTTCCCCAAAATTTTCCAAAATCCCTAACCCAAATTGGAAAACCTTAACTGAATTGAATCCACAATCATAGTGGAGAGACATGTAGGAGACCATGTGGGGTTAGTGGTTTGCAATAGAATCGATGAAGAGACTACGGTGAAGGAATTGAAGCGACACCACCCAATGGAGACGAAGGACAACAAGCAATTGATGAAGAGACCAATATCCAAAACGGGCGTGGGAGTGTTATACACACCAATCGATAGATGGTTTAGACGAGAAAGTACGCCATAGCCAAAATATTCAACCTTTCTTGTCTGTTGTTTGGGTACTGAATTTTTTTCTTTGTTTTCCTTTTTTTTTGGGTTTGAGTAATGGATGCAGGTTTCAATTTGAAGGACTAGGGTTACTGGCTAATGAAAAACAAATGCGATGAATTATTATTTCAATTTTGATGATGAATTATTGTTGAATGTGCCAAATGTGATGAATTTGTACTTTACTGGATTGTTTATCTGTTAGTACTTTATTGCCTTTATCACATTTCTATTTGCCCTATTTTAAGTTTAATGTGCCAAGTGTGAATTGAGTTCTGTTACTGATTTATGAATCTCATGCACAAAATAAGTTGATGAAAGTTGATTTGACATTCAAGTTAGGAAGATGACTAATTAAATGTTGTTCAATGTTTATTGGCACTGTGCTTTTCCAAGCTATAGCATACCCAAACCTGTTCTTGGATTAGGATTGTTGGAATGGGATTTTGCAATTGGTAAGGTGGATTCATTGTCATGGCTTAATTATATAGTTTTACTACTTACCTACACCTTGTCCTGCACCAATCTGCGAATCTTGTAGGTTTACTATAGCATCACATGCACCATCTTTGTAGCTCTGTTAAGTGTGTATTGATTTTCAGAACTTGTGCAGTGTTGATTTTAAAGCACGAATTAGTCATCATTCCTTGATTTTCAGTGGTGATCTTAATGAACTTGTGCAATTGGTGATCATTCTATGATTTTAGGTTGATAATGGCTATACTGTGGACTGACGACGATGAATGTTTATTTTTGTATTTGCTTGTGGAATCCAACATGATCCAGTTGCGCAAAGATATTGCAGAAGAATTATATATTTGGGAGAAGAAGATTAAACGAGATGAAGAGTAGAGTGCTTGGGCCAATATATTCTCTAACATGATTTAGAGAGCTAATAGATTTACAATGGTTGAAATAGATGCAAAGTTAGGCAGCATCTGTGTACGGTATACAACATTCTCGATGCTTCTTTATTAGTCAGAGGTTTACTAGGATTGAACTAGTAATTACATCGTTGCTTCTAGTGAATTTTGGGATGAATATATTGTTGTATGTAATGTTTTTTTAATTTAATAGGAATATGATATTTATCTTATGTAATATGATTATTAATATTTATTAGTTTGTTATGCTCAAAGTCATCTAGAGGCGACAATATATCAATTTAGAGGGGATCATCACTAGGATGAGATTTTCCGTTTGATCAACTTTCAAGAAGAGATTTGTTGTACTCCTCTTCTTAGCACATGTAGACTATACCACTAACTCGTGCAAGCTTATTTTGCGACTCAATGCAGCCGTCAAGGTGATAGCCTGATGCAAGAAAGATAAAATCATTAGACAAAGAAAATAATTCCAATAATGAGAGAATGAATACCAAAATACAACGAGAGTACTCACCCGGGACAAGTCGCTCACCGAAATGGTCTCTAAAGAATACTCCAACATTTGACTAAGATGAGCGATGTCATCCTCACTGACAACACTCCTAGTCTTGGTACAACCCAAGAAAGTATTTGAGGTATCCTAATAAGATTGGACACCTTCCTACTTGTTGATGCCGAATGAAAACACGCATTTCCTAAGGCCACGCTACGAAGCAGAACCATCCAAGCCCTCCATGGACCTCTATCCATAAATAATAGTTGGTGAAGTGGCCTTGACATGAGAAAAACCGCAACACACTAGAAACTTACACCTTACTCATGGAAAGAAATAAAAATACGACTACCCCGCCACTCTTCTTACAATGAAGAGAGACTGAAAATTCATCAAGTCTACAGGAAGACCAAGGTCTTCCAAGCGATATCTAAACCCCTCAAAACACATGAAAGAGTTCAGTGTAAACTAATAGACATAAAGGTTATAGGCCTGAACAACCTCCACCAGCAGAGAACGAGGAGGGATCGAAAACCTACTTGAAAAATATGGCAAGTAAATCGTGAAATACCCCTCAGGAGGACTCCTAATTCTCTAACCCAAATAAGAAAAAATAAACTTATAAGAAGAAGGTAAACCCCACCTCTTCCAACACCATTTCTACTCATTAGTAGTCATGACACTGTCTAGAACATCGACATTCATCACCTTACATCTAACAGAAACCAAAACCCTAGTGGAAAGGACATCTTATAATTCAGATACTACACTTGGGTTTAACTTGAACTTACTATGATCCCAACTCTCAAACGAGTTCGATGAACTATTCGAAAACTCAATCTTTTCACATCTTAAAGAGTCAGATGGACATTTAGGACCCTCTCTCAATTGTGGAGACACTCTCTTAAGATATTTATCGGGTATTGACCCCTACCTATTTACCTAGAAAAAGAAGATAAAAAATTTCCCCAAAATAGAACTCTGGGATAGCTGACTGAGATGCATCCACACCACATGGGAGAGAACCTCAGGTGATGGGGATTGTTCGGGGGTGAGGCACGCCCTCGCTTACCTCTCGCCACGCCACCATCCCTAGGTTCGGGGTAGCGACACCACCATCGCCCTTATCTACTGACCTCCTCACCGAGGTAACTTCACTTTGCTCCTACATTTTTCTAGTTATCCCAAACTTGACTTAACAGAGAGAAAAAAACACAAACTGAAAGTATTTTGAGATCAAACAAGTTCTTAAAGAAACAAGATTATGCCTTGAGAACTCATGGTATCTAAATAAGGAGTTTGAAGATGCCCCCTAGTAGCAATGTTTAATCTATATATATAATAAATAGTCGAAGAGTAAGAATTGCATGGTTACTTAACTCCTAACAAGTCTGGCTCCGCTACTAGCTCGGGAGTTCGGGGGCTTATGTTGGGTATTTCAAAATTGAGCCTAATGACATTACTTTTAACCTATAAGGCAGATAGGCCCATAAGGCCTAAAAATACGCTAAGGGCCCAAACAGGCCCATATCTCATCTTAAACAAATACTCTCTCCATACATTTTTTAAGGTACGTGATTTATTTTATACTGTACAACTTTAAGTTCAGTTCTAATTTTCTCTGTAAAGTATATATTGACTTAAGTATTGGAGTGTTTTTCTCGAAACAAACTCTGGGGCCCTAACTGTGTGTTCATGTCGTAGGCAGGAACCCACTTTCTAGTAATTTGTAGAAAGGAATCAATTTCGAGAAATAGTGATTTTATGTCAGTCTTCTTATATAGAAAGGTACTTACCGCATTAATATTTTATTTCACATATTTCGAATTAACTTATACATTAAAAAGTATATGTTCTATGTATATGTATTCAATGAGATAAATAAAGTAGACATTTCCATCATATATATGTATATAAGGTAAGTTGGTCATTTCTAATTAAATAAATGATAACAATTGAGATTGTGACTATATATTTTTTTGAAGGTAATTAGCCCTTTTTCATTTCATAAGGGATTATTTGTCCTATTTTACAAAGGGGTAAATTGCTACTCACCTGAGTAGTAGAGTTGCATCATTTAATATATAGGGTTTAGATTGTTGAGAACGTTAAAAGTTTGAGTTCTACCCTTTCTTTTCATTATAGCTTTTGTTATACTAGTAGACATTTTAATGTAAGATCAATTGTTGGGAAGGGAATTTGCAGCACAAGTGTGGTAATAACTGTCTCCTTCCAAAATTGAACATATTGCATAGGCTATTTTTGAGGTTTAAAAATTTAAAGATTTGAGTTGTACATTAATATTATATAGACTTGGGCAGGCTCTTGTAGTCTTCCCTCAAAGTGGCAACTTCAATTTTTTTTTTTTTACCAGTATGAAAGGTTCTAGTTGATTTAGGACTTGTGTGTGATTTTCTTACATTTCTCTTTTTTATTTTCCATGAAATATTTTCCAAATGAATCAGCTGATGAAGTGGTAATTCAAGTGCTATACATTTTATATCATATGTTTGGACCCATTTTTTTATCCTATTTATCCAACTTCTACATGAGACCGAATGGTCAAACATAAGATATTTTACCTTAAGGTAGATGTCTTCAAATGAATGTTTTATTTGTTTAGGTTGATGATAGTTTAATTTAAAGTTGAAAAATGAATTTTTTTTAGGTTGAGATAGTATTATCTCACTCTCTTTGAAAATATGTTAGTTCATTACCATAAAATTTCCCAGTTGGTTAGGCAATAATATTTTTGACTTTGTCCTCTCTAGGATACAATAGCCCGACTATGTCGTATGACTTAAATAAATTATGGATAAGTTGTTGAGTTGAAAGCTCCACCCCTAGAATACTTTCCTTCAACTAATAAAACTGTGGTGCCTAAAGGCCGTTGGTTGCGCCCAACGTATATTGGACGGTTTCCAGTCTAGTTGGGCATAAGCTCCTCGATGCTCATGAACGTGAATGGGGACTGGGCATCGGACCATTTATTTTTTGTTGCAGATTTTAGTATTCAAGAATTTGAATTCTTAGATCTTGAAATCTTCAATTCTTGGGGTGTTGGGAAACTTATGAACGCCCCTTATCTCATTGCCTAGCTTGATGAGACAGTTTTGTGCCTGATTCTAGTGTTTCTGCCTGCTGCAAGCTTCCAACGGGCGCTGGCAGCTGGGCTAAGATGGGCATTGGGCTACTACCCAGCCCTTGGGTAGTGGCAACTATGCTGGTTGGGACAGTAGTATGCTATTTCTTTCATGTCTCGTATCCATATTTTCAACAATTAAAAATGTTAGTCTACTAATCCCAAATAAAGAAATAATTTGATCTTGTCAACCACATAATCATAAAATTCAATTTATAACATAAAATTGATTACAACATAATCGTGAAGTATTAATTACCACATAACATAGGTTCTAATACTACTATTGGCTTCGTATGACATCGAGATATGCATAACAAAAATTTAAAATCTTAATTAAACTTTTACATTATATGAAAATACTTACATATCTCGTGGCTCCAACGAATTGAATGGGTATGTGATAATAATACTCGTTGTTGGGCATATTTAAAATGAGCCCAAGAACCTTATATTCTAGCCCAATAGGGCATATAGGAGCACGAGACCTAAAATATACAAATGCCCCATCTCGTCCCATGTCTCACTATAAATACCTATAAATACCCTCTGTACCATTTCTCATGGTACGTTATTCATTATGCACTTTAAATATTTAAGCTTAGTTCTTATTTCCTCTTGACATTTATTGACTTAAGTATTAGAGTTTTCCCCAGGATAATCCTGGGGACCCTTAACTGTCTATTCATGTAGCAGGTAGGGATCCAATATTCCATCAACTTTCTAAAGAGGAGTTAATTATTGATGAGGTGACACTAGTCATTCCACTTATATCCAGGTTTATACTGCATCATTTAGTACTGTCTATGGGAATCCCCGCCTCGACGCTAAGAATGTAAACTCGATCCACTAAAATAGAGGGCTAATGGGGGTGGAGCATATTAGCGGCCCTCAAAGTATCCACCATAAGCATCCCCCCAAATCTTAGAATTGTCTACCTTGGTGACCCCTAAAGTGTCCGTCCTAGTAGACCAAGTGCATCCAACCTAATAGACTCGGGCGTTACCAAGTGTTATGTTACATTTTATGCATTTAATTTAAAATCTTGTAGGTAATGGAAAAAGAAGAAAAAATGAACAGACACAAAAACTTGGTTGAAATTTTGAAGAATCCTCATTGTGGTGCTACTGATGGCAAGTTTTGTATTCCAATCATAACTCTTTGCCCCAATATCATATTGACTTGATTTTTGATCAATTGGAAAGCCAAGAGATATATCTACAACTTTTATATTATCTATAAAATCTATTTTTTTCAATTTCATTGAGAAAAATTAAGTTCAATAATCAATACCAGACTCAAACTTTATGGTATGATACATTTTGGTATTTTAGGCATAACTCTCTCCAAAGATTTCATATCGAGTTGATCTAAGAGTCTATGGAAAGCCAAGATATAGATCTACAATTTGTAGAAGAATAAAAAGCTAATTTAGATTAGAAAGAGCTCAAAAATAGCTTTCAAGAAGAATGATCCTATATGAGATTACAAAGGAGGGCAGACCACTTAGAGCTACGACCCTAGAACTCAGAGCCATGATATTAGCTTCAAAGAAAAAGTCCAGATTGTGTAGCGATGCAGCACCAAAAAGTAGGGCCATGATGCTATTTTTTAGATAAGAGGACAAATTTTTTGGCGTTGTGGCACCATAAATCAAAGTCGTAGCGCCACTTCAATTTGTGCTCTGACAAACAGTTTGGGGCTGCAGCCCCTGAAATCATAGTCGCTGTCCCTCATTCGCTAAAAAATTAAGACACGATTTTTAAGTTTGATTTTTAGGACTTTTTTTTGGAGGACTATAAAAGGTAACTTCCAAGATAAATTTGGGGACTTCTTTTGGTTGAAAAACATGGAGGAAAAGGAGATGAAAAGGGAAGGGGGAGGGGGAAGCTAAGAAAAGTGGAAGGATTTTAGGGTTTTCTAGAAGACTATACATGGAGGATTCATCTTGAGAAGTTAAAAAGAGAGGATTAACATCAACCAAGGGATCCATTTGGGGGGGAGACAAGAAGAGCTTCAACCATTCCTCTCATTTCATAAATTGGTGAATAATTTTCATGTTCCTTCTTATTCATTTTTTGAAGTTTTATTCATTTGATCCTATGCTTGAGCTTTAATCAATATTAGTTCAAGTTATTCATCTCATTTGGGTTATCTTTTTTAATATTTTATCTTGATTATTTGACCATTAATTAATATTATTTGCTGTAAGAAATTCGATACTCGAGAGAGGGAAGATTATACATAATCAAGTTGAGAAGCTTATGAAATCTTTGAAGTTTTGAAGAAAAATTCACTGAAGTTTTGTAGAGTTTTATTCTTAAATTTTTATAGAGATATTGAAATTTATGTTGGAACTCATGGTTAATTCGATACTCGAGAGAGGGAATTGATGAATTTAGAAATTCTTAACTTACATGCGTTGTTGACTTAGATTGGTATATTTTGGAAGGAAGAACATAAGTGATAATTAGGTGAGTCATTCCTCTAAAATTTCTTGCTCATAAGGTGTTTGTTGTATTGTTTCTAAAAACTCCATTTTTGTATTTGCATTTTTTATCTTACTCTATTTTGTTAACCAATCATCACTCGAATTTCTAGATAAAATTGAGACTATTTAAACTACGGTACTTGATGTAATTTTTTATTACATTCCCTGTAGATACTCAACTCAACGCACCGTTATATTAAACTTGACACCATGTAGTTGTGGTTTGTAAAATATTCTATGAACAAGTTTTTGGCGCCATTGCCAGGGATTGTTTTATCATAATTATATTAATATTGTTATGACTTAGTCTTGATTTTAGTTTAGATTGTTTCTATTTTCTTTCCATATTTTGATGTTGTTTTACCTTGCGTTGGATTATAAGTATTTGTATGCATAAGGCTAGGAGTCTTGACTTGGGTTATTTTGATCCCAAAATCGAGCGGACTCTTCAAACTATTAGTGCAGCAAAAACATTTAACAATCAAGCCATGTCGGATAACATCAATATTGTTAATGTGAACGCCAATATTCTATTACAACAACTACCACCACAATGAGCTATCCGAGACTATTTTCAAATAAAAGTGAACCAAAACTACTCTGGGATAGCTCGACAATCGATCAATGCCAATAATTTTGAGCTTAAATCGGCTCTCATTAGCATGGTGAAACAAAATTAATTTGGAGGAGGTGCGTTGGAGGATCTTAATGCACACTTAACCATGTTTTTGGAGATTTGTGACACTATCAAAATGAATGGAGTGCCTGATGATACCATTAGACTTTGCTTATTTCCATTCTCACTCCAGGACCAAGCTAGGCTGTGGTTAAAATCTTTTGCACCAAGTAGCATACGAGTTGGAATGACTTGACACAAAAATTTCTTGCTAAGTACTTTCCACCAAGTAAGACACTTCAACTCAGGTGTGAGATAGCTTAATTCCACCAACAAGATTTTGAGCCACTATATGAAGCTTGGGAGAGGTTTAAGGATTTTCTAAAAATGTGACCTCAGTATGGTTATGGGGATTAGCAGCAGGTGCAATACTTTTATAATGGTTTGGAAGAGCAAACTCGAATTGCCACATGTGGGATTTTAATGTCTAAGAGACGAAGCCCATATTTTTCTTGAGGAGATAACTACTAATAGCTATCAATGGCCTTCCGAGAGGTCTTCTATTAAAATGGTTGTCGATGTTCTTGAGGTTGATTCATTTACACAATTAGCTACACAAATTTCTGCTCTCTCTAACCAATTTGCAGCTTGGACTTCTAATGGAACTTCTCAAGGAATGGATTCCATGGCATCTATTAGGACTTCATTTATGGAAACCAAGGGTAATGATCGTATTTTCAATTTCAGGGAAAATTAATTACCTAATCACTACCATCTAGGGCTTAGAAATCATGAGAATTTTTTCTATACCAACAATCGAAATGTGCTTCAACCCCTATCGGGTTACAACAATCCACCAAATCCCAACCCTCAAGTAGGTGAGAAAAAGACATCATTAGAGGATTTGCTAACCACTTTCATTGGTGAGACAAGAGCCCTATTGAATAAGGATGAAGCAAAGATAGACAACATTGAGACTCAATTGGGCAGCTAGCTTCAAGTTTAGGAGCTCAAATGAAATCAATAGAAACTCAAATTGGATAGCTTGCTACTAAAGTTAATGCTAAAAAACATAAAGAAAACTTTCCAAGTGATACGAAAATCTATCTAAGGAAGAATTGCAAAGCCATTCAACTTTGAAGTGGAACCAAAATCAAGGGGCCGAAAAATGGAAAGATCTAACATTGATGAGCCAATAACGAGTACTTTGAGTCAAAGTAGTATGGAGAAACAACCAAAGGAAGAAAAAAAGGCAATCAAATGAACAAACAGGGGCTGAGAAGCTAAAATCTATTCCTAACTTTGAAACTTATCCTAAATTTAATGTTCCCATTCCTTTTCCAAAAAGATTTCAAAAGAAAAAGATTGATTCACAATTTGTAAAAGTTTTGGAAATCTTCAAGAAAATTCATATCAACATTCATTTTTCAAATGCTCTTGAGCAAATACCCAACTACGCTAAATTCATGAAAGATGTGATGTCAAGAAAAAAGTGATTGGTGGAATTTGAAATTGTGAATCTCACAGAAGAGTGTAGTGCCATTTTATAAGAAAAGCTTCCTCAAAAATTGAAGGATCTAGGGATATTTACTATTCTTTGTACCATAGGAGAATCTTTATTTGATAAAGCATTATGTGATTTTAGAGCAAGCATTAATTTGATGTCACTTTCTATTTTCAGGAAATTAAGAATTGGAGAAGTCAAGCCATCCACTATCACATTGTAATTGGCAAATAGGTCTCTCACCTATCCAAAAAGAGTTGTTGAAGGTGTATTGGAAAAAATGGATAAATTCATATTTTCTATAGATTTTGTGGTCTTAGATATGGAGGAAGACCAAGAAATTTTTTAATCCTTGGTTGACCATTCCTTGCTATCGAGCATGCTTTGATTGATGTGCAACGCAGTGAATTAACTCTAAAAGTTAATAAGGATGAAGTTATGCTTAACATTTATCATGGATTGAAGTTTCAAGAGAAACCACATACTTGTATTAGGATTGAAATGTGAGAAACTTGCTTGCATGATCATTTTGTCAAACAAATTCCTATCGAACCTTTAGAGCAATGCATTGTTCATTCCATAATGCAAGGTAATGACCACGATATTGATAATGAGGATTTAATGCATTACTTACTTTTTTTGAATCAAGAGATGTGGAGTTGAAGAAGGATAAATACAAGGAAGCAATAGGAGATACCACAATCAAGGAACAAACAATATCACTCGAGTTGAAAACACTTCCTGAGCATTTGCGGTATGAATTTTTAGGTGCTAACAACACTTATTTGGTAATTGTTTTAGTATTTCTATCTCCTTTAGATGTTGAGAAGTTACTTCGTGTTTTAAGAGAGCATAAATCTGCTATTGGTTAGTCAATTTCTGATTTGAAAGATATTAGTCCTTCAATTATCATGCATAAAATCATAATGGAAGAATCTTACAAATAATTTGTTGAACATCAACTTAGACTAAATCTTGCAATGAAAAAGGTTATAAGAAATGAATTCTTGAAATGGTTGAATGCCATAATTATTTATGCAATTTTTGATAGTTCTTGGGTGAGTCAGGTTCAAGTAGTTCCAAAAAAGGATGGCATGACCATAATTTAAAATAATAACAATGAACTAATACCAACAAGAACGATCATAGATTGGCGAGTATGTATTGATTATACAAAACTTAACAAAGCTACTCATAAAGACCATTTTTCCTTCCCATTTATTGATCAAAAGTTAAATTGACTTGCAGGGTATCAATACTATTATTTTCTTGTTGGTTATTCGGGATAGAATTAAATTATCATAGAACACGAAGACTAAGAGAAAACAACATTCACATGCCCTTATGGTACTTTTGCTTTTGGAAGGATGTCATTTGGATTATGTAATGCCCCAACGACATTTCGAATATGCATGATGGCAATTTTTCATGATATGGTGGAGAACATAATGGAAATTTTTATGAATGATTTTTTAGTATTTGGCTCCTCATTTGATATATGTCTACATAATATTTCTCTTGTTTTGTAGAGATGTGAAGAGACTAACCTTGTTTTAAATTGGGAAAAGTGCCATTTTATGGTAAAAGAAGGTATTATTTTAGGTCACTGAGTGTCCTTTAAAGGACTTGAAGTAGACCGAGCAAAAAATATTACTATTGAAAAACTCCCACCATCAATCAATGTAAAAGTTATTCATAGTTTTTAGGACATGCTGGGTTTTACAAAAGATTCATTAAAGATTTTTCAAAAATTATAAAACCTTTATGCAACCTTCTGGAAAAAGATAACCATTTGATTTCAATATTGATTGCCTATAGGCTTTTGATCACATCAAGAAAGGTCTTATTTCAACTCCTATTATGATGATACTGGATTGGACTCAACCATTTGAGCTTATGTGTGTGATTATGCAGTTAGAGTGGTGTTAGGACAAAGAAGAGAAAATTTTTTTAGGGCTATTTACTATGCAAGCCGAACACTTGATGATTACACCACCATTGAAAAAGAATTGTTAGCTATTATTTTTTTATTTTATAAATTTTGTGCTTATCTTGTAGGTACCAAGGTGATAATGTATACCGATCATGTTGCTATTGGGCATCTATTTGCTAAAAAGAATGCAAAACCAAGGCTAATTTGGTGGATATTTATTCTTTAAGAATTTGATCTTAAAATAAAAGATAAAAAGGGAAGTGAAAATATGATGGTTGATCACTTATCGAGGTTGGAGTAGAAAAATGAGAACTTTGAAGGACCAATTATATTTTTTTCCCAAATGAATTTATTTTGGGAATCAAAGATAATTTACCTTAGTATGTAAATTTTATGAGTTATCTTGTAGGTGGATTATTGCCCCTATACCTTACATATCATCAAAATAAAAAATTCTTACTTGATGTGAAATATTATCTATGGGATTATGTTCAGATTATGTGATTCGGAGATGTATTCAAATGGAGGAAACAAATGATTATTGTCATCATCCCCATATGGTGGTCATTTTGGACTTACAAAGACAGTTTCTAAGGTATTGTAATCTGATTTTTATTGGTCGATTTTATTTAAGGATTGTTATGCTTTCATGCAGACATATGACCAGTGTCAAAGGGCTGGAACAATTATTAGATGCCATGAGCTTTCTTTGACTAACATAATGGGAGTTGAACTCTTTGGTGCTTGGGGGATTGACTTTATGGGACCATTTCCTCCATCAAATGGCTGATCATACATTTTTCTTGCTGTGGATTATGTCTCCAAGTGGATAGAAGTAATTGCCACACCTACTAATGATGCCAATGTAGTACTTAAATTCTTGCACAAACATATTTCTACTAGTTTTGGCACACCTAGAGCAATTGTAAGTGATGAAGGTTCTCATTTTTGCAATAAAACATTTAATGATCTTTTGATTAAGTATGGTATAAGATATAAGATAGCTCTTGGATACCATCCTCAATCAAATAGACAAGCTAAAATTCAAACTGGGAAGTGAAGCAGATCCTTGAGAAAATGGTAAGTATTAATCAAAAGGTTTGGTCACATAAGCATGATGATGCCTTGTGGGCATACCACACAACATACAAAACTCCTATAGGTATGTCTCCTTAGCGATTAGTTTTTAGAAAAGCTTGTCACTTCCCCATTGAGCTAGAACATAGAGCATATTACGTTGTGCAATAATTAAATTTTGATACAAATGCAATTGGAGGAAAAAGATTGTTACATTTTAATGAAATGGAGGAATTCAAGTTTGATGCCTATGAAAATGCTAAAATCTATAAAGAAAGAACAAAACAATGGCATGACAAAATAATTTTAAGAAGGGAATTTCAACTCGGACAACTTGTGTTGCTTTTCAATTTTAGATTAAAATGTTTTATGAGAAAATTAAAATCTAGATAGTCTGGTCCCTTTATTGTCAATAAGACATTTCCATTTTGGGCAGTTGAACTCAAAGGTAAAGATGACACAGTATTTCGTGTCAATAGACAAAGGTTGAAATATTATTACAAAAATGAAATTTGGAAGATGTCTAATCTTCCACTTGCAAAAGCAACCTAAGGTATTTAGTTTCGGTCTAACTAAAGACTTTAAATAAAACACTTCTTGGGAGGCAACCCAAGCTCTCTGATCTTATTTTTGTGTGTGTTGTTTTGTTTCTTGTTATTCTTGTGTTGTTTCATATCATGATAATTGTTCCTTGATATTCTACTTATTTTAATTATCCTCTTTATCTTCTATTGGGCTTTTTAAGTGATCCACTTCAATTTTTGGATCCCTAATTAATTAATTAATTAATCAATATTAGCTAATTAATTTCCAAGCAATGGAAAAATCCTAAAATGGAAATGTTGTTTTCCACAAAAATATGTGACCCTTTAGGTTCACTACTAAACTAGTAGTCGGCTTATAATATTTATAATTTATGAATAATAATTATTCTAATTAATTAATCCACTTGAGATTAACTTCTTAATTCCGAGAACCTCATTATCAATGAAAACCTAGCAAGTAATCATGGAAAACTAGTCTTAGATGAAATAGTGAGTAAACCTATTTCAGTTCTGAGTACCATAAACGTATGGTCCTTTCGACAACTAATCTTTCAGTTGAATCTATGGCATGGATTATAAATTAAAATCCTAAATGATTCAATAATTGTGATTCCATTTTAAGTTCCAATAATTCTTGATGAATCAGAACTCATAGGAGATTCCTTTATTAAATAAAAGATAATTGTCGAATTCTATGTTGGCTACTAACAAACCTCTATTTACATTAGTGCAACTCCCAACATATCCATTTGTGATTGTCAAGCAATCAAAAAATATATCAAAGTATTGGAGGATGCACACAAGGCTACCATCGTACCTTAAG
Source organism: Paulownia fortunei (assembly GCA_019321725.1). Taxonomy (NCBI): domain Eukaryota; kingdom Viridiplantae; phylum Streptophyta; class Magnoliopsida; order Lamiales; family Paulowniaceae; genus Paulownia; species Paulownia fortunei. The sequence continues at coordinate 5,742,613 of CM033115.1, forward strand.
TTCAAGGACTGGCCGTGTACTATTGCAAGACCATAAATTTTTATTTTGATTGGCAAAACATCTAGCTAAAAATTTCTTGTAGGCCATGTTGGGTGTACTTGTTCTCTAACAATCACCTACATACATGTATTTGCATCTCTATGCTAATGCCAATGGAATACGACATCCTCATCTTACGAGCATGCATCATATGTGTGAGTCTTATTGAGCTATTAGATGTATCATCTCAAAAAGCCCTTGACTCGAAACTTATTTAAGAGCAAAACCTTAGAGGTATGTTCTATGATCATCATCATATGCGCGATCGTACCCCATAGCTAAATTTGGTTTGAGGACTTTATCTAATGCATAAAAAGAAAAATGCAAAATATAAGATAAATAAAGTATTTTTTTATTAATATGACAGTAGGGTTTAAATCCAAAAAAAAAACTTCCAGTCTTTCCTGTGTACTCATCATCTTCATCTGATGACACCCCTCCTACCCAGAACTGAACACCACTCATTTTCAAGAAAGTCCTCTTGTTTTACAATTCTCTCAATCATTAAGTACAATGCTGATATTAAGTTTGGGGGGGAGTTCAAGAGTTTAGAATTTAGGATAATTGCTTGTTAGAAGTTTAATGCTTGATTGTAGTTTATTGAGTTTAGTTCATTGACTTGGTTAGTTTATTGATGGTCAAGTTTAGTGATGAACTATGTGCATGTTTAAAAAAAGTGAATATTCAAATATGTACATTGTTTATATGTCTAAACATCAAAATTTGATTTTATTTACTTTATGAGGTCTTGTAAATCTTGTTGCACTAAGTAGTTTGTTGAGTTATATTTAATTATTTAGAGATAATTTATATGGTCTAATTATTTCCTAAATGATCCTACCAATCTCTAAAACTAGTCGAGATGAAATCCTAGGTGATATAGCATTAGAGAGATAATTTAGGTCATTTTTGAATTGTTTGAGCCTTTGAAACCAACCTATACTTGAATTATTCCCTAGTGTTCCCTCTTGAACCTATTGAAACAATTATTTGGATACCCTATACACATAATCGAGCTTTATGAAAAATTCTAATTTTTGACCATTTTTCTTTTCATTTGCACAATCATTCTTGAATGAATTGTTGTATTAAAAAAATAAAAATAAAGAGAAGAAAAAATTGTATGAAAATGAAGAGATTTTGAATTGAGGTGTATGATTTGAACTCCCTAAAATAAATAGACACCCATTGTATACAACAAAAGAAATAAGTTTGGGGGTAATCCAAGATAAAAAAATGGGATGTTCAATAAGAAAAATGAAGGGATTGATGAAGAACTTGATGCTCATTCATAAAGGTTCTGGTATAATTGTGTAAAATAGGTAATTTTTAGCTTCAATTTTTCATATTTTCCCACCATTACCCAAGCCTCACAATACAAGTTTTGGAAGTTCTTTTGATCTTTGATGCTATAATCTACCTACATTAGTGGAGATTAATGTGAAAAATAAGCTTTTGGAGTTTGGTAAGCACTTCAAAAGTGGATCAAATAGTAGTAGTTGGTTTTACAAACTTATTCGGATGATAAATGAAAGCTAATAAACTACTACTTTCACACTCACACACACAAAACCATGAAGTTAAATGAAACTAATATGCATGTTAATATGTAAATTTGATATATTTTTCTAATCTTTTGAGATGAGATAATAGAAAAATCTTTCTTGACTTTGGTAACCTGATTCATAGAGGGGTTGTTATTGAGAATTCATATTTGGGGGTATTTGATAAGTTGGTTTTATACCAATAATTCATATACCTTTTGATTAACATTTGATTTATTTTCAAATGTTTATGTTACTTTTTATACATTTAGTTTGAATCTTGTAGGTAATGGAAAAATGAGAAGAAAATGAAAAGAAACAAAAACTTGAGTGAAATCTTGAAGAATCCGCATTATGATGCTACTAATGGCAGTTTTTATATTTTAGTCATAACTCTTTGTCCTAATTTCATATTGACTTGATTCTTGATCCATTGAAAATCCAAAAGATATATATATATATATATATATAACATTTATGTTTACTACAAAATCTAGTTCTTTTGATTTTAATGAGAAAAACTAAGTTCAAATGTTAGCATAGGACTGAAACTTTTTAGTATGACACATCTTGAAATTTTAGACATAACTCTTTCCAAAGATTTTATATCGAGTTGATTTAAGCATATATGGAAAATCAATACATAGAGCTATAATTTATTATAAGATATAAGAAGTTAATTTAGAGTAGAAAGAGCTCAAAAATGGCTTGCAAGAAGAATGATCCTACATGATATTGTTTGCAAAGAAGGGTAGACCACATGAAGCCGTGGCACCAAAACTCAGAGCTGCAGCACCAGCTTGAAAGAAAAAATCTAGATTATTTGGCATCATAGAGCCAGTTATAGACAAGAGGCCAAATTGTTTGGCACCGTAGCACCAAAAATCAGAGCTGTGGCGCTAGTTTAATCTCTACTCTTACAAATAGTTTAGGGTCGCGGCCCCAGATCGCAAAAAATTTAAAACATGATTTTTAAGTTCAATTTTGGGACTTCTTTTTGGAGGAATATAAAAGAAAACTTCTAAGAAAAATTTGGGGACTTCTTTTGGTCAAAAAACATGGAGGGGAGGGGGGGGGGGAATGAGGGAAAACCAAGAAAAGGGGAAGGATTTTAAGGTTTTTTGGAAGACTCTTGAGGGAGGATTCATCTTGAGAAGTTAAAAAGAAAAGATTGGCATCAACCAATGGAGCCATTCGGGGGGAGATAAGGAGAGCTTTAACTTCACAAATTGGTGAACAATTTTCATATTATTTCTTATTTATTTTTTGAAGTTGTATTTATCCATGATGAACTAAACTTTTCTTTCTAGAAGATAATGTAACCTTATTTGATCATATGTTTTGAGTTCGAATCAATATTAGTTCAAGTTATTCATCTTGTTTGTTATCTTGTTTAGTATTGCATTTTGATTATTTGGCCATTAATTGAGATTGTTTGATGTGTGAGATTCGATACTCGAGAGGGAAGATTATACATGATCATAAGGATAATAAAACCAAGGAATCATAGAGTTGAGAAGCTTATAAAACCTTTGAAGTTATGAAGAAGAATTCATTGAACTTTTGTAGAGTTTTATTCTTGAATTTTTATAGAGATATTGAAATTCATATTAGAATTCATAGTTAATTTGACACTCGAGAGAGGGAATTGATAAGTTTAGAAATTCTTAACTTACATGTGTTGTTGACTTAGATTGATATGTTTTGAAAGGAAGAATATATGTGATAATTAGGTGAGTCATTCCTCTAGAATTTATTATTCATAAGGTGGTTGTTGTATTGTTTCTAAGAACTCCACTCTTGTATTTGCATTTTTTATCTTACTCTACTTTGTTTATCAATAATCACTTGATTTTTTAGATAAAATTGGGATTATTTATACTATGATATTTGATGCAATTTTTGATTATAATCCTTATGGATACAATACTCAACTCACTGTTGTATTAAAACTTAACACCATGCACTTGCGGTTTGTAAAATATTCTACGAACAGGTAGCCAGTAAAAGGCTACGCAATATAGTCTATAGGGCATGCCTTACACAAAAAAATAATCAATAAATGGTCATGGGATGAGGTTCGTGGTGAATGCCTTTACTACAACAGTCAGTAAGAGGTTCCGACATGCAGTCCTTGGTGAATGCCATCACTATGGCAGTGAGTAAGAGGTTGTGACACACAGTTCGCAACAATTGTCTTCACCATAGTATTCAGTAAAAGGTTGCGACATATAGTTCCCTACAAAAGCCTTCATTGCTGTAGCCAGTAAAAGTTTGTGTTACGCATTCCATGGCAAATACCTTTAGCAACACCTCAACCTATAAGAGACTGTGGAACACAGCCTGATGAAAATCAATAAAAATTCAAACATTATTAACAAAAAGTGAGAGTCTCATAAGTAGACCATTAAGAAGAAACGACAACTCAAAATAATGTAATGAAATGAGCCAAGTTCTCGTGTGCAGAAATAATTATTCAATGCGAAAAATAAGTAAAATAAATGAAAATTTATCCAACACATTTTCAAAAAACTTAAAAATGATAGCTCAATACAAAATGGCTAAAAATGCACGAGTCTAGAATAAAAAAGTCTATGATCATGTATTGGGAGGTTAATCTTTACGGCAATGACAACCTCAGAACCAAATACACAGTCAAGGTAATGCCTCAACTGCTAGCACTATCTTACTCCAAGGCATTATCTCAGCTACCATAACCCTTTTGCAGCCGAGGCAATACCTTAGCTACCATTACTCTCTCACAATCGGGCATTATCTCTGTTATGGCACCCTCCTCACACAGTTGAGGGATACCTTGATTGCCTCTACCTTTACATAGTCGAGGCATTACCTCAGCTGCTAGTGCCTCTTTGCAGCCAAGGCATTGCCTTGGCTACAAATTTCTCCCAGTAAAGAGACATCGTATCAGTTGCCACAGTCCCATGCAGTTGAGGTATGGCCTAGGCTGCCATCGTTACCATAGAACCAAGATATTTCTACCAACTTTTCTCCATGGCCAAGGTAAAGCCTCAGTTGCCAACCTATCCTTGTAGTCAAGGCAAAGCTTTAGTTATCAGTCTTCCACTATTGGTTGGGGCAAAGCCTCGACTGCCATCATCTTCAGGCAGTTGAGGCAAAGCCTCTACTAACCCTTTTTTACACTATCGAGATAAAAAACCCTTAACCCAATGGTTCTTACAACCACAAACTTGCATATCAAACTTTTTTTTTCTCTCTTAAATTTACAACTCACTCTGCATATCCGAGGAGAAGATTAATTCTACTTTGATTAACTAGTCCAAAGAGAGATAAAACCTCACTATGGCAACACAATTTTGGTTTCACAAAGCCTCTGGATACCGAATACAGTAGGAATTAGAATTTTTAAAACATGCATCAAATATATATAAATGTGGGTATCTCGGATTCAATGTGATTGATTAGTTATGCATATATACAAAATTAAATCAATAAGAAGTTTTAGGGTTCTATCAAAAATTATAATTGAAGTTTCTTCCTGTTGATGAAGATAATCTTGAAACGACTCAAGTCATTAGCTCTAACATTCTCTACAAATTTCCAAACCTTGTGAATGGATGGATTTTCCTAGATCCCCAAATGTTAATCCTCCAAGAGTGTATTTACACTTTGAATGCCCACTCACAATTAAACCTATGCTTATATTCGATAGTTCTAGCCTAACATGTATATGGAGTTTATGGAACAAATAAATCACTATTTATTTAGGTGTTTCATTAACTCTTAGTTCAACAAAAGTGAAAGAAGAATTAATCAAAGACTAGGAATATTTTTGGTGGAATAAGAAAATAATTTTTCTTAGAGAGATAGGAGAGGATGGCCAAAATTTTTAAAGCCTTGTGTTTGTAATTTTCGGCCATATAGGGGCCTTGTATATGTCCCCATAATTCCATCTTATAGGATCCCTTTCCAAGCCGAACTTGGATTTCAAAAGGTAAGTCTTTGATTCTAAGTCAAAGACTTATTATAAATGGCAAGTCTTTTATTCCAAATCTAAGAATTAATTTCCTAATCAATCTTGAAATTAATCTCTATTGAATTCCTCATGTGTTTCCTACAAACCTATACCCAATGGACCTTGATCTAATTTAATTAATCACATTAATTAAATTTATTCATCCAATGAATTATTAAGGCCTATAATAATTAATTATGTTTCATAATGGGTAACATAATCCAATTAGGTAAATTAATTAAACCCTAATTTAATTAATCACATTAATAATATTTACCCAACTCTTAGATTAATTACATAGGCAAGAAATGAGCTTGTCTGAGTTAGTATATGATAGTTCACCCATATGCTCGTAGTGGACTTACAATTCTTGTAACTTTCTTGAACAATTAATATTTTAATTATTCTTGATTAATTAATTAAATTAATTAATCATCTTAGAATTAATCTATTATTTTTAACAACCTCACCAATCATGATTAGCATCTTGCAACACGCCATGAAGACCTAGATTTAGGTGAATGTGGTGAACCCTTCCAATTATGAATACCGTGCAAGTCAAGTCCTACCATCAACTAATTTCTCAATTAAGCGTAGGGTAAGGATTATTAGTCAAAACCCTAATAGCTTAATTCTACGAAACCATCCCTAGTATCTTGATTCTACGAAACCATCCCTAGTATCTTGATTCGTTGATGCTAATTAAGAAACTCATTTCCTAATTTCTCATTCCAACCATGGCTATAGATTTCATAATCAAGTACAATGGAAATAATAGGAGATTCACCTATTATGCTAGATAGGTGATGAATCCTTTGTTGACCACTCATTAACTTCCATAAATGACGATGATGCATAAAAAATACTCATTTTATGGTGCCTATAATCAAAGGATAGATCAAACCATGTAGTGTATGAGGTTATAAAGATGCCTCCAATTAAATGACTAATTCATGCCTATCATAATGATTGGAAACTTCCTATTCGACAACCAATATTTTCTTGGAAATTCTTTGTAGGTTTGTTTAATGTATTTGTTCTATAACAAGTACCATATACATGCACTAATATCACAACACCAGGGTATATGGAATGAGACACTCTCATTGCGAGTATGTTCTGTATGCGCAAGTCTTGTTGGCCTAGTGATGTCTCTTCTCAAGAACCCCTCGACTTGGAACATTTTTAAGATCACAACCATAGAGGCATATTCCATGTTTGTCATCCTATGCGTGACCATTCCCTATAGCCATAAGTGATCTAGGGACTTTACCTAATTCTATTTAAGGAAATTTAAGATGAAAGTTGTCATTAATTGATATTAATATAAAAAAATATTATTTCTACAAGGGTATAAAGACGACCAATCAAATTAGCTTGTCGGACACTACTCTAACACAAAATCCTTAGCCTTATCCAGGCAAAATTTAGTCTCAGGAGAGACAACACCTCTCCCAAACACATACTTAGGCCTCGGCCTTATACGGGCTAAACTTAGTTCTAAGAGAGACAACACCTCTCCTGGACACAAAATAATGCCCCAACCTCATCCAGGTCAAACTTAGTCATAGGAGAGATAATATCTCTCCTATACACAAAACAAAGCCCCGGCCTAATATGGGCCAAATCATTTCAAAAAAGCAAAATGATAAGCCTCAAAGTGAAAGGGCTAAAGAGGAGCAATCCTCCTAAATAACTAAGTCTTAAGAAGAAGCACTAAAAGCTCTTTAAGCTATATCACCCTGGGGTGTTCTTTCTTCCCCAGGAACATTCTGAATGCCATTAGCTACCTTTGTAGCATATATCTCATGCTCAAGCGCAACTGCCTCAGCCTTCTCAGTCTTTAGTACGAAAGGGTTCGATAACGCAACATCCTTCACACTAAATCGACCCACCCCTCTCTGATACATTTATGATAACAGATAGTCCAATCACAAATGACAATTGTTTTATCAAAAATAATATCCTAAAAATCATAAAAGGATTTGAACTCGAAGACAGGCCCATTCCATGGGGTAAGCAAGCAAAGCCTTGCCTTCCTCCGAATCTAAGAATTATCTAAAAGTTCATTGTTGACCTTGCTCACCTAAACATGTAAGCAGGTAATTTGTCATCATTCTTCTCTGCTATACCCAAATGGCCAACAGAGAATTTTTAACTAACAAATCCTTGACTAACCACAATCAAAAGAGGGAGATACGATTGTAAAATAACACATAAAAAATCAACTGAGATTTTGCACTAGCCAGCACGAAGTGAGAATAAAAACCCTCCCATGAGTTAGTTTTCGTATGAGTGTCTCACCCAGACGTTCATCGATCATAGGATTAAAGACCACAAATGCCATCTCATTGATTGCACTTCCTAAAAGAAGCCACAAAGGTGTATCAATAAGATTAAACCTCTTCTAAATGGTTAAATTATGATGATCAATAATCGTCAATTGCTCCCTAAGCTCATTCCCAAGGAGAAATGGAAAAATGAAACTTGAATCCAACAAAGTTCAATAAAGAAAGACATGTGTCTGTGAGAAACAAAAGATGCTCATAGCAATTAACAAAGGCATCAACTAGTAAAAAATTGCATAGTGCAGTTCATGGAAGTATGGTAACCAGTAAGAAGGTAACATAATCACCTGTAAGAGGTTGTCTAACATAGTAACTCAAGCAAGCCTATAACCAAAAAATAGACACGAACAGTGAATAGAAGTTTGTTAAGTAAAATAAAATTGTGAAACAACAATCCCATAGTCCTAAATTTATTTAGATGATTCAAACAAGAGTTGTAATTAACTAAACTAAAAATCCTATAATCAAAATAGAAAAGTTCACTTAAAAAAATTGTCAAACACTTAATGGGAAATTGATTGTAGATGTATGATTCGCCAACTATTCACCTATGTTCACCAATCTAATTTATCAATTTCAAGCTAACAATTTATAAGTTAAGAATCCATAAAGTAACCAACTCCCTTTCTCGAGTGCCAAATGATTATGAATTCTAATTTAAATTTTAATATCTCTATAAAAATCCCAAACTAAAACTCTATAAAAGCTCATTAGATTCTTCAATAAAACTTTAAACGGCTTATAAGCCTCTCGACTCTATGAATTTCTAGATTGTGTTATCCTATGACCATCCATAAAATTCTCTCTCTTGAGTGTTGGATTACATAAGCCAAACAATCTAGATTAGTGATCAAGTATTTAAGATACAATCAAATCAGACAACATAAATAAATTAAAGAACTTGAAAAGGATCCAACGTTTGTTACATCACCCTCTAGAAATTAAAAATTAGTTCATAACGGATGTACAAAAACTCCTAGACAAGTTTCAACACATAATGGAAATTAGAAAAAAAATTAAAGCAAGAATTCAATTAATAAAGTTTAGGAATCCTCTCTATAATTAGATGATAGATGCTTTCAATTGTGTTCTTAAAGTCTCTCCTTTGATTCTGGGCCTTTTTCTAGTGTTCTCCAAGTTGCAAAAGTGTTCAAGAAAAATATCATCTTCTATATATACCCTCTCAAAAATCCATGTTTGAAGCCCTCTGAATGTGCAAAAGACGTTAGGTGGCACTGCAACCCCTAAATTGGGCGCCACGGTGCTAGAACAATCTGGGTGAATTTTCTCTATCGCACTGTGATGCCAAATGTTTTCTCAGCTACGATGTGGCCCTTGATTAGGTTCCACGGTGTTCAAAGTCACGAAGCACACTGGACACTTTTTGTTATCGACACCACGATCTCTAATTCAGGTGCCACGATGTGAAGCCCTTTTTTCTAGAAGCTTGCTTGTTTCGTCCTCTTATCTTTTTTCGCTTATTCATACTTATCTAATATGGATTATTTCCTACAAAACAAAATAATTTTCTTGAAATCAATCAATTAACTAAGTCAAAAGTACTCGAATCTTTGGTGTAAAACCAATTCAACAACATCACTTGGCAAGAAGATCTGCAAATGAAGATTCACTGAGTGTTTTCTCCCACAAACTACTTTTTCACTCTTCTGCGTATATATCACTCATTAAGAAGAAAGATATGACTATTGAGGTTGTTTATTTGAAAGTCAGAGAGCTTCAAGAGGTTATCAAAAAGTCTATTTTCTTATGTCTTGAGCTCTTTTTACAAGCGTCTCTAATTTTTTGCCCGTTGCACCTACTTTTCTCGTATCAGTAGTGTAACTATTTTGTCACACTATTTATGTAGTCACACTCTGTTTGCAGTCTATTGTCCTTTACGTCCTTTCTCCCTCATTTTTGTTTGTCTATCCATTAGTTTGGATTGTTCCAACTTATCGGGTTTCAGATTTAACTTAATCCTTTGAAGGTACACAAGTCCTCACTATGTTGTGATGCTTAGCCTCGTTAAGTGCAGTGCTCTAATCTTAGAATCAATCGCTTTTTAGAATCTCATTATTTTTCATTCAATTTTTCAGATGTGGCTGACTCGTTGATCTTCTATGATTCCAAATTCTCACTAAACTGCTTCAGTTCTCGCGTTTGCTAAATCCCTTAGTCCCGCTAAGCTTTTTGCTCTAGTCTTGGACTTTTCTATCTTGGTCTTGAACTCTTCATCACTATTTGGATTGTCAACTCTTCTTCTTTATCTTTTCTATTTATAGGCTATTTGTTCTTCCAGTACTACCTAGTAGTGTAGCCTTTACAAAACTCCTACATAAACAAAAAATCTATCAAGGGTTTTAGGGTTCTATCCTAGACTAATCAACTCATAATCAAAATCTGTATAAGTTGATCCTAATATAATTAATTAGCTAATTAACTAAAATAATCTTAATTACGTCATAAGAGTTGTGAGCGTACTACCAACTTATTGGTGAACATAAGGGGTAATACACTAAATTGGACAAATATATTTTTTGGTAAGGAAAATAAATAAATTATTGGATTAAGTAAATTAATTAATTAACTTACTAGATTTAAATTAATTCAAGTATTGAATTAATTTATTTAATTGATATGACTAATTAATTAGACCCAATGAGATTAGAGATAGTCCAGTTGGAGCAATTAATTAATTTATTGTGTCAACTAAATGAATGAACTTAATTGGATTAATTGATTGTATCAATTAATTAGGCTTAATGAATTTTACGCCTAGTTCCAACGTGTATGGGTTTGATGGAATCAACGCTCAATAAAACTTAAAAGATGAAAAATTCAAATATTAGATGAAGAAGAAATTAAGGTAGTTGAATGAGTATAGAATATTTACCATAAGAATACTTCAAGCACAAGAAAACTACATTAAGGAGGTGGAATCTCACATGAATGAATTGAGAGTCTCAATTGGATCGGAGAATTGGAGCATAAAAGGCTCCTTATAGACTGAATTTAGCAAGGATTGTTGCAAGAAAAATAAAGCAAAATTCACCCCCTCCTCGGCTCCAAGCCACAAAACCGTGCACTCCAACTTCTCCCTTGTATGACTTTTGTGTTCTTTCGTTCTACACACTTGAATAAAAGAAACCCAAAAATCAATTCAGATATACAATCTGTTTTATTGCTTCGAAGAACACCATACACTAGTCCTTTAGCTAGGCTACAAAATCAAACGTACTAGCACAGGTGTCATATCCCGTGGGCATCCATGATGTGATAAAATTTAGAGAAGAAATAATTGAAACTTTTAGGTGAACCTGTTCTATATATGGGGTTAGCAGTTTATGTTTGCAATCAGAACACCCAATTTCAACAGTGAGAGGTTGAGAACAATTTAGATCATTTGTTAGTCCACTGCAATCAGCCGGAAGTTGAATTGTAGTCTTACTTAACCTACATAAAAATTAAATATTACATAATTAATAATATCTCAATGGCAACATGACACATGGATGATTATGAATGTTATAATTTTATGGGTTAAAAATATTAATATTCCGTTAAGCCATGTAACTTGACCCAATAGTGCGAACAATTGTTTCCCTACTTTTTCCTTAGAAATAAACTTAGCATGATTTGACTATTTTATCCTGCAAAATTAGTTTTGCCGTGCACATGAGGGAATATTCGACCAGAATTCAGTTATATATGGCAATATATAAAAAATGTGTTGCGTGGATAATAAAGTATTATAAAAAAATTATTTAGGTGGTAAAATGTAAAAGTTAGGATGGCAACGCATTTTTTTCTCAAATCTTAATTAGCAACCTCAAGACTTGGCTCCTCATCGTTTCCTTAACCAATTTGCAGTGTCTTATTCTTCACAGGTTCCTCAAAACTGGATGCATAGGGGTTTCCCTTTGAAACTATGCCTCAACATATGGTTCTATACTTTGCCAGGTGGGTTCACAATTGCTTATTTTGCTGGATCTATATGGACCCATATAGTACGAGTTCTACAAAATTAATAACTGTGGGTGACTTGCCAACTAGTGTTGGACCCGTCAAGAATTTTCGGTCTCACAATTCTAAGAAGTCCTATGGAACTCCCAACACAATGATTTTTATGGATTTATTACTGTTACTGAGTCTCAATTCCAAATGTTCAGAATAATTGTTTAGAGAAGGAAAGTGTCAAACACCTGATGGCATTAAAGTAGCACCACTTACAAGAATCAGTTTTCCAAAGACATAAGGAAAAGAACCGCTTTCAAAAATTTTAAGCAAGTAATTAATTGAGAAGGTGATTTCTTATGCCATATCTCCATCAAAATTATTCACTTCGACACGGCTATGAGCTTGTGAGTAATTAGGCTATCTCAAATCCAATACCAAATCCAGCACCATAATATTAAATATGGTGTATTATGCTATGCAACCCAATACCAAATTTTATACAAAATTTCGTGTAATACATATATCTCCATTTTGCCTACAAATTTGCTTTTTCCCAAATTTTAATTTCATTTGTATCCCATATTATTTATTTATTTAATTTTAATTTGATTACTATTTTGCAATAACATTTGTAATATTTAATTGTAATAATTAACAAATAATTAACATTTGTAATAAATTATAATAATTAACAACTAATAAGTAAATACATTGAAATAACATTATTGGATTTTATATTTGTTTTGTGAAACTTTTTGTATCATACTTGATGTGCAATGTAGTATTTTTCTTAATTGTGATATTAATAGTAATATTATTTTTGTAATATAATCAATAAATATAAATTACATGTATTTTTTATTTAGTAGAATTAATAGTAATAAAATATAGGTAATTAGTTTTTCATATCTTTAACATTACCAAGTCGATTTTGGAAAGTATATATATTCATCAATCTACTGTCTTGAAATAAGCAAATCATGAGCACCCAAAATTTTTAAATGGTAGCAATGACTTGCAAACTTTTCTATTATTTGACTAAAGTTAAAAGGTTGACCTAGTGGTGGAAGGAACCTCGTATCCTTGAGGTCAAACATGAAACGTCTATTTTTGTTTGGATTAAAAAAGTAATTTTTTTAATTAAATTATTTTTAGTGCGATCTATTAATATTAAGAATGTAATGGTCTTATCTAAATTATTAATGTAGTAATATCGTAATAGAGACACCTTTTATAACGTGATTATATAAGATTGGAACGGATGTAATTTAAATTTTCACATAATTTCCATCATTTTTCTGAAACTCTAATGACATCAATCGATGAATATATATAGATTGGTCTTAATCTTGAGTGATTATAAACTTCTATTTATTTTAGCATGATCTTTGATTTGCTCGTTAAAAATTTGTTCATTAATATTTCTAAATACTTGCATTTTGAGATCATATTGGAATAGATAGTTGGGAATGTAACTTAATATATGAAATTTATACCCTTCCACGAAAAGTGATAAGACGGTTCCCTTGATTAGTTAATTTTATAGCTGAACTGTAGAGCTCTCAAATTTATGACTTAGTTATAAACTAATGATTCAATAGTAAATTAATGATAGACAAGGAACGAGAGATAATTAGAAAGGATAATAAAAAATCTAACTCTAATTATATATCGTCTATGAAGGGTCAAACTATTTGTAATGATTATATTGATGGACTACTCAGTATTGATAAGAGTGAATTGTTTTATGATTACAAGAGTGCAATTTCAATTTTTTACCAAAGTAATCTTGGAATTAATAAATTGAATGAATTAACTAAAGAATTTAATTAATTATCCAAATTTATTGAAGCTTGTAATTATAGGTCCGTAGGTCCCCAATCCACCTTCTTAAACACTGAAATGGAATTTATACAACAAATTAAATTATATTTGTATTTTTAGAAAATTATTTCCTAAAATGGGTGTCAATTGTAAATATCAAAGATTACCAGAATATATGATATTATTAGGTAATAAATAAATATGAGATTTTTTTATTATTATAACTATTATGTAGAATTATGAATTATGGATAATTACAAAAAGAAAGATAAAGATAAATTTCCTAAAAGATACATGCATCTTCCATGAGGGTTAGAAGAAGAATAGGAAACTAAGGATTCAATAAGCATAAAAGGGATATCTCTTATTCTCTCTCTGGAGGACACATTAATTTAGAGAAGGGTTCTCTAGCCTTTGATTGAATATTTTCCTTCCCCTCTCCTAAGGCATCTTGTGATTTTAGGAGTTGAAAATATCGCATAATAAATTATACATTATAATTTAATTTAGTGTTAAGAACACCCACTCATTCCCATTGGTATAGAGGATTGGATTGAAAGACCTTAGTGTCTGATTAAATTAGATTGAAGCTAGGAGAGGAAAACTTGAAGATTCTTAAAGCATCACTAGAAAAAAGAATCAACTTTTTTTATTTGGTTAAATTTTTTAAAACTCTCGTGATTTGTGTAGAATTAATTAAATTACACATTTACACAATTGCATTAATTTTATAAAAAAATTATAGTCTGATACCATGTTTTTACCATTGTGCCCAATTCAACTGCAAAATAAAAATTAATATTTTTTTATTCAATAAAAATTATTTTCAGCAATTGGTATCAAAGCAAAGTTGTATGATACTGTAATTTTAATCTTAAGTATGCACAAGTGGGTACTTGCATTATGGAATGTATTTTTAAGTATTATGAATGGTTTTATCATGTGATGGATGTAAGGTGATTATTTTTTATTTTTATTATTTGGTTCTCTAGGATTTCATAGTTGATGTAGTTTATTTTGATTAAATTAAAATTGTAAATCCAAAATTATGACTATAGAATATTTGTAATTTGTTTCCCATCCCCATAGCCCTATGATAGAGATCATGTAAATATAGAGAAGAAGGAAGCTCGAAAATTTCACAAAACTAGTAACTTTGCTACATGGCACCAACAACGCTGATCGTGCTAGATAGACAGTAACGATGGCACTGTACCTCCACTCCGCCAACACCACGACGTCTCTTGTTAATTTTTTTTATTTTTTGTGCATTTTATTTTCTACCATTTTTGGGTTGTAATTTGATTATCCTAGGGAGGTACCTGATAAAAAAACATCATTATTTATTTATTTGATAAATGTGTGAGATATAAATTACCATGCATAATTGTATGTCATTCATAATACCCACTCGTAGTCATTAGGAATGTCATGCATACTTGCCATCGTATTGTAAAGTTTAATATGTAATGTCCTATAGGATAGGAATAGAATTAGTTGGAATAATCGATTAAATATGTGATTTTGGTTTAATAGTTAAATTTGATAAAATCTATATTTTATATAGGCTTTAATTATTAAGAGTTAATAATTATTACTTTAGATATTTTAAATAATAAATTCAGATTTTTCAGAAAAAATCTTAAAATTATATAAGCCCAATAGTATTGGACTTAGCTAGAATAAATTAGTATATAGACCTATATTAATTTGAAACATTAGATGTTTCCCGAACTCTTATTGTGAAATAATGAGTGGGTGAGGGATAATCACAATATATTCCATGGTCTCTACTATTAACACAACATTGTGAGAGTTAAATAGTGCCTCATGATGCTTTGATTTCGTCCTCCCTAAGGAGGGTGTCCATTTAAGTCAATAGCAAGACTCATTTCTAAATTGTAGGATTTTCTGATGTATTTTAAAATTGACCTACCTTAAGACAACAATTTTGATTCAAGTTGATGAAATTCGAAATAGTGGGTCACATTCATAACGATGTATTAAAATTAATTTAGTTGCATCTTGACCGATTTAAATGGTAGTAGTTAATAAATGAATGAAAATATGATATATTTTAATGATTCATTTATTAATTGAGATGGTCTTGATTCAATCGTCTTTAGTATGACCTACCTTACAATGGTATATTAATTATGAGATTAAATTACCATGAAAATAGTAAAAATGAATATATGTTCGTGCACCATGCATCATGTTTACTATTCCAAATTTTAATTCGCTATTTATATAAGTATCGAATGTTATTTGTTTAATAATTTAAATCTCATTCTTGCATTACTTGCTAATAAAAACTTGACTGGTGAAAACTTTGTGAAGTGGTAAAACAACATGAACATAGTACTTGTTTAAGAAAACTTCAAATTTGTCCTCCAGAACCTGCTGCCAATACTCCTCGTAATGTACGAAAAACTAAGATACATGTATTGCAGCCAATAACAAGGCTCGTGTTACTTGTTAGTGGGGATGTTTGATGTGCATAGATTGAAGCACAAAAAGATGGAGATTTCTTATAAGACAATGGAGACTCTTCAAGCCATATTTGGGTAACCTTTTGATCAATTGCATCATGAAGTTTTGAAAATGGCTATTAACGTGAAGATGCAGAAAGGGACCTCAGTTTGGAAATAGGTTTTCTGAACATGATGAACTATCTAAGTAACGTTGAAATCTATGGAGCGACCATTGATAAGCGCAGCTAAGTGAGTATGATTTTGGAATCACTCTCACTTTCAAAAGCAACTATGCTATGAATAAGTTGAGTTATTATATTAATCAATTGCTTAATGAGCTACAAAACTTGGAAGCCATTTTAATTAGAAAGGCTAAAGAAGGTGAGGCAAATGTTCCAAAGGATAATCCATCATCCTCAAAATAATGGTAAGAAGAGGAAGAATAAAAAAGATAATTCTGGGACTGAGTCTAAAAAGGCGAACAAGAAGGCTTCTAAAGGGAAGACGAAGAACAACTTCGAGAAGAAGCCAAAAGAAAAGTGTTTACATTGTGAAGTTTAAGGGCATTGGAAGAGAAACTATCCAAAGTATCTCGCTGACCTCTAGGAGAAGAAAGGTAAATATGATTTACTTGTTCTTGAAGCTTGTTTAGTGCAAAGTGATTCATCATCTTGGATAGTTGATTTGGGAGCCATTAATAATGTTGTTATTCTCTATTGAAACTTAGTTCTTCTAAGGACCTTGTCGATCGAACATTCACGATCAGAGTGGGTAATGGGGCCATAATTTTGGAAAAAATAGTAGGAGTTGTGAATTTGAATTTTAGGAATAAATATTTTTCTTGAACAATATTTATTTTATTCCAAGTTTTTTGTAGAAATTTGATTTATGTTGCCAAGTTGCATGAACAATTATTTGGTATTTTTTTTAAATTATGAGATTATTATTTCTAGAAATAGTATAGATATTTATCAAGCAAAGATGCATAATGGGCTTTATGTATTAAGGCCCAATGAACAACCATTTCTTAGTTTGAAATATTTAAAGTAGAACATCTTAAGCCTAAGAGGCAAAATATTTCTCAAGAGGATGAAACGTATCTTTAGCACCTAAGGTTAGGGCATATTAATCTAAATAGGATAAACATGATAGTAAAGAATAGTCATTTAAGATAGCTAAAAGTTGGCACTCTTTTTTTTTGTGAATATTGTCTAGAGGATAAAATGACTACGAGACCTTTTACTGGAAAGGCAAATGGGGCCAAAGAACCATTTGAACTTGTACATACTGATGTTTGTGATCCAATGACCATACAATTTGGAGATGGTTATAAGGGTTTCATAGCACAAGACTAAGAGCATAAAATCTGCAAGTTGCTGAGGTCCATTTATGGACTAAGCAAGCTTCTAGATCATGGAACATAAGATTTGATGAGACGATCAAATCTTATAGTTTTGATCAAAATGTTAATGAATCTTGTGTATATAAGTAGATTAAAGATAAGAAGGTGGTCTTCTTGATACTTTACACAGATGATATTCTACTAATTGGGAATGATGTAAAAATATTATCTAATGTTAAGGACTGACTAGCCAAGTAATTCCAAATGGAAGATTTAGAAGAAGCTAATAATATTTGTGGGATTCAAAATTACAAGAACATAATGTTGGCATTATCTCAATCATCTTATATTAATAAGATAGAGACAAATTCCCTATGCCTCACCAGTAGGCATCCTTATGTATGCTATATAGTGTACATGGCTAGACATTTCTTATGCGAACACTTTGTTTGGGGTACAAAATGAGTTATTGAATTGTAGGGTTATGTTAATTTGATGATGACTTAATATAACTCTCATCACCAATCCTTTCTCGCTTGGTTGCACACCTCATTTTATGTATAAAGAAAATGATGTGAGATTGAGAAATTGTACGATCATGAGATTTGAGAAGATCGGGTCAAATATATATGAGTGGGAGATATTGAAAATTAGATCGAGTTTAAGGACCCTGATCCAATTGGCATCTATATTTCAGTTAGATGTTAATTCCACAATTTGGGTCATTCATGGCTAATACAATCAGATCAACATATAGTTCTCTATCTTTAATAGGAACGACACAAGCTTTCAACATCTGATTGGTTTGCTTTGAGTCTCCAGAAGGAATCGTCACATTGTAACTAATTTCTGTTATGTCAGGTGTCTTACCCAGCCTCTTCACATACTCAGTTGATGCAAATGAATGTGTAGCTCCTGAATCAAATAGTATGAATGCTAGAGTATCATGGATGAAGAGTTTACCTGTCACTATCGATGGATTCGTCTCTGCGTCTGCTCTAGTGATGGTACTCTAGCAGATACATTCTGTTGCTTTATAAAGTTTGGATTCTTTAAGCATGTTCTAGCAATATGACCAACCTTTCCACACACACAACACCTTCTAGGATTTGTAGGGCAGTTTCCCACATGTTGACCACCGCATCTAGGGCACATAGATTGTGGCATTGGCGCTTTCCCCTGCTCTATCTTTGGTTTCTTATTTTGCTCCCACTATTGCTGCCCTGGTTTCGATCGAAATTTGGATTTCTGGCCTTGAGCTTGGAATGGTCTCTTCTTTTCACTTCTAACCCACCTCTGTCCTTGTCCTTGCTGAAATTGACGATGAGCTTCCAGCGCACGAACAATTCTAAGTTTAGCTTGCTCAGCAACTAATGCTCTCTCAGCAACCTGTGAATATTTGACTCCTTGAATTCCCGCCATATTAACATCTCTGTATAGTTCTGGCCTCAAACCTTCAAGGAATCTTTCTACTTTCAGTGCATCAGTGCTAATCATATGCGTGGCAAACCTGGATAACTGTTTAAATTTTTGAATGCAGTCCCCAACTGTCATAGTTCCCTGCCGTAGCTGTATAAATTTGTTCATCTTCATTGCACGAACAAGCGTTGTGACGTATTTATTTCTGAGTAACTCTTTAAATCTTTCCCAAGTCATGGTAAAGGGATCCTCTATGCTCCTTATTATATTTAACCAGTGCCCAGCACTTCCACGAAGCATAAACGAGGCGTATATCACCTTCTCTTCCTCTAGGACTCTACTATACTGGAACATATTTTCTAGGGTACTCAGCCAATCCTCTGCAGCTGTGGGATCTATCGCATCTTTAAATATTGATGGATTGAGTTTTCTGAATCTTTCCCCAACTATCTCCACTGGTTCTGCTTGGGGCTGTGGTTGATTTATTTCAGATCTCTGTTGTCCACCCACATCCCTCTACTAGATGAGTTGTTGAATTTGTTCTGATTGTTGTTGAATAAGTTCTGTAAGTCAGTTTATAACAGTGTCCCGATCATCATTTGACATAGGTGTCTCTCCTTCTTGGTTTCTACCTCCACTACTACTCTCACTCCTTATTCTTGTCATGACTGCAATATTGTTTTAAAACATGGCCAATATAATTCATGAAACATTAATGCATCACATAATAAAATAAAACTTACGAGCAAGGCGGTCCTTCCACAAGTTCCAAGTTTATGTACATGGATAATCTACAGAACCTATAACTGTGCTTTGATACCACTTTGTAGCACCCCCAATACTACACACACATATATATTTATAGAAATAATAATTTTGACATGATAAATCCTGTGTGCATGTATAATTTGTTTTCCTGTAATAGCATAATAAATAATAAACTATTTTTTTCACTTGCAAACTAATATATATATATATATATGTATACCTGCAGAGGATCCATAACAACCATAACATTTACATACCCATGTACAGAAAAGTTTTAAAAGTAACACATAATACAGATTTTAAAACCTAATATAATAAACTCCAAAATCAAATAAGTTAACAACCAACCCGACAGGTCGTCATTCATGTACACTAATCTTCAGAACCTGTAGAAGCTCCAGTTGCTCGCTCAATAAGTTCATGGCTTCAAGTATCATCAAACTCACCTACAATGCATGAACTACGTGAGCTAATGCTTAGTAAATGAAAATCATGCATGCTGAAGGGATAATCCAACACAAATGCAATATATTTTTATGAGATTGTGACAAGAATGCGAACTTATGTATCAAAATTATTTTATTTAAAATCATTTTCCATCACTGGGCCCTTGCCCCACCTACTATGTACCAGATATAACTCTCGACAATATCAATAATCACATGGCCATAAACAGATCGACACAGTCCAAGAGCCATCTCCTGGGATCACCAAAGGCCCACCCCCTATTTTCCCCTGTGACCTTCCAGAAGTATTCCCATCGGCGGCGTTAATAAGGGCACAGTCAAGTGGTCCACCCTCTTGTGACTACCAGAGGCACACCCCCTGTTAACTTCTATGATCCTCTGGAAAGTAATACTCGCAGCGCCCCAAATATCATATAAATAAGTCACACATGGGCCTCGGTATACTAGTAGTGGCCAACCAAAATATTTTCTTTCTGAAAATAATGTTATGCATGCAAAACCTCAACTGTGAGCATGTATTATGCATGCACGTGTAAATATTGATGAATGGCATGTTCAATGACACAGTGAATCACATATCCTGTCATCCAAACAATGTATGTACTATAAGATATTTATAATATTCATCAAGACACAAGGATCACATTTAATATAAATAAGCCAGAAATACTATACCCATACATTGTAGTTGCAAATGGATTTTCACTTATCTTCCACCTTTGATATCCTACTGAAGGTTAACAAGATTCTCCTCCCTAGTTTTAGATATAAGGCGGCCTGTAAAAGTATAACGTATTAATTTTTATTTTTAATCAATAAGTTTCTATATCAAATTTCATAAGGGATCTTAAATCTTAAATTTAATTAAGTAATAATCAAACCTTAAAATTTTTATATTTCACCCCAATCAGAACCTTTTAAATACTTTAATTTCTCGTCTTAAATTTATTCTAATATTATTTAATTGATATGTTATAATCCTGTAATCAATCCATCAATTTAATTCACTCTGTCATCCAATTAATACAAGATAATAAAATTAAATATTCGTAACTAATTTCAAATTAAAGGTGTATATTAGTTATTATTTCACAGGTAGATAACTAATTAACTTGGATAAAAAACTTTCTTTTAAATTAGAAATAAACGACATAAACATATATTTTTATCCGTACAAAAATAAGAAGGGACTTACCTAAAATTTTCTCAAATTTCTACGGTGGAAGTTTGTTCGTGCTATTTCTTCTTCCGCCCCCTTTTTTTTTTCTTCTCTTTTCCTTTCCTTTTCTATAGCCGTGTGTTTGTGTGGTGTGTTTTAAAATAGATTTGTTAAGAAAACATAATGTAATATATTATATATATACTTATCCTTAACATTAGTATTAAAGAAAATTTAATATAATATATATATATATATACTTAACCTTAATATTAGTATTAAAGTAATCTAATACAATTTATTATATATATGTTTATCCTTATCATATATACATGTAATATAATATACACTACATATGCTTATCCTCATCATATATATATGTATACACTACACGTGTAATCATATATATATATATATTATATTGCACAACATATACTTATATATATATATTATATTTATATTTATATTTTATATAATCAATACAAAATATTATTTATTTATTTTTATATATATTTATTTATAAGCTCCTAAATTTATTTTATATTAAAAATTACACCCTCTTAATTAATATGATAATGTCCTTATTTTCTTTTATTATTATTATTATTACTATTATTATTATTATTTTCTCCCTAATTAATTTATTTGCATAGTTTATCCTACACCGATAAACACAACGATGCCACCTTTCACTTACGTATATCATAATATTATCTGATAGTTGACACCTAAATTCTAATCTTAGTACCAACTCAACCAATTAGGTTAAAGAATCTGAAAACTAATATCCGTGACAACTTCAAAAGTTTAATTATTAAAATGCCGTATAAAATATAATACATTATGAAATACCAATTAAAATGCAATGACACATACGTGACATAAAATGCATGAACTATATTGGTCAGATGAGTAGTGTGAGGTTCGGGTATTACACAGACCCACTAATTTGGGTTTAGTGTCATGTTAAAACTCTTAGAAGGTTGGAGAATTTACTTGAAGGCACATTTTTTATTATGTTGGCCACAATCAAGATTGCATCTTCCTGAGTGAGATATATATCAATTAGCGCCATCATAAATCTAGTCATTTTAAATTATTTTATTCTTTTCTTTCTATAAGCTCGTCTAGCTACACAGTGTTTAGAATCATCATTTGATTTGCAACTCAATTTTCCTCATACATGTGTCTAAATTAATTACACACGATAGTCTCGCTTTCTATTAGTATATTTCACCTTAATGTTCACCCCCTACATTTCTCTACATCTATCAAGAATCACTCAACATAATTTAGTGCTTCTGACTGATTTGTGTGGGAATATACTAACTTATAGCGCAAATAGATAAGGAATGGATAAATGCACAATTTAGTGCCTCACACTCATAAGTCCGTACTTATTTTAGTGGACTAGTTTTAGAGGATAAGTAGCCTTTTTTATTTTTTCCAACAGGCTTTTTCCCCTATAGAAGTTTTTTAAGAGAGAAGTTGTAGAAGTTTTTTAAGAGAGAGGTTGGCCTTAGCGAGTAAGCCAACAAAGCCTTCTCTAGCTAGCGTAGTAGTCCTCATAATCTCTCATACCATGATATAATTTAAAATAGTCTCAATAAAAGAAGCATAAGAAACACTATTTTAAGTCACTCATATCACAATAAAAAGTGACCTATATCGTAAAGGTCTCTTAGATGAAAGATGGATTAATTTAATTACTCAACTAATGCCTTATCCAATTTGAATTAGACTATATCAAATCTTGTCCATTTTGCACATCTCCAAGGAGTAGCTCATACTAATTGTTGAGCTTACAAATTTAGCTCATGCCATTTGCTGAGCTTGAGGTGGACTCGTAATGCCTCTTCTTTTGTGCCATTTTAATAAAAATGCTAGTACAACACTCAATAATTATAATACTGAATTATCTCTTACATAGCTAATAATAAGCATATTGTATGAATATGCATCTAATCAATATGCATTATTGGGTTATGACATACAAATAGCATTATTGGACGAACATGAATAATTGTTACTATATGCTCCACTTATGCTTTAACATGTAATAGTACTTGAAATATAAGATTAAACTTTTGTTTTTTTCAAATAACATATTACTTTAGTGACTTTTTGCAATGAAAAGTTTGGTATCTCGATTAAGAAAGATTGATGTGTTGAATGGCCATGTAATGAATTATTTGTATTGCTCTATAGTTGTTACATTCTATAGTGATTATTTACCTAAATATTTGCATGAAATATATTACATTTGGCTCAGAACTAAAAGTATGCAAAATGATGCAATTTGATTGGTTGATTGACTAGGTTGCATGAAACCATTCTAAACCGCATTGCACTTGATTATAACACAAAAGTATCACTTTTTGTCATCTCCCTAGCCCATAAATGTGTCTCTTTATATGAAAAGATACCAAGCATGAGTCAACCAATCATCACCCTCCACTTATCTCACTTTGAAATATCAAACAATTCATTTTTAGTCATGTTTTCTTGTGGAAGCTCCTCAAAAATGAACAGCCTTCTTCTCCAAAGTTTCTCCCAAATTTCTATACTCTCTTACTCACAAAAATTAAATTCAATCCATAAGAATCCATAGAACACAAACTAGAATAAGTTTTCACCCTTTTAAGCTTGAAAGCTGTTAATTTTGAAGCTTAATTCCAACTTATTCAAGGTATATTCTTTTTCAATATTTCTTATGATGAAGTTATAGTATCTTGGATAGTTACAGTTATAGTATGTTTTTGTATGAATAAAAACTCAAGTGGGATAGACTTGAAAGCAAAACCAAACTAGTTAAGCTAGTTTCTAGTAAAATTGATAGTCTTGTGAAATATGCTTAATTTAATTATTTTTATTAATCTTGTAATGCTTATATTATGTTTGAAAGTTTCTATGAACGATTGAAAACAATAGCAATTAGTTTGCTTAATTGAAGGTTGTAATCAATTTGAATTAGAATCGAGTTTATGTTATGTTAATTTAGATTGTGTGCATATTTTAGGGGCTCTAATATTTATATTTGGATTATTAGTTATTTAATGATTTCTCTAATATTTAATATCTTGAATTAATAGTAAAATATTGAGTATGCATTGTTTTTGAGATCATGTAATTGATACGAAATTGTTTACAAAAAAATAAAAAATGTATGTGATTTTAATTAGAATATATTATGTGATTTATCAAAAGGATATTCAAATGTACATGATTTGGTTATGGTAGACCTTTAATACATCCTATCTTCCAAAGAGATTGACCTTTTTCACTTAGCACAAAGTGGACTTGAGGTAAGTTGAATCTTTCATTTGTTGCATCACAAGAATCATATAATGTTGTTCATATTTTAATGTGATTGTCATTATTTGTCAAATGATGTAATATTTGATGCGTTTATGGTTTTATGAAGCATGATACCATTAAGAATATAATAAGATTTTTAAAAAGAAAATATGGTACTTGATTAATGGTTGGGTAGAGAAGGGACGTGGGAGGGACTGACGGACCCAACAATTGGTGGCAAGTACTTGAGATTGAAAAATCGATATAGAAAAGTTTCAATAAATGAGACAGAATACGAATAATACCTGAGGTTGAAACACCAAGTATGAAAACCCCATATTATTTTTCTTATTAGCCAATCATTATGAACTGGTTCTAAAAACTATGGTCTATCACTATTAGTTGGTACCATACTTCAAGGGCCCTAATGAATGATTTATGAATAAAAGTTATAAAATTGAATAATACATTTAATTATTTATGTGTCTTGCATGTATGCTATTTGTTATTGCATCCGTTTTACCTTATCGAGCCTTTAGCTCATTAGATTTATGTAATGCATGTGGAAATATATAAGTTTAGAGGTTGACTAAGTCTCTAGATCGATCGGACAGATATTTGTTAATATGCTATGCTTCGAGCTGTTTTGTAACCTATTATGAAAACTTTGTTTTGTTTTTAAATAAGCCACTCTATTATGTTTTTGTAAACAAATGTACTCAATTTTGATTTATGTATTTGGTGTGTTTAAAATAAAAAGAAACAACAAATGAATTCGAGTTCTTTCTCTTATAGCCAAAAATGAGAATTTTTATTAAAAGCATAACTCTAGTATTGATGAAAAGTTAACACTTCTTGACTTAGCTATAATAGCTTGTTTAGGTTCTGCAGGTACATTAAGGGGTGTTACAGTTTGTGGTATCAGAGCGGAGGTCTAGTCGTTCCTAAAAATAGAAGAAGGCATATGAACACATTCTAGTTGGGAAACTCGATCAACTTTTTATTTGTTTGCTTTTTAAGTTTACTTGATTAGATTTTATTTTATGTTATTATCCTAATTATGTGTTTATTATTGGCTAATGAATGGAATGAGATTGGGCAATGCATATCAGGTCATGGCACCAAAAAGGAAGACAATGGATGATCATGAGGGTAATCATAGTGTGGTGAATAATTTGACTGATCTCATTCAACAACAGACTTGAATATATGGTGAACAGATATACCAATTGCTAGATATTCAACAAAGAAATCAAGAACAAAATCAACAACTTTTTCTATAACAAGCTCGATAGGATAATTCACAGGCGGTGTATGAGAAGTTTAGAAAGATTGACCTGTTGATTTTATTGGTGGGTCTGATCCTATGGTTGCAGAGGAATAGGTTAAATAATTGGATACTATCTTTGACCACATGTGAATTGATGATGTTTACAAGGTACTCTGTGCAATTTTCTTATTCAAGAAGGATGCTAGAACCTGGTGGGAAGGAGCTAAACTTGCAGTGAATATGGAAGAGATAACTTGGAAGAGGTTTAAAACAATCTTTTATGATAAGCATTTCACCAAAGATGCTAGGTCGCTCAAAGTAAAAGAATTGTTAGAGTTAAAACAATGAGGGATGTCTGTATGTGATTATGTGAGAAAATTTGAAAAGGGTTGCAAGTATGTGCCATACATCGCCAGAGACAATAGTGAGAAGATGGATCATTTCTTGAGGGGCCTTAATCTTGAAATTGGAAGAGATGTGAGAATATCTTCAGTAACGGAGTCAGGGAACTAGTGGGCAAGGCTTTGATGGCTGACTTAGATGAGAAAGAGAATGAGAAAGTCCATCAGCAAAAGAAGCAAGTATTCACTCCAAGAAATCTGAACCAGTGGAAGAAAAGAAAGCAAAAATCAAACCAAGGGAATGAAAAGCGTCATAGAGTTGGGCAGACTTTTATTGTAGTTGAAAGGCCTGAATATGCTAAGTGTGGGAAGAATCATTTTGGGGAATGCTGTAGTAGTACTAACTGCTGCTTTAAATGTAAAAAACCTGGACATATAGCAAAGGATTGCCCAATGGTACAGGGGAAAGTATATACAATGACACAAGAACAAGCTAGGTACTATTTTAATTTCTGGGATACATGTAATTGTATTGATAGATTCTTGATCTACGCATTCATTTGCATCACGTGCATTTGTGAGAAAATTGGGCATTATATCAAATTTATTAAAAGTAAGACACAGTGTAACTATTCCATCTAGGGAAGAAATAGATTCTAACCAAATGTTAAGGGCTTGTTCTTTTAGATTAGTGATAGGACTCTCTATGCAGATCTTGTTGTTTTACCAATGCCAAATTTTGAGGTTATTTTGGGTATGGATTGGCTTACCAAATATCATGCAACAAATGATTGTAACAAGAAGATTATAATTTTTTAGCTACCCAGAGGAGAACAATTTATATTTAGTGGTACCTCATTGTCGTGGTTCTTACCAATTATAACTGCTTTGAAAGTTCAAAAGATGTGAATAAAGGTTGTGTTGGATATTTGGCAAGTGTTCTCGACACTTCAGTCGAAGCACAATTGAAGACAAAAAATATAAATATGGTTAGAGAATTTCTTGATGTATTTCCAGATAATTTACCAGGACAGCCACTAGATTGAGAGATTGAATGTGTGATTGATGTTATACCAGGAACTACTCCTATTTCTAAAGCACCATACCGAATGGCACCAATAAAATTGAAAGAGTTAAAAGTTCAATTGCAAAAATTGCTTGATAAGGGTTTTATACACCCTAGTTATTCTTCTTGGGGAGCATTTGTGTTGTTCGTGAAAAATAAGGATAGTACATTGCGGTTGTGCATTGATTATAGAGAGTTGAATAAAGTAACAGTTAAGAATAAGTATCCACACCCAAGAATAGATGATTTGTTTGATTAATTGCAGGGAGCATCAGTATTTTTTACAATTGATTTGCGCTCTGGGAATCATCAATTGAAGATTAAGGAAGAAGACATACAAAAGACTACATTACGAACAAGGTATGGACATTATGAATTTGTAGTGATGCCTTTTAGTTTAACCAATGCCCCTACAACTTTTATGGATCTAATGAATAGGGTGTTCAAGTAATATCTCGATAAATATTTGATTGTGTTTATTGATGACATCCTAATTTATTCACATGATAAAGAAGAGCACAAGGAACATTTGAAGATTGTGCTGCAAGTTCTTAAGGAAATGCAGTTTTATGCTAAATTCAAGAGGTGCGAATTTTGGCTTGAGCAAGTGGTATTCTTATGTTATGTAGTATCCAATAATGGTATTTCTGTTAATTCAGGCAAGGTAGAAGCTATCATTAAGTGGGCAACACCAATAAATGTATCAGAAGTAAGGAGTGTCTTGGGATTAGTAGGGTACTATCGACGATTTGTTCAGGGGTTTTCAAAAATAGCAACTCCATTGACAATGTTGACAAGAAAGAATGTGAAGTACTTTTTTACCCAAAAGAAACTGAATATGAGACTAAGAAGATAGTTAGAATTTGTGAAGGATTATGATTATAAGATCAACTATCATCCTGGTAAAGCGAATGTGGTTGCAGATGTATTGAGCAGAAAATCCATGTCTTCTCCTTTTTTTATATGAAAGTTAATATTACTGGATTTGCAGAGACTAGAGCTTGAAATTGTACCTAAAAGGAAAAAGTGTTCATTGTCAGCCTTAATGTTAAGACCTGCACTTCAAGATAGAATTAGAGAAGGTCAAAAGATGGATATGCATTTGTGTAGATTGAAAGAATGAATGAGGCTGGAAAGAGGCCGAACTTCTCTATTACTAATGATAGGATTATTCGATATAATGATATACTGTGTGTGTCATTTGACAAGGTCATGAAAGTAGACATTTTAGAAAAAGCTCATACTACTCCTTACTTGGTACACCTAGGTAGAACAAAAATGTATAAGGACTTACAACAGCATTATTAGTGGCCTAAAATGAATAGAGATATAGCAAAATTTATGGTTGAATGTCTAACTTGTCAACAAGTTAAGATTGAACATCAAAGACCATCAAGGTTGTTGAAGCCTTTATTGATTCCAAAGTGGAAATGGTAGCACATTACAATGAATTTTGTACTTAGATTACCTAGAACACAAAATGGGTATAATTCTATATGGGTGATTGTTGATAGATTAACTAAATCAGTCCATTTTCTTTCAGTGAAATCCACATACAATATGGACTAATATGCTCAGCAATATATTAAAGAGATAGTCAGGTTACATGGGGTGCCAGTTTCAATTGTGTCCAACAGAGATCCTAAGTTTACATTTACATTTTAGAGGAGCTTACACAGTACCATGGGAACAAAAGTTGCATTTAGTATAGCATTTCATCCACAAAGTGATGGGCAATCAGGAAGGGTTATTCAGATATTAGAGGATATGTTAAGAGCTTGTGTGCTAAATTTTCAATGGAGTTGGGATGCGAAACTTCCATTAGTGGAGTTTACTTATAATAATAGCTACCAATCAACAATTGGAATGGCTCCTTATGAAGCATTGTATGAAAGGAAATGTAGATCTCCAGTTTTTTGGGATGAAATTGGAGAACGAAGCCTACTCGATCTGGAAATAATTCAACACACCGCTAAGGTAGTGGAGAAGATACGAGAGAAAATGAAGATCGCGCAAATTAGACAAAAAAGTTATGCAGATAAACAGAGAAAAGATCTAGAGTTTGCCATTAGGAATCATGTGTTCCTATAAGTATCTCCCAACCCCTCTCATGTGTTGAGTTATGAACTATTGGAATTGACTCATGATTTAGCTTATGATAAAAAACCAGTGCAAATTTTGGATCAGAAGGAAAAAGAGTTGAGAACAAAAAAGATTCAATTTGTTAAAGTATTGTGAAGGAATCATTCTGTAGAAAACGCCACTTGAGAAAGATGCTACAACTTTAAGGTTGCAAACCCAAGTGCAGGTTGTAGTAAGTAATAAATTTCTCGTGAGTCCGAGGTCGATCCACAGGGAAGTTGTTTGAAGAATTCAAGTTTATATTTATAAAAAGATGGAGTTTATGTGAATCAAAAATATATGAACAATTAATGTATGATGTAGCTAAAGAAAAAACCGAAGTAATAAAAGTACTGAAGATTAGGGATCCACTCTTGAGTTTTGGATAGATAAATGGTTATTTATTCTTTTTACCTCTATTAATTGCCACAATTGGAATCCATACATAATGAAGGTTCCAATGGGAAGATATTATCAAGTAACTCATGCAATAAGGTAATCATGATATTGTCTTACTATTGCAAATTATCTCTTAACGCCAACACTTATTTATGGGATCAAGCATTTATATACTCTTTCGTCAACAACAAATCAAGGTTTCACATTAGCAGTCGGTGGGGTAAAACCGTACAATAAGCTAAATGAACCCAAGTATTTGTTGTGCCATTGGAGATACATAAATCAAGAATCACCACAAAAATAAGTAGGGTTTAGATCAAAAATAATAATAATAATACAACATACTTAAACAATTTCTACCCTTATAACCATTTATCTTCCTCCATCAAGAGATTCACCCTTTTTCCTCAGCAAAATAAAATTTAGAAAGACATAATAAAAGTAACAAAGACTAAAAATATAAGAGAAACTAGAGAATGCATTTCTATTACTACTAGAAAACTTACGATACTAGAAAACATACAAACTAGATAACTTAGCCTAAAGAAACCCTCTACCCCCTCCTCTTACAAGCTGAATACATGGCCTATTTATAGTACTTGGAGTAAGCTAGAGGCCAAACAAATAATGGAGGGGTTAATCAAGTGGTATGCTAGTTGCCAAGAGTTGGTAAGTTGTTACACAAATTTCTCAACCACTGAATTGAATTACATTTTTCGGTCAGATACAGCCAGATTTTGAAGATACGTAAAAAGAATAAAAATTGTAGATCTTTCAACGCTGATATATTTTCATATATCTTTTGTCAAATTTGGCGATCGGATGAAGGAGATATGGTCAAATTACCGAGTCATGTCCAAGAGCCGCCCTGTAACATCAGCAGCAACTTGCAGCCTATGGTTTTACCATTTCAACATATTTTCACACCATCTTGTCTTCAGCAAACTTGTTTATTTACCTCTTGGGTATAACATATCCGAATTTCATACCAAAATAAATTTGGGCTCAAGATATATAACCAAATTGGTAAAATAAGTCAATACTGGGCTGAACTCTGATTTGAATTTTGGTGATCCATTTTGTGTAATTACTTGGACGAATTTTCTGCTATCATCAAGACTGAATTGGGCTGAGCCTCCAACATAAAAGTTGTACCTCTATCTCTTGGCTTTCAAATGAAACAAGCTTCAAGTCCATAGAGCTTTTGATCATGAAGTTATGCTCAAATTACAAAAACTGCACAAGTCTGAAAATATGCTTCCATTTATTCCCTAACACAAAACATTAATAAAACAAGAATATTAACAAGAATAAAGCAAGAAAAGTATAAAGGATTTGATATAAAAATATGTCAAAATATGCACTTATCAAAAGAGAAGAAGAAATGCAGAGCAAGTATTTGGAATTATTTAGTTCATCAAATTTCGAAGATGAAATTTTTATAAGGAAGGAAGAAAGGATTGTAATGCCGAATTATCTCCTAAATAGCCAATAATAAGTATCTTGCATGAATATATATCTAATCAATACGCATTATTGGGTTATGGCAAACAAATAGTATTATTGCATGAATATGGATAATTGTTACTATATGCTCCACTTATGCTTTAACATATAATAATACATGAAATATGAGATCAAACTTTTATTTTTTCAATTAACATATTACTTAAGTGACTTTTTGTAGTTAAAACTTCGGTATCTCGATTAAGAAAGATTTATATGTTGAATGGCCATGAAATTAATTATCTGTATTGCTCCATACTTGTTATATTTTAAAGTGATTATTTACCTAAATATTTGCATGAAATATGTTACATTTGGCTAAGAACAAAAAGAATGCAAAATGATGCAATTTGATTGGTTGGTTGACTAGGTTGCATGAAACCATTCTAAACAGCATTGCACTTGATTATAACACCAAAGCATCAATTTTTGTCATCTCCCTAGCCCATAAACGTGGCTCTTTGCATGACAAGATATCAAACATGAGTCAACCAATCATCACCCTCCACTTATCTCACTTTGAAATGTCAAACAACTTATTTTTAGCCATGTTTTTTTGTGGAAGCTCCTCAAAAATGACCAGCCTTTTTCTCCAAAGTTTCTCCCAAATTTTTAAACTTTCTTACTCAAAAAAATTAAATTCAATCCATAGGAATCCATAGAACACAAACTAGAACAAGTTTTCACATTTTAAACTTGAAAACCATTGATTTTGAAGCTTAATTCCAACTTAATCAATGTATATTCTTTTTCAATGTTTCTTATGATGAATTTATAGTATCTTGGATGGTTACATATTATAGTATGTTCTTGTACGAATGAAAACTCAAGTGGGATAGACTTGAAGCCAAAACCAAGCTAGTTAAGCTAGTTTCTAGCAAAATTGATAGCCTTGTGAAATATGCTTAATTTTACTTATTCCTATTAATCTTGTAATGCTTGTATTATGTTTGGAAGTTCCTATGAATGATTGAAAATAATATTAATTAGTTTGCTTAATTGAAGGTTGCAATCAATTTAAGTTAAAACTGAGTTTACGTCATATTAATTTGAATTGTGTGCATATTTTAGGAGTTACCATAATATTTATGTTTAGATTATTAGTTATTTAATGGCTGCCCTAATATTTAATATCTTGAATTAGTAGTAAAATATGGAGTATGCATTATTTTTGAGGTCATGTAATTGATATGGAATTATTTCAAAAGATTGAAAAATATCTGTGATTTTATTTAGAATAGATTATATGATTTATTAAAAGGATATTGAAAAGTACATGATTTGGTTATGGTAGGCCTTTAATACATTATGTCTTTTAAAGAGATTGACCTTTTCACTTAACACAAAGTGGACTTGAGATAAGTTGAAATTTTCATTTGCTGTATCACAAGAATCATATAATATTGTTCGTATTTTAATGTGATTGTCATTATTTGTCAAATGATGTAATGTTTGATGCATTCATGATTTTATGAAGTATGATACCATTAAAAATATAATGAGGTTTTTGAAAATGGCACTTGATTGATGGTCAGGTAGACAAGGGACACGGAAGGGACCAATGGACCCAATAATTGGTGGCAAA
This sequence comes from Paulownia fortunei, assembly GCA_019321725.1. Lineage (NCBI taxonomy): Eukaryota > Viridiplantae > Streptophyta > Magnoliopsida > Lamiales > Paulowniaceae > Paulownia > Paulownia fortunei. Next base: position 5,775,533 of record CM033115.1, read on the forward strand.
TACTTGAGGTTGAAAAATCAGTATAGAAAAGCCACAATGATTGAGACAGAATACGACTAATACATGAGATTGAAAGACCAAGTATACAAACCCAATATTATTTCTCTTATTGGTCAATCATTATGAACAGGTTCCGAAAATCACGGTCTATTACTATTAGTTAGGTACCATACTTCAAGGGCCCTAAAGAATGATTTATAAATGAAAGTTATTAAATTGAATAATGCATTTAATTATTTATGTGATTTGCATGTATGCTATTTGTTATTGTATCCATTTCACCTTACTGAGTATTTAGCTCATTAGATGTTAACTGAGTCTCTAGAGCGGCCGGATAGAGATTTGTTCATATGCCATGCTTCGAGCTGTTTTGTAGCCTATTATAAAAACTCTCTTCTGTTTTTAAATAAGCCGCTCTGTTATAGTTTTGTAAACAAATGTATTCAGTTTTGATTTATATATATGGTGTGTTTAAAATGAAATGAAACAACAAATGAATTTGAGTTCTTTCTCTTATAGCCAAAAAAGGAGAACTTTTATTAAAATCATAACTCTAGTATTGATGAAAAGTTAACACTTATTGACTTAGTTTTATTAGCTTGTTTAGGTTCTGCAATTAGGTTAAGGGGTGTTACAATAATAATCTAAATATTTGTTCAATCTCTTATCTCTTGTTATGTTTCACCAACATCTTCTACCCATTTAATGACAGAATTAGGAACTTCAATAAATAAAATTGAGAGAACATTAGGTACTCAAACTTCAACTTAATACAATTACAAGCGAAGTGATCAATCTCATTACAATCATAACACTTGACATTTGTTAAGGCTTAGTTGATCTACTACTAAGGTGACATGTCTTGTCACTTTATTAAATCAATTTCTAGTTCTAGTTTTAACTTTTACTCTCGTCAAGCTACACTTTGCTTATTTCAATAATCACTCTAATTGGTTTACGCTGGTCGGCATGAGCGACAAGTGCAACTACTTATTCATTTTCCCACTCTCAATAATCAACCTCAAATTAGTGATTATTTTTGAAAACATGTTACATATATTTATAAGTCAGCTCAAAAGGCAACTTTGTGATATCTATAATTTTTTAATTAGTGAGCGGGCTCATATCACGAATAGAGCTCAAACTCTTTGATTAATCTTATGTTTGAAGTTTAAACAAATTAAAGCATAAAAGTTATTCTTGATCCACTAGTGTGTACTTCTAAGTCATAATAATATTGTGCAACTTAAATTCTCATGTTTGCAACTTAAATAAATTTAAGATGAAATCTCATAAAGGTATATATTATGATCACCATTATATTATGACCATGCCCATAACTACGTATGATTTAAGTATCTATGTTATTAATAAACTTTTGATTAAGATCGTTTGTACAAAAGTATAAAAGTTAGCTAACTTAATTGACTTACTGTACACTACTCTAACATATTATTCTCTTGGTGATAATCAAATCTAGAAAGTCTATGGATGCATATATTAATTAATGTTTAAACAATAAGCCCTATATTTAGAAACTACATATAAATCCCCTATTAATTAGAAGATATTCTGAAATTATATTTGTTATATACGGACCTTTCTATGTATGAAGAGTCAACCAATAACTCCACAGGCTTCATATGGAGGATATGTGCTGAGTTTTCATTGCAAAGTTTATCTAGAATTTTCTCAAATAATTTCTTGCAGAATAATAAGAACCATTTTTGCTTTTTCTTGAATGCTTAAGCTTGAAATAATTAATTGCTGTAATGTAGTCAAATCCTATTTATTTACCTGAAGGAACAAATAAAATTATGTGTGCATAAACTTTTTAAGAAATTGAAAATTGTCTAAAAAAGTTCATGCTATAAGATTGTCTAAATATATTTTTTTAAAATCATAATTATGGAAGTGATAAACAAACAGTTGAGTTTATTTAATGTTATTGTATCTCTACTTGATAAAATTTTGATTTGTACTAGTTTTAATTTATATTTTTATCTTTTATATTAGTCATGTTTAACTAAGTTTGTAGCTGTGATGATAATTCAAAAAAAGTAGCATAAGTTAGTATGCATAAATCACTACAAGAAAAAAAAATATTATAAACAAATTTATTATTATCATTAAATATTTTATGACTAATATTATTTTTTTTATAGTGAATAGAAGCTCATGAGTTCAAAAGTGAAGCAAAACAATGGATCATATTTTAGCTTTCTCGACTTGATCATATGGATATGGATATATTTTTTGGAAAGTAAGAACAATATATTCTCATTTTTTTAAAAAAATAAACTCACAAGCAAATACATATTTATGGAAAAAATTGTGTTAGATGACTTTTTCTGAGAAAAAAAAAAATTGGTGATATCCAAATCTAGAAACTCTATAGATGCATATATTAATTAGTGTTTCCTATATTTGGAAACTACATATTAACTCCACCATTAATTAAAGGATATTTTGCAATTAGACTTTGTTAATATATGGACCTTTCCATATCTGAAGAGTCACCCAATAAGCCCATAGGCTTCATATGGAGGATATGTTGAATTTAATAAGTAACATTTTTGCTTTTTCTTGGATGCTTAAGCTTGGAATAATTAGTTGCTATAATGTTGTCAAATCGTATTTATTTACTTGAAGGGACAAATACAACAAATACATTTATGCGTGCATAAAAATTTTAAGAAATTGAGAACTCAGTAAAAAAGATTACAAGCTTAAGTTAGAATCGATAAATCACTACAAGAAAAAAGAATATTAAAAACAATCTTTTTATTATCATTAAACATTTTGTCACTAATATAATTTTAGCTCATGATTACAAAAGTGATGTTTAATTAAGAGGAGTAAAAGCGGACCATTTTGAATTTGCCAACATGGTTACATGCTTGGTAAAATCTGAAACTAGCCATAACTTTGTAACAATATTAAGACTTGAATTAAGCCTTACCTAAACCATAAAAAAGAAAAGAAAAAATCAAGTCTTGCTTACAAGTTATAATTGGTTAATGTGTTGCTAAAACTGAGTAATAACCATCATGATATTAGGAACTCCCAGCTCCCACAATCCTAAGGGAGGATATAGAATAACCATTTACGCCCTAAAATGACAGCCGTGAAACTTTTCAATGCACTTTTTAAAGTGGTCATGAAGTGAGGGATAATAGTTGATGAGAATTCAAAATACATGAAAATAGTTTTTACGATAGATTTAAAATTTGAAAAAATAGTTCTGTTTTTCTTGCAAAAAGTTAATATTTAGCATTAACAATTATTAGGTCTATTTTTCGTACAAAATGTTTATAACATGTTTTCAAAAATTGTAAAGTAGGTAGAATTGTAAGAACTATATTTTATTTTCTTGAATGCATAGTATTGAATGGAAAAAGAAATATTTATTTCTTCTAGAACAAATAAAAAAGATATAACTTATATATAAAAATTTGAAATTCATTTTCTTTTGTGAATGAGAAGATAAAAAAAGATTATTTACTTATCATGTTATTCATTGTTTTTATGTAATCTGTCAACAATAAACAAATGCTCAAATTGTTACACAAATATTCTTATAAACTTTGTGATGCTTCTCATAAATGTAAAATTTTACTTTTTGATGGATTCCATATAATTTTATTAAGTAGCAATTTACCCTTTCAAACCAAATCTTCATTTACACTCCATTTGGTGCCAAGAAAAATGGGAGAAAAAACTTTGGTAGTTTTCCTCCTGTAATCTAACTCTTTTTATAAATATTTTTGTATTTCAAATTAAACTAAGATTACACTTGTTAGTCCTAAGATAGTAAAGTAGTAACATAAATGTTGCAGTTAGCTCATTAGAGTATGTACTATTACCTTTGATAGTAGAGTATAATAATATACCTTTCAAGTTTTTCATATTAGCATTTCTCGTACACACGAGTATAAATATATTCTATTATGTAATTATAATTCACTAATATACCAAATTTTCTCTATATTTTTTCTGAAGATCTCTCAATACTTTTGTTATACGGTCATGTGGAATATAAAAATATTTTATAACTTTTACATGAAATATTTTTTTTCTTTTTTAATTCACAAGCTGTATAATTTTACCTCCACACCCATTTAATTTTCACTTTCAGTAATAATAACATAAACCAAACTTAAAAATAGAAAAATAAAAAAAGGTCAAAAATCACATCACATTGACGAAATTTCAAAACAGATACCGTGTTTTTAGTGTCAGAAATCTATGAGAGCATTTATGATTACTTTAGATTATAAAAGTAGAGGACCTTGTAATAAAAAAACAAGTTACTTTCTTTAAACAATTAATGACTCCACTAAAAGAAAGTATATTGAATTTGGATTTTATTAGTTGAACTTTTAATATTGAGCCGCAAATAAAGAGTATGTAAACTTGAATGTTGCTGTAATTAGTTTAAGTTCTACTTTGATTTGTTGCTATCAAATACTAATTAACTAAATTTTACTAGATACTCGAATAAGTAAAAATATGTAAAAAAAAAAAAGAATAAATAATAAATAAGGTTGAGATCAGTTGAAATTTGTAATGAGAAAAAGTTTTAAAAAAAAAAAAAAATAGAACATGCAAGAAGTATTCCATATCATTTAGAAGAAAGTTGATTACATGTATAATTGGGTTCATTTAGTAATGCTTTTATATTTTATATTAAAATACATTTCAAATTGATTTGCCAATTTTAACCCTCCTTCCTACTAAAATTGATAAAAATTTGGTCAATGTGTATCAATTGAGCCATTTTCAAAACCTGTGTACCAATATGATAATTTAAAAAGTTTACGGATCAAAATGAGTTTTACTCTTTAAAAATTGAAACCCACTGGAGGAGGGTTAATGCTCTATAGTTCTTGTTGATTGAACATGTGCAATTGCACTTAGCGTTGACAACTTTTATTCAATATTTTCTGTATTATAGTAGGTCTATGTGTCTTCTTTATTAGAGAAACTAGAGAGTAACTCCTCTATTAATTAGAGAATTTTCTGAAATTGACTTTATTTGATACGAACCTTTTCAATATGTGAAAGAGTCACAAAATCTCAGTTAAATCCATAGCCTTTATATGTAGGATATGTGAATTTTCATTGGAAAGACGTTAACTAGGATTTTTCTCATATAATATCTTGTAAAAAATAACAAATATTTTTGTATTTTGGCTTGAATGTTTAAGCTTGAAATAATTCACCGCTACATTAATCCAATTTATTTTCCTGGTTGGACAAATAGGCATAAATAAAGTTTTATGAAATTTATAACTATCAACAAAATATTCATTTAGTTAATGATAGTTCTTCTCATGTTTCAACTCTAGAAAAAGATGCATCCCTTTTCAGAAATTGGAGTATATAAGGTTGGCTTTTCCTTATTTTTCTATGTATTTGATGAGAAATTAAAATACTGTTCTTTTACCTTTACTTATTTGAGTTTATTGAATGTTGGTGCTTTCTTTGCAAAAAGTTTGGCTGTGTTTGTTTTAATTTATATGGATTTCTTGTTTGTTATTGGATATGTTGCTGTTTATGATTACATGATGGTTAGTTAGAAAAGAATACCACCGGTTTAAGTTAGTTTGTGTTCAGCTTAAAATTTATATTAATTTTCATATATAAAATTTAAGTTTTATGAATTAAAAGCTCATGAGTTAAAAAATGAGGCAAGAAAATTAGATAAATGGAGTGAGAGTAACTTCCACTCGACTTTATTGAATTCCCTGTCAAAATTAAAAGCAATTGAAAAAATAATTTAAGACTTGAATTAAGTCTTCTTTACAAATATCAAAGGGGAAATATTGTAATAATTTCCTCATAGATGTTGCCAAGCATGAATAATAGCCATTATGATCTGATAAGCCTTTTATAGATTTGGATTTGGAATAACCATATGCATCCATTTTGAAATCTGAAATCTAAGAAACTTTTTATGTAGTTATCTGGTCATGAAATGAAACAAGAAGAACAGTGTTCAAGTTTTTATATTAAACACATATGCACCCATGACAAAACTTTATAGAACATGTTTCCATAGCGCTTAAGATTGAATAGTCACTGTGTTTTCAAACATTTTTCTTCAAGAATGGACGAGAAAGATAGACGAGCTAGGAAGCTTATAAGAAACTGTAGTTCATTTTCTTTAGCCAAATAAAAGATGAAAAGCTTATATGTACTTATATATTCAATCTTATTTTTATTTAATCACAATTGTACCGGTGATCAACAATAATCAATGGTCAAATTGGGATGGGTTGATACACAAGTTTCAACATAAATATTAAATTGATACTTAATTCATAGTGAATTATTACTAGTAATAGTTGAAAGGAAAAATAATAATCAAATTTGTGAAATGGTGATGTTTTCCATACCACGGGATGTTCATGTTCATTCTTGCATGAGTTAGTTCAGAGGCAGCAAGGAGAACTAGATAAAAGGCATTGTGCTGAGCATATATATATATATATATGTATTATATCATTTATTCACACGCACAGTACTTGTTTGAACATATAAACCGGAGAGAATTTCTCTAAAGTTTTGTAGGCTCGAACTCAATGACAAAATATACTTTTCATGGAATTATGATGTAACGTTCTCAATAATTATTCCATGAAAGGAATATTGAAAAATATCATCATAATAGTTTTGAGATACTGAAACTTAACCATATTCAGGAGGTGATAAAACACAATTATTCGATCTTATTTTACTACAATTTTAACTATAAAATAAACAACTTATAACTGAATTATTGGATTAAGGTATGCATCCCCAATTAGTACAAAAATATATAAGAGCATTAGATTAAGATTTAACTTTCTTCTCCATTATTTCAGAATGAGATACATATATATAAAGGCTACAGATATTGCATGTTGATGCAGAAATCAACAAGCACAAAACAACCTATAGTTTGCATTCATGCTTATTCATACTAGAATGCATATATAACCAGCAGAGATTGAAGTGGAGAAGAAACATAAGAACTACTTATAATGGCAATTAGATCCCCACATTGACAAATCCCACTATGGTAGCATTCTGAATCAATCCCAATGTGCTCGTAAGCAGTGTGCCAACTGATTGAACAACGGACGCAAGAACGCCATTGGTGGTGGAAAGCACGGGGCAAACCACAGAGTCGAGTGGAAGCCGGACACTAGCAACGCATGGAAGTATGGGCAGGCCAAGGATAAGCCCTGTTAAAGCAGGAACAGTAATGTTAAAGGATCCATTGGCATTGGTGGTGGTTTGGCCAACCGTGGTTGAAACACCAAGAATGGTGCAATTCAGGCTTACAGCTGCCCCGGCGACGCCTTGGCCCGGACAGTTTCCGGTAGACGTGCAACAAAGTTGGCCGCCTACACTCAGGCCACGCAGAGTGATCCCCAAACCTTGGGCTAGTGGGTTTGTGGCCGCAAAGAGGACGAGAGCAATAAGGAAAAGGGCAGAGGCACGGTTGTAAGCCATTTGGAGGTTTGGGGTTTATGTGTTATAAGTAATACTATGTGGTTCACTGCTTGAATTGTTGTATCCAAATGTAAGGAAAGAACCCCTATTTATACGTGATCATTTTCCTTTATTATTACCTTCTTTTTAAAATTCTTATTACATTTTCTTTAATTATCTTCTTAGCAAGTTTGAAGTAGGGATTTAGGGGTGGGTTGCTTTATTTGTGGTTCTCATTAATTGTACAAGTTAAACTACCCTATTTTTTTGTCCATATTGCTCTCCTAATGTCCATTAGCATGCGATAAGCTTTACATTTTTTAAACTAGTAACTAGTCTAGTAATTGAAGTATATATTCTGAAAGTGTACCGCTCTATATATGGACCTTTTCCGTTTGTGAAGAGTCACAAATTACATATGTAGGCCATATATGTTATTATCTTTAAAAAATGAGTATTACAATATTATTTTTTTTTTTTTTTTTTTGTATATGATAGTTAGTTTTCAAGTGAACTAGTAAAATTTCTCATTTTTCTCAACTTTTAAATTTATGCTAATACATTATTCGATAACTCTATCTAATGGTTTATATAAAGAATTGTGCCACTCACGAACATAAGAGTGTCCATTGATTGAAAGATTTAAAAGTTATAGATTTCAAATTCATTATATTAATTTATTATATTTGTTTGTTATTTTTGAGTTACCACATATATATTTCAAATCCTTCAATATCTTTTTTCATAAGCTATTTTATCTATAAGTAAAATGTATTTAAATTTTCCTAATATTAAAATTGTTAAAAAAATAAAATTTTAATTCTTTCTTGAAAACCAAAACCTCTTTTTTTTTTTTTGCTAAACCTATACAATTGAAGTTAATTGTGAGTTGACCATTTTTCAAATCCTCTATCTAATGATTTGTTTTTCTCATTTTTTAGCTTAATTATTTCTTTAAATAAAATTAATGGGTTTTATACAAGTGGAGTTGTCCATGATTCCATATTTATATATTGAGAAATCAATCCATTCAGTTGGTTTCTTGAATTAATGATTGATGACTTTCTACTTGTTATAATTTAGTTTGCAATATTATTTTTTTTCCTTTTATGTTGGCTTATTTAGAGATTTAAAATTTTTTATTTTCAAAAACTGAATTCAACGCAAAAGTTGGCAAAATTTGAATTTTTAAGTCATGACTCGCTATATCAAGTAAAAAAATTATCGGCCATTGCTGATGTGGCTACAAATTTGGGGAAAATTGGATTTTGGATGAAAAATTACCTATGTGACTGCTTAGGTAGAGCTTGTGAGCAAAATAAAAAGACCAACTTAGTATTTAGCACATATGTGGCAAATTCTTATTCTCTTTTTTTAAATCACTTTTTTCATGTATTTTTTTTTCCTTTTTCATTCTTTCTTCTTCTACTTCCACCACCACCTACCCACTATATGTCTACTACTGTCGCTGACTCTTTCTTGGAGAAACTGCCTACTGTCGCCAGCTCTTCCTCCTCCTCCTTCTCCTTTCCTGTCTACTGAAAAAAAGATTACTAAAAATATATAAACATAAAATAAATAATAAAAAATATTTGATGATGGATGGTTGTTTTTAATTTTTATGTGTAGTAATTGTTTTACCATATTACTTAGTTAATTTTTCCCCAAAATGGCAGGCACGTCAGTAACAACTGCTAATGTTTACTTGCTATAGCGGGTGATGGCCTTAAAATTCAAATTTTGCCAACTAATTGTCCTAAATTCGATTTGTTAAAATGAAAAGTCTGAAATCTTTATGTACACCAACATAAAGGACCAAAACAATAATTTTGCATAATTTGATCCTATTTTGTATAGAAATTAATGTTTATATTGTACCCTATCTATTGAAAATTTATCATTAAAAATATTAATCACTCAAATATTATTATAAAAGAGAACATTCAATACAACTTCACTCTTAACAGACTTTCTAAATATTTCTCTAAACTCTCTTTAGAAACTTTAGTTTTAATCACTCTTGTTTTTCTATCTTTTGTTTGATGATTTACCACTCCAAATACAAGCTCTATTTATACTAATTTCTAACAAATCTCTACCACTAAATAAACAAACAAATTAAAATCACACTCATACATTTGTCAACTAAATTATCATATAATTTTTAATGATCTTACCAACCTTACCTAAATTAAAAACTTCTAAACTTGGGGCTAATATGGACTTGATAAAAATTTGGGCTTAAAACAAGTTTATTTTCAACACTATCAATTACCATTAACTTTGATATGTAGTCATATGAATTCAAATTTGTTCGTATATAGATATATTAAGCTAGTCTGGATTTTGCTAAAAAATTTTGTTAAGTTTTCAAATAAAACCAATTTAAGCTTTAATTTTTTTGTTTTTTTGTTTTTTTTTTTTTTTTTTTTTTGGGGGGGGGGGGGGAGGGGTAGGGTAAGTGGAACAAATTCAAGTTGTCCAACTTGTTAAAAGTCATTGTTGTATCATATTAAAATTGAAAATAGGTTTCCCATTTCAATATTGGTAGCCCACACATATATTGTCAAATTCACATAATATAAGGCCATTACAATGTTCCTACATGGATCAGCCACTGCATAAGTCCTAGGCCAAGGGAGGATAGTATGAGCCATTTATATAAGTTTGGAATAACAATTTATGCCCTATTTTAGCTAGATGGCTATATTTTCAACTTGGGGAACCTTCTCAAATCAGTTTCTATTCATGACATCAGGATAAGAGTTGGATATAAGAGAAAATTTGGATAGAAAAACTTGCTATATAGATCCAATGGAGAGTGAGCTGACCAAATTCAAAGGATCAAAATCATCCACAAAATGGCTTTGATTTTCTCTGATTTTAACATTATATCCTCAAATCATAATCATCAATGAAAAAATGATAAATATGCTGCTTCTGTCTAAGATACTGAAGTTTGCTTGCTTTTCTTTTCTTTGCCTCTTTTATTTTTCTTGATAGTGTTTAGCATAACGACTCGGATTTTCTGTTACCAAACTATACTCCACCTTCTTGATGGCGTGACCACTTAAATCATAATTGGAAAAATTATGATTTTGAGCATTTATTTGGAAAATCGGGATTTTTAAGCAACCTATTAAAAAGAATGCAATTGGTATCATTGGCAGTCTGCATATATAAACAAGCTTTACAGAACGATTTTAAGAAAAAAGAAAAAGTTAAATGAGCTAAATAATAGGAGTAAACGTATCCATTAGATAAGGAAAGATTTGATTGAAAAGCACAAAATAAGGACATAAATTGATTGGCTGTGATTATGACTATGAAAAAGAATTAGCTCCATAATTTTCTCAAACGCCTTTTGTACATTCTTCTCCCAAATTACAAAGAAAAGAACGTTCAAGAAATAGAACCTAGCCTTGGGAAAGAGCTAAAATATAATACATAGGAGGAACAACTATTTTCCCTTTTTTTTTTCTTTTTTCTTTTTTTTTGAAAGAAAAAAAAAATATTTACTATCCAAAGCTTCCTCTTTAGTACAAGTGAACAATACAAATTTATCCATTGATTCTTCTATGTCACTCTACATAAATTAACAGAAAACATGATCCACAAGATCAATGGAGGCTTTGTATCTCTTCATGTTTTTCTTTCTAGCATCTATCTTCTTTTTGTCGCAGCCCGACTTCCTTCTTTAGTGTCTCAGCTGATATCACTTTGAATGAAATGCAGATCAAAAGCAGGGTTAATATGGAAGGGGACAGGAATGATGAAAAAGTAGCATACGTGAAATCAATTACAAATAGCATTTACTTGTTCTTTATTGTATATGTCAAATTATGAGGCTTTATTAGGAAAGCCGTGTGATTTTACTGATTTTTAGAGATTTTGATTAGTTGTGTATATGTAATTGATTAGTTTCCTATTTTGTAGAGATTTTATTACTATTTTTAAGCTGCAGGAACATGTATATAATGAATTAATCTGTAACCTATTCAATATACATAATTCTTTTTCTCTCAATTATTTTTTTCAATATGGTATCAAAGCCTTTAGCTCTTTCCTGAGAATCTCAAAATTTCTTCTTTATTCTGGCCAAATTCCTACATCACAATTTCTCCCATTAATCCTCGTTCTTTCACTCATACTCTTCTGCCCGTGATTCTTTTCTTTTCTTTCAATTAAATATGTCAGACTCCATCCAAACCAGTCATACCAGCCTTGTCTCAGATTCTGCTACAACCGAGAATACTGTTGTTGCAACAACTAGGGATTTGCAAAACATCCAAGTGACATATCGATTAAACGGAAAGAATTATTTGAAGTGGTCACAATTGGTTCGCACATTCTTGAAGGGCAGAGGAAAATTGAGTCATTTGTTGGATACAGGCCCTTCGAAGGACGATCCAAAATTTGCGGTATGGGATGAACAAGATTCAATGGTGATGTCGTGGTTGTGGAATTCGATACTACCAGAAATTAGTGATACATGTATGTTTCTCAAAACCGCCAAGGAAATTTGGGATGCCATTCGACAAACATATTCCAAGGTTCATGATGCTGCCCAAATCTATGAAATTAAAACAAAAATTTTAGCAGCCAAACAAGGTACTCAAACCGTCACAGAATATTCGAGTTTCTTGCAAGGCTTGTGGCAGGAGATGGACCATTATCAATGCATTCAAATGCGTTGCAACGAGGATGCTGCAATTTTGAAGCGATTCATGGAGAAAGATCGCATCTATGATTTTTTAGCCGGTCTCAATGTTGAATTCAATGCTGTTAGGGTGCAAATTTTGGAAAATGAGGATCTCTCTTCCTTGAATGAGACAATTTCAATCATAAGAGTTGAAGAAGAAAGACGTAGTGTCATGCTTGAGAGTCAAGAAGGTAATGGCTCTACCCTTGTGACCAAAACAACTGGGTTGAAGAAATCTAATCCACTCCAACTTGTTAACCAAAGTAATCCATCCAAACCCATCAATCATGAATCCAACCGTGACTCTCTTTTTTGCACATATTGCAAGAAGCATCGCCACACTAAGGAATGATGTTGGAAACTACATGGCAAGCCCAATCGAAGTGCAAATGATAGAAGTCAAGCACATGTGGCGAGCACTCAATCAAGCAATGATGGAAATTCACAAAGTTCAGTCTCTGAATTCAACAATGATCAGATTGAAAAACTAAAGAAAAAAAATTGGAGTTACTTGACAAACCTTCCTTGGTAGGTACATGTTCATTGGCGCTTTCAGGTATCTCTTCTTCCTCTTGTGTTGCTAATGTCTCGAAAAAAATTTCTCCAAAAATGTGGGTGATTGATTTTGGAGCCACTAATCATATGACTTGTTCTTCCAAGTATTTTTCTACTTATACTCCTTGTTCTAGCCATAGAAAAATAACTATAGCCGATGGGTCTATTACCACCATAGCTGGTACAGAAGATATTCATATAAGTGATTCTCTCACACTTAAAAATGTCCTTCATGTTCCAAAACTTTATGCGAACCTTGTTTCCATTCAAAAGCTTACCAGAGATTATAACTGCAGTGTAACCTTTTTTTCTTTGCATTGTGTGTTTCAGGAGCAGAACGCGAAGAGGATGATTAGATGTGCTAGTGAGAGAGACGGCCTTTACTACTTAGAAGGTCAAAGTGGTAGAATAAGAGTTGAGAATCCTCTGTCTATATTATTTCTTTTCGAGTCTGTTATAGTAAAAAAAAAAAATTGGCTTTATCATCGTCGTTTAGGTCATTCGTCTTTTAATGTTCTTAAGTTTATATTTCCTTTGTTATTTAAAGGGTCTACTCTTGAGTCATTTCATTATAATGATTGTGAAATTACCAAGCATAAACGTGCTTCTTTTGCAACAGGCAATACAAAAACTCTTATTCCTTTTTCTCTCATTCATAGTGATATTTGGGGACCTTCTACGATTCCAAATATTTATGGTGCTAAATGGTTTGTTTTATTTATTGATGATTGTACCTGAATAATATGGATTTATCTTTTGAAAATAAATCTAATGTGAGCACTTTTTTTCCTAATTTTTACATGGTTAAAACCCAGTTTGATGTGAGAATGTAGGCCATATATGTAATTATCTTTAAAAAATGAGTATTACAATATATATATATATATTTTTTTTTTGTATATGATAGTTAGTTTTCAAGTGAACTAGTAAAATTTTTCATTTTCCTCAACTTTTAAATTTATGCTAACACATTATTCAATAACTCTATCTAGTAGTTTATATAAAGAATTGTGCCACTCACGAACATAAGAGTGTCCATTGATTGAAAGATTTAAAAGTTATAGATTTTAAATTCATTACATTAATTTATTATATGAGTTACCACATATATACATTTCAAATCCTTCAATATCTTTTTTCATAAGCTATTTATCAATCGGTAAAATGTATTTAATTTTCCTAATATTAAAATTGTTAAAAAAAAAAATAATTCTTTCTTGAAAACCAAAACCTCTTTATTTTTTATTTTTTTGCTAAACCTATACATACAATTGAAGTTAATTGTGAGTTGACCATTTTTCAAATCCTCTATCTAATTTGTTTTTCTCATTTTTTAGCTTAATTATTTCTTTAAATAAAATCAATGGGTTTTATACAAGTGGAGTTGTCCATGATTCCCTATTTATATATTGAGAAATCAATCCATTCAGTAGGTTTCTTGAATTAATGATTGATGACTTTCTACTTGTTATAATTTAGTTTGCAATATTATTTTTTTTTCTTTTTATGTTGGCCTATTTAGAGATTTAAAATTTTTCATTTCTAAAAACTGAATATAAGATAATAAGTTGGCAAATTTTGGATTTTTAGGTCATGACCCGCTATAGCAAGTAAAAAAATTATCGGCCATTGTTGATGTGGCTACCAATTTGGGAAAAACTGGATTTTGGATGAAAAATTACCTATGTGGCTACTTAGGTAGAGCTTAGGAGCAAAATAAAAAGACCAACTTAGTATTTAGGGCATATGTGGCAGATTAATGTGTTTAAATTTTTTTCCTCCAATTCATATTGTCTTTTTTTAAATCACTTTTTTCATATATTTTTTAACTTTTTCATTCTTTTTTCTTCTACTTCCACCACCACCTACCCATTGTATGTCTACTACTGTCGCTACTTCTTAGAAGAAATTGCCTACTGTCACCACCACTTTCTCCACCTCCTCTTCTCCTGTCCACCCACTACTTAACCCCCCCCCCCCCAATATACCCACTCACCCACCTCCTCATCCTCCTCCTCCTCTCATTCTTCTTCTGCCCACCCACCACTGCCCCCCATATACCCACTTACCCACTACCTCCATCTCCACCTCCACCTCCTCCTACTCGTCTTCTCCTCCTTCTTCTTCTTCTTACCACCACCTACTCACCCACCACTGCCCACCCACCCGCTGCCATCACACCCTATCCTAGTCACTGCTACCCAACCCCACAACTTATGTGTATATGTATATATAATAAAAATAGAAATATAAGATTTAAAAAAAGAGAAAAAAAAAGAAAAAATGAAGAGAAAAGAAATAGAAGAATAGAAGATATGGGCCATTATTTAGTTTCAAATGAGATCCAACGGATGAACCTTTTTCTTTTTGGAAATGATAGATCCAACGATAGAGTTTATTTTCTTATCAAAATTTATTTTTCTTACAAATTGTAGTTGGAAAAAAGATTACTAAAAATATATAAACATAAAATAAATAATAAAAAATATTTGATGATGGATGGTTGTTTTTAATTTTTATGTGTAGTAATTGTTTTACCATATTACTTAGTTAATTTTTCCCAAATTGGCAGACAGATCAGTAACAACTGCTAATTTTTACTTGCTATAGCGGGTGATGGCCTTAAAATTCAAATTTTGCCAACTAATTGTCTTGAATTCGATTTTTGAAAATGAAAAGTCCTAAATCTCTATGTACGCCAACATAAGGAGCAAAAAAATAATTTTGCATAATTTGGTCCTATTTTGTATAGAAATTAATGTTTATATTTTACCCTATCTGTTGAAATTTTCTCAATCCAAATATTGATCGCTCAAATATCATTACAAGAGAGAACACTCAACACAACTTCACTCTTAACAAACTTTTTAAATATTTCTCTAAACTCTCTTAAGAAGCTTTGCTTCTAATCACTCTTGTTTTTCTCTTTTTTGTTTGATGATTTAACACTCCAAATGCAAGCTCTGTTTATACTAGTTTATAGCAAATCTCTACCACTAAATAAATAAATAAATTAAAATCACATTCATACATTTGTCAATTAAATTATCATATAATTTTTAATAATCTCACCAACCTTACCTACCTTACCTAAAATTAGAAACTTTTAAAACTTTGCTTAGTATGGGCTTCATAAAAATTTGGGCTTAAAATAAATTTATTTTCAATACTCCCCTTTAAACTTGTTTTATGATACCAAGTGAGTTTCTCAATCTCGCAAAGTCTGATGCCAAGTGAGTTTCTCAATCTCGTAAAGTCTGATGCCAAGTGAGTTTCTCAATCTCGCAAAGTTTTCATACTTCAGTGGCTTGGTAAAGATGTCAGCAACTTGGTATTGTGATTTTACATACTTTACTTGAACTTCTTTTCTGCAACGTATTCCCTAATGTAGTGGTATCGAGTATCAATATGCTTGCTTCGATTATGAAAAACTGGATTTTTGGCCAAAGCTATTGCTAATTTGTTGTCGACATGAATTTCTATTGGCTCTTCTTGTGACATGTTCAATTATTTCAACAAATTATTTAGCCAAATTGCATGACTCACACATAATGTAGTAGCCACATACTCAACTTCACATGTTGAAAGGGTGATAATTAGTTGCTTCTTTGATAGCCAAGTAAATGTAGTGTCTCCCATAAAAAATGTAAAGCCAGTTGTGATTTTACGATCATCGGTATCTCCAGCCCAATCGTTATAACTATATCCAACAAGTTTATAATGATTAGAAACTAAATAGAACAAGCCAAAGTGGATTATACCTTTTAAGTAACAAAGAATTTTTTTTTGCAGCTTTGAAGTGTGTAGTTGTTGGAGTTTCCAAGTAGCAACTCACGAGTCCAGTTGCATAGAGAATGCAAGGCCTTGTACATGTTAAATACCTCAAACATCCAACTAAGCTCTTAAACAATGTTGGGTCCATTTTATCTGCTTTATCATCCTTGAATAATTTACTCCCCACTCTATCGGTGTGCTTATTAGATTTCAATCATCCATCTTGAATTTCTTGAGAATCTCTTTTATATAGCCTTCTTGTGAGATAAAAACTCCATTTTCTTTTTGCTTAACTTCGATGTGAGGTAGTGTTCCATCAACCCAATGTCAGTCATTTCAAACTTCTTTGTCATTGCTTTCTTAAATTCTTTGAACATGATTTGGTTGCTCTCTATAAAGATCAAATCATCAACGTACAAGCAAATAATCAAAACATCACCATTGTTATTCATGATGTAGAGTGCATGCTCGTAAGGATATTTGGTAAAGCCTTTCTTTTGCAAATATTTATCAATTCTGCTATTCCATGCTCTCGATACTTGTTTCAACCCATAGAGAGTCTTCTTTAACTTTAAGAGTTTGTCTTCTTGTTCTTTTATCATATAGCCCATTGGTTATTCAATGTGAACTTCTTCCTCGAGTACTCCAATAAGGAAGGTTGACTTTACACCCATCTGATGTATTTTCCACTTATTTTGAGCAGCTAAAGAAATAATTAATCTTATTATTTCTAATTGAGCAACTAGAGCAAATACCTCATCATAGTCAATGTCAGCTTTTTGACTATAGCCTTTTGCAACTAGTCTTGTCTTGTATCGTTCAATCTCTTCAATAGCATTCTTTTTCCATTTGTATACCCACTTTACACAAATGACTTTATGACCTTTGGGAAGTTGAACAAGTTCCCAAGTGTTATTTTTCTTGATGGCTCTAATTTCTTCATCCATTGTGTTTCTTCATTTTGTATTTTATATTTTGTGCAGCTTCTAGAAAGTTTACAAGCTCACAATCTGCAAAGAGATAAAATAGGGTAAGATTTTCAAGCCTGTTAATTACCTCGTAAAGTTCTTGAAGACTTCTTTATTCATCTCAACTAAGAAAGATGGTGAATTTCTATCATCTTTTGACAATGCTAAAACATGTGGTGTAGCAGGCTCTTCTCTCGATTGCTCGACAATTGTTTGTTCATCATTTTCAAATTCAGGAGCAAAGTTGTAATCTTTATGTTGTGGTCCCCAATCCTATTCATCTTCTTCATAAAAAAAACATCACGATGGATGATTATCTTTACATTATTAGGATTGTATAGCTTGTAGCCTTTGGAGTTATTGTCATAACTAATGAAGATGAACTTCTTGCTTTTATCATCTAACTTGCTTCATTGCTCATCTAGTACATGTACATGGTCTATGCTTCCAAAAACTCTCAAATGGGAAATGCCAGGTTTTCTTCCATTCCATGCTTCTTATGGTGTCTTACCCATACACTTCTTATGAATGAGAAATTTAATAAATACACCACACATGCTATAGCTTCTGCCCAGAACTTCTTTGGCATTCTCTTGCTTTTGAGCATGCTTCATGCCATGTTGAGAATGGTTCTATTCTTGCTTCCAAAAACTCTCAAATGGGAAATGCCAGGTTTTCTTCCATTCCATGCTTCTTGTGGTGTCTTACCCATACACTTCTTGTTGGTGAGCAATTTAATAAATACACCGCACATGCCATAGCTTCTACCCAGAACTTCTTTGGTATTCTCTTGCTTTTGAGCATGCTTCGTGCCATGTCGAGAATGGTTTTGTTCTTGCTTCCAAAAACTCTCAAATGGAAAATGCCAGGTTTTCTTCCATTTCATGCTTCTTGTGGTGTCTTACTCCATACACTTCTTGTTGATGAGTGATTTAATAAATACACCACACATGCCATAGCTTCTGCCCATAACTTTTTTGGCATTCTCTTGCTTTTGAGCATGCTTCATGCCATGTTGAGAATGGTTCCGTTCTTGCTTCCAAAAACTCTCAAATAAAAAATGCTAGGTTTTCTTCCATTCCATACTTTTTGTGGTGTCTTACCCATACACTTTTTATTGGTGAGTGATTTAATAAATACATTGTACATGCCATAGCTTCTGCCCAGAACTTCTTTGGCATTCTCTTGTATTTGAGCATGCTTCGTTCCATGTTGAGAATGGTTTTATTCTTCCTTTCTACAACTCTATTTTGTTGGGGGATCTTGGAACAGTAACTGGTCGCCGAATTCTATTTATTTCACAAAACTCTTGGAATTCCTTCGAAGTAAATTCTCCTCCTTGGTTAGACCACTATTGCAGCCTTAAACTTCTTGAATGCTTCAAAATTTTCTGATTTCTGCTTCAAGAAATAAATCCACATTTTTCTTAAAAAATCATCAATGAATAGTAGAAAGTAATTACTTTTATCGAATGAACTTGGCTTGATAGGATCGCAAACATCCGCATGTATGAGTTCAAGTGGCTTCTGGGTTTTAGAGTTTGACACTTTTAGAAAACTTCTTCTCATTTGCTTCCCAAGTAGACATCCTTCACAAAGTTGGTCGGGGTGGTTGATGCAAGGCAAACCTCTCACCATCTTCTTCTTGGATAATAACTCTAGTTCTCTAAAGTTGAGATGTTCAAACCTCATATGCCATAGCCATGTCGAATCTTTATAGCACACCTTGAGACATTTAAGCCACATCTATTTGAATCTTAAGTAGAAACATTCTATTTCTTGACACGGGTACCATCGCAATCATGTTATATATATTGTCTCATATAGAAAGGTCATTGTCTTTCAAATGAATATCATAACCTTTCTCTAAGAGGGTTTTTAATGCCAAAATTCTTTACTCAACACACACACACACACACACATACATATATATATAATACTTAGTAATAAAATATAATTTCTCTTTTTTATAAATTGGAGTATGTATGAGGTTGGTTTTTCCATATTTCTATAAATATAGTTTTTTTTTTAACTCTGCTTATTTGAGTTTGTTGTTGTTGCTTTCTACTACTAAAAATTCGGTTGTATTTGTTTTAATTTATATGCATTTTTTGTATGTCAAGTGATATTTGACTTAGTTTTTTATTACATGTGATAATTAATAAAGAGTACTATAGGCTTGAGTTAGTTTGGGTTACGCTGGAAACTTGTATTAATTTTATAAAAAAATCTAAGCTTTATACATAATTAAACACTCATGAGTTCAAAAGTAAAACAAAGTTTGGTTAAATAGAGTGAGAGTGAACCAAAATCTTAACTTTTTTGACTTTATTGGACCCTATAATAGATTTTGAGAATGCAAGTGTACGCTATCGTAGACAAGTAATTTAGTGGATAAGTAGGATATCATTTCTATGAGAACTGTTGAATTACTAAATACCAAAATTGGTTAACCCTAATTGTATTTGAATAATCAAGTTAAAATATTGATTAACGCTAACTAAGAAAATTCTAAACTAAATTATGAATTCAAATTAAAGATTAATTACTTTGAATTAACAAAACTAGAGTTTATGATTTCACCATAATTTATCAGATTTGACCGCTCAATCATATCAATGTCAATTTATTTTCTAGTTGATAGTTGAGAATCCCTCAATTATTCAATAGCCTCTTTCAAGATCTAATAAAAATTTTACCAATTGCTAAACCACTATATTCCTATGTGAATTAAATAATTAATAAATCATTGGACTTTATACATCTCAATTACGACTACACAAATCATACAATTATATTCCTATCTTATATATAATTTATGATTTTTTACACATAAAACTAGATACATATATCACCTTTCACATCAATATAAATAACAAATCATTCAATTAGTGGCCAAGTAATTCAAAGCATTAAAAACCATGTAGAAAACTTCAACTAAATCAAATAAACATTCAATTAAATTGAAAGAAAAATTCAAATTATCAAAATTAGTCTACATCAAAACCATAAAAAAAAAAAAAAAAACTAGTCCATAATCATATCTATCAAGTTCATAGACAAATTTGAATAAGGGAAGAAGGGAAGAAAAAAAATTGAAATCTTCAAAGATGAGGTTCCCAACTTCATTTTCAAGCCTTTTTCCTTCCTCTCCTTTAGTTTTTCAAAGTCCTCTTAAGTCTCCAGATGACCTAAAATCTTGTTGAAAGTTGGCTTTTATAGTTTTTCCAAAGTGACGTAAAAATTCGAATTCAAAAATCATACTTTTGAAAATCCGCAACATTTGGCACCTAAGCGCCAAGAAAAAGGCGCATTTGCACCATGTGTTCTGTTTACAATCATTGCAGTCAGCACCTAAGAGACAAATTACGGCGCCTAGGTGCCAAACTCTTTGTTCGATGTATTTTGCAATTGGCGCCTAAGCGCCAAATTACGGCGCCTACTCTGTTCGATGCCCGTTCACCCTGCAGACGTGCTTGAACTCCTTTTCTTTAGCTTTTGGTGTCTGGGCTCTGATAAAATTGTGCCTAGAGTCCATTTACTCATATCATTCCAATCATTTTTCTTCCATTTGCTAACAAATTGTCTCATCTTTCCATTCCCTACAAAACACCGACAAAACATATAAAAATATCCTAAAACTTACTTACAAATCAACTTCTTCTTAAGCTAAAGATATTCAATTTATCGGTGTAAAACCAATATAACAGGACCCAAGTTGAAATTGAAAAAAGCTGAAAATAATTTTAAGACTTGAATTAAGACTTCTTACAAAAATTAATTGGGAAAGATCGATAGGTGTTGCCCAACATGAGTAATAGCCATCATGATAAGGATAAACCACCGTTTACACCCAATTATAAAATCATGTGATCTAAGAAACTTTATATGCAGTTATGTGTTCACGAAATGAAACAAGAAGAATATAGGTCAATATTTGACATTTAACATATGAAAATATTCTTAGATTTTGATTCTCCTTATTGGAAAAATTGTTGGGGTATTGTTTTCCCATTACAGAACTTTATAGAATAGGATTAACAAGAAACATGATTACTCTTTAATTTCTGAATGCTTAAGATTGAATAGTGATTATGTCTTTTCAAACATTTTTATTCATGAATGCACGAGAAAGATTGATAAGGTAGGACGCTTATAAGAAACTGAAGTTTATTATCTTCAGCCAACTAAAAGATAGACAAGCTTATTTACTAATATTATTAATCTATTTTTGTTTAATGACAACTGTAGAGGTGATGAACAATAATCAATGCTCCAATTGTTATGGATTGATACACAAATTTCAACATAATTACTGAATTGATATCTATTTGATGGAGAATTATTACTATAGTAGTTGGAATGGATGATGGTAATCAACTCACTAGAATAGAATAGAATGATGTTTTCTGTACCATATGTTGTTCAGGTCCATTCAAGCATGAGTGAGTTGAAAGTAGAAAGGTGAATCAGACAAAAGGACACTATGCCGAGCAAATGTATTATATATTGTTAGAAATTGGATCGGGTTTAAGACCTTGACCCAATTGACATTCATATTTAGTTGGATGTCTCCACAATTTGAATGGGATTGAGTTTCCTAGTTGGACTAGGATTCTACCTCCTTAAGTAGAAATAAATATCTCTAATCCCCATCCAACAAAATATGTGAATAAACGTAATTCTCCCATAAACTCTCTCCATATTCTCTCAAATCTTTTTCTCTCTCAATCTTTCTTGGAGCATCACCATAGACTCCAAGGATTTGAAGTGTGTAATTGAATGAATAACTCTAGTAGTTATTCACCACTAATGAGAAAGATATGTTCGTGGTTCGATCAAAAGGAGGCTGGTAGACAAGTTTGATTCGGGATATATGGATCGACAATTCGCTGTGTATAAGTATACTCGATCTGCATAAATTATATGAATATTTGATTCATATAATAATGTTGATTAATTTTCTTACAGTGGTATCAGAGCCACATAGAGCTCGTTCTCGCATTTCATTTGATTGAATTTATAAATGTGTATGTGCTTTAAATATATATATATATTTTAAAAGCATAAATTTTTTACCATATGTCGATCTTAATGTGTAGATCACGTGGTTAAAATTTGGTGAAAAACGGATACTCGATCTGAGAGAAAATTTAATTTAAAGTTGGATACTTATTTATATTTAGACTCAAAATCGAACCAATTTTTGATATTTTTGTTATGAAATGTTTATGCTATGTTGTAGAGCATAAAAAGAGGTTCGAAACGATATAAAATTCGTCAAAAACGGACTTAAAATAAATAAGATATGATTTTTTCAAGTTTTTGACAAATATTTAATTTTTCTCGCCGGAAAATGCATTTGGTCGCCGGAATCGGACGGCCAGTGTCGAAGAAGTTGCCGGCGCTGACATGGCGCATTGGCTGATGTGGAATATAGCCATGTGGCGTACACACTTAGTTGGCGTGCTGACATGGCGCCTCTACTGAGGTGGCATACGGCCACGTGGCGCGCGATTGGTGCTTAGCTTGCACCCACGTGGCGCCTCTGTGGCTGCCATGTGTTGTTGAAAATAAAATTTGAGAGTTTGCATTAACATGGGTTTGAACCTGAATTGCTGATTGTTGTTAAGGAGTGAACAACCACTGCACTCTTTTATGCTACAGTTGGCTGCGGAATCTATATAATAGTTTTTGTGCTATGCATATAAAAATATTTTGTTGCGCATAGGGTGCATAAATTTTTTTTTGTGCAATAGGATGCATGTAAAATTATTTTTTATATAATTAATATGTCCAATATGAGTAACGTGCTTTATTAATTATATTTTTATATAATTATGATGCAATTGAAATTTATTGGATGCGATATGAATTATTATATATTGTGAATGAATAGACACTGACATTTGGGTGCTTATATAAATTGAATGTTTATTGTTTTATATTATCTCATATTTTTATGGGAGATAATTTGTGGCGGTAGTGGTAATTCGATATTCCTGTTTTTTTTATTTTTGTCTAAATTGATGTAGTAGGCTTTGAACCAATGTAATTTTTTATTTTCAAGGCATGTATTTTACTAGGCCATTTTTTGGGAGGCCATATATATCAATTTTTAGGGGATATTTTTTGTTTTACCACCATGGGCCAAAATTATCTCAACATGATGCACCAAATGTCAATGTCGCCCATATGGGGCTAATATTTTATTGTTCATATTGCATATTTGCATTCATAATAAATGTGTGGACAAATTTATATTTTATTCATGATCAATAAATTTTTATTATGTCTTTTATTCATTGGGAGATGATTACTAGCCTGAGTTGCAAAATTTTCAATTTCGCTGAGTATAAAGGAACAATAAATAATTTAGTTGGATCTAGAATAAAATATTAGACCAGTACCTACATTTTTTTTTTTTGCACAATTAATTTAGAAGTCTTAGACTAACTCACCAATTTTATATTTTAAGCCAATTAAGCATGAAAATTGGCAACTTGTCCAATATTGTCGCGACTTAAACGCTGACAATATGGTAGTGGACTAAGATTAATATTTGCGCTTTAATTTGTTTAAGTTACAAATACAAGATTTTAAGTTGCCAAATATTGTCGCGATTTAGGCGCTGACAATATACTAATGGATCAAGAATCACGTTTGTGCTTTAATTTGTGCAAGCTGCAAATACGAGGAATTAATAAAGGAGTTTGAGCTCTATTTTGTCATATGAGCTTGCTCATAATTAAAAAGTTCTAGTTATCCTAAAGTCGCTTTTTTTTCAGTTGAGTTATAAATATTACTAATATTTTTTTGATAATAATTGCCTAATTTGAGGCTGATTGTTGAGAGTCGAAAAATATACAAGTAATTATTCTTGTCGTTTATGTTGACCAATATAAACTAACTTGGGTTAGTGTTGGAAAAGACGAAAAATAGCTTGACAATAGCAAAAGTTAAAACTAGAACCGTAAATTTGATCCAATGAAATGACAAGACGTGTCACCTTAGTGATAAAGGCAACTAATCGCCAACAAATATCAAGTGCAATAATGAGACTGGTCACTTCGCTCGTAATTGTACTGAAATGAAATTTGACTACTTAAAGGCTCTCTCATTTGTTGATATTCTCAATTCTCTCATTCGATGGATAGTAGAAGTTGATGAAACATAGCACAAATTTGAGATTGAGCAAACTATTGTCGAGTGTTGTGCAACCATACTTGTTTAAATAGCGCACAAGATGAGGCGTTATGAGTTTATAATGCCATCTCAAGCTCAGCAAAGGGCATGAGTTATTTTATAGCTCAACAATTGATGTGAGCTACTCTTTGGAGATGTGCAAAAGGCACTAGATTTGAAATAGTTGGTTAAATTGATGCACTTATAAGACATTGGTTGAGCAAGTAGATTTGTCCATCTCTCATGCAATAAACCTTTTAGGTATAAGTCATATTTGTGTTGCGATTGGCTTAAGGTAGTATTTCTTGTACTTCTTCCATGATTTTTATTTTAATTATATCGTGGCATACGAAGTTAGGAGGATGACTGTATTAGCTGAAGGAGGCTTTATTGGCTAACTCGCTAAGGTCAACCTCCCTCTGCACAAAATTTTCTAGCGGGAAAAAGGTTGCTGAAAGAAAGAAAGAGGGTTATTTATCCTCTAGAGCTAGTCCCCTAAAATGAGTGCAGATTTACGAGTATGAGGTACTAAATATTGCATTCTATTTTTCTTTATTTGTTATTCGCGCTATAAGCTAGTACACTCAAACTCTCACTAGTCAGAATCGCCAAATTGTTTAGAGCGATTCTTGACAGAGGTAGAGAACCACACGGAGTATGAATATTGAGGTTCAACATACTAATAGAAAGCGAGAATAACATGTCTAAAATAGTTTGGACACATGTGTGGGAAAATGGAATTGCAATTTGAAGAATGATTCTAAACATTTCGCAACTAAACGAGTTTGCGAAGAGTGATGAATCAAACACTTCAAAATGACTTGATTTATATGATGGCGCAAATTGATTTGTATCTCAATTAGGATGATGCAATCTTGATTGTGACCTACATAATGAAAATTGTGCCTCCAAATGAATTCTCCAACGTTCAATGAGTTGTGATATGGCAGCAAGCCTAAATTAGTGGGTTTATGCCTATTTAAGTTCAAAAAGCTATGTTCTTAAAAGTGATGAACACCTTGATGGAGAAATTATAAAAATTAAGTCGCACAGTGTAGATTTTCTCATGGAGGAATTACGAGCATATAAGAAGTTAAATGAAATCTTGCACTATACGAGTTGTAAGATTCTTGAAGTGGCGCTCAATTTTCTAGTGAGGATGATGTTTTTTAAAACTCATTTAGCAATCACTGGGATAGTGGGAGCGACCTTAAGTCAGTGGGAGTGTCTCACTTGAAAATGAGTCTCATATTCCACAAGTAAGAAGGAGTGTACATGAGTTGTTCCCCATCGTGTATATGAGATTAAGTGGGTATCCTTCATGACTACTTTTGTGGATGTTGATGAGTCAACTTAGACTTTTGACTTCACTTGATGCTTTAAGGGAATAGCTGCTATGAAGGAAAAGATGAGCCTAATGACTAAGAACACAGTCTAGAGTTGGTTGATCTTCCGTTTAAGTGTAAGGCCATTAGAAACATGTGGTTTTAAGAGGTCAAGTGCAAAGTAGAGTGTACTCGACTATTACTGTGCTTGATAATTAAATTATTGGTGAGTGGATATCAAAGTGATCATTGACACAATAATGTGATGCTTTCAAGTGGATACTTAGATATCTTAATAGAGTGGTTTGAGATTTGTTAGAGATGATCTGGTATTTTGAAAGGATGTTGTGAGGCTTTTGTTATCCTTGTGATAATAAAGCCACTTTGATGTATGCTTTGGGCGCCAAGTATTGTTGGAGGACTAAACATACTAATACCAGTCATTTATTCACTTAAGAGAGTATTGCGCAAAATTAAATTGTTCTCAATCATAATTCTACGAGCGGTTTGATCGCTTATCCCTTGCCTCTGTATGGAGATATGTTCCAAAGGCATGTGAGTAATACAAAATTACGTAGAATTCAATTTTTGTGACCAGTGAGAACATATTGTGATTAATGAGTTATATTTGTATTCTCATTATGAGTTTGGTACTGGATTTGTGAGTTGTCACCAGGTTTTGATTGACCCTCTCACACGGGTAATCGCCTTGGTGCTATGATAGCAAGCAGGATGAGACTTAAAGATTGTATCGCATAATTAAGGTTTGCGAATGATAGCCTTTACGCTTGGAGTAGCGAGGAAGGTTAATATGTATAACTAAGAGTCGCCTTAGCTTGGAGGCTAAGATGAGATCAGAATTGATCGATTATGAAGAAGTATGTCCAAACTTCATAATAAGCTTATTCTCAGCTGAACGTGCAAACTGCAAGAAGACATTTTGTAAAATGAATTCTGGCGGCATGCAGGTCAGGCACTTTGAGAGCGACTGGACTTAGGTTCATATGATGTTAAGAGCATGACGTGCCTAAACTGAGTGGGAGCTCCATCATAGCATCTATTCATACTACATGTGCTTTGAGACGACCTCTTATGAAAAAGTGATTGAATGGGTCCCTGCTTCGTCACTGTGTGAGCCCATATTATTTTTTGTACCCTTTGGAACTCTGGACTTTGTCATGAAGTGTAAGCTTAATGATGCTACTTTAGCATGTTTCCAATGGCCATGCATGATTCGGTCTGTCGAAACATGTCTAGGAAAGCTGTCAAGACCAAGCTGATTGGCATGAGAGGCCGAGAAAGAACTAGGTTGGTAACGCACTTATGTTCTATGGTTCATAGCCCGGGCGACTATGTTGAAATGTGTTTGACTAGTCATGAATATAGATACATATTTGAGTAAGGGATTGAGTTTCCTAGTTGGACTAGGATTCTACCTCCTTAAGTAGAAATAAATATCTTTAATACCCATCTAACAGAATGTGTGAATAAACGTAATTCTCCCATAAACTCTCTCCATATTCTCTCAAATCTTTTTCTCTTCCAGTCTTCCTTAGAGCATCACCATAGACTCCAAGGATTTGAGGTGTGTAATTGAATGAATAATTTTAGTAGTTATTCACCACTAACGAGAAAGATATGTTCGTGGTTCGATCAAAAGGAGACTGGTAGACGAGTTTGATTCGGGATATGTGGATCGATAATCCGCTGCGTATAGATATACCCGATCCGCATAAATTATATGAATATTTGATTCATATTATATTGTTGATTAATTTTCTTACATATATATATATATATATATTATCACCCATTCTTACAACCAAATTAACTAATTAACGTATGCAACCCCAATTAGTATTAAGATATATAAAATCATTCGATTAAGATTTAACTTTCTTTTCCATTATTTGATGCAGAAATCAACAAGCACAAAACAAGCCATATTTTGCACACGTGCATGCATGCTTATTCATACTAGATGTATATATATTCTTCAGCACTACTTATAATGGCAATTAGAGCCCCACATTGACAAATCCCACTATGGTAGCATTCTGAATCAACCCCAATGTGCTCGTAAGCAGCGTGCCAACGGATTGAATAGCGGACGCAAGTACGCCGTTGATGGTGGAAAGCACGGGCAACACATGGAACTATGGGCAGGCCAAGGATAAGCCCTGTTAAAGAAGGAACAGTAATGTTAAATGAAACATTGGCATTTGTGGTGGTTTGGCCAACTGTGGTTGAAACAACAAGAATGGTGCAATTCAGGCTTAAAGCTGCCCCAACAATGGCTTGCCCCGGGCAGTTTCGTTAATCGTGCAACAAAGTTGGCCGCCTACACTCAGGCCACGCAAAGTGATCCCCAGGCCACAGGCTAGTGGGTTTGCAGCAGCAAAGAGGAGGAGAGCAATAAGAAAACGGGCGGAGCCACGCTTATAACCCATGTGGATGATTAGGGTTTATGTGTTATAGATAATACTATGCTAGTTTACTGCTTAAGTTGTTATGTCCAAATGTAAGGAAATAACCCTTATTTATACATTATTACTTACTTCTATTGTTGCCTTCTTTTTAAAATTTTTGTAATATTTTTTAAAAATATCTTCTTAGCAAGTTTGAAAAAGGGGTTTAGGGGTGGGTTGCTCTATATGTGGTTATCATCTATTCTACAAGTCAAATTGCCCATTTTTTGTTCTTTACTGTTCTCCTAGTATCCATCCATATTATTGAAGAGCAAGTCATTTCTAATTTAATCCGAAAAAATTATTAAAATTTAACGGTGCCCATATAAAAGTTAGTGATGGGTTTTGGAAATGAAATATTAGAAGAATGGTGTTTGGATCGAAAAATTGTAGTAAATTTTTTAGATATAAAAATTTTATTTGATGTTTTAAGATAATTACCTTCCAAATACGACAAATCCAAATTTTCTCATAATTACACACCCGTAAAAACTTTCTGTTCATTTATCAGAAGCATATGCAATCACATGTTAATTACGTCTACATACACTTGTTAATCACTTTCACATGTCTAATGAAAGTGAATATTGAAAGCTGTTATATACTACTCCATCTGATAAATTCTGCCAAAAAGATTTGCAAAATCTCCCTGCAAACCATTGCTTTTCCCTCACCGACGTTTCTGGTTCACTGCGTGTACTGTGTGTTTTTCCCTTTATAAAGAACTGAATTTTGTTCCTCAGATCTTTTTTGGTACTGTTTCTGCTACCTGGTACTGTCTGTCCCATCAAATGACAGACTAGAGGGAGTGAGTACAGCACCTACCTCAAAACAACAATACTGTCACTAGAAAGAGAGAGAGTCGAGAGATCTACTTCGACCTGTGGTAGGGGTGTTATTAATGATCTCGGTCTTATTTTGCATTTACATGAAGGTTCTTAATCTGGGCCTGTGTAAAAATGTCAACTTTAAAGCAGTCCCATGATGTTGATTTGGAATCAGCTAGTTGTAACAATGGTGGTACTGCTGATGGTGGTGGCGGAAGCGGCCACCGCCAAGTTGGCGCCGTGAGTGAAGGTGGCGGACCACACGTCTCGGATGCAAATGAGATTGTTCTTTACATTTTAGAAATTGCACAGTAACTTTCCTAGTAATTGGAGTATAAATTATGAAACGTTACCGATCTATATATGGACCTTTTCTGCATGTGAAGAGTCAAATTAATTTATAGCTCATATAATGTTTTTAGTTTCCATTAGAATGAGTTTTACAATATTTCTATGCATATAAAAATTATTTTTTAAATGTACTAGTAAAAGCAACCTTATTTTCTCATTTCCACAAGTATTAAATTTATGCTAACACATTCTTGGAGAACATTGCCTAGTGGTTTATATAAAGGATTGTGCCACTCAAGAACGGAAGAGTGCTTTTGGATTGAAAGATTTAAAAATTATAGATTTTAAAATCATGATATCAATTTATTGTATTTGTTTAAATAATTTTTAGTTACTGCATATGTATTTCAAATCCTTCAATAGCTCTTTTTCATAAGCTATTTTATCAATTGGTAAAATAGATTTAAATTCTCCTAAAACTAAAATCATTTAAAATATAAAATTCCAACTCTTTCTAGGAATTGTTCAATCCAAACAAAACATCATGATTTTATTTGCTAAACCTATACAACTGAAGTTCATTGTGATTTGACTTTTTTCAAATTCTCTAATTTGTCTTTCTCTTTTTTCAGCTCTCAAAAAATATTTCTTTAAAATAAAACCAATGGGTTGTATTCAGATGGAGTTGTCCATGATTCCATATCTATATTTAGAAAACAATCCATTAACTTGGTTGTTTAAGTTTACGAATGGTAACTTTCTACTTGTTATAATTTGGTCTTATTTTTATTTTATAAATTTAGTTTTACCCTATTGGATACTATTTACTTTCAGATGCAATCATATATTTATTAAGCTAGTTCGGATTCTGCTCAAAATCTCTATTAATCTGACCAAACAAGTATTAACTCTAATTAGGACGGGAATTAGTAAAAGTGGAGTGTAAGTTGAACTAATTCAAGTCGTTAAAAGTCGTAGTTGTATCATACATAAAAATTAAAAATAGGTTTCCTATATAAACATTGCTAACCCACACAGATATTGTCAAATTTGAATAACATAAGGCTATCACTGTGTTCCTACATACACAAGTCTAAGGGAGGATAGGATGAGCCACTTACAGGTTTGGAAAAATATTTAGGCCCTATTTTAGCTAGATTTATGGTCCATTTGGGGAGCTTTCTTAGGTCAATATCTTTTAGTGACACAAGATACAACACAGGGAAAAAAAAGGAAAACAAAATTGGATATGTCTACTTTACTCTTGAAACTTTTTTTTTCTTTTTCTCCCTCTTTCTTTTCCTTTATAAGTGGAGAGGAATGAAAGAGAGATGCAAGAGAAATAATTTGTCCTCTTTCAATTATTCTTGTTATATTGGTTTCATCTCTATAATTCTTTCCTTGTACTATCCACTACTCTTGTTAAATGCTAATAACAATAACATAAAAAAAGGTACTCAAAGGATCAAAATCATCCACAACATGGCTTTATTTTTCTCTGGTTTTATCATCATATCGACAAATCATATTTGTTAATGAAAAATTGATATCATCAAATATGTTGCTTCTTGAAAGCAAATAATCAATCATATGAATCGCACATTCATTTATAAGTTGATTAGATATTATTTGTACGTTATTATGTTGATCCACACGTCTCGAACTAAGCTTGCCTTCAAGCCCCATATGGATCAACCATGAACATGTGTTCAAAATTCTTTCTCTCAAATCAATTACGAACATGCCTTACTCACGGGCAGTGAATAATTACTACAGTTATCCACACGTTTACACACTTCAAATTCTTGAAGTTTAATGTCGATGCTCCAAGGAAGACATAGAGAGAAGAAGTGTAGATAATTTTTGGAGAGAGGTTTTTCTAGAAGAATACATTCATTCACACTTTCTATTAGAGTAGGGATTTGCCATTTATGCCATAATGTGCATTCTTTCACTTAACCAGATGTTTCTCAATTAATCTCACACCATTCTATTAAGATATTTAAGTATCCACTTGACTGCTTCTCAACATTCGCGTTAAAGATCACTTTGACATCCACTTATCATTCTTAATGCTAAGAACAAGACTAATTAGGTATATACAATACACATCAAACTTTCTAGTGTGCTTGCAAAATTTTAGCTAGCATTTCTTTTATTTTTCCATTTTATGACCTTTTTTTAAAACTAAGAACATATTCTTGATCATGGAGTATCAATAGGATTAGTATTATGTGTACAACTTCTAGATATAATAACACAAAGTGAATATCCAACTTCCTCTAACTCCATTCTAATTGTATAAGGTGGTCACTCCTAAGTGGCAACATCTTCACGTCCCTCTAACCTTCACATTATTGCCCATATACAGTAAGAATTAAATTCTCTTATTTATCTTATTTGACCATTGTAAGCATATCAGTGATAGCTTGATAAAATTAATAGCAACTAGGATGATAATTCAAGTTTCCACTTTTCGAGAAGCAATCTTTGCACTCTTTCCTTACTTTTCGAATTCATTAGGTGATCTTGTCAACTTCATTTATCCTGCACAAACCTAGATGAAAGTGGCAACAATCAATTGCATGTTGGGGAATAGAGGCAATTTCACCACTTAGGAAGAATATCTCAAAAAAATTATGTCCTTTATTTAGGCGTAAATATTTTGCCCTTGATTGAGCTATATACTTGATAATCAACCAATCTACTTTGCACACAACCTTTAGAAATCATATATTTCTCATGGTCTTGTACCTAGATGGAAGATCAATTAGATCTTAGACTTATTCTTTGTCCTCAGGCTTATGTTTGCCTTTATTGCAGTTATCCACTAAAAGCATCAAGTGAAGTCACAAGTTCTAAGTTGACTAAATAATATCCACAAAAGTGGTTGTGAAGGATGTCCATTCAATCTCATATATATGATGAGAAGCAACTCTTATTTACTCCTTTTTACTTGTGAAATTTTAGAGTCATTTTCAAGTACGATACTCCCACACAAGTTAGGGTTGCTCTCACTATCACAGTGATTATTGGATGAGTTTAAAATACATCATCCTCAATAGAAAATGAGTGCCTCCTCAAGGACTTGCCACTCTTATAATTGAAGATTCCTTTGTCTTCACATATCCTTGTAAAATTCTCCTTGAGGAAAACTTACACTATGCACTTAAATTTTATCATTTATCCATCAAGGTGTTCATCATTTTTCAGAATACACCTTCTTAAAATTATATGGGCACAAACCCACTAATTTGGATTTACTGTCATGTTAAAGCTCTTAGAAGGTTGGAGAATTCATTTGAAGTCACATTTTTTATTATGTTGACCACAATCAAGATTTAATCTTCCTAAGAGAGAGATATATCAATTGGCACCATCATAAATCTAGTCATTTTAAATTATTTGATTTCTCTCTTATAGTAAGCTCATCTAGCTACAAAGTGTTTAGAATTATCATTCAACTTGGAACTCAATTTTTCTCATACATGTGTCCAAACTAATTACACATGATAGTCTCGCTTTCTATTAGTATATTGCACCTTAATGTTCATCCCCCTACATTTCTCTACATCGATCTATCAAGAATCACTCAAAATAATTTAGCGCTTCTAACTGATATGTGTGGGAATATACTAACTTATAGCACGAATAGATAATGAATGGATGATAGAATGCACAATTTAGTGCCTCACACTCATAAGTCTGTACTTATTTTAGTGGACTAGCTTTAGAGGAATATTAACTCCCCTATTAATTGGAGGATTTCTTGAAATTAGACTTGTTATAGATGGACCTTTCTGTGTATGAAGAGTTACCTAATAACTCCATAGGCTTCATATGGAGGACGTATTGGATTGTCATTTCAAAGCTTGTCTAGAATTTTCTCAAGTTCTTTGTTGCTGAATTTAAGGAAACTTTTTTTCTTTTTCTTGAAGGCTTAAGGTTGAAATAATTAGTTGCTATAATGTTGTCAAATCCTTTTTATTTACCTGAAGGG
The DNA here is from genome assembly GCA_019321725.1 of Paulownia fortunei. Lineage (NCBI taxonomy): Eukaryota > Viridiplantae > Streptophyta > Magnoliopsida > Lamiales > Paulowniaceae > Paulownia > Paulownia fortunei. The sequence continues at coordinate 5,809,109 of CM033115.1, forward strand.
ACAAATAAAATTATGCTTGTGCATAAAGTTTTTAAGCAATTGAAAATCAAGTAGAAAATTTCATGTTGTTGTAAGATTGTCTAAATATTTTTTCTTAATAAAAATTATGGAAGTGATAAACAATTAGTTGAGTTTATTAATCTTGGTGTTTTCTAGTAATAAAAAAATATGATTTGTATTTGTTTTATTTATACTTTTATCTTCTATATTAGTTAATGTTTGACCAAGTTTGTAGCTATGGTGATAAATAAAAATGAGTACAAGCTCAAGTTAGTATGCAGAAATCAGAAAAAAAAAATATTGTAAACAAAATTATCATTATCATTAAATATTTTGTCACTACTATAATTTTGTCAAGCTCACGAGTTCAAATGTGAAGCATATACATTGGTAATTAAGAGGAGTAAAAGTGGACCAAATTTCAACTTCCTCGACTTGATTATCCCTAGTTAAAACTGAAAAATATAATTTTGTAACAATATCAAGACTTGATTTAAGTCTTACTTAAACCCTAAAAAATAGAGGATATTAAAGTTTGTCTTACAAATTACAATTGGTAAGATTGATAATTGATACTATTATATGTAGATGTGTTGCCAAAAATAAATATAGCCATCATGATATTTGGAACTCCCAGCTCCAACAATCCTAAGGGAGGATATGGCATAACCATGTACACCCTATTGTTAGATTACATCCGTGAAACCTTTTCCAATGCACTTTTCTGGTCATGAAATGAACTGGGATAACAGATGATGAGATTCAATAATATATAAATATATTTTTACATTAGATTTACCATATGAAAAAAAAGAATTCTATTTTTCATGAAAAATGTTAACTACAACTTTTCAAACATTGTCAAGTAGGTAGAATTATAATATACTCTTTTCCTGAATGCTTAGTATAGAATAGAAAAAGAGAAAAAATTACTTGTTTCAAACATTTTTTCTCTTCGGGAACCGAATTGAAAAGGTAGAGTTTTTTAATAAAAAATTAAAATTCATTTTCTTCAACAAATGAGAAGATAAAAAAAATAATTTACTTATCATGTTATTCAATATTTTTTATGTAATCAGATCAACAATAAAAAAAGGGTCAAATTGTCACCTTTAGCTGATACTTACATAAAGGTGATTTTTTTTACTTTTTGATGGATTTCATCCACATTTGTTAAAGAGCAATATACCCTTTGAAACCAGATATTCAATTACACTCCATTTGGTACCAAGAAAAATCGGAGAGAAGAAAAAAACAATTTCTAACGTAGCTCCAAAGTCCTAACTCAAATTTAGTTAATTATTACAGTAAATTTCTGGAGGCTATGTACGTAGAAAACAATATGACAGATACATAAAAAGTCATATATTTTTTACTTAATTTTCAAATATTGGAAGTAAGAAAAGGAGGAAACTAGCAACAATAGAGGGAAAAAAGAAGTCGTATAAATTGTGGTTCTTTCCTTACATTTCAAAGCAGTGAAGTAGTGAACTAACAAAGTACTATAGCACATAAACCCTAAACCTCCAAAATGGCTCATTAATATTACTATTAAGACATATGTAAATATTCTCTGGGTTCACTTTGTAATGATTTTGTATGTCATATTAAAATACATTTCTTGTAGATATGCTAATTATAATCCTCATTCCTACTAAAATTGATAAAAACATAGTCAATATGTATGAGTTGCACGATTTTCAAAACCTCATCTACCAATATGACAATTAGAAAAGCTCATGTATCGAACCGACTAGAGGAGGGAATGTAGGAGGATTAATGCTCTATAGTTCTTTTTGATTGAACTTGTCCACTTGTATTTAGGGTTGACAACTATTGTTCAATATTCTTTGTATCGTAGTAAGTCTATATACACGCTTCATATTAGAAACTAGAGAATAACTCTCCTATTAATTAGAGAATTTTCTCAAATTGGCTTTATTGGATATGGACCTTTTTTAATATATGAACGAGTCACAAAATTTCAGTTAAGTCCATAGACTTTATATGTAGGATATACTGAATTTTCAATGGAAACAAATTAACTAGCATTTTCTAATAATATCTTGTAAAATATTAACAAGCATTTCGAATTATTGCTTGAATGTTTAAGCCTGAAATAATTAGTCTCTATAATAATCCGATTTTTTTTCTTGAAGGACAAATAGGCATGCCTAAAGTTTGAAGAAATAGAAAACTAAGAAACAAAATTCATTTGCTTATTGGATAGTCCAAATTAATTTTTTCTTTTTAATCTTAAGTATTATCGACTTAACAAACAATTAGTTTCCAATAGCCAACACAAAGTCTTCCAAAAACTGGAGAGAAAAAGTACATGACATTTGGCAACAATTTTCAAGTCAAACCAATTACGGTTCCAAATTAGATTGAAATTAATCCAAATACTCCATCTCAAATTTACTGCATTTGCATATTTACTAAGGTTTTTGTTTTACTCTAAACGAGGTTTCATCTGACTTTGTTGTTTTGTACTAAATATCTTTATAACACAATTTCTCTCTCAAAGTATGACGTGCGTGCAAAAATCTCGATTTTGCTCATGTATCATGCATGCACGAGCAAATACTCATGAATAATATAAATGCATGCTATTTTGCTCTAGAAATCTTTTAAGCATTTTCAATATTATGAGGTGTATGATTTATTTGTTATCGTACTTCTCGAAGGATCACAAAGGAATAATGGAGGATGATTCACTTGATTGTACCTTTGTTATGATTGATGCCGTCAGTGGGATACTTCTCAAGGGATCACATGGGAAGATAGGGGGAGGACCTCTGGTGATCAAGGGACTATGGTCCACTCGCCTCTGCCAATTTGAGATTGGTCATTTGAAGATTGATATTTATATTATACAAAACTCTATCCGGTAAATTGTAGATAGGCCAAAGGCCCTATGAAAGAAACTAATTTTGAATGACATACTTTAATTTATGAATACTCAGACATGATAAATTTCCAACATAACATTTTGAAAATGAAGGGCATGATGTTTCATATCATACTTTTGGGCATGCATGATTTTTAGTTACTGGTTGTTAGCTCACATAGTTCATAAATTGTAGGTGAGCATGGTACGTATTAAAATCTCTGGTTTACTTGCCTGGCTGTTGGAGCTCCTACAAGTTTCCAAAAATTATTGTACACGGATGACGACGTATTCAGTTGTTTTGTGGCTGATATTTTGATTTTGAGTCCATTATATTATGCTTTGGGACTTTGTATTGCATATAGCTTTCGAACCTTATTGTTAATAAGTTTAAGTGTGAGGTGATTGTGAAGGATATTATAGTTATACATATAGTTGTTTTTTCTTATATAGGGTTTTTAATGCCAAAATTCTTTACTCAACACACATATATATACTACTTAGTAATAAAATATAATTTCTCTTTTTATAAATTTAAGTATACATAAGGTTGGCTTTTCCATATTTCTATGAATATAGTTTTCTTTTTAACTCTGCTTAATTGAGATTACTGTTGTTGCTTTCTACTACTAAAAATTCGGTTGTATTTGTTTTAATTTATGTGCATTTTTTGTATGTCAAGTGATATTTGACTTAGTTTTTTTATTATATATGATAATTAATAAAGAGTACTATAGGCTTGAG